>OY540811.1:34750947-35950947 GCA_961205875.1 Sialis fuliginosa
TGTTTATGTTTATGTTTATGTTTATGTTTATTTTTATGTTTATGTTTATGTTTATGTTCATGTTTATGTTTATGTTTATGTTTATGTTTATGTTTATGTTTATGTTTATGTTTATGTTTATGTTTATGTTTATGTTTATGTTTATGTTTATGTTTATGTTTATGTTTATGTTTATGTTTATGTTTATGTTTATGTTTAAATTTATGTTTTAATTTATGTTTATGTTTATGTTTATGTTTATGTTTATGTTTATGATTATGTTTATGTTTATGTTTATGTTTATGTTTATGTTTATGTTTATGTTTATGTTTATGTTTATGTTTATGTTTATGTTTATGTTTATGTTTATGTTTATGTTTATGTTTATGTTTATGTTTATGTTTATGTTTATGTTTATGTTTAAATTTATGTTTTAATTTATGTTTATGTTTATGTTTATGTTTATGTTTATGTTTATGTTTATGTTTATGTTTAAATTTATGTTTTAATTTATGTTTATGTTTATGTTTATGTATATGTTTATGTTTATGTTTATGTTTATGTTTATGTTTATGTTTATGTTTATGTTTATGTTTATGTTTATGTTTATGTTTATGTTTATGTTTATGTTTATGTTTATGTTTATGTTTATGTTCATGTTTATGTTTATGTTTATGTTTATGTTTATGTTTATGTTTATGTTTATGTTTATGTTTATGTTTATGTTTATGTTTATGTTTATGTTTATGTTTATGTTTATGTTTATGTTTATGTTTAAATTTATGTTTTAATTTATGTTTATGTTTATGTTTATGTTTATGTTTATGTTTATGTTTATGTTTATGTTTATGTTTATGTTTATGTTTATGTTTATGTTTATGTTTATGTTTATGTTTATGTTTATGTTTATGTTTATGTTTATGTTTATGTTTATGTTTATGTTTATGTTTAAATTTATGTTTTAATTTATGTTTATGTTTATGTTTATGTTTATGTTTATGTTTATGTTTATGTTTATGTTTATGTTTATGTTTATGTTTATGTTTATGTTTATGTTTATGTTTTTGTTTATGTTTATGTTTATGTTTATGTTTATGTTTATGTTTATGTTTATGTTTATGTTTATGTTTATGTTTATTTTTATGTTTATGTTTATGTTTATGTTTATGTTTATGTTTATGTTTATGTTTATGTTTATGTTTATGTTTATGTTTATGTTTATGTTTATGTTTAAATTTATGTTTTAATTTACACATAAATTTAAACATAAACGTAAACATAAACTTGAACATAAACATAAACATAAATAAAAACATAAACAAAAACATAAACATAAACATAAAAATAAACATAAACATAAATATAAACATAAACATAAACATAAACATAAACATAAACATAACTATAAACTTAAACATTAATTTAAACATAAATTAAAACATAAACTTAAACATAAACTTAAATATAAACTCAAACATAAACTTAAACATAAACATAAACATAAACATAAACATAAACATAAACGTAAACATAAACATAAACATAAACATAAACATAAACATAAACATAAACATAAACATAAACATAATTATAAACATAAACATAAACATAAACATAAACATAAACATAAACATAAACATAAACATAAACATAAACATAAACATAAACATAAACATAAACATAAACATAAACATAAATATAAACATAAACATAAACATAAACATAAACATAAACATAAACATAGTCATAAATTTAAACATAAATTTAAACATAAATTAAAACATAAACATAAACATAAACATAAACATAAACATAAACATAAACATAAACATAAACATAAACATAAACATAAACATAAACATAAACATAAACATAAACATAAACATAAACATAAACATAAACATAAACATAAACATAAACATAAACATAAACATAAACATAAACATAAACATAAACATAAACATAAACATAAACATAAACATAAACATAAACATAAACATAACCATAAACATAAACTTAAACATAAACTGAAACATAAACTAAAACATAAAATAAAACATAAACTTAAACATAAACTTAAACATAATTTAAAACATAAACTAAACATAAACTTAAACAAACATTATTTTTAATTGTAAAAACGAATTGGGTCGAAAATCATCATTTCATTCAAATTACATCAAATAATGTCAAATCTAGTCATTTAGACACTAAATATTCGATAAGTATCCAAACTGATGGATATGATTTAAAGTAATTTGATCCGATTGTTATTGGTAAGAATCGAGACGTTTATTATCAAAATACACCGTTTTAATACAAATCGAGTCGATTTGCAGATGTTATACGACTTGTATGATTTAGCTTATGTTTAATCTTTTGCTTATGTTTGTTTATGGTTATGTTTATGTTTATGTTTATGTTTATGTTTATGTTTATGTTTATGTTTATGTTTATGTTTAAATTTATGTTTTAATTTATGTTTATGTTTATGTTTATGTTTATGTTTATGTTTATGTTTATGTTTATGTTTATGTTTATGTTTATGTTTATGATTATGTTTTTGTTTATGTTTATGTTTATGTTTATGTTTATGTTTATGTTTATGTTTATGTTTATGCTTATATTTATGGTTAGGTTTAGGTTTAGGTTTAGGTTTATGTTTATATTTATGTTTATGTTTATGTTTATGTTTATGTTTATGTTTATGTTTATGTTTATGTTTATGTTTATGTTTATGTTTAAATTTATGTTTTAATTTATGTTTATGTTTATGTTTATGTTTATGTTTATGTTTATGTTTATGTTTATGGTTATGTTTATGTTTATGTTTATGTTTATGTTTATGTTTATGTTTAAGTTTATGTTTATGTTTATGTTTATGTTTATGTTTATGTTTATGTTTATGTTTATGTTTATGTTTATGTTTATGTTTATGTTTATGTTTATGTTTATGTTTAAATTTATGTTTTAATTTATGTTTATGTTTATGTTTATGTTTATGTTTATGTTTATGTTTATGTTTATGTTTATGTTTATGTTTATGTTTTTGTTTAAATTTATGTTTTAATTTATGTTTATGTTTATGTTTATGTTTATGTTTATGTTTATGTTTATGTTTATGTTTATGTTTATGTTTATGTTTATGTTTATGTTTATGTTTATGTTTATGTTTATGTTTATGTTTATGTTTATGTTTATGTTTATGTTTATGTTTATGTTTATGTTTATGTTTATGTTTATGTTTATGTTTATGTTTATGGTTATGTTTATGTTTATGTTTATGTTTATGTTTATGTTTATGTTTATGTTTATGTTTATGTTTATGTTTATGTTTATGTTTATGTTTATGTTTATGTTTAGGTTTATGTTTATGTTTATGTTTATGTTTATGTTTATGTTTATGTTTATGTTTATCTTTATGTTTATGTTTATGTTTATGTTTATGTTTATGTTTATGTTTAAGTTTATGTTTAAGTTTATGTTTTAATTTATGTTTAAATTTATGTTTAAGTTTATGTTTATGTTTATGTTTATGTTTATGTTTATGTTTATGATTATGTTTATGTTTATGTTTATGTTTATGTTTATGTTTATGTTTATGTTTATGTTTATGTTTATGTTTACGTTTTAATTTATGTTTAAATTTATGTTTGAATTTATGTTTAAGTTTATGTTTAAATTTATGTTTGAAATTATTTTTAAGGATATTTTTAAGTTTATGTTTTGATTTATGTTTATGTTTATGTTTATGTTTAAATTTATGTTTATGTTTATGTTTATGTTTATGTTTACGTTTATGTTTATGTTTATTTTTATGTTTATGTTTATGTTTATGTTTATGTTTATGTTTATGTTTATGTTTATGTTTATGTTTAAGTTTATGTTTTAATTTATGTTTAAATTTATGTTTAAATTTATGTTCAAATTTAGGTTTAATTTAAAAATAAATTTAAATATAAACAAACAAAATTAAACATAAACTTAAACATAAATTAAAACATAAACTTAAACATAAATTTACACATAAATTTAAACATAAACGTAAACATAAACATAAACATAAACATAAACATAAACATAAACATAAACATAAACATAAACATAAACATAACTATAAACTTAAACATTAATTTAAACATAAATTAAAACATAAACTTAAACATAAACTTAAATATAAACTTAAACATAAACTTAAACATAAACATAAACATTTAAACATAAATTTAAACATAAATTAAAACATAAACATAAACATAAACATAAACATAAACATAAACATAAATATAAACATAAACATAAACATAAACATAAACATAAACATAAACATAAACATAAACATAAACATAAACATAGTCATAAATTTAAACATAAATTTAAACATAAATTAAAACATAAACATAAACATAAACATACACATAAACATAAACATAAACATAAACATAAACATAAACATAAACATAACCATAAACATAAACATAAACATAAACATAAACAAAAACATAAATATAAACATAAACATAAACATAAACATAAACATAAACCTAAACCTAAACTTAAACCTAAACCTAAACCTAACCATAAATATAAACATAAACATAAACATAAACATAAACATAAACATAAACATAAACATAAACATAAACATAAACATAAACATAAACATAAACATAAACATAAACATATATATAAACATAAACATAAACATAAACATAAACATAAACATAAATTAAAACATAAATTTAAACATAAACATAAACATAAACATAAACATAAACATAAACATAAACCTAAACCTAAACCATAACCTAAACCTAAACCTAACCATAAATATAAACATAAACATAAACATAAACATAAACATAAACATAAACATAAACATAAACATAAACATAAACATAAACATAAACATAAACATAAACATAAACATAAACATAAACATAAACATAAACATAAACATAAACATAAACATAAACATAAACATAAACATAAACATAAACATAAACATAAACATAAACATAAACATAAACATAAACATAAACATAAACATAAACATAAACATAAATTAAAACATAAATTTAAACATAAACATAAACATAAACATAAACATAAACATAAACATAAACATAAACATAAATATAAACATAAACATAAACATAAACATAAACATAAACCTAAACCTAAACTTAAACCTAAACCTAAACCTAACCATAAATATAAACATAAACATAAACATAAACATAAACATAAACATAAACATAAACATAAACATAAACATAAACATAAACATAAACATAAACATAAACATAAACATAGTCATAAATTTAAACATAAATTTAAACATAAATTAAAACATAAACATAAACATACACATAAACATAAACATAAACATAAACATAAACATAAACATAAACATAAACATAAATTAAAACATAAATTTAAACATAAACATAAACATAAACATAAACATAAACATAAACATAAACATAAACATAAACATAAACATAAACATAAATATAAACATAAACATAAACATAAACATAAACATAAACATAAACCTAAACCTAAACTTAAACCTAAACCTAAACCTAACCATAAATATAAACATAAACATAAACATAAACATAAACATAAACATAAACATAAACATAAACATAAACATAAACATAAACATAAACATAAACATAAACATAAACATAAACATAAACATAAACATAAACATAAACATAAACATAAACATAAACATAAACATAAACATAAACATAAACATAAACATAAACATAACCATAAACATAAACTTAAACATAAACTGAAACATAAACTAAAACATAAAATAAAACATAAACTTAAACATAAACTTAAACATAATTTAAAACATAAACTAAACATAAACTTAAACAAACATTATTTTTAATTGTAAAAACGAATTGGGTCGAAAATCATCATTTCATTCAAATTACATCAAATAATGTCAAATCTAGTCATTTAGACACTAAATATTCGATAAGTATCCAAACTGATGGATATGATTTAAAGTAATTTGATCCGATTGTTATTGGTAAGAATCGAGACGTTTATTATCAAAATACACCGTTTTAATACAAATCGAGTCGATTTGCAGATGTTATACGACTTGTATGATTTAGCTTATGTTTAATCTTTTGCTTATGTTTGTTTATGGTTATGTTTATGTTTATGTTTATGTTTATGTTTATGTTTATGTTTATGTTTATGTTTATGTTTAAATTTATGTTTTAATTTATGTTTATGTTTATGTTTATGTTTATGTTTATGTTTATGTTTATGTTTATGTTTATGTTTATGTTTATGTTTATGTTTATGATTATGTTTTTGTTTATGTTTATGTTTATGTTTATGTTTATGTTTATGTTTATGTTTATGTTTATGCTTATATTTATGGTTAGGTTTAGGTTTAGGTTTAGGTTTATGTTTATATTTATGTTTATGTTTATGTTTATGTTTATGTTTATGTTTATGTTTATGTTTATGTTTATGTTTATGTTTATGTTTAAATTTATGTTTTAATTTATGTTTATGTTTATGTTTATGTTTATGTTTATGTTTATGTTTATGTTTATGGTTATGTTTATGTTTATGTTTATGTTTATGTTTATGTTTATGTTTATGTTTAAGTTTATGTTTATGTTTATGTTTATGTTTATGTTTATGTTTATGTTTATGTTTATGTTTATGTTTATGTTTATGTTTATGTTTATGTTTATGTTTATGTTTAAATTTATGTTTTAATTTATGTTTATGTTTATGTTTATGTTTATGTTTATGTTTATGTTTATGTTTATGTTTATGTTTATGTTTATGTTTTTGTTTAAATTTATGTTTTAATTTATGTTTATGTTTATGTTTATGTTTATGTTTATGTTTATGTTTATGTTTATGTTTATGTTTATGTTTATGTTTATGTTTATGTTTATGTTTATGTTTATGTTTATGTTTATGTTTATGTTTATGTTTATGTTTATGTTTATGTTTATGTTTATGTTTATGTTTATGTTTATGTTTATGTTTATGGTTATGTTTATGTTTATGTTTATGTTTATGTTTATGTTTATGTTTATGTTTATGTTTATGTTTATGTTTATGTTTATGTTTATGTTTATGTTTATGTTTAGGTTTATGTTTATGTTTATGTTTATGTTTATGTTTATGTTTATGTTTATGTTTATCTTTATGTTTATGTTTATGTTTATGTTTATGTTTATGTTTATGTTTAAGTTTATGTTTAAGTTTATGTTTTAATTTATGTTTAAATTTATGTTTAAGTTTATGTTTATGTTTATGTTTATGTTTATGTTTATGTTTATGATTATGTTTATGTTTATGTTTATGTTTATGTTTATGTTTATGTTTATGTTTATGTTTATGTTTATGTTTACGTTTTAATTTATGTTTAAATTTATGTTTGAATTTATGTTTAAGTTTATGTTTAAATTTATGTTTGAAATTATTTTTAAGGATATTTTTAAGTTTATGTTTTGATTTATGTTTATGTTTATGTTTATGTTTAAATTTATGTTTATGTTTATGTTTATGTTTATGTTTACGTTTATGTTTATGTTTATTTTTATGTTTATGTTTATGTTTATGTTTATGTTTATGTTTATGTTTATGTTTATGTTTATGTTTAAGTTTATGTTTTAATTTATGTTTAAATTTATGTTTAAATTTATGTTCAAATTTAGGTTTAATTTAAAAATAAATTTAAATATAAACAAACAAAATTAAACATAAACTTAAACATAAATTAAAACATAAACTTAAACATAAATTTACACATAAATTTAAACATAAACGTAAACATAAACATAAACATAAACATAAACATAAACATAAACATAAACATAAACATAAACATAAACATAACTATAAACTTAAACATTAATTTAAACATAAATTAAAACATAAACTTAAACATAAACTTAAATATAAACTTAAACATAAACTTAAACATAAACATAAACATTTAAACATAAATTTAAACATAAATTAAAACATAAACATAAACATAAACATAAACATAAACATAAACATAAATATAAACATAAACATAAACATAAACATAAACATAAACATAAACATAAACATAAACATAAACATAAACATAGTCATAAATTTAAACATAAATTTAAACATAAATTAAAACATAAACATAAACATAAACATACACATAAACATAAACATAAACATAAACATAAACATAAACATAAACATAACCATAAACATAAACATAAACATAAACATAAACAAAAACATAAATATAAACATAAACATAAACATAAACATAAACATAAACCTAAACCTAAACTTAAACCTAAACCTAAACCTAACCATAAATATAAACATAAACATAAACATAAACATAAACATAAACATAAACATAAACATAAACATAAACATAAACATAAACATAAACATAAACATAAACATAAACATATATATAAACATAAACATAAACATAAACATAAACATAAACATAAATTAAAACATAAATTTAAACATAAACATAAACATAAACATAAACATAAACATAAACATAAACCTAAACCTAAACCATAACCTAAACCTAAACCTAACCATAAATATAAACATAAACATAAACATAAACATAAACATAAACATAAACATAAACATAAACATAAACATAAACATAAACATAAACATAAACATAAACATAAACATAAACATAAACATAAACATAAACATAAACATAAACATAAACATAAACATAAACATAAACATAAACATAAACATAAACATAAACATAAACATAAACATAAACATAAACATAAACATAAACATAAACATAAACATAAACATAAACATAAACATAAACATAAATTAAAACATAAATTTAAACATAAACATAAACATAAACATAAACATAAACATAAACATAAACATAAACATAAACATAAATATAAACATAAACATAAACATAAACATAAACATAAACCTAAACCTAAACTTAAACCTAAACCTAAACCTAACCATAAATATAAACATAAACATAAACATAAACATAAACATAAACATAAACATAAACATAAACATAAACATAAACATAAACATAAACATAAACATAAACATAAACATAGTCATAAATTTAAACATAAATTTAAACATAAATTAAAACATAAACATAAACATACACATAAACATAAACATAAACATAAACATAAACATAAACATAAACATAAACATAAATTAAAACATAAATTTAAACATAAACATAAACATAAACATAAACATAAACATAAACATAAACATAAACATAAACATAAACATAAACATAAATATAAACATAAACATAAACATAAACATAAACATAAACATAAACCTAAACCTAAACTTAAACCTAAACCTAAACCTAACCATAAATATAAACATAAACATAAACATAAACATAAACATAAACATAAACATAAACATAAACATAAACATAAACATAAACATAAACATATACATAAACATAAACATAAACATAAACATAAACATAAACATAAACATAAACATAAATTAAAACATAAATTTAAACATAAACATAAACATAAACATAAACATAAACATAAACATAAACATAAACATAAACATAAACATAAACATAAACATAAACATAAACATAAACATAAACATAAACATAAACATAAACATAAACATAAACATAAACATAAACATAACCATAAACATAAACTTAAACATAAACTGAAACATAAACTAAAACATAAAATAAAACATAAACTTAAACATAAACTTAAACATAATTTAAAACATAAACTAAACATAAACTTAAACAAACATTATTTTTAATTGTAAAAACGAATTGGGTCGAAAATCATCATTTCATTCAAATTACATCAATTAATGTCAAATCTAGTCATTTAGACACTAAATATTCGATAAGTATCCAAACTGATGGATATGATTTAAAATAATTTGATCCGATTGTTATTGGTAAGAATCGAGACGTTTATTATCAAAATACACCGTTTTAATACAAATCGAGTCGATTTGCAGATGTTATACGACTTGTATGATTTAGCTTATGTTTAATCTTTTGCTTATGTTTGTTTATGGTTATGTTTATGTTTATGTTTATGTTTATGTTTATGTTTATGTTTATGTTTATGTTTATGTTTATGTTTATGTTTATGTTTATGTTTATGTTTATGTTTAAATTTATGTTTTAATTTATGTATATGTTTATGTTTATGTTTATGTTTATGTTTATGTTTATGTTTATGTTTATGTTTATGTTTATGTTTATGTTTATGTTTATGTTTATGTTTATGTTCATGTTTATGTTTATGTTTATGTTTATGTTTATGTTTATGTTTATGTTTATGTTTATGTTTATGTTTATGTTTATGTTTATGTTTATGTTTATGTTTATGTTTATGTTTATGTTTATGTTTATGTTTATGTTTATGTTTAAATTTATGTTTTAATTTATGTTTATGTTTATGTTTATGTTTATGTTTATGTTTATGTTTATGATTATGTTTATGTTTATGTTTATGTTTATGTTTATGTTTATGTTTATGTTTATGTTTATGTTTATGTTTATGTTTATGTTTATGTTTATGTTTATGTTTATGTTTATGTTTATGTTTATGTTTATGTTTATGTTTATGTTTATGTTTAAATTTATGTTTTAATTTATGTTTATGTTTATGTTTATGTTTATGTTTATGTTTATGTTTATGTTTATGTTTAAATTTATGTTTTAATTTATGTTTATGTTTATGTTTATGTATATGTTTATGTTTATGTTTATGTTTATGTTTATGTTTATGTTTATGTTTGTTTATGTTTATGTTTATGTTTATGTTTATGTTTATGTTTATGTTTATGTTTATGTTTATGTTTATGTTTATGTTTATGTTCATGTTTATGTTTATGTTTATGTTTATGTTTATGTTTATGTTTATGTTTATGTTTATGTTTATGTTTATGTTTATGTTTATGTTTATGTTTATGTTTATGTTTATGTTTATGTTTATGTTTAAATTTATGTTTTAATTTATGTTTATGTTTATGTTTATGTTTATGTTTATGTTTATGTTTATGTTTATGTTTATGTTTATGTTTATGTTTATGTTTATGTTTATGTTTATGTTTATGTTTATGTTTATGTTTATGTTTATGTTTATGTTTATGTTTATGTTTATGTTTATGTTTAAATTTATGTTTTAATTTATGTTCATGTTTATGTTTATGTTTATGTTTATGTTTATGTTTATGTTTATGTTTATGTTTATGTTTATGTTTATGTTTATGTTTTTGTTTATGTTTATGTTTATGTTTATGTTTATGTTTATGTTTATGTTTATGTTTATGTTTATGTTTATGTTTATGTTTATTTTTATGTTTATGTTTATGTTTATGTTTATGTTTATGTTTATGTTTATGTTTATGTTTATGTTTATGTTTATGTTTATGTTTATGTTTAAATTTATGTTTTAATTTACACATAAATTTAAACATAAACGTAAACATAAACTTGAACATAAACATAAACATAAATAAAAACATAAACAAAAACATAAACATAAACATAAAAATAAACATAAACATAAATATAAACATAAACATAAACATAAACATAAACATAAACATAACTATAAACTTAAACATTAATTTAAACATAAATTAAAACATAAACTTAAACATAAACTTAAATATAAACTCAAACATAAACTTAAACATAAACATAAACATAAACATAAACATAAACATAAACGTAAACATAAACATAAACATAAACATAAACATAAACATAAACATAAACATAAACATAAACATAATTATAAACATAAACATAAACATAAACATAAACATAAACATAAACATAAACATAAACATAAACATAAACATAAACATAAACATAAACATAAACATAAACATAAATATAAACATAAACATAAACATAAACATAAACATAAACATAAACATAGTCATAAATTTAAACATAAATTTAAACATAAATTAAAACATAAACATAAACATAAACATAAACATAAACATAAACATAAACATAAACATAAACATAAACATAAACATAAACATAAACATAAACATAAACATAAACATAAACATAAACATAAACATAAACATAAACATAAACATAAACATAAACATAAACATAAACATAAACATAAACATAAACATAAACATAAACATAAACATAAACATAAACATAAACATAAACATAAACATAAACCTAAACATAAACATAAACATAAACATAAACATAAACATAAACATAAACATAAACATAAACATAAACATAAACATAAACATAAACATAAACATAAACATAAACATAAACATAAACATAAACATAAACATAAACATAAACATAAACATAAACATAAACATAAACATAAACATAAACATAAACATAAACATAATCATAAACATAAACATAAACATAAACATAAACATAAACATAAACATAAACATAAACATAAACATAAACATAAACATAAACATAAACATAAACATAAACATAAACATAAACATAAACATAAACTTAAACATAAACATAAACATAAACATAAACATAAATTTAAACATAAACATAAACATAAATCAAAACATAAACTTAAAAATATCCTTAAACATAATTTCAAACATAAATTTAAACATAAACTTAAACATAAATTCAAACATAAATTTAAACATAAATTAAAACGTAAACATAAACATAATTATTAACATAAAAATAAATATAAACATTAACATAAACATAAACATAAACATAAACATAAACATAAACATAAACATAAACATAAACATTAACATAAAAATAAATATAAACATAAACATAAACATAAACATAAACATAAACATAAACATAAACATAAACATAAACATAAACATAAACATAAACATAAACATAAACTTAAACATAAATTTAAACATAAATTAAAACATAAACTTAAACATAAACTTAAACATAAACATTAACATAAACATAAACATAAACATAAACATAAACATAAACATAAACATAAACATAAACATAAACATAAACATAAACATAAACATAAACATAAACATAAACATAAACATAACCATAAACATAAACTTAAACATAAACTGAAACATAAACTAAAACATAAAATAAAACATAAACTTAAACATAAACATAAACATAAACATAAACATAAACATAAACCTAAACATAAACATAAACATAAACATAAACATAAACATAAACATAAACATAAACCTAAACATAAACATAAACATAAACATAACCATAAACATAAACATAAACATAAACATAAACATAAACATAAACATAAACATAAACATAAACATAAACATAAACATAAACATAAACATAACCATAAACATAAACATAAACATAAACATAAACATAAACATAAACATAAACATAAACATAAACATAATCATAAACTTAAACATAAATTTAAACATAAATTAAAACATAAACTTAAACATAAACTTAAACATAAACATAAACATAAACATAAACATAAACATAAACATAAACATAAACATAAACATAAAAATAAACATAAACATAAACGTAAACATAAACATAAACATAAACCTAAACATAAACATAAACATTAACATAAAAATAAATATAAACATAAACATAAACATAAACATAAACATAAACATAACCATAAACATAACCATAAACATAAACATAAACATAAACATAAACATAAACATAAACATAAACATAAACATAAACATAATCATAAACTTAAACATAAATTTAAACATAAATTAAAACATAAACTTAAACATAAACTTAAACATAAACATAAACATAAACATAAACATAAACATAAACATAAACATAAACATAAACATAAACATAAACATAAACATAAACATAAACATAAACATAAACATAAACATAAACATAAACATAAACATAAACATAAACATAAACATAAACATAAACATAAACATAAACATAAACATAAACATAAACATAAACATAAACATAAACTTAAACATAAATTTAAACATAAATTAAAACATAAACTTAAACATAAACTTAAACATAAACATAAACATAAACATAAACATAAACATAAACATAAACATAAACATAAACATAAACATAAACATAAACATAAACATAAACATAAACATAAACATAAACATAACCATAAACATAAACTTAAACATAAACTGAAACATAAACTAAAACATAAAATAAAACATAAACTTAAACATAAACTTAAACATAAATTAAAACATAAACTAAACATAAACTTAAACAAACATTATTTTTAATTGTAAAAACGAATTGGGTCGAAAATCATCATTTCATTCAAATTACATCAAATAATGTCAAATCTAGTCATTTAGACACTAAATATTCGATAAGTATCCAAACTGATGGATATGATTTAAAATAATTTGATCCGATTGTTATTGGTAAGAATCGAGACGTTTATTATCAAAATACACCGTTTTAATACGAATCGAGTCGATTATGTTATATGTTTATTTACTTGTATGATTTAGCTTATGTTTAATCTTTTGCTTATGTTTGTTTATGGTTATGTTTATGTTTATGTCTATGTTTATGTTTATGTTTATGTTTATGTTTATGTTTATGTTTATGTTTATGTTTATGTTTATGTTTATGTTTATGTTTATGTTTATGTTTATGTTTATGTTTATGTTTATGTTTATGTTTATGTTTATGTTTATGTTTATGTTTATGTTTATGTTTATGTTTATGTTTATGTTTATGTTTATGTTTATGTTTATGTTTATGTTTATGTTAATGCTTATGTTTATGTTTATGTTTATGTTTATTTTTATGTTTATGTTTATGTTTATGTTTATGTTTATGTTTATGTTTATGTTTATGTTTATGTTTATGTTTATGTTTATGTTTATGTTTATGTTTATGTTTATGTTTAAATTTATGTTTTAATTTATGTTTATGTTTATGTTTATGTTTATGTTTATGTTTTAATTTATGTTTTTGTTTATGTTTATGTTTATGTTTATGTTTATGTTTATGTTTATGTTTATGTTTATGTTTATGTTTATGTTTATGTTTATGTTTATGTTTATGTTTATGTTTATGTTTATGTTTATGTTTATGTTTATGTTTATGTTTATGTTTTTGTTTATGTTTATGTTTATGTTTATGTTTATGTTTATGTTTATGTTTATGTTTATGTTTATGTTTATGTTTATGTTTATGTTTATGTTTATGTTTAAATTTATGTTTTAATTTATGTTTATGTTTATGTTTATGTTTATGTTTATGTTTATGTTTATGTTTATGTTTATGTTTATGTTTATGTTTATGTTTATGTTTATGTTTATGTTTATGTTTATGTTTATGTTTATGTTTATATTTATGGTTAGGTTTAGGTTTAGGTTTAGGTTTAGGTTTAGGTTTATGTTTATGTTTATGTTTATGTTTATGTTTATATTTATGTTTATGTTTATGTTTATGTTTATGTTTATGTTTATGTTTATGTTTATGTTTATGTTTATGTTTATGTTTATGTTTATGTTTATGTTTATGTTTAAATTTATGTTTTAATTTATGTTTATGTTTATGTTCATGTTTATGTTTATGTTTATGTTTATGTTTATGTTTATGTTTATGTTTATGTTTAAATTTATGTTTTAATTTATGTTTATGTTTATGTTTATGTTTATGTTTATGTTTATGTTTATGTTTAAATTTATGTTTTAATTTATGTTTATGTTTATGTTTATGTTTATGTTTATGTTTATGTTTATGTTTATGTTTATGTTTATGTTTATGTTTATGTTTATGTTTATGTTTATGTTTATGTTTATGTTTAAGTTTATGTTTTAATTTATGTTTAAATTTATGTTTGAATTTATGTTCAAATTTAGGTTTAATTTTAAAATAAATTTAAATATAAACAAACATAAAATTAAACATAAACTTAAACATAAATTAAAACATAAACTTAAACATAAATTTACACATAAATTTAAACATAAACGTAAACATAAATTTACACATAAATTTAAACATAAACGTAAACATAAACTTGAACATAAACATAAACATAAATAAAAACATAAACATAAACATAAACATAAACGTAAACATAAACATAAATATAAACATAAACATAAACATAAACATAAACATAAACATAAACATAAACATAAACATAAACATAAACATAAACATAAACATAAACATAAACATAAACATAAACATAAACATAAACATAAACATAAACATAAACATAAACATAAACATAAACATAAACATAAACATAAACATAAACATAAACATAAACATAAACATAAACATAAACATAAACATAAACATAAACATAAACATAAACATAAACATAAACATAAACATTTAAATAAACATAAACATTTACATTAACATAAACATAAACATAAACATAAACATAAACATAAACATAAACATAAACATAAACATAAACATAAACATAAACATAAACATAAACATAAACATAAACATAAACATAAACATAAACATAAACATAAACATAAACATAAATATAAACCTAAACATAAACATAAACATAAACATAAACATAAACATAGTCATAAATTTAAACATAAATTTAAACATAAATTAAAACATAAACATAAACATAAACATAAACATAAACATAAACATAAACATAAACATAAACATAAACATAAACATAAACATAAACATAAACATAAACATAAACATAAACATAAACATAAACATAAACATAAACATAAACATAAACATAAACATAAACATAAACATAAACATAAACATAAACATAAACATAAACATAAACATAAACATAAACATAAACATAAACATAAACATAAACATAAACATAAACATAAACATAAACATAAACATAAACCTAAACATAAACATAAACATAAACATAACCATAAACATAAACATAAACATAAACATAAACATAAACATAAACATAAACATAAACATAAACATAAACATAAACATAAACATAAACATAAACTTAAACATAAACATAAACATAAACATAAACATAAACATAAACATAAACATAAACATAAACATAAACATAAACATAAACATAAACATAAACATAAACATAAACATAAACATAAACATAAACATAAACCTAAACATAAACATAAACATAAACATAACCATAAACATAAACATAAACATAAACATAAACATAAACATAAACATAAACATAAACATAAACATAAACATAAACATAAACATAACCATAAACATAAACATAAACATAAACATAAACATAAACATAAACATAAACATAATCATAAACTTAAACATAAATTTAAACATAAATTAAAACATAAACTTAAACATAAACTTAAACATAAACATAAACATAAACATAAACATAAACATAAACATAAACATAAACATAAACATAAACATAAACATAAACATAAACATAAACATAAACATAAACATAAACATAAACTTAAACATAAATTTAAACATAAATTAAAACATAAACTTAAACATAAACTTAAACATAAACATAAACATAAACATAAACATAAACATAAACATAAACATAAACATAAACATAAACATAAACATAAACATAAACATAAACATAAACATAAACATAAACATAAACATAACCATAAACATAAACTTAAACATAAACTGAAACATAAACTAAAACATAAAATAAAACATAAACTTAAACATAAACATAAACATAAACATAAACATAAACATAAACCTAAACATAAACATAAACATAAACATAAACATAAACATAAACATAAACATAAACCTAAACATAAACATAAACATAAACATAACCATAAACATAAACATAAACATAAACATAAACATAAACATAAACATAAACATAAACATAAACATAAACATAAACATAAACATAAACATAACCATAAACATAAACATAAACATAAACATAAACATAAACATAAACATAAACATAAACATAAACATAATCATAAACTTAAACATAAATTTAAACATAAATTAAAACATAAACTTAAACATAAACTTAAACATAAACATAAACATAAACATAAACATAAACATAAACATAAACATAAACATAAAAATAAACATAAACATAAACGTAAACATAAACATAAACATAAACCTAAACATAAACATAAACATTAACATAAAAATAAATATAAACATAAACATAAACATAAACATAAACATAAACATAACCATAAACATAACCATAAACATAAACATAAACATAAACATAAACATAAACATAAACATAAACATAAACATAAACATAATCATAAACTTAAACATAAATTTAAACATAAATTAAAACATAAACTTAAACATAAACTTAAACATAAACATAAACATAAACATAAACATAAACATAAACATAAACATAAACATAAACATAAACATAAACATAAACATAAACATAAACATAAACATAAACATAAACATAAACATAAACATAAACATAAACATAAACATAAACATAAACATAAACATAAACATAAACATAAACATAAACATAAACATAAACATAAACATAAACTTAAACATAAATTTAAACATAAATTAAAACATAAACTTAAACATAAACTTAAACATAAACATAAACATAAACATAAACATAAACATAAACATAAACATAAACATAAACATAAACATAAACATAAACATAAACATAAACATAAACATAAACATAACCATAAACATAAACTTAAACATAAACTGAAACATAAACTAAAACATAAAATAAAACATAAACTTAAACATAAACTTAAACATAAATTAAAACATAAACTAAACATAAACTTAAACAAACATTATTTTTAATTGTAAAAACGAATTGGGTCGAAAATCATCATTTCATTCAAATTACATCAAATAATGTCAAATCTAGTCATTTAGACACTAAATATTCGATAAGTATCCAAACTGATGGATATGATTTAAAATAATTTGATCCGATTGTTATTGGTAAGAATCGAGACGTTTATTATCAAAATACACCGTTTTAATACGAATCGAGTCGATTATGTTATATGTTTATTTACTTGTATGATTTAGCTTATGTTTAATCTTTTGCTTATGTTTGTTTATGGTTATGTTTATGTTTATGTCTATGTTTATGTTTATGTTTATGTTTATGTTTATGTTTATGTTTATGTTTATGTTTATGTTTATGTTTATGTTTATGTTTATGTTTATGTTTATGTTTATGTTTATGTTTATGTTTATGTTTATGTTTATGTTTATGTTTATGTTTATGTTTATGTTTATGTTTATGTTTATGTTTATGTTTATGTTTATGTTTATGTTTATGTTTATGTTTATGTTAATGCTTATGTTTATGTTTATGTTTATGTTTATTTTTATGTTTATGTTTATGTTTATGTTTATGTTTATGTTTATGTTTATGTTTATGTTTATGTTTATGTTTATGTTTATGTTTATGTTTATGTTTATGTTTATGTTTATGTTTAAATTTATGTTTTAATTTATGTTTATGTTTATGTTTATGTTTATGTTTATGTTTTAATTTATGTTTTTGTTTATGTTTATGTTTATGTTTATGTTTATGTTTATGTTTATGTTTATGTTTATGTTTATGTTTATGTTTATGTTTATGTTTATGTTTATGTTTATGTTTATGTTTATGTTTATGTTTATGTTTATGTTTATGTTTATGTTTATGTTTATGTTTTTGTTTATGTTTATGTTTATGTTTATGTTTATGTTTATGTTTATGTTTATGTTTATGTTTATGTTTATGTTTATGTTTATGTTTATGTTTATGTTTAAATTTATGTTTTAATTTATGTTTATGTTTATGTTTATGTTTATGTTTATGTTTATGTTTATGTTTATGTTTATGTTTATGTTTATGTTTATGTTTATGTTTATGTTTATGTTTATGTTTATGTTTATGTTTATGTTTATGTTTATGTTTATGTTTATATTTATGGTTAGGTTTAGGTTTAGGTTTAGGTTTAGGTTTAGGTTTATGTTTATGTTTATGTTTATGTTTATGTTTATATTTATGTTTATGTTTATGTTTATGTTTATGTTTATGTTTATGTTTATGTTTATGTTTATGTTTATGTTTATGTTTATGTTTATGTTTATGTTTATGTTTATGTTTATGTTTAAATTTATGTTTTAATTTATGTTTATGTTTATGTTCATGTTTTTGTTTATGTTTATGTTTATGTTTATGTTTATGTTTATGTTTAAATTTATGTTTTAATTTATGTTTATGTTTATGTTTATGTTTATGTTTATGTTTATGTTTATGTTTATGTTTAAATTTATGTTTTAATTTATGTTTATGTTTATGTTTATGTTTATGTTTATGTTTATGTTTATGTTTATGTTTATGTTTATGTTTATGTTTATGTTTATGTTTATGTTTATGTTTATGTTTATGTTTATGTTTATGTTTAAGTTTATGTTTTAATTTATGTTTAAATTTATGTTTGAATTTATGTTCAAATTTAGGTTTAATTTAAAAATAAATTTAAATATAAACAAACATAAAATTAAACATAAACTTAAACATAAATTAAAACATAAACTTAAACATAAATTTACACATAAATTTAAACATAAACGTAAACATAAATTTACACATAAATTTAAACATAAACGTAAACATAAACTTGAACATAAACATAAACATAAATAAAAACATAAACATAAACATAAACATAAACGTAAACATAAACATAAATATAAACATAAACATAAACATAAACATAAACATAAACATAAACATAAACATAAACATAAACATAAACATAAACATAAACATAAACATAAACATAAACATAAACATAAACATAAACATAAACATAAACATAAACATAAACATAAACATAAACATAAACATAAACATAAACATAAACATAAACATAAACATAAACATAAACATAAACATAAACATAAACATAAACATAAACATAAACATAAACATTTAAATAAACATAAACATTTACATAAACATAAACATAAACATAAACATAAACATAAACATAAACATAAACATAAACATAAACATAAACATAAACATAAACATAAACATAAACATAAACATAAACATAAACATAAACATAAACATAAACATAAACATAAACATAAACATAAACATAAACATAAACCTAAACATAAACATAAACATAAACATAACCATAAACATAAACATAAACATAAACATAAACATAAACATAAACATAAACATAAACATAAACATAAACATAAACATAAACATAAACATAAACTTAAACATAAACATAAACATAAACATAAACATAAACATAAACATAAACATAAACATAAACATAAACATAAACATAAACATAAACATAAACATAAACATAAACATAAACATAAACATAAACATAAACATAAACATAAACATAAACCTAAACATAAACATAAACATAAACATAACCATAAACATAAACATAAACATAAACATAAACATAAACATAAACATAAACATAAACATAAACATAAACATAAACATAAACATAACCATAAACATAAACATAAACATAAACATAAACATAAACATAAACATAAACATAAACATAATCATAAACTTAAACATAAATTTAAACATAAATTAAAACATAAACTTAAACATAAACTTAAACATAAACATAAACATAAACATAAACATAAACATAAACATAAACATAAACATAAACATAAACATAAACATAAACATAAACATAAACATAAACATAAACATAAACATAAACTTAAACATAAATTTAAACATAAATTAAAACATAAACTTAAACATAAACTTAAACATAAACATAAACATAAACTTAAACATAAACATAAACATAAACATAAACATAAACATAAACATAAACATAAACATAAACATAAACATAAACATAAACATAAACATAAACATAAACATAAACATAAACATAAACATAACCATAAACATAAACTTAAACATAAACTGAAACATAAACTAAAACATAAAATAAAACATAAACTTAAACATAAACATAAACATAAACATAAACATAAACATAAACCTAAACATAAACATAAACATAAACATAAACATAAACATAAACATAAACATAAACCTAAACATAAACATAAACATAAACATAACCATAAACATAAACATAAACATAAACATAAACATAAACATAAACATAAACATAAACATAAACATAAACATAAACATAAACATAAACATAACCATAAACATAAACATAAACATAAACATAAACATAAACATAAACATAAACATAAACATAAACATAATCATAAACTTAAACATAAATTTAAACATAAATTAAAACATAAACTTAAACATAAACTTAAACATAAACATAAACATAAACATAAACATAAACATAAACATAAACATAAACATAAACATAAAAATAAACATAAACATAAACGTAAACATAAACATAAACATAAACCTAAACATAAACATAAACATTAACATAAAAATAAATATAAACATAAACATAAACATAAACATAAACATAAACATAACCATAAACATAACCATAAACATAAACATAAACATAAACATAAACATAAACATAAACATAAACATAAACATAAACATAATCATAAACTTAAACATAAATTTAAACATAAATTAAAACATAAACTTAAACATAAACTTAAACATAAACATAAACATAAACATAAACATAAACATAAACATAAACATAAACATAAACATAAACATAAACATAAACATAAACATAAACATAAACATAAACATAAACATAAACATAAACATAAACATAAACATAAACATAAACATAAACATAAACATAAACATAAACATAAACATAAACATAAACATAAACATAAACTTAAACATAAATTTAAACATAAATTAAAACATAAACTTAAACATAAACTTAAACATAAACATAAACATAAACATAAACATAAACATAAACATAAACATAAACATAAACATAAACATAAACATAAACATAAACATAAACATAAACATAAACATAACCATAAACATAAACTTAAACATAAACTGAAACATAAACTAAAACATAAAATAAAACATAAACTTAAACATAAACTTAAACATAAATTAAAACATAAACTAAACATAAACTTAAACAAACATTATTTTTAATTGTAAAAACGAATTGGGTCGAAAATCATCATTTCATTCAAATTACATCAAATAATGTCAAATCTAGTCATTTAGACACTAAATATTCGATAAGTATCCAAACTGATGGATATGATTTAAAATAATTTGATCCGATTGTTATTGGTAAGAATCGAGACGTTTATTATCAAAATACACCGTTTTAATACGAATCGAGTCGATTATGTTATATGTTTATTTACTTGTATGATTTAGCTTATGTTTAATCTTTTGCTTATGTTTGTTTATGGTTATGTTTATGTTTATGTCTATGTTTATGTTTATGTTTATGTTTATGTTTATGTTTATGTTTATGTTTATGTTTATGTTTATGTTTATGTTTATGTTTATGTTTATGTTTATGTTTATGT
The DNA here is from genome assembly GCA_961205875.1 of Sialis fuliginosa. Taxonomy (NCBI): domain Eukaryota; kingdom Metazoa; phylum Arthropoda; class Insecta; order Megaloptera; family Sialidae; genus Sialis; species Sialis fuliginosa. The sequence goes on from OY540811.1 coordinate 34,774,505, forward strand.
TTATGTTTATGTTTATGTTTATGTTTATGTTTATGTTTATGTTTATGTTTATGTTTATGTTTATGTTTATGTTTATGTTTATGTTTATGTTTATGTTTATGTTTATGTTAATGCTTATGTTTATGTTTATGTTTATGTTTATTTTTATGTTTATGTTTATGTTTATGTTTATGTTTATGTTTATGTTTATGTTTATGTTTATGTTTATGTTTATGTTTATGTTTATGTTTATGTTTATGTTTATGTTTAAATTTATGTTTTAATTTATGTTTATGTTTATGTTTATGTTTATGTTTATGTTTATGTTTTAATTTATGTTTTTGTTTATGTTTATGTTTATGTTTATGTTTATGTTTATGTTTATGTTTATGTTTATGTTTATGTTTATGTTTATGTTTATGTTTATGTTTATGTTTATGTTTATGTTTATGTTTATGTTTATGTTTATGTTTATGTTTATGTTTATGTTTATGTTTATGTTTTTGTTTATGTTTATGTTTATGTTTATGTTTATGTTTATGTTTATGTTTATGTTTATGTTTATGTTTATGTTTATGTTTATGTTTATGTTTATGTTTAAATTTATGTTTTAATTTATGTTTATGTTTATGTTTATGTTTATGTTTATGTTTATGTTTATGTTTATGTTTATGTTTATGTTTATGTTTATGTTTATGTTTATGTTTATGTTTATGTTTATGTTTATGTTTATGTTTATGTTTATGTTTATGTTTATGTTTATATTTATGGTTAGGTTTAGGTTTAGGTTTAGGTTTAGGTTTAGGTTTATGTTTATGTTTATGTTTATGTTTATGTTTATATTTATGTTTATGTTTATGTTTATGTTTATGTTTATGTTTATGTTTATGTTTATGTTTATGTTTATGTTTATGTTTATGTTTATGTTTATGTTTATGTTTATGTTTATGTTTAAATTTATGTTTTAATTTATGTTTATGTTTATGTTCATGTTTTTGTTTATGTTTATGTTTATGTTTATGTTTATGTTTATGTTTAAATTTATGTTTTAATTTATGTTTATGTTTATGTTTATGTTTATGTTTATGTTTATGTTTATGTTTATGTTTAAATTTATGTTTTAATTTATGTTTATGTTTATGTTTATGTTTATGTTTATGTTTATGTTTATGTTTATGTTTATGTTTATGTTTATGTTTATGTTTATGTTTATGTTTATGTTTATGTTTATGTTTATGTTTATGTTTAAGTTTATGTTTTAATTTATGTTTAAATTTATGTTTGAATTTATGTTCAAATTTAGGTTTAATTTAAAAATAAATTTAAATATAAACAAACATAAAATTAAACATAAACTTAAACATAAATTAAAACATAAACTTAAACATAAATTTACACATAAATTTAAACATAAACGTAAACATAAATTTACACATAAATTTAAACATAAACGTAAACATAAACTTGAACATAAACATAAACATAAATAAAAACATAAACATAAACATAAACATAAACGTAAACATAAACATAAATATAAACATAAACATAAACATAAACATAAACATAAACATAAACATAAACATAAACATAAACATAAACATAAACATAAACATAAACATAAACATAAACATAAACATAAACATAAACATAAACATAAACATAAACATAAACATAAACATAAACATAAACATAAACATAAACATAAACATAAACATAAACATAAACATAAACATAAACATAAACATAAACATAAACATAAACATAAACATAAACATAAACATTTAAATAAACATAAACATTTACATAAACATAAACATAAACATAAACATAAACATAAACATAAACATAAACATAAACATAAACATAAACATAAACATAAACATAAACATAAACATAAACATAAACATAAACATAAACACAAACATAAACATAAACATAAACATAAATTAAAACATAAATTTAAACATAAACATAAACATAAACATAAACATAAACATAAACATAAACATAAATATAAACATAAACATAAACCTAAACCTAAACCTAAACCTAAACCTAAACCTAACCATAAATATAAACATAAACATAAACATAAACATAATCATAAACATAAACATAAACATAAACATAAACATAAACATAAACATAAACATAAATTAAAACATAAATTTAAACATAAACATAAACATAAACATAAACATAAACATAAACATAAACATAAACATAAACATAAACATAAACATAAACATAAACATAAACATAAACATAAACATAAACATAAACATAAACATAAACATAAACATAAACATAAACATAAACATAAATTAAAACATAAATTTAAACATAAACATAAACATAAACATAAACATAAACATAAACATAAACATAAACATAAACATAAACATAAACATAAACATAAACATAAACATAAACATAAACATAAACATAAACATAAACATAAACATAAACATAAACATAAACATAAACATAAACATAAACATAAACATAAACATAAACATAAACATAAACATAAACATAAACATAAACATAAACATAAACATAAACATAAACATAAACATAAACATAAACATAAACATAAACATAAACATAAACATAAACATAAACATAAACATTTACATAAACATAAACATAAACATAAACATAAACATAAACATAAACATAAACATAAACATAAACATAAACATAAACATAAACATAAACATAAACACAAACATAAACATAAACATAAACATAAATTAAAACATAAATTTAAACATAAACATAAACATAAACATAAACATAAACATAAACATAAACATAAATATAAACATAAACATAAACATAAACATAAACATAAACATAAACCTAAACCTAAACCTAAACCTAAACCTAAACCTAACCATAAATATAAACATAAACATAAACATAAACATAAACATAAACATAAACATAAACATAAACATAAACATAAACATAAATTAAAACATAAATTTAAACATAAACATAAACATAAACATAAACATAAACATAAACATAAACATAAACATAAACATAAACATAAACATAAACATAAACATAAACATAAACATAAACATAAACATAAACATAAACATAAACATAAATTAAAACATAAATTTAAACATAAACATAAACATGAACATAAACATAAACATAAACATAAACATAAACATAAACATAAACATAAATTAAAACATAAATTTAAACATAAACATAAACATAAACATAAACATAAACATAAACATAAACATAAACATAAACATAAACATAAATATAAACATAAACATAAACATAAACATAAACATTAACCTAAACCTAAACTTAAACCTAAACCTAAACCTAACCATAAATATAAACATAAACATAAACATAAACATAAACATAAACATAAACATATACATAAACATAAACATAAACATAAACATAAACATAAACATAAACATAAATTAAAACATAAATTTAAACATAAACATAAACATAAACATAAACATAAACATAAACATAAACATAAACATAAACATAAACATAAACATAAACATAAACATAAACATAAATTAAAACATAAATTTAAACATAAACATAAACATAAACATAAACATAAACATAAACATAAACATAAACATAAACATAAACATAAACATAAACATAAACATAAACATAAACATAAACATAAACCTAAACCTAAACCTAAACCTAAACCTAAACCTAACCATAAATATAAACATAAACATAAACATAAACATAAACATAAACATAAACATAAACATAAACATAAACATAAACATAAACATAAACATAAACATAAACATAAACCTAAACCTAAACCTAACCATAAATATAAACATAAACATAAACATAAACATAAACATAAACATAAACATAAACATAAACATAAACATAAACATAAACATAAACATAAACATAAACATAAACATAAACATAAACATAACCATAAACATAAGCAAAAGATTAAACATAAGCTAAATCATACAAGTAAATAAACATACATCTGCAAATCGACTCGATTTGTATTAAAACGGTGTATTTTGATAATAAACGTCTCGATTCTTACCAATAACAATCGGATCAAATTATTTTAAATCATATCCATCAGTTTGGATACTTATCGAATATTTAGTGTCTAAATGACTAGATTTGACATTATTTGATGTAATTTGAATGAAATGATGATTTTCGACCCAATTCGTTTTTACAATTAAAAATAATGTTTGTTTAAGTTTATGTTTAGTTTATGTTTTAATTTATGTTTAAGTTTATGTTTAAGTTTATGTTTTATTTTATGTTTTAGTTTATGTTTCAGTTTATATTTAAGTTTATGTTTATGGTTATGTTTATGTTTATGTTTATGTTTATGTTTATGTTTATGTTTAAGTTTATGTTTAAGTTTATGTTTTAATTTATGTTTAAATTTATGTTTAAGTTTATGTTAATGTTTATGTTTATGTTTATGGTTATGTTTATGTTTATGTTTATGTTTATGTTTATGTTTATGTTTATGTTTATGTTTATGTTTATGTTTATGTTTATGTTTATGTTTATGTTTATGTTTATGTTTATGTTTATGGTTATGTTTATGTTTATGTTTATGTTTATGTTTATGTTTATGTTTATGTTTATGTTTATGTTTATGTTTATGTTTAGGTTTATGTTTATGTTTATGTTTATGTTTATGTTTATGTTTATGTTTATGTTTATGTTTATGTTTATGTTTATGTTTATGTTTATGTTTATGTTTATGTTTATGTTTATGTTTATGTTTATGTTTATGTTTATGTTTATGTTTATGTTTATGTTTATGATTATGTTTATGTTTATGTTTATGTTTATGTTTATGTTTATGTTTATGTTTATGTTTATGTTTATGTTTATGTTTATGTTTATGTTTATATTTATTTTTATGTTAATGTTTATGTTTATGTTTATGTTTATGTTTATGTTTATGTTTATGTTTATGTTTATGTTAATGTTTATATTTATTTTTATGTTAATAATTATGTTTATGTTTACGTTTTAATTTATGTTTAAATTTATGTTTGAATTTATGTTTAAGTTTATGTTTAAATTTATGTTTGAAATTATGTTTAAGGATATTTTTAAGTTTATGTTTTGATTTATGTTTATGTTTATGTTTAAATTTATGTTTATGTTTATGTTTATGTTTATGTTTAAGTTTATGTTTATGTTTATGTTTATGTTTATGTTTATGTTTATTTTTATGTTTATGTTTATGTTTATGTTTATGTTTATGTTTATGTTTATGTTTATGTTTATGTTTATGTTTTTGTTTATGTTTATGTTTATGATTATGTTTATGTTTATGTTTATGTTTATGTTTATGTTTATGTTTATGTTTATGTTTATGTTTATGTATATGTTTATGTTTATGTTTATGTTTATGTTTATGTTTATGTTTATGTTTATGTTTATGTTTATGTTTATGTTTATGTTTATGATTATGTTTATGATTATGTTTATGTTTATGTTTATGTTTATGTTTATGTTTATGTTTATGTTTATGTTTATGTTTATGTTTATGTTTATGTTTATGTTTATGTTTATATTTATTTTTATGTTAATGTTTATGTTTATGTTTATGTTTATGTTTATGTTTATGTTTATGTTTATGTTAATGTTTATATTTATTTTTATGTTAATAATTATGTTTATGTTTACGTTTTAATTTATGTTTAAATTTATGTTTGAATTTATGTTTAAGTTTATGTTTAAATTTATGTTTGAAATTATGTTTAAGGATATTTGTAAGTTTATGTTTTGATTTATGTTTATGTTTATGTTTAAATTTATGTTTATGTTTATGTTTATGTTTATGTTTAAGTTTATGTTTATGTTTATGTTTATGTTTATGTATATGTTTATGTTTATGTTTATGTTTATGTTTATGTTTATGTTTATGTTTATGTTTATGTTTATGTTTATGTTTATGTTTATGTTTATGTTTATGTTTATGATTATGTTTATGTTTATGTTTATGTTTATGTTTATGTTTATGTTTATGTTTATGTTTATGTTTATGTTTATGTTTATGTTTATGTTTATGTTTATGTTTATGTTTATGTTTATATTTATTTTTATGTTAATGTTTATGTTTATGTTTATGTTTATGTTTATGTTTATGTTTATGTTTATGTTTATGTTTATGTTTATGTTTATATTTATTTTTATGTTAATAATTATGTTTATGTTTACGTTTTAATTTATGTTTAAATTTATGTTTGAATTTATGTTTAAGTTTATGTTTAAATTTATGTTTGAAATTATGTTTAAGGATATTTTTAAGTTTATGTTTTGATTTATGTTTATGTTTATGTTTAAATTTATGTTTATGTTTATGTTTATGTTTATGTTTACGTTTGTGTTTATGTTTATGTTTATGTTTATGTTTATGTTTATGTTTATGTTTATGTTTATGTTTATGTTTAAGTTTATGTTTTAATTTATGTTTAAATTTATGTTTAAATTTATGTTCAAATTTAGGTTTAATTTAAAAATAAATTTAAATATAAACAAACATAAAATTAAACATAAACTTAAACATAAATTAAAACATAAACTTAAACATAAATTTACACATAAATTTAAACATAAACGTAAACATAAATTTACACATAAATTTAAACATAAACGTAAACATAAACTTGAACATAAACATAAACATAAATAAAAACATAAACATAAACATAAACATAAACATAAAAATAAACATAAACATAAATATAAACATAAACATAAACATAAACATAAACATAAACATAAACATAAACATAAACATAAACATAACCATAAACATAAGCAAAAGATTAAACATAAGCTAAATCATACAAGTAAATAAACATACATCTGCAAATCGACTCGATTTGTATTAAAACGGTGTATTTTGATAATAAACGTCTCGATTCTTACCAATAACAATCGGATCAAATTATTTTAAATCATATCCATCAGTTTGGATACTTATCGAATATTTAGTGTCTAAATGACTAGATTTGACATTATTTGATGTAATTTGAATGAAATGATGATTTTCGACCCAATTCGTTTTTACAATTAAAAATAATGTTTGTTTAAGTTTATGTTTAGTTTATGTTTTAATTTATGTTTAAGTTTATGTTTAAGTTTATGTTTTATTTTATGTTTTAGTTTATGTTTCAGTTTATATTTAAGTTTATGTTTATGGTTATGTTTATGTTTATGTTTATGTTTATGTTTATGTTTATGTTTAAGTTTATGTTTAAGTTTATGTTTTAATTTATGTTTAAATTTATGTTTAAGTTTATGTTAATGTTTATGTTTATGTTTATGTTTATGTTTATGTTTATGTTTATGTTTATGTTTATGTTTATGTTTATGTTTATGTTTATGTTTATGTTTATGTTTATGTTTATGTTTATGTTTATGTTTATGTTTATGTTTATGTTTATGTTTATGTTTATGTTTATGTTTATGTTTATGTTTATGTTTAAGTTTATGTTTAAGTTTATGTTTTAATTTATGTTTAAATTTATGTTTAAGTTTATGATTATGTTTATGTTTATGTTTATGTTTATGTTTATGTTTATGTTTATGTTTATGTTTATGTTTATGTTTATGTTTATGTTTATGGTTATGTTTATGTTTATGTTTATGTTTATGTTTATGTTTATGTTTATGTTTATGTTTATGTTTATGTTTATGTTTATGTTTATGTTTAGGTTTATGTTTATGTTTATGTTTATGTTTATGTTTATGTTTATGTTTATGTTTATGTTTATGTTTATGTTTATGTTTATGTTTATGTTTATGTTTATGTTTATGTTTATGTTTATGTTTATGTTTATGTTTATGTTTATGTTTATGATTATGTTTATGTTTATGTTTATGTTTATGTTTATGTTTATGATTATGTTTATGTTTATGTTTATGTTTATGTTTATGGTTATGTTTATGTTTATATTTATTTTTATGTTAATGTTTATGTTTATGTTTATGTTTATGTTTATGTTTATGTTTATGTTTATGTTTATGTTTATGTTAATGTTTATATTTATTTTTATGTTAATAATTATGTTTATGTTTACGTTTTAATTTATGTTTAAATTTATGTTTGAATTTATGTTTAAGTTTATGTTTAAATTTATGTTTGAAATTATGTTTAAGGATATTTTTAAGTTTATGTTTTGATTTATGTTTATGTTTATGTTTATGTTTATGTTTATGTTTATGTTTATGTTTATGTTTATGTTTATGTTTATGTTTATGTTTATGTTTATGTTTATGTTTATGTTTTTGTTTATGTTTATGTTTATGATTATGTTTATGTTTATGTTTATGTTTATGTTTATGTTTATGTTTATGTTTATGTTTATGTTTATGTTTATGTTTATGTTTATGTTTATGTTTATGTTTATGTTTATGTTTATGTTTATGTTTATGTTTATGTTTATGATTATGTTTATGTTTATGTTTATGTTTATGTTTATGTTTATGTTTATGTTTATGTTTATGTTTATGTTTATGTTTATGTTTATGTTTATGTTTATATTTATTTTTATGTTAATGTTTATGTTTATGTTTATGTTTATGTTTATGTTTATGTTTATGTTTATGTTTATGTTAATGTTTATATTTATTTTTATGTTAATAATTATGTTTATGTTTACGTTTTAATTTATGTTTAAATTTATGTTTGAATTTATGTTTAAGTTTATGTTTAAATTTATGTTTGAAATTATGTTTAAGGATATTTTTAAGTTTATGTTTTGATTTATGTTTATGTTTATGTTTAAATTTATGTTTATGTTTATGGTTATGTTTATGTTTATGTTTATGTTTATGTTTATGTTTATGTTTATGTTTATGTTTATGTTTATGTTTATGTTTATGTTTATGTTTATGTTTAGGTTTATGTTTATGTTTATGTTTATGTTTATGTTTATGTTTATGTTTATGTTTATGTTTATGTTTATGTTTATGTTTATGTTTATGTTTATGTTTATGTTTATGTTTATGTTTATGTTTATGTTTATGTTTATGTTTATGATTATGTTTATGTTTATGTTTATGTTTATGTTTATGTTTATGATTATGTTTATGTTTATGTTTATGTTTATGTTTATGGTTATGTTTATGTTTATGTTTATGTTTAGGTTTATGTTTATGTTTATGTTTATGTTTATGTTTATGTTTATGTTTATGTTTATGTTTATGTTTATGTTTATGTTTATGTTTATGTTTATGTTTATGTTTATGTTTATGTTTATGTTTATGTTTATGTTTATGATTATGTTTATGTTTATGTTTATGTTTATGTTTATGTTTATGATTATGTTTATGTTTATGTTTATGTTTATGTTTATGGTTATGTTTATGTTTATATTTATTTTTATGTTAATGTTTATGTTTATGTTTATGTTTATGTTTATGTTTATGTTTATGTTTATGTTTATGTTTATGTTAATGTTTATATTTATTTTTATGTTAATAATTATGTTTATGTTTACGTTTTAATTTATGTTTAAATTTATGTTTGAATTTATGTTTAAGTTTATGTTTAAATTTATGTTTGAAATTATGTTTAAGGATATTTTTAAGTTTATGTTTTGATTTATGTTTATGTTTATGTTTATGTTTATGTTTATGTTTATGTTTATGTTTATGTTTATGTTTATGTTTATGTTTATGTTTATGTTTATGTTTATGTTTATGTTTATGTTTTTGTTTATGTTTATGTTTATGATTATGTTTATGTTTATGTTTATGTTTATGTTTATGTTTATGTTTATGTTTATGTTTATGTATATGTTTATGTTTATGTTTATGTTTATGTTTATGTTTATGTTTATGTTTATGTTTATGTTTATGTTTATGTTTATGATTATGTTTATGTTTATGTTTATGTTTATGTTTATGTTTATGTTTATGTTTATGTTTATGTTTATGTTTATGTTTATGTTTATGTTTATGTTTATATTTATTTTTATGTTAATGTTTATGTTTATGTTTATGTTTATGTTTATGTTTATGTTTATGTTTATGTTTATGTTAATGTTTATATTTATTTTTATGTTAATAATTATGTTTATGTTTACGTTTTAATTTATGTTTAAATTTATGTTTGAATTTATGTTTAAGTTTATGTTTAAATTTATGTTTGAAATTATGTTTAAGGATATTTTTAAGTTTATGTTTTGATTTATGTTTATGTTTATGTTTAAATTTATGTTTATGTTTATGTTTATGTTTATGTTTAAGTTTATGTTTATGTTTATGTTTATGTTTATGTTTATGTTTATGTTTATGTTTATGTTTATGTTTATGTTTATGTTTATGTTTATGTTTATGTTTATGTTTATGTTTATGTTTATGTTTATGATTATGTTTATGTTTATGTTTATGTTTATGTTTATGTTTATGTTTATGTTTATGTTTATGTTTATGTTTATGTTTATGTTTATGTTTATGTTTATATTTATTTTTATGTTAATGTTTATGTTTATGTTTATGTTTATGTTTATGTTTATGTTTATGTTTATGTTTATGTTTATATTTATTTTTATGTTAATAATTATGTTTATGTTTACGTTTTAATTTATGTTTAAATTTATGTTTGAATTTATGTTTAAGTTTATGTTTAAATTTATGTTTGAAATTATGTTTAAGGATATTTTTAAGTTTATGTTTTGATTTATGTTTATGTTTATGTTTAAATTTATGTTTATGTTTATGTTTATGTTTTTTTTTACGTTTATGTTTATGTTTATGTTTATGTTTATGTTTATGTTTATGTTTATGTTTATGTTTATGTTTAAGTTTATGTTTTAATTTATGTTTAAATTTATGTTTAAATTTATGTTCAAATTTAGGTTTAATTTAAAAATAAATTTAAATATAAACAAACATAAAATTAAACATAAACTTAAACATAAATTAAAACATAAACTTAAACATAAATTTACACATAAATTTAAACATAAACGTAAACATAAATTTACACATAAATTTAAACATAAACGTAAACATAAACTTGAACATAAACATAAACATAAATAAAAACATAAACATAAACATAAACATAAACATAAAAATAAACATAAACATAAATATAAACATAAACATAAACATAAACATAAACATAAACATAAACATAAACATAAACATAAACATAAACATAAACATAAACATAACTATAAACTTAAACATTAATTTAAACATAAATTAAAACATAAACTTAAACATAAACTTAAATATAAACTTAAACATAAACTTAAACATAAACATAAACATTTAAACATAAATTTAAACATAAATTAAAACATAAACATAAACATAAACATAAACATAAACATAAACATAAACATAAACATAAACATAAACATAAACATAAACATAAACATAAACATAAACATAAACATAAATTAAAACATAAACTTAAACATAAACTTAAACATAAACATAAACATAAACATAAACATAAACATAAACATAAACATAAATATAAACATAAACATAAACATAAACTTAAACATAAATTTAAACATAAATTAAAACATAAACTTAAACATAAACTTAAACATAAACATAAACATAAACATAACCATAAACATAAACATAAACATAAACATAAACATAAACATAAACATAAACATAAACATAAACATAAACATAAACATAAACATAATCATAAACTTAAACATAAATTTAAACATAAATTAAAACATAAACTTAAACATTAACTTAAACATAAACATAAACATAAACATAAACATAAACATAAACATAAACATAAACATAAACATAAACATAAACATAAACATAAACATAAACTTAAACATAAATTTAAACATAAATTAAAACATAAACTTAAACATAAACTTAAACATAAACATAAACATAAACATAAACGTAAACATAAACATAAACATAAACATAAACATAAACATAAACATAAACATAAACATAAACATAAACATAAACATAAACATAAACATAAACATAAACATAAACATAAACATAAACATAAACATAAACATAGTCATAAATTTAAACATAAATTTAAACATAAATTAAAACATAAACATAAACATAAACATACACATAAACATAAACATAAACATAAACATAAACATAAACATAAACATAAACATAAACATAAACATAAACATAAACATAAACATAAACATAAACATAAACATAAACATAAACATAAATATAAACATAAACATAAACATAAACATAAACATAAACCTAAACCTAAACTTAAACCTAAACCTAAACCTAACCATAAATATAAACATAAACATAAACATAAACATAAACATAAACATAAACATAAACATAAATTAAAACATAAATTTAAACATAAACATAAACATATACATAAACATAAACTTAAACATAAACATAAACATAAACATAAACATAAACATAAACATAAACATAAACATATACATAAACATAAACATAAACATAAACATAAACATAAACATAAACATAAATTAAAACATAAATTTAAACATAAACATAAACATATACATAAACATAAACTTAAACATAAACATAAACATAAACATAAACATAAACATAAACATAAACATAAATTAAAACATAAATTTAAACATAAACATAAACATAAACATAAACATAAACATAAACATAAACCTAAACCTAAACCTAAACCTAAACCTAAACCTAACCATAAATATAAACATAAACATAAACATAAACATAAACATAAACATAAACATAAACATAAACATAAACATAAACATAAACATAAACATAAACATAAACATAAACATAAACATAAACATAAACATAAACATAAACATAAACATAAACATAAACATAAACATAAACATAAACATAAACATAAACATAACCATAAACATAAACATAAACATAAATTAAAACATAAATTTAAACATAAACATAAACATAAACATAAACATAAACATAAACATAAACATAAACATAAACATAAATATAAACATAAACATAAACATAAACATAAACATAAACCTAAACCTAAACTTAAACCTAAACCTAAACCTAACCATAAATATAAACATAAACATAAACATAAACATAAACATAAACATAAACATAAACATAAACATAAACATAAACATAAACATAAACATAAACATAAACATAAACATAAACATAAACATAAACATAAACATAAACATAGTCATAAATTTAAACATAAATTAAAACATAAACATAAACATAAACATACACATAAACATAAACATAAACATAAACATAAACATAAACATAAACATAAACATAAACATAAACATAAACATAAATTAAAACATAAATTTAAACATAAACATAAACATAAACATAAACATAAACATAAACATAAACATAAACATAAACATAAACATAAATATAAACATAAACATAAACATAAACATAAACATAAACCTAAACCTAAACTTAAACCTAAACCTAAACCTAACCATAAATATAAACATAAACATAAACATAAACATAAACATAAACATAAACATAAACATAAACATATACATAAACATAAACATAAACATAAACATAAACATAAACATAAATTAAAACATAAATTTAAACATAAACATAAACATAAACATAAACATAAACATAAACATAAACATAAACATAAACATAAACATAAACATAAACATAAATTAAAACATAAATTTAAACATAAACATAAACATAAACATAAACATAAACATAAACCTAAACCTAAACCTAAACCTAAACCTAAACCTAACCATAAATATAAACATAAACATAAACATAAACATAAACATAAACATAAACATAAACATAAACATAAACATAAACATAAACATAAACATAAACATAAACATAAACATAAACATAAACATAAACATAAACATAAACATAAACATAAACATAAACATAAACATAAACATAAACATAAACATAAACATAAACATAAACATAAACATAAACATAAACATAAACATAAACATAAACATAAACATAAACATAAACATAAACATAAACATAAACATAAACATAAACACAAACATAAATATAAACATAAACATAAATTAAAACATAAATTTAAACATAAACATAAACATAAACATAAACATAAACATAAACATAAACATAAATATAAACATAAACATAAACATAAACATAAACATAAACATAAACCTAAACCTAAACCTAAACCTAAACCTAAACCTAACCATAAATATAAACATAAACATAAACATAAACATAAACATAAACATAAACATAAACATAAACATAAACATAAACATAAACATAAACATAAACATAAACATAAACATAAATTAAAACATAAATTTAAACATAAACATAAACATAAACATAAACATAAACATAAACATAAACATAAACATAAACATAAACATAAACATAAACATAAACATAAACATAAACATAAACATAAACATAAACATAAACATAAACATAAACATAAATTAAAACATAAATTTAAACATAAACATAAACATAAACATGAACATAAACATAAACATAAACATAAACATAAACATAAACATAAATTAAAACATAAATTTAAACATAAACATAAACATAAACATAAACATAAACATAAACATAAACATAAACATAAACATAAATATAAACATAAACATAAACATAAACATAAACATTAACCTAAACCTAAACTTAAACCTAAACCTAAACCTAACCATAAATATAAACATAAACATAAACATAAACATAAACATAAACATAAACATATACATAAACATAAACATAAACATAAACATAAACATAAACATAAACATAAATTAAAACATAAATTTAAACATAAACATAAACATAAACATAAACATAAACATAAACATAAACATAAACATAAACATAAACATAAACATAAACATAAACATAAATTAAAACATAAATTTAAACATAAACATAAACATAAACATAAACATAAACATAAACATAAACATAAACATAAACATAAACATAAACATAAACATAAACATAAACATAAACATAAACATAAACCTAAACCTAAACCTAAACCTAAACCTAAACCTAACCATAAATATAAACATAAACATAAACATAAACATAAACATAAACATAAACATAAACATAAACATAAACATAAACATAAACATAAACATAAACATAAACCTAAACCTAAACCTAACCATAAATATAAACATAAACATAAACATAAACATAAACATAAACATAAACATAAACATAAACATAAACATAAACATAAACATAAACATAAACATAAACATAAACATAAACATAAACATAAACATAAACATAAACATAAACATAAACATAAACATAAACATAAACATAATCATAAACTTAAACATAAATTTAAACATAAATTAAAACATAAACTTAAACATTAACTTAAACATAAACATAAACATAAACATAAACATAAACATAAACATAAACATAAACATAAACATAAACATAAACATAAACATAAACATAAACTTAAACATAAATTTAAACATAAATTAAAACATAAACTTAAACATAAACTTAAACATAAACATAAACATAAACATAAACGTAAACATAAACATAAACATAAACATAAACATAAACATAAACATAAACATAAACATAAACATAAACATAAACATAAACATAAACATAAACATAAACATAAACATAAACATAAACATAAACATAAACATAAACATAGTCATAAATTTAAACATAAATTTAAACATAAATTAAAACATAAACATAAACATAAACATACACATAAACATAAACATAAACATAAACATAAACATAAACATAAACATAAACATAAACATAAACATAAACATAAACATAAACATAAACATAAACATAAACATAAACATAAACATAAATATAAACATAAACATAAACATAAACATAAACATAAACCTAAACCTAAACTTAAACCTAAACCTAAACCTAACCATAAATATAAACATAAACATAAACATAAACATAAACATAAACATAAACATAAACATAAATTAAAACATAAATTTAAACATAAACATAAACATATACATAAACATAAACTTAAACATAAACATAAACATAAACATAAACATAAACATAAACATAAACATAAACATATACATAAACATAAACATAAACATAAACATAAACATAAACATAAACATAAATTAAAACATAAATTTAAACATAAACATAAACATATACATAAACATAAACTTAAACATAAACATAAACATAAACATAAACATAAACATAAACATAAACATAAATTAAAACATAAATTTAAACATAAACATAAACATAAACATAAACATAAACATAAACATAAACATAAACCTAAACCTAAACCTAACCATAAATATAAACATAAACATAAACATAAACATAAACATAAACATAAACATAAACATAAACATAAACATAAACATAAACATAAACATAAACATAAACATAAACATAAACATAAACATAAACATAAACATAAACATAAACATAAACATAAACATAAACATAAACATAAACATAAACATAACCATAAACATAAACATAAACATAAATTAAAACATAAATTTAAACATAAACATAAACATAAACATAAACATAAACATAAACATAAACATAAACATAAACATAAATATAAACATAAACATAAACATAAACATAAACATAAACCTAAACCTAAACTTAAACCTAAACCTAAACCTAACCATAAATATAAACATAAACATAAACATAAACATAAACATAAACATAAACATAAACATAAACATAAACATAAACATAAACATAAACATAAACATAAACATAAACATAAACATAAACATAAACATAAACATAGTCATAAATTTAAACATAAATTAAAACATAAACATAAACATAAACATACACATAAACATAAACATAAACATAAACATAAACATAAACATAAACATAAACATAAACATAAACATAAACATAAATTAAAACATAAATTTAAACATAAACATAAACATAAACATAAACATAAACATAAACATAAACATAAACATAAACATAAACATAAATATAAACATAAACATAAACATAAACATAAACATAAACCTAAACCTAAACTTAAACCTAAACCTAAACCTAACCATAAATATAAACATAAACATAAACATAAACATAAACATAAACATAAACATAAACATAAACATATACATAAACATAAACATAAACATAAACATAAACATAAACATAAATTAAAACATAAATTTAAACATAAACATAAACATAAACATAAACATAAACATAAACATAAACATAAACATAAACATAAACATAAACATAAACATAAATTAAAACATAAATTTAAACATAAACATAAACATAAACATAAACATAAACATAAACCTAAACCTAAACCTAAACCTAAACCTAAACCTAACCATAAATATAAACATAAACATAAACATAAACATAAACATAAACATAAACATAAACATAAACATAAACATAAACATAAACATAAACATAAACATAAACATAAACATAAACATAAACATAAACATAAACATAAACATAAACATAAACATAAACATAAACATAAACATAAACATAAACATAAACATAAACATAAACATAAACATAAACATAAACATAAACATAAACATAAACATAAACATAAACATAAACATAAACATAAACACAAACATAAATATAAACATAAACATAAATTAAAACATAAATTTAAACATAAACATAAACATAAACATAAACATAAACATAAACATAAACATAAATATAAACATAAACATAAACATAAACATAAACATAAACATAAACCTAAACCTAAACCTAAACCTAAACCTAAACCTAACCATAAATATAAACATAAACATAAACATAAACATAAACATAAACATAAACATAAACATAAACATAAACATAAACATAAACATAAACATAAACATAAACATAAATTAAAACATAAATTTAAACATAAACATAAACATAAACATAAACATAAACATAAACATAAACATAAACATAAACATAAACATAAACATAAACATAAACATAAACATAAACATAAACATAAACATAAACATAAACATAAACATAAACATAAATTAAAACATAAATTTAAACATAAACATAAACATAAACATGAACATAAACATAAACATAAACATAAACATAAACATAAACATAAATTAAAACATAAATTTAAACATAAACATAAACATAAACATAAACATAAACATAAACATAAACATAAACATAAACATAAACATAAATATAAACATAAACATAAACATAAACATAAACATTAACCTAAACCTAAACTTAAACCTAAACCTAAACCTAACCATAAATATAAACATAAACATAAACATAAACATAAACATAAACATAAACATATACATAAACATAAACATAAACATAAACATAAACATAAACATAAACATAAATTAAAACATAAATTTAAACATAAACATAAACATAAACATAAACATAAACATAAACATAAACATAAACATAAACATAAACATAAACATAAACATAAACATAAACATAAATTAAAACATAAATTTAAACATAAACATAAACATAAACATAAACATAAACATAAACATAAACATAAACATAAACATAAACATAAACATAAACATAAACATAAACATAAACCTAAACCTAAACCTAAACCTAAACCTAAACCTAACCATAAATATAAACATAAACATAAACATAAACATAAACATAAACATAAACATAAACATAAACATAAACATAAACATAAACATAAACATAAACCTAAACCTAAACCTAACCATAAATATAAACATAAACATAAACATAAACATAAACATAAACATAAACATAAACATAAACATAAACATAAACATAAACATAAACATAAACATAAACATAAACATAAACATAAACATAAACATAAACATAAACATAAACATAAACATAAACATAAACATAAACATAAACATAAACATAAACATAAACATAAACATAAACATAAACATAACCATAAACATAAGCAAAAGATTAAACATAAGCTAAATCATACAAGTAAATAAACATACATCTGCAAATCGACTCGATTTGTATTAAAACGGTGTATTTTGATAATAAACGTCTCGATTCTTACCAATAACAATCGGATGAAATTATTTTAAATCATATCCATCAGTTTGGATACTTATCGAATATTTAGTGTCTAAATGACTAGATTTGACATTATTTGATGTAATTTGAATGAAATGATGATTTTCGACCCAATTCGTTTTTACAATTAAAAATAATGTTTGTTTAAGTTTATGTTTAGTTTATGTTTTAATTTATGTTTAAGTTTATGTTTAAGTTTATGTTTTATTTTATGTTTTAGTTTATGTTTCAGTTTATATTTAAGTTTATGTTTATGGTTATGTTTATGTTTATGTTTATGTTTATGTTTATGTTTATGTTTAAGTTTATGTTTAAGTTTATGTTTTAATTTATGTTTAAATTTATGTTTAAGTTTATGTTAATGTTTATGTTTATGTTTATGTTTATGTTTATGTTTATGTTTATGTTTATGTTTATGTTTATGTTTATGTTTATGTTTATGTTTATGTTTATGTTTATGTTTATGTTTATGTTTATGTTTATGTTTATGTTTATGTTTATGTTTATGTTTATGTTTATGTTTATGTTTATGTTTATGTTTAAGTTTATGTTTAAGTTTATGTTTTAATTTATGTTTAAATTTATGTTTAAGTTTATGATTATGTTTATGTTTATGTTTATGTTTATGTTTATGTTTATGTTTATGTTTATGTTTATGTTTATGTTTATGTTTATGTTTATGTTTATGTTTATGGTTATGTTTATGTTTATGTTTATGTTTATGTTTATGTTTATGTTTATGTTTATGTTTATGTTTATGTTTATGTTTATGTTTATGTTTATGTTTAGGTTTATGTTTATGTTTATGTTTATGTTTATGTTTATGTTTATGTTTATGTTTATGTTTATGTTTATGTTTATGTTTATGTTTATGTTTATGTTTATGTTTATGTTTATGTTTATGTTTATGTTTATGTTTATGTTTATGTTTATGTTTATGTTTATGTTTATGATTATGTTTATGTTTATGTTTATGTTTATGTTTATGTTTATGTTTATGTTTATGTTTATGTTTATGTTTATGTTTATGTTTATGTTTATATTTATTTTTATGTTAATGTTTATGTTTATGTTTATGTTTATGTTTATGTTTATGTTTATGTTTATGTTTATGTTAATGTTTATATTTATTTTTATGTTAATAATTATGTTTATGTTTACGTTTTAATTTATGTTTAAATTTATGTTTGAATTTATGTTTAAGTTTATGTTTAAATTTATGTTTGAAATTATGTTTAAGGATATTTTTAAGTTTATGTTTTGATTTATGTTTATGTTTATGTTTAAATTTATGTTTATGTTTATGTTTATGTTTATGTTTAAGTTTATGTTTATGTTTATGTTTATGTTTATGTTTATGTTTATGTTTATGTTTATGTTTATGTTTATGTTTATGTTTATGTTTATGTTTATGTTTATGTTTATGTTTATGTTTATGTTTATGTTTTTGTTTATGTTTATGTTTATGATTATGTTTATGTTTATGTTTATGTTTATGTTTATGTTTATGTTTATGTTTATGTTTATGTATATGTTTATGTTTATGTTTATGTTTATGTTTATGTTTATGTTTATGTTTATGTTTATGTTTATGTTTATGTTTATGATTATGTTTATGTTTATGTTTATGTTTATGTTTATGTTTATGTTTATGTTTATGTTTATGTTTATGTTTATGTTTATGTTTATGTTTATGTTTATGTTTATATTTATTTTTATGTTAATGTTTATGTTTATGTTTATGTTTATGTTTATGTTTATGTTTATGTTTATGTTAATGTTTATATTTATTTTTATGTTAATAATTATGTTTATGTTTACGTTTTAATTTATGTTTAAATTTATGTTTGAATTTATGTTTAAGTTTATGTTTAAATTTATGTTTGAAATTATGTTTAAGGATATTTTTAAGTTTATGTTTTGATTTATGTTTATGTTTATGTTTAAATTTATGTTTATGTTTATGTTTATGTTTATGTTTAAGTTTATGTTTATGTTTATGTTTATGTTTATGTTTATGTTTATGTTTATGTTTATGTTTATGTTTATGATTATGTTTATGTTTATGTTTATGTTTATGTTTATGTTTATGTTTATGTTTATGTTTATGTTTATGTTTATGTTTATGTTTATGATTATGTTTATGTTTATGTTTATGTTTATGTTTATGTTTATGTTTATGTTTATGTTTATGTTTATGTTTATGTTTATGTTTATGTTTATGTTTATGTTTATGTTTATGTTTATGTTTATGTTTATATTTATTTTTATGTTAATGTTTATGTTTATGTTTATGTTTATGTTTATGTTTATGTTTATGTTTATGTTTATGTTTATGTTTATGTTTATATTTATTTTTATGTTAATAATTATGTTTATGTTTACGTTTTAATTTATGTTTAAATTTATGTTTGAATTTATGTTTAAGTTTATGTTTAAATTTATGTTTGAAATTATGTTTAAGGATATTTTTAAGTTTATGTTTTGATTTATGTTTATGTTTATGTTTAAATTTATGTTTATGTTTATGTTTATGTTTATGTTTACGTTTATGTTTATGTTTATGTTTATGTTTATGTTTATGTTTATGTTTATGTTTATGTTTATGTTTAAGTTTATGTTTTAATTTATGTTTAAATTTATGTTTAAATTTATGTTCAAATTTAGGTTTAATTTAAAAATAAATTTAAATATAAACAAACATAAAATTAAACATAAACTTAAACATAAATTAAAACATAAACTTAAACATAAATTTACACATAAATTTAAACATAAACGTAAACATAAATTTACACATAAATTTAAACATAAACGTAAACATAAACTTGAACATAAACATAAACATAAATAAAAACATAAACATAAACATAAACATAAACATAAAAATAAACATAAACATAAATATAAACATAAACATAAACATAAACATAAACATAAACATAAACATAAACATAAACATAAACATAAACATAAACATAAACATAACTATAAACTTAAACATTAATTTAAACATAAATTAAAACATAAACTTAAACATAAACTTAAATATAAACTTAAACATAAACTTAAACATAAACATAAACATTTAAACATAAATTTAAACATAAATTAAAACATAAACATAAACATAAACATAAACATAAACATAAACATAAACATAAACATAAACATAAACATAAACATAAACATAAACATAAACATAAACATAAACATAAATTAAAACATAAACTTAAACATAAACTTAAACATAAACATAAACATAAACATAAACATAAACATAAACATAAACATAAATATAAACATAAACATAAACATAAACTTAAACATAAATTTAAACATAAATTAAAACATAAACTTAAACATAAACTTAAACATAAACATAAACATAAACATAACCATAAACATAAACATAAACATAAACATAAACATAAACATAAACATAAACATAAACATAAACATAAACATAAACATAAACATAATCATAAACTTAAACATAAATTTAAACATAAATTAAAACATAAACTTAAACATTAACTTAAACATAAACATAAACATAAACATAAACATAAACATAAACATAAACATAAACATAAACATAAACATAAACATAAACATAAACATAAACTTAAACATAAATTTAAACATAAATTAAAACATAAACTTAAACATAAACTTAAACATAAACATAAACATAAACATAAACGTAAACATAAACATAAACATAAACATAAACATAAACATAAACATAAACATAAACATAAACATAAACATAAACATAAACATAAACATAAACATAAACATAAACATAAACATAAACATAAACATAAACATAGTCATAAATTTAAACATAAATTTAAACATAAATTAAAACATAAACATAAACATAAACATACACATAAACATAAACATAAACATAAACATAAACATAAACATAAACATAAACATAAACATAAACATAAACATAAACATAAACATAAACATAAACATAAACATAAACATAAACATAAATATAAACATAAACATAAACATAAACATAAACATAAACCTAAACCTAAACTTAAACCTAAACCTAAACCTAACCATAAATATAAACATAAACATAAACATAAACATAAACATAAACATAAACATAAACATAAATTAAAACATAAATTTAAACATAAACATAAACATATACATAAACATAAACTTAAACATAAACATAAACATAAACATAAACATAAACATAAACATAAACATAAACATATACATAAACATAAACATAAACATAAACATAAACATAAACATAAACATAAATTAAAACATAAATTTAAACATAAACATAAACATATACATAAACATAAACTTAAACATAAACATAAACATAAACATAAACATAAACATAAACATAAACATAAATTAAAACATAAATTTAAACATAAACATAAACATAAACATAAACATAAACATAAACATAAACCTAAACCTAAACCTAAACCTAAACCTAAACCTAACCATAAATATAAACATAAACATAAACATAAACATAAACATAAACATAAACATAAACATAAACATAAACATAAACATAAACATAAACATAAACATAAACATAAACATAAACATAAACATAAACATAAACATAAACATAAACATAAACATAAACATAAACATAAACATAAACATAAACATAAACATAACCATAAACATAAACATAAACATAAATTAAAACATAAATTTAAACATAAACATAAACATAAACATAAACATAAACATAAACATAAACATAAACATAAACATAAATATAAACATAAACATAAACATAAACATAAACATAAACCTAAACCTAAACTTAAACCTAAACCTAAACCTAACCATAAATATAAACATAAACATAAACATAAACATAAACATAAACATAAACATAAACATAAACATAAACATAAACATAAACATAAACATAAACATAAACATAAACATAAACATAAACATAAACATAAACATAAACATAGTCATAAATTTAAACATAAATTAAAACATAAACATAAACATAAACATACACATAAACATAAACATAAACATAAACATAAACATAAACATAAACATAAACATAAACATAAACATAAACATAAATTAAAACATAAATTTAAACATAAACATAAACATAAACATAAACATAAACATAAACATAAACATAAACATAAACATAAACATAAATATAAACATAAACATAAACATAAACATAAACATAAACCTAAACCTAAACTTAAACCTAAACCTAAACCTAACCATAAATATAAACATAAACATAAACATAAACATAAACATAAACATAAACATAAACATAAACATATACATAAACATAAACATAAACATAAACATAAACATAAACATAAATTAAAACATAAATTTAAACATAAACATAAACATAAACATAAACATAAACATAAACATAAACATAAACATAAACATAAACATAAACATAAACATAAATTAAAACATAAATTTAAACATAAACATAAACATAAACATAAACATAAACATAAACCTAAACCTAAACCTAAACCTAAACCTAAACCTAACCATAAATATAAACATAAACATAAACATAAACATAAACATAAACATAAACATAAACATAAACATAAACATAAACATAAACATAAACATAAACATAAACATAAACATAAACATAAACATAAACATAAACATAAACATAAACATAAACATAAACATAAACATAAACATAAACATAAACATAAACATAAACATAAACATAAACATAAACATAAACATAAACATAAACATAAACATAAACATAAACATAAACATAAACATAAACATAAACATAAACATAAACACAAACATAAATATAAACATAAACATAAATTAAAACATAAATTTAAACATAAACATAAACATAAACATAAACATAAACATAAACATAAACATAAATATAAACATAAACATAAACATAAACATAAACATAAACATAAACCTAAACCTAAACCTAAACCTAAACCTAAACCTAACCATAAATATAAACATAAACATAAACATAAACATAAACATAAACATAAACATAAACATAAACATAAACATAAACATAAACATAAACATAAACATAAACATAAACATAAATTAAAACATAAATTTAAACATAAACATAAACATAAACATAAACATAAACATAAACATAAACATAAACATAAACATAAACATAAACATAAACATAAACATAAACATAAACATAAACATAAACATAAACATAAACATAAACATAAACATAAATTAAAACATAAATTTAAACATAAACATAAACATAAACATGAACATAAACATAAACATAAACATAAACATAAACATAAACATAAATTAAAACATAAATTTAAACATAAACATAAACATAAACATAAACATAAACATAAACATAAACATAAACATAAACATAAATATAAACATAAACATAAACATAAACATAAACATTAACCTAAACCTAAACTTAAACCTAAACCTAAACCTAACCATAAATATAAACATAAACATAAACATAAACATAAACATAAACATAAACATATACATAAACATAAACATAAACATAAACATAAACATAAACATAAACATAAATTAAAACATAAATTTAAACATAAACATAAACATAAACATAAACATAAACATAAACATAAACATAAACATAAACATAAACATAAACATAAACATAAACATAAATTAAAACATAAATTTAAACATAAACATAAACATAAACATAAACATAAACATAAACATAAACATAAACATAAACATAAACATAAACATAAACATAAACATAAACATAAACATAAACATAAACCTAAACCTAAACCTAAACCTAAACCTAAACCTAACCATAAATATAAACATAAACATAAACATAAACATAAACATAAACATAAACATAAACATAAACATAAACATAAACATAAACATAAACCTAAACCTAAACCTAACCATAAATATAAACATAAACATAAACATAAACATAAACATAAACATAAACATAAACATAAACATAAACATAAACATAAACATAAACATAAACATAAACATAAACATAAACATAAACATAAACATAAACATAAACATAAACATAAACATAAACATAAACATAAACATAATCATAAACTTAAACATAAATTTAAACATAAATTAAAACATAAACTTAAACATTAACTTAAACATAAACATAAACATAAACATAAACATAAACATAAACATAAACATAAACATAAACATAAACATAAACATAAACATAAACATAAACTTAAACATAAATTTAAACATAAATTAAAACATAAACTTAAACATAAACTTAAACATAAACATAAACATAAACATAAACGTAAACATAAACATAAACATAAACATAAACATAAACATAAACATAAACATAAACATAAACATAAACATAAACATAAACATAAACATAAACATAAACATAAACATAAACATAAACATAAACATAAACATAAACATAGTCATAAATTTAAACATAAATTTAAACATAAATTAAAACATAAACATAAACATAAACATACACATAAACATAAACATAAACATAAACATAAACATAAACATAAACATAAACATAAACATAAACATAAACATAAACATAAACATAAACATAAACATAAACATAAACATAAATATAAACATAAACATAAACATAAACATAAACATAAACCTAAACCTAAACTTAAACCTAAACCTAAACCTAACCATAAATATAAACATAAACATAAACATAAACATAAACATAAACATAAACATAAACATAAATTAAAACATAAATTTAAACATAAACATAAACATATACATAAACATAAACTTAAACATAAACATAAACATAAACATAAACATAAACATAAACATAAACATAAACATATACATAAACATAAACATAAACATAAACATAAACATAAACATAAACATAAATTAAAACATAAATTTAAACATAAACATAAACATATACATAAACATAAACTTAAACATAAACATAAACATAAACATAAACATAAACATAAACATAAACATAAATTAAAACATAAATTTAAACATAAACATAAACATAAACATAAACATAAACATAAACATAAACATAAACCTAAACCTAAACCTAACCATAAATATAAACATAAACATAAACATAAACATAAACATAAACATAAACATAAACATAAACATAAACATAAACATAAACATAAACATAAACATAAACATAAACATAAACATAAACATAAACATAAACATAAACATAAACATAAACATAAACATAAACATAAACATAAACATAAACATAACCATAAACATAAACATAAACATAAATTAAAACATAAATTTAAACATAAACATAAACATAAACATAAACATAAACATAAACATAAACATAAACATAAACATAAATATAAACATAAACATAAACATAAACATAAACATAAACCTAAACCTAAACTTAAACCTAAACCTAAACCTAACCATAAATATAAACATAAACATAAACATAAACATAAACATAAACATAAACATAAACATAAACATAAACATAAACATAAACATAAACATAAACATAAACATAAACATAAACATAAACATAAACATAAACATAGTCATAAATTTAAACATAAATTAAAACATAAACATAAACATAAACATACACATAAACATAAACATAAACATAAACATAAACATAAACATAAACATAAACATAAACATAAACATAAACATAAATTAAAACATAAATTTAAACATAAACATAAACATAAACATAAACATAAACATAAACATAAACATAAACATAAACATAAACATAAATATAAACATAAACATAAACATAAACATAAACATAAACCTAAACCTAAACTTAAACCTAAACCTAAACCTAACCATAAATATAAACATAAACATAAACATAAACATAAACATAAACATAAACATAAACATAAACATATACATAAACATAAACATAAACATAAACATAAACATAAACATAAATTAAAACATAAATTTAAACATAAACATAAACATAAACATAAACATAAACATAAACATAAACATAAACATAAACATAAACATAAACATAAACATAAATTAAAACATAAATTTAAACATAAACATAAACATAAACATAAACATAAACATAAACCTAAACCTAAACCTAAACCTAAACCTAAACCTAACCATAAATATAAACATAAACATAAACATAAACATAAACATAAACATAAACATAAACATAAACATAAACATAAACATAAACATAAACATAAACATAAACATAAACATAAACATAAACATAAACATAAACATAAACATAAACATAAACATAAACATAAACATAAACATAAACATAAACATAAACATAAACATAAACATAAACATAAACATAAACATAAACATAAACATAAACATAAACATAAACATAAACATAAACATAAACACAAACATAAATATAAACATAAACATAAATTAAAACATAAATTTAAACATAAACATAAACATAAACATAAACATAAACATAAACATAAACATAAATATAAACATAAACATAAACATAAACATAAACATAAACATAAACCTAAACCTAAACCTAAACCTAAACCTAAACCTAACCATAAATATAAACATAAACATAAACATAAACATAAACATAAACATAAACATAAACATAAACATAAACATAAACATAAACATAAACATAAACATAAACATAAACATAAATTAAAACATAAATTTAAACATAAACATAAACATAAACATAAACATAAACATAAACATAAACATAAACATAAACATAAACATAAACATAAACATAAACATAAACATAAACATAAACATAAACATAAACATAAACATAAACATAAACATAAATTAAAACATAAATTTAAACATAAACATAAACATAAACATGAACATAAACATAAACATAAACATAAACATAAACATAAACATAAATTAAAACATAAATTTAAACATAAACATAAACATAAACATAAACATAAACATAAACATAAACATAAACATAAACATAAACATAAATATAAACATAAACATAAACATAAACATAAACATTAACCTAAACCTAAACTTAAACCTAAACCTAAACCTAACCATAAATATAAACATAAACATAAACATAAACATAAACATAAACATAAACATATACATAAACATAAACATAAACATAAACATAAACATAAACATAAACATAAATTAAAACATAAATTTAAACATAAACATAAACATAAACATAAACATAAACATAAACATAAACATAAACATAAACATAAACATAAACATAAACATAAACATAAACATAAATTAAAACATAAATTTAAACATAAACATAAACATAAACATAAACATAAACATAAACATAAACATAAACATAAACATAAACATAAACATAAACATAAACATAAACATAAACCTAAACCTAAACCTAAACCTAAACCTAAACCTAACCATAAATATAAACATAAACATAAACATAAACATAAACATAAACATAAACATAAACATAAACATAAACATAAACATAAACATAAACATAAACCTAAACCTAAACCTAACCATAAATATAAACATAAACATAAACATAAACATAAACATAAACATAAACATAAACATAAACATAAACATAAACATAAACATAAACATAAACATAAACATAAACATAAACATAAACATAAACATAAACATAAACATAAACATAAACATAAACATAAACATAAACATAAACATAAACATAAACATAAACATAAACATAAACATAAACATAACCATAAACATAAGCAAAAGATTAAACATAAGCTAAATCATACAAGTAAATAAACATACATCTGCAAATCGACTCGATTTGTATTAAAACGGTGTATTTTGATAATAAACGTCTCGATTCTTACCAATAACAATCGGATGAAATTATTTTAAATCATATCCATCAGTTTGGATACTTATCGAATATTTAGTGTCTAAATGACTAGATTTGACATTATTTGATGTAATTTGAATGAAATGATGATTTTCGACCCAATTCGTTTTTACAATTAAAAATAATGTTTGTTTAAGTTTATGTTTAGTTTATGTTTTAATTTATGTTTAAGTTTATGTTTAAGTTTATGTTTTATTTTATGTTTTAGTTTATGTTTCAGTTTATATTTAAGTTTATGTTTATGGTTATGTTTATGTTTATGTTTATGTTTATGTTTATGTTTATGTTTAAGTTTATGTTTAAGTTTATGTTTTAATTTATGTTTAAATTTATGTTTAAGTTTATGTTAATGTTTATGTTTATGTTTATGTTTATGTTTATGTTTATGTTTATGTTTATGTTTATGTTTATGTTTATGTTTATGTTTATGTTTATGTTTATGTTTATGTTTATGTTTATGTTTATGTTTATGTTTATGTTTATGTTTATGTTTATGTTTATGTTTATGTTTATGTTTATGTTTATGTTTAAGTTTATGTTTAAGTTTATGTTTTAATTTATGTTTAAATTTATGTTTAAGTTTATGATTATGTTTATGTTTATGTTTATGTTTATGTTTATGTTTATGTTTATGTTTATGTTTATGTTTATGTTTATGTTTATGTTTATGTTTATGGTTATGTTTATGTTTATGTTTATGTTTATGTTTATGTTTATGTTTATGTTTATGTTTATGTTTATGTTTATGTTTATGTTTATGTTTATGTTTAGGTTTATGTTTATGTTTATGTTTATGTTTATGTTTATGTTTATGTTTATGTTTATGTTTATGTTTATGTTTATGTTTATGTTTATGTTTATGTTTATGTTTATGTTTATGTTTATGTTTATGTTTATGTTTATGTTTATGTTTATGTTTATGTTTATGATTATGTTTATGTTTATGTTTATGTTTATGTTTATGTTTATGTTTATGTTTATGTTTATGTTTATGTTTATGTTTATGTTTATGTTTATATTTATTTTTATGTTAATGTTTATGTTTATGTTTATGTTTATGTTTATGTTTATGTTTATGTTTATGTTTATGTTAATGTTTATATTTATTTTTATGTTAATAATTATGTTTATGTTTACGTTTTAATTTATGTTTAAATTTATGTTTGAATTTATGTTTAAGTTTATGTTTAAATTTATGTTTGAAATTATGTTTAAGGATATTTTTAAGTTTATGTTTTGATTTATGTTTATGTTTATGTTTAAATTTATGTTTATGTTTATGTTTATGTTTATGTTTAAGTTTATGTTTATGTTTATGTTTATGTTTATGTTTATGTTTATGTTTATGTTTATGTTTATGTTTATGTTTATGTTTATGTTTATGTTTATGTTTATGTTTATGTTTATGTTTATGTTTATGTTTTTGTTTATGTTTATGTTTATGATTATGTTTATGTTTATGTTTATGTTTATGTTTATGTTTATGTTTATGTTTATGTTTATGTATATGTTTATGTTTATGTTTATGTTTATGTTTATGTTTATGTTTATGTTTATGTTTATGTTTATGTTTATGTTTATGATTATGTTTATGTTTATGTTTATGTTTATGTTTATGTTTATGTTTATGTTTATGTTTATGTTTATGTTTATGTTTATGTTTATGTTTATGTTTATGTTTATATTTATTTTTATGTTAATGTTTATGTTTATGTTTATGTTTATGTTTATGTTTATGTTTATGTTTATGTTAATGTTTATATTTATTTTTATGTTAATAATTATGTTTATGTTTACGTTTTAATTTATGTTTAAATTTATGTTTGAATTTATGTTTAAGTTTATGTTTAAATTTATGTTTGAAATTATGTTTAAGGATATTTTTAAGTTTATGTTTTGATTTATGTTTATGTTTATGTTTAAATTTATGTTTATGTTTATGTTTATGTTTATGTTTAAGTTTATGTTTATGTTTATGTTTATGTTTATGTTTATGTTTATGTTTATGTTTATGTTTATGTTTATGATTATGTTTATGTTTATGTTTATGTTTATGTTTATGTTTATGTTTATGTTTATGTTTATGTTTATGTTTATGTTTATGTTTATGATTATGTTTATGTTTATGTTTATGTTTATGTTTATGTTTATGTTTATGTTTATGTTTATGTTTATGTTTATGTTTATGTTTATGTTTATGTTTATGTTTATGTTTATGTTTATGTTTATGTTTATATTTATTTTTATGTTAATGTTTATGTTTATGTTTATGTTTATGTTTATGTTTATGTTTATGTTTATGTTTATGTTTATGTTTATGTTTATATTTATTTTTATGTTAATAATTATGTTTATGTTTACGTTTTAATTTATGTTTAAATTTATGTTTGAATTTATGTTTAAGTTTATGTTTAAATTTATGTTTGAAATTATGTTTAAGGATATTTTTAAGTTTATGTTTTGATTTATGTTTATGTTTATGTTTAAATTTATGTTTATGTTTATGTTTATGTTTATGTTTACGTTTATGTTTATGTTTATGTTTATGTTTATGTTTATGTTTATGTTTATGTTTATGTTTATGTTTAAGTTTATGTTTTAATTTATGTTTAAATTTATGTTTAAATTTATGTTCAAATTTAGGTTTAATTTAAAAATAAATTTAAATATAAACAAACATAAAATTAAACATAAACTTAAACATAAATTAAAACATAAACTTAAACATAAATTTACACATAAATTTAAACATAAACGTAAACATAAATTTACACATAAATTTAAACATAAACGTAAACATAAACTTGAACATAAACATAAACATAAATAAAAACATAAACATAAACATAAACATAAACATAAAAATAAACATAAACATAAATATAAACATAAACATAAACATAAACATAAACATAAACATAAACATAAACATAAACATAAACATAAACATAAACATAACTATAAACTTAAACATTAATTTAAACATAAATTAAAACATAAACTTAAACATAAACTTAAATATAAACTTAAACATAAACTTAAACATAAACATAAACATTTAAACATAAATTTAAACATAAATTAAAACATAAACATAAACATAAACATAAACATAAACATAAACATAAACATAAACATAAACATAAACATAAACATAAACATAAACATAAACATAAACATAAACATAAACATAAATTAAAACATAAACTTAAACATAAACTTAAACATAAACATAAACATAAACATAAACATAAACATAAACATAAACATAAATATAAACATAAACATAAACATAAACTTAAACATAAATTTAAACATAAATTAAAACATAAACTTAAACATAAACTTAAACATAAACATAAACATAAACATAACCATAAACATAAACATAAACATAAACATAAACATAAACATAAACATAAACATAAACATAAACATAAACATAAACATAAACATAATCATAAACTTAAACATAAATTTAAACATAAATTAAAACATAAACTTAAACATAAACTTAAACATAAACATAAACATAAACATAAACATAAACATAAACATAAACATAAACATAAACATAAACATAAACATAAACATAAACATAAACATAAACATAAACATAAACTTAAACATAAATTTAAACATAAATTAAAACATAAACTTAAACATAAACTTAAACATAAACATAAACATAAACATAAACGTAAACATAAACATAAACATAAACATAAACATAAACATAAACATAAACATAAACATAAACATAAACATAAACATAAACATAAACATAAACATAAACATAAACATAAACATAAACATAAACATAAACATAAACATAAACATAGTCATAAATTTAAACATAAATTTAAACATAAATTAAAACATAAACATAAACATAAACATACACATAAACATAAACATAAACATAAACATAAACATAAACATAAACATAAACATAAACATAAACATAAACATAAACATAAACATAAACATAAACATAAACATAAACATAAACATAAACATAAACATAAATATAAACATAAACATAAACATAAACATAAACATAAACCTAAACCTAAACTTAAACCTAAACCTAAACCTAACCATAAATATAAACATAAACATAAACATAAACATAAACATAAACATAAACATAAACATAAATTAAAACATAAATTTAAACATAAACATAAACATATACATAAACATAAACTTAAACATAAACATAAACATAAACATAAACATAAACATAAACATAAACATATACATAAACATAAACAAAAACATAAACATAAACATAAACATAAACATAAATTAAAACATAAATTTAAACATAAACATAAACATATACATAAACATAAACTTAAACATAAACATAAACATAAACATAAACATAAACATAAACATAAATTAAAACATAAATTTAAACATAAACATAAACATAAACATAAACATAAACATAAACATAAACCTAAACCTAAACCTAAACCTAAACCTAAACCTAACCATAAATATAAACATAAACATAAACATAAACATAAACATAAACATAAACATAAACATAAACATAAACATAAACATAAACATAAACATAAACATAAACATAAACATAAACATAAACATAAACATAAACATAAACATAAACATAAACATAAACATAAACATAAACATAAACATAAACATAAACATAAACATAAACATAAACATAACCATAAACATAAACATAAACATAAATTAAAACATAAATTTAAACATAAACATAAACATAAACATAAACATAAACATAAACATAAACATAAACATAAACATAAATATAAACATAAACATAAACATAAACATAAACATAAACCTAAACCTAAACTTAAACCTAAACCTAAACCTAACCATAAATATAAACATAAACATAAACATAAACATAAACATAAACATAAACATAAACATAAACATAAACATAAACATAAACATAAACATAAACATAAACATAAACATAAACATAAACATAAACATAAACATAAACATAAACATAAACATAAACATAAACATAAACATAAACATAAACATAAACATAAACATAGTCATAAATTTAAACATAAATTAAAACATAAACATAAACATAAACATACACATAAACATAAACATAAACATAAACATAAACATAAACATAAACATAAACATAAACATAAACATAAATTAAAACATAAATTTAAACATAAACATAAACATAAACATAAACATAAACATAAACATAAACATAAACATAAACATAAATATAAACATAAACATAAACATAAACATAAACATAAACCTAAACCTAAACTTAAACCTAAACCTAAACCTAACCATAAATATAAACATAAACATAAACATAAACATAAACATAAACATAAACATAAACATAAACATATACATAAACATAAACATAAACATAAACATAAACATAAACATAAACATAAATTAAAACATAAATTTAAACATAAACATAAACATAAACATAAACATAAACATAAACATAAACATAAACATAAACATAAACATAAACATAAACATAAACATAAATTAAAACATAAATTTAAACATAAACATAAACATAAACATAAACATAAACATAAACCTAAACCTAAACCTAAACCTAAACCTAAACCTAACCATAAATATAAACATAAACATAAACATAAACATAAACATAAACATAAACATAAACATAAACATAAACATAAACATAAACATAAACATAAACATAAACATAAACATAAACATAAACATAAACATAAACATAAACATAAACATAAACATAAACATAAACATAAACATAAACATAAACATAAACATAAACATAAACATAAACATAAACATAAACATAAACATAAACATAAACATAAACATAAACATAAACATAAACATAAACATAAACATAAACATAAACATAAACATAAACATAAACATAAACATAAACATAAACATAACCATAAACAAACATAAGCAAAAGATTAAACATAAGCTAAATCATACAAGTAAATAAACATATAACATCCGCAAATCGACTCGATTTGTATTAAAACGGTGTATTTTGATAATAAACGTCTCGATTCTTACCAATAACAATCGGATCAAATTATTTTAAATCATATCCATCAGTTTGGATACTTATCGAATATTTAGTGTCTAAATGACTAGATTTGACATTATTTGATGTAATTTGAATGAAATGATGATTTTCGACCCAATTCGTTTTTACAATTAAAAATAATGTTTGTTTAAGTTTATGTTTTAATTTATGTTTAAGTTTATGTTTAAGTTTATGTTTTATTTTATGTTTTAGTTTATGTTTCAGTTTATGTTTAAGTTTATGTTTATGGTTATGTTTATGTTTATGTTTATGTTTATGTTTATGTTTATGTTTATGTTTATGTTTATGTTTATGTTTATGTTTATGTTTATGTTTATGTTTATGTTTATGTTTATGTTTATGTTTAAGTTTATGTTTAAGTTTATGTTTTAATTTATGTTTAAATTTATGTTTAAGTTTATGTTTATGTTTATGTTTATGTTTATGTTTATGTTTATGTTTATGTTTATGTTTATGTTTATGTTTATGTTTATGTTTATGTTTATGTTTATGTTTATGTTTATGTTTATGTTTATGTTTATGTTTATGTTTATGTTTATGTTTATGTTTATGTTTATGTTTATGTTTATGTTTATGTTTATGTTTATGTTTATGTTTAAGTTTATGTTTAAGTTTATGTTTAAATTTATGTTTAAGTTTATGATTATGTTTATGTTTATGTTTATGTTTATGTTTATGTTAATGTTTATATTTATTTTTATGTTAATAATTATGTTTATGTTTACGTTTTAATTTATGTTTAAATTTATGTTTGAATTTATGTTTAAGTTTATGTTTAAATTTATGTTTGAAATTATGTTTAAGGATATTTTTAAGTTTATGTTTTGATTTATGTTTATGTTTATGTTTAAATTTATGTTTATGTTTATGTTTATGTTTATGTTTACGTTTATGTTTATGTTTATGTTTATGTTTATGTTTATGTTTATGTTTATGTTTATGTTTATGTTTATGTTTAAGTTTATGTTTTAATTTATGTTTAAATTTATGTTTAAATTTATGTTCAAATTTAGGTTTAATTTAAAAATAAATTTAAATATAAACAAACATAAAATTAAACATAAACTTAAACATAAATTAAAACATAAACTTAAACATAAATTTACACATAAATTTAAACATAAACGTAAACATAAATTTACACATAAATTTAAACATAAACGTAAACATAAACTTGAACATAAACATAAACATAAACATAAACATAAACATAAACATAAACATAAACATAAACATAAATTAAAACATAAACTTAAACATAAACTTAAACATAAACATAAACATAAACATAAACATAAACATAAACATAAACATAAACATAAACATAAATATAAACATAAACATAAACATAAACTTAAACATAAATTTAAACATAAATTAAAACATAAACTTAAACATAAACTTAAACATAAACATAAACATAAACATAACCATAAACATAAACATAAACATAAACATAAACATAAACATAAACATAAACATAAACATAAACATAAACATAAACATAATCATAAACTTAAACATAAATTTAAACATAAATTAAAACATAAACTTAAACATAAACTTAAACATAAACATAAACATAAACATAAACATAAACATAAACATAAACATAAACATAAACATAAACATAAACATAAACATAAACATAAACTTAAACATAAATTTAAACATAAATTAAAACATAAACTTAAACATAAACTTAAACATAAACATAAACATAAACATAAACATAAACGTAAACATAAACATAAACATAAACATAAACATAAACATAAACATAAACATAAACATAAACATAAACATAAACATAAACATAAACATAAACATAAACATAAACATAAACATAAACATAAACATAAACATAAACATAAACATAGTCATAAATTTAAACATAAATTTAAACATAAATTAAAACATAAACATAAACATAAACATACACATAAACATAAACATAAACATAAACATAAACATAAACATAAACATAAACATAAACATAAACATAAACATAAACATAAACATAAACATAAACATAAACATAAACATAAACATAAACATAAACATAAACATAAATATAAACATAAACATAAACATAAACATAAACATAAACCTAAACCTAAACTTAAACCTAAACCTAAACCTAACCATAAATATAAACATAAACATAAACATAAACATAAACATAAACATAAACATAAACATAAATTAAAACATAAATTTAAACATAAACATAAACATATACATAAACATAAACTTAAACATAAACATAAACATAAACATAAACATAAACATAAACATAAACATATACATAAACATAAACATAAACATAAACATAAACATAAACATAAACATAAATTAAAACATAAATTTAAACATAAACATAAACATATACATAAACATAAACATAAATTAAAACATAAATTTAAACATAAACATAAACATATACATAAACATAAACTTAAACATAAACATAAACATAAACATAAACATAAACATAAACATAAACATAAATTAAAACATAAATTTAAACATAAACATAAACATAAACATAAACATAAACATAAACATAAACATAAACATAAACATAAACCTAAACCTAAACCTAAACCTAAACCTAAACCTAACCATAAATATAAACATAAACATAAACATAAACATTAACATAAACATAAACATAAACATAAACATAAACATAAACATAAACATAAACATAAACATAGTCATAAATTTAAACATAAATTAAAACATAAACATAAACATAAACATACACATAAACATAAACATAAACATAAACATAAACATAAACATAAACATAAACATAAATTAAAACATAAATTTAAACATAAACATAAACATAAACATAAACATAAACATAAACATAAACATAAACATAAACATAAACATAAACATAAATATAAACATAAACATAAACATAAACATAAACATAAACCTAAACCTAAACTTAAACCTAAACCTAAACCTAAACCTAACCATAAATATAAACATAAACATAAACATAAACATAAACATAAACATAAACATAAACATAAACATAAACATAAACATAAACATAAACATAAACATAAACATAAACATAAACATAAACATAAACATAAACATAAACATAAACATAAACATAAACATAAACATAAACATAAACATAAACATAAACATAAACATAAACATAAACATAAACATAAACATAAACATAAACATAAACATAACCATAAACAAACATAAGCAAAAGATTAAACATAAGCTAAATCATACAAGTAAATAAACATATAACATCTGCAAATCGACTCGATTTGTATTAAAACGGTGTATTTTGATAATAAACGTCTCGATTCTTACCAATAACAATCGGATCAAATTATTTTAAATCATATCCATCAGTTTGGATACTTATCGAATATTTAGTGTCTAAATGACTAGATTTGACATTATTTGATGTAATTTGAATGAAATGATGATTTTCGACCCAATTCGTTTTTACAATTAAAAATAATGTTTGTTTAAGTTTATGTTTAGTTTATGTTTTAATTTATGTTTAAGTTTATGTTTAAGTTTATGTTTTATTTTATGTTTTAGTTTATGTTTCAGTTTATGTTTAAGTTTATGTTTATGGTTATGTTTATGTTTATGTTTATGTTTATGTTTATGTTTATGTTTATGTTTATGTTTATGTTTATGTTTATGTTTATGTTTATGTTTATGTTTATGTTTAAGTTTATGTTTAAGTTTATGTTTTAATTTTTGTTTAAATTTATGTTTAAGTTTATGTTTATGTTTATGTTTATGTTTATGTTTATGTTTATGTTTATGTTTATGTTTATGTTTATGTTTATGTTTATGTTTATGTTTATGTTTATGTTTATGTTTATGTTTATGTTTATGTTTATGTTTATGTTTATGTTTATGTTTATGTTTATGTTTATGTTTATGTTTATGTTTATGTTTATGTTTATGTTTATGTTTATGTTTAAGTTTATGTTTAAGTTTATGTTTTAATTTATGTTTAAATTTATGTTTAAGTTTATGATTATGTTTATGTTTATGTTTATGTTTATGTTTATGTTAATGTTTATATTTATTTTTATGTTAATAATTATGTTTATGTTTACGTTTTAATTTATGTTTAAATTTATGTTTGAAATTATGTTTAAGGATATTTTTAAGTTTATGTTTTGATTTATGTTTATGTTTATGTTTAAATTTATGTTTATGTTTATGTTTATGTTTATGTTTACGTTTATGTTTATGTTTATGTTTATGTTTATGTTTATGTTTATGTTTATGTTTATGTTTATGTTTAAGTTTATGTTTTAATTTATGTTTAAATTTATGTTTAAATTTATGTTCAAATTTAGGTTTAATTTAAAAATAAATTTAAATATAAACAAACATAAAATTAAACATAAACTTAAACATAAATTAAAACATAAACTTAAACATAAATTTACACATAAATTTAAACATAAACGTAAACATAAACTTGAACATAAACATAAACATAAATAAAAACATAAACATAAACATAAACATAAACATAAAAATAAACATAAACATAAATATAAACATAAACATAAACATAAACATAAACATAAACATAAACATAAACATAAACATAAACATAAACATAAACATAAACATAAACATAACTATAAACTTAAACATTAATTTAAACATAAATTAAAACATAAAATTAAACATAAACTTAAATATAAACTTAAACATAAACTTAAACATAAACATAAACATATAAACATAAATTTAAACATAAATTAAAACATAAACATAAACATAAACATAAACATAAACATAAACATAAACATAAACATAAACATAAACATAAATTAAAACATAAACTTAAACATAAACTTAAACATAAACATAAACATAAACATAAACATAAACATAAACATAAACATAAACATAAATATAAACATAAACATAAACATAAACTTAAACATAAATTTAAACATAAATTAAAACATAAACTTAAACATAAACTTAAACATAAACATAAACATAAACATAACCATAAACATAAACATAAACATAAACATAAACATAAACATAAACATAAACAAAAACATAAACATAAACATAAACATAAACATAAACATAAACATAATCATAAACTTAAACATAAATTAAAACATAAATTAAAACATAAACTTAAACATAAACTTAAACATAAACATAAACATAAACATAAACATAAACATAAACATAAACATAAACATAAACATAAACATAAACATAAACATAAACTTAAACATAAATTTAAACATAAATTAAAACATAAACTTAAACATAAACTTAAACATAAACATAAACGTAAACATAAACGTAAACATAAACATAAACATAAACATAAACATAAACATAAACATAAACATAAACATAAACATAAACATAAACATAAACATAAACATAAACATAAACATAAACATAAACATAAACATAAACATAAACATAAACATAAACATAAACATAAATATAAACATAAACATAAACATAAACATAAACATAAACATAGTCATAAATTTAAACATAAATTTAAACATAAATTAAAACATAAACATAAACATAAACATAAACATACACATAAACATAAACATAAACATAAACATAAACATAAACATAAACATAAACATAAACATAAACATAAACATAAACATAAACATAAACATAAACATAAACATAAACATAAACATAAACATAAACATAAATATAAACATAAACATAAACATAAACATAAACATAAACCTAAACCTAAACTTAAACCTAAACCTAAACCTAACCATAAATATAAACATAAACATAAACATAAACATAAACATAAACATAAACATAAACATAAACATATACATAAACATAAACATAAACATAAACATAAACATAAACATAAATTAAAACATAAATTTAAACATAAACATAAACATATACATAAACATAAACTTAAACAAAAACATAAACATAAACATAAACATAAACATAAACATAAACATAAATTAAAACA
Source organism: Sialis fuliginosa (assembly GCA_961205875.1). NCBI lineage: Eukaryota > Metazoa > Arthropoda > Insecta > Megaloptera > Sialidae > Sialis > Sialis fuliginosa. Next base: position 34,816,766 of record OY540811.1, read on the forward strand.
TAAATTTAAACATAAACATAAACATAAACATAAACATAAACATAAACATAAACATAAACCTAAACCTAAACCTAAACCTAAACCTAAACCTAACCATAAATATAAACATAAACATAAACATAAACATAAACATAAACATAAACATAAACATAAACATAAACATAAACATAAACATAAACATAAACATAAACATAAACATAAACATAAACATAAACATAAACATAAACATAAACAGAAACATAAACATAAACATAAACATAAACATAAACATAAACATAAACATAAACATAAACATAAACATAAACATAAACATAAACATAAACATAAACATAAACATAAACATAAACATAAACATAAACATAAACATAAACATAAACATAAACATAAACATAAACCTAAACATAAACATAAATTAAAACATAAATTTAAACATAAACATAAACATAAACATAAACATAAACATAAACATAAATATAAACATAAACATAAACATAAACATAAACATAAACCTAAACATAAACTTAAACCTAAACCTAAACCTAACCATAAATATAAACATAAACATAAACATAAACATAAACATAAACATAAACATAAACATAAACATAAACATAAACATAAACATAAACATAAACATTAACATAAACATAAACATAAACATAAACATAAACATAAACATAAACATAAACATAAACATAAACATAAACATAGTCATAAATTTAAACATAAATTAAAACATAAACATAAACATAAACATACACATAAACATAAACATAAACATAAACATAAACATAAACATAAACATAAACATAAACATAAACATAAACATAAACATAAATTAAAACATAAATTTAAACATAAACATAAACATAAACATAAACATAAACATAAACATAAACATAAACATAAACATAAACATAAATATAAACATAAACATAAACATAAACATAAACATAAACATAAACCTAAACCTAAACTTAAACCTAAACCTAAACCTAACCATAAATATAAACATAAACATAAACATAAACATAAACATATACATAAACATAAACATAAACATAAACATAAACATAAACATAAACATAAACATAAATTAAAACATAAATTTAAACATAAACATAAACATAAACATAAACATAAACATAAACATAAACATACACATAAACATAAACATAAACATAAACATAAACATAAACATAAACATAAACATAAACATAAACATAAATTAAAACATAAATTTAAACATAAACATAAACATAAACATAAACATAAACATAAACATAAACATAAACATAAACATAAACATAAATATAAACATAAACATAAACATAAACATAAACATAAACATAAACCTAAACCTAAACTTAAACCTAAACCTAAACCTAACCATAAATATAAACATAAACATAAACATAAACATAAACATAAACATAAACATAAACATATACATAAACATAAACATAAACATAAACATAAACATAAACATAAACATAAACATAAATTAAAACATAAATTTAAACATAAACATAAACATAAACATAAACATAAACATAAACATAAACATAAACATAAACATAAACATAAACATAAACATAAACATAAACATAAACATAAACATAAACATAAATTAAAACATAAATTTAAACATAAACATAAACATAAACATAAACATAAACATAAACATAAACATAAACCTAAACCTAAACCTAAACCTAAACCTAAACCTAACCATAAACATAAACATAAACATAAACATAAACATAAACATAAACATAAACATAAACATAAACATAAACATAAACATAAACATAAACATAAACATAAACATAAACATAAACATAAACATAAACATAAACATAAACATAAACATAAACATAAACATAAACATAAACATAAACATAAACATAAACATAAACATAAACATAAACATAAACATAAACATAAACATAAACAAAAACATAAACATAAACATAAACATAAACATAAACATAAACATAAACATAAACATAAACATAAACATAAACATAAACATAAACATAAACATAACCATAAACAAACATAAGCAAAAGATTAAACATAAGCTAAATCATACAAGTAAATAAACATATAACATCTGCAAATCGACTCGATTTGTATTAAAACGGTGTATTTTGATAATAAACGTCTCGATTCTTACCAATAACAATCGGATCAAATTATTATAAATCATATCCATCAGTTTGGATACTTATCGAATATTTAGTGTCTAAATGACTAGATTTGACATTATTTGATGTAATTTGAATGAAATGATGATTTTCGACCCAATTCGTTTTTACAATTAAAAATAATGTTTGTTTAAGTTTATGTTTAGTTTATGTTTTAATTTATGTTTAAGTTTATGTTTAAGTTTATGTTTTATTTTATGTTTTAGTTTATGTTTCAGTTTATGTTTAAGTTTATGTTTATGGTTATGTTTATGTTTATGTTTATGTTTATGTTTATGTTTATGTTTATGTTTATGTTTAAGTTTATGTTTAAGTTTATGTTTTAATTTATGTTTAAATTTATGTTTAAGTTTATGTTTATGTTTATGTTTATGTTTATGTTTATGTTTATGTTTATGTTTATGTTTATGTTTATGTTTATGTTTATGTTTATGTTTATGTTTATGTTTATGTTTATGTTTATGTTTATGTTTATGTTTATGTTTATGTTTATGTTTATGTTTATGTTTATGTTTATGTTTATGTTTATGTTTATGTTTAAGTTTATGTTTAAGTTTATGTTTTAATTTATGTTTAAATTTATGTTTAAGTTTATGATTATGTTTATGTTTATGTTTATGTTTATGTTTATGTTTATGTTTATGTTTATGTTTATGTTTATGGTTATGTTTATGGTTATGTTTATGTTTATGTTTATGTTTATGTTTATGTTTATATTTATTTTTATGTTAATGTTTATGTTTATGTTTATGTTTATGTTTATGTTTATGTTTATGTTAATGTTTATATTTATTTTAATGTTAATAATTATGTTTATGTTTACGTTTTAATTTATGTTTAAATTTATTTTTGAATTTATGTTTAAGTTTATGTTTAAATTTATGTTTGAAATTATGTTTAAGGATATTTTTAAGTTTATGTTTTGATTTATGTTTATGTTTATGTTTAAATTTATGTTTATGTTTATGTTTATGTTTATGTTTACGTTTATGTTTATGTTTATTTTTATGTTTATGTTTATGTTTATGTTTATGTTTATGTTTATGTTTATGTTTAAGTTTATGTTTTAATTTATGTTTAAATTTATGTTTAAATTTATGTTCAAATTTAGGTTTAATTTAAAAATAAATTTAAATATAAACAAACATAAAATTAAACATAAACTTAAACATAAATTAAAACATAAACTTAAACATAAATTTACACATAAATTTAAACATAAACGTAAACATAAATTTACACATAAATTTAAACATAAACGTAAACATAAACTTGAACATAAACATAAACATAAATAAAAACATAAACATAAACATAAACATAAACATAAACATAAAAATAAACATAAACATAAATATAAACATAAACATAAACATAAACATAAACATAAACATAAACATAAACATAAACATAAACATAAACATAAACATAAACATAAACATAACTATAAACTTAAACATTAATTTAAACATAAATTAAAACATAAACTTAAACATAAACTTAAATATAAACTTAAACATAAACTTAAACATAAACATAAACATTTAAACATAAATTTAAACATAAATTAAAACATAAACATAAACATAAACATAAACATAAACATAAACATAAACATAAACATAAACATAAACATAAACATAAACATAAACATAGTCATAAATTTAAACATAAATTTAAACATAAATTAAAACATAAACATAAACATAAACATACACATAAACATAAACATAAACATAAACATAAACATAAACATAAACATAACCATAAACATAAACATAAACATAAACAAAAACATAAATATAAACATAAACATAAACATAAACATGAACATAAACCTAAACCTAAACTTAAACCTAAACCTAAACCTAACCATAAATATAAACATAAACATAAACATAAACATAAACATAAACATAAACATAAACATAAACATAAACATAAACATAAACATAAACATATACATAAACATAAACATAAACATAAACATAAACATAAACATAAACATAAATTCAAACATAAATTTAAACATAAACATAAAAATAAAAATGAACATAAACATAAACATAAACATAAACATAAACATAAACATAAATTAAAACATAAATTTAAACATAAACATAAACATAAACATAAACATAAACATAAACATAAACATAAACCTAAACCTAAACCTAAACATAAACCTAAACCTAACCATAAATATAAACATAAACATAAACATAAACATAAACATAAAAATAAACATAAACATAAACATAAACATAAACATAAACATAAACATAAACATAAACATAAACATAAACATAAACATAAACATAAACATAAACATAAACATAAACATAAACCTAAACATAAACATAAATTAAAACATAAACTTAAACATAAACATAAACATAAACATAAACATAAACATAAACATAAACATAAACATAAACATAAACATAAACATAAACATAAACATAAACATAAACATAAACATAAACATAAACATAAACATAAACTTAAACATAAATTTAAACATAAATTAAAACATAAACTTAAACATAAACATAAACATAAACATAAACATAAACATAAACATAAACATAAACATAAACATAAACATAAACATAAACATAAACATAAACATAAACATAAACATAAACATAAACATAAACATAAACATAAACATAAACATAAACATAAACATAAACATAAACATAAACATAAACATAAACATAAACATAAACATAAACATAAACATAAACATAAACATAAACATAAACATAAACATAAACATAAACATAAACATAAACATAAACATAAACAAAAACATAAACATAAACATAAACATAAACATAAACATAAACATAAACATAAACATAAACATAAACATAAACATAAACATAAACATAAACATAAACATAACTATAAACTTAAACATTAATTTAAACATAAATTAAAACATAAAATTAAACATAAACTTAAATATAAACTTAAACATAAACTTAAACATAAACATAAACATATAAACATAAATTTAAACATAAATTAAAACATAAACATAAACATAAACATAAACATAAACATAAACATAAACATAAACATAAACATAAACATAAACATAAACATAAATTAAAACATAAACTTAAACATAAACTTAAACATAAACATAAACATAAACATAAACATAAACATAAACATAAACATAAACATAAATATAAACATAAACATAAACATAAACTTAAACATAAATTTAAACATAAATTAAAACATAAACTTAAACATAAACTTAAACATAAACATAAACATAAACATAACCATAAACATAAACATAAACATAAACATAAACATAAACATAAACATAAACAAAAACATAAACATAAACATAAACATAAACATAAACATAAACATAATCATAAACTTAAACATAAATTAAAACATAAATTAAAACATAAACTTAAACATAAACTTAAACATAAACATAAACATAAACATAAACATAAACATAAACATAAACATAAACATAAACATAAACATAAACATAAACATAAACTTAAACATAAATTTAAACATAAATTAAAACATAAACTTAAACATAAACTTAAACATAAACATAAACGTAAACATAAACGTAAACATAAACATAAACATAAACATAAACATAAACATAAACATAAACATAAACATAAACATAAACATAAACATAAACATAAACATAAACATAAACATAAACATAAACATAAACATAAACATAAACATAAACATAAACATAAACATAAACATAAACATAAATATAAACATAAACATAAACATAAACATAAACATAAACATAGTCATAAATTTAAACATAAATTTAAACATAAATTAAAACATAAACATAAACATAAACATAAACATACACATAAACATAAACATAAACATAAACATAAACATAAACATAAACATAAACATAAACATAAACATAAACATAAACATAAACATAAACATAAACATAAACATAAACATAAACATAAATATAAACATAAACATAAACATAAACATAAACATAAACCTAAACCTAAACTTAAACCTAAACCTAAACCTAACCATAAATATAAACATAAACATAAACATAAACATAAACATAAACATAAACATAAACATAAACATATACATAAACATAAACATAAACATAAACATAAACATAAACATAAATTAAAACATAAATTTAAACATAAACATAAACATATACATAAACATAAACTTAAACAAAAACATAAACATAAACATAAACATAAACATAAACATAAACATAAATTAAAACATAAATTTAAACATAAACATAAACATAAACATAAACATAAACATAAACATAAACATAAACCTAAACCTAAACCTAAACCTAAACCTAAACCTAACCATAAATATAAACATAAACATAAACATAAACATAAACATAAACATAAACATAAACATAAACATAAACATAAACATAAACATAAACATAAACATAAACATAAACATAAACATAAACATAAACATAAACATAAACATAAACATAAACATAAACAGAAACATAAACATAAACATAAACATAAACATAAACATAAACATAAACATAAACATAAACATAAACATAAACATAAACATAAACATAAACATAAACATAAACATAAACATAAACATAAACATAAACATAAACATAAACATAAACATAAACATAAACATAAACCTAAACATAAACATAAATTAAAACATAAATTTAAACATAAACATAAACATAAACATAAACATAAACATAAACATAAATATAAACATAAACATAAACATAAACATAAACATAAACCTAAACCTAAACTTAAACCTAAACCTAAACCTAACCATAAATATAAACATAAACATAAACATAAACATAAACATAAACATAAACATAAACATAAACATAAACATAAACATAAACATAAACATAAACATTAACATAAACATAAACATAAACATAAACATAAACATAAACATAAACATAAACATAAACATAAACATAAACATAGTCATAAATTTAAACATAAATTAAAACATAAACATAAACATAAACATACACATAAACATAAACATAAACATAAACATAAACATAAACATAAACATAAACATAAACATAAACATAAACATAAATTAAAACATAAATTTAAACATAAACATAAACATAAACATAAACATAAACATAAACATAAACATAAACATAAACATAAACATAAATATAAACATAAACATAAACATAAACATAAACATAAACATAAACATAAACCTAAACCTAAACTTAAACCTAAACCTAAACCTAACCATAAATATAAACATAAACATAAACATAAACATAAACATATACATAAACATAAACATAAACATAAACATAAACATAAACATAAACATAAACATAAATTAAAACATAAATTTAAACATAAACATAAACATAAACATAAACATAAACATAAACATAAACATAAACATACACATAAACATAAACATAAACATAAACATAAACATAAACATAAACATAAACATAAACATAAACATAAATTAAAACATAAATTTAAACATAAACATAAACATAAACATAAACATAAACATAAACATAAACATAAACATAAACATAAACATAAATATAAACATAAACATAAACATAAACATAAACATAAACATAAACCTAAACCTAAACTTAAACCTAAACCTAAACCTAACCATAAATATAAACATAAACATAAACATAAACATAAACATAAACATAAACATAAACATATACATAAACATAAACATAAACATAAACATAAACATAAACATAAACATAAACATAAATTAAAACATAAATTTAAACATAAACATAAACATAAACATAAACATAAACATAAACATAAACATAAACATAAACATAAACATAAACATAAACATAAACATAAACATAAACATAAACATAAACATAAATTAAAACATAAATTTAAACATAAACATAAACATAAACATAAACATAAACATAAACATAAACATAAACCTAAACCTAAACCTAAACCTAAACCTAAACCTAACCATAAACATAAACATAAACATAAACATAAACATAAACATAAACATAAACATAAACATAAACATAAACATAAACATAAACATAAACATAAACATAAACATAAACATAAACATAAACATAAACATAAACATAAACATAAACATAAACATAAACATAAACATAAACATAAACATAAACATAAACATAAACATAAACATAAACATAAACATAAACATAAACATAAACATAAACATAAACATAAACATAAACATAAACATAAACATAAACATAACCATAAACAAACATAAGCAAAAGATTAAACATAAGCTAAATCATACAAGTAAATAAACATATAACATCTGCAAATCGACTCGATTTGTATTAAAACGGTGTATTTTGATAATAAACGTCTCGATTCTTACCAATAACAATCGGATCAAATTATTATAAATCATATCCATCAGTTTGGATACTTATCGAATATTTAGTGTCTAAATGACTAGATTTGACATTATTTGATGTAATTTGAATGAAATGATGATTTTCGACCCAATTCGTTTTTACAATTAAAAATAATGTTTGTTTAAGTTTATGTTTAGTTTATGTTTTAATTTATGTTTAAGTTTATGTTTAAGTTTATGTTTTATATTATGTTTTAGTTTATGTTTCAGTTTATGTTTAAGTTTATGTTTATGGTTATGTTTATGTTTATGTTTATGTTTATGTTTATGTTTATGTTTATGTTTATGTTTATGTTTATGTTTATGTTTATGTTTAAGTTTATGTTTAAGTTTATGTTTTAATTTATGTTTAAATTTATGTTTAAGTTTATGTTTATGTTTATGTTTATGTTTATGTTTATGTTTATGTTTATGTTTATGTTTATGTTTATGTTTATGTTTATGTTTATGTTTATGTTTATGTTTATGTTTATGTTTATGTTTATGTTTATGTTTATGTTTATGTTTATGTTTATGTTTATGTTTATGTTTATGTTTATGTTTATGTTTATGTTTAAGTTTATGTTTAAGTTTATGTTTTAATTTATGTTTAAATTTATGTTTAAGTTTATGATTATGTTTATGTTTATGTTTATGTTTATGTTTATGTTTATGTTTATGTTTATGTTTATGTTTATGGTTATGTTTATGGTTATGTTTATGTTTATGTTTATGTTTATGTTTATGTTTATATTTATTTTTATGTTAATGTTTATGTTTATGTTTATGTTTATGTTTATGTTTATGTTTATGTTAATGTTTATATTTATTTTAATGTTAATAATTATGTTTATGTTTACGTTTTAATTTATGTTTAAATTTATTTTTGAATTTATGTTTAAGTTTATGTTTAAATTTATGTTTGAAATTATGTTTAAGGATATTTTTAAGTTTATGTTTTGATTTATGTTTATGTTTATGTTTAAATTTATGTTTATGTTTATGTTTATGTTTATGTTTACGTTTATGTTTATGTTTATTTTTATGTTTATGTTTATGTTTATGTTTATGTTTATGTTTATGTTTATGTTTAAGTTTATGTTTTAATTTATGTTTAAATTTATGTTTAAATTTATGTTCAAATTTAGGTTTAATTTAAAAATAAATTTAAATATAAACAAACATAAAATTAAACATAAACTTAAACATAAATTAAAACATAAACTTAAACATAAATTTACACATAAATTTAAACATAAACGTAAACATAAATTTACACATAAATTTAAACATAAACGTAAACATAAACTTGAACATAAACATAAACATAAATAAAAACATAAACATAAACATAAACATAAACATAAACATAAAAATAAACATAAACATAAATATAAACATAAACATAAACATAAACATAAACATAAACATAAACATAAACATAAACATAAACATAAACATAAACATAAACATAAACATAAACATAACTATAAACTTAAACATTAATTTAAACATAAATTAAAACATAAACTTAAACATAAACTTAAATATAAACTTAAACATAAACTTAAACATAAACATAAACATTTAAACATAAATTTAAACATAAATTAAAACATAAACATAAACATAAACATAAACATAAACATAAACATAAACATAAACATAAACATAAACATAAACATAAACATAAACATAGTCATAAATTTAAACATAAATTTAAACATAAATTAAAACATAAACATAAACATAAACATACACATAAACATAAACATAAACATAAACATAAACATAAACATAAACATAACCATAAACATAAACATAAACATAAACAAAAACATAAATATAAACATAAACATAAACATAAACATGAACATAAACCTAAACCTAAACTTAAACCTAAACCTAAACCTAACCATAAATATAAACATAAACATAAACATAAACATAAACATAAACATAAACATAAACATAAACATAAACATAAACATAAACATAAACATAAACATATACATAAACATAAACATAAACATAAACATAAACATAAACATAAACATAAATTCAAACATAAATTTAAACATAAACATAAAAATAAAAATGAACATAAACATAAACATAAACATAAACATAAACATAAACATAAATTAAAACATAAATTTAAACATAAACATAAACATAAACATAAACATAAACATAAACATAAACATAAACCTAAACCTAAACCTAAACATAAACCTAAACCTAACCATAAATATAAACATAAACATAAACATAAACATAAACATAAAAATAAACATAAACATAAACATAAACATAAACATAAACATAAACATAAACATAAACATAAACATAAACATAAACATAAACATAAACATAAACATAAACATAAACATAAACCTAAACATAAACATAAATTAAAACATAAACTTAAACATAAACATAAACATAAACATAAACATAAACATAAACATAAACATAAACATAAACATAAACATAAACATAAACATAAACATAAACATAAACATAAACATAAACATAAACATAAACTTAAACATAAATTTAAACATAAATTAAAACATAAACTTAAACATAAACATAAACATAAACATAAACATAAACATAAACATAAACATAAACATAAACATAAACATAAACATAAACATAAACATAAACATAAACATAAACATAAACATAAACATAAACATAAACATAAACATAAACATAAACATAAACATAAACATAAACATAAACATAAACATAAACATAAACATAAACATAAACATAAACATAAACATAAACATAAACATAAACATAAACAAAAACATAAACATAAACATAAACATAAACATAAACATAAACATTTACATAAACATAAACATAAACATAAACATAAACATAAACATAAACATAAACATAAACATAAACATAAACATAAACATAAACATAAACATAAACATAAACATAAACATAAACACAAACATAAACATAAACATAAACATAAATTAAAACATAAATTTAAACATAAACATAAACATAAACATAAACATAAACATAAACATAAATATAAACATAAACATAAACATAAACATAAACATAAACATAAACATAAACATAAACATAAACATAAACATAAACATAAACATAAACATAAACATAAACATAAACATAAACATAAACATAAACATAAACATAAACATAAACATAAATTAAAACATAAATTTAAACATAAACATAAACATAAACATAAACATAAACATAAACATAAACATAAACATAAACATAAATTAAAACATAAATTTAAACATAAACATAAACATAAACATAAACATAAACATAAACATAAACATAAACATAAACATAAACATAAATATAAACATAAACATAAACATAAACATAAACATTAACCTAAACCTAAACTTAAACCTAAACCTAAACCTAACCATAAATATAAACATAAACATAAACATAAACATAAACATAAACATAAACATAAACATATACATAAACATAAACATAAACATAAACATAAACATAAACATAAACATAAATTAAAACATAAATTTAAACATAAACATAAACATAAACATAAACATAAACATAAACATAAACATAAACATAAACATAAACATAAACATAAACATAAACATAAACATAAACATAAACATAAACATAAACATAAATTAAAACATAAATTTAAACATAAACATAAACATAAACATAAACATAAACATAAACATAAACATAAACATAAACATAAACATAAACATAAACATAAACATAAACATAAACCTAAACCTAAACCTAAACCTAAACCTAAACCTAACCATAAATATAAACATAAACATAAACATAAACATAAACATAAACATAAACATAAACATAAACATAAACATAAACATAAACATAAACATAAACATAAACCTAAACCTAAACCTAACCATAAATATAAACATAAACATAAACATAAACATAAACATAAACATAAACATAAACATAAACATAAACATAAACATAAACATAAACATAAACATAAACATAAACATAAACATAAACATAAACATAAACATAAACATAAACATAAACATAAACATAAACATAACCATAAACATAAGCAAAAGATTAAACATAAGCTAAATCATACAAGTAAATAAACATACATCTGCAAATCGACTCGATTTGTATTAAAACGGTGTATTTTGATAATAAACGTCTCGATTCTTACCAATAACAATCGGATCAAATTATTTTAAATCATATCCATCAGTTTGGATACTTATCGAATATTTAGTGTCTAAATGACTAGATTTGACATTATTTGATGTAATTTGAATGAAATGATGATTTTCGACCCAATTCGTTTTTACAATTAAAAATAATGTTTGTTTAAGTTTATGTTTAGTTTATGTTTTAATTTATGTTTAAGTTTATGTTTAAGTTTATGTTTTATTTTATGTTTTAGTTTATGTTTCAGTTTATGTTTAAGTTTATGTTTATGGTTATGTTTATGTTTATGTTTATGTTTATGTTTATGTTTATGTTTAAGTTTATGTTTAAGTTTATGTTTTAATTTATGTTTAAATTTATGTTTAAGTTTATGTTTAAGTTTATGTTTTATTTTATGTTTTAGTTTATGTTTCAGTTTATTTTTAAGTTTATGTTTATGGTTATGTTTATGTTTATGTTTATGTTTATGTTTATGTTTATGTTTATGTTTATGTTTATGTTTATGTTTATGTTTATGTTTATGTTTATGTTTATGTTTATGTTTATGTTTATGTTTATGTTTATGTTTATGTTTATGTTTATGTTTATGTTTATATTTATGTTTAAGTTTATGTTTAAGTATATGTTTAAATTTATGTTTAAATTTATGTTCAAATTTAGGTTTAATTTAAAAATAAATTTAAATATAAACAAACATAAAATTAAACATAAACTTAAACATAAATTAAAACATAAACTTAAACATAAATTTACACATAAATTTAAACATAAACGTAAACATAAATTTACACATAAATTTAAACATAAACGTAAACATAAACTTGAACATAAACATAAACATAAATAAAAACATAAACATAAACATAAACATAAACATAAAAATAAACATAAACATAAATATAAACATAAACATAAACATAAACATAAACATAAACATAAACATAAACATAAACATAAACATAAACATAAACATAAACATAACTATAAACTTAAACATTAATTTAAACATAAATTAAAACATAAACTTAAACATAAACTTAAATATAAACTTAAACATAAACTTAAACATAAACATAAACATTTAAACATAAATTTAAACATAAATTAAAACATAAACATAAACATAAACATAAACATAAACATAAACATAAACATAAACATAAACATAAACATAAACATAAACATAAACATAAACATAAACATAAACATAAATTAAAACATAAACTTAAACATAAACTTAAACATAAACATAAACATAAACATAAACATAAACATAAACATAAACATAAACATAAACATAAAGTTAAACATAAATTTAAACATAAATTAAAACATAAACTTAAACATAAACTTAAACATAAACATAAACATAAACATAACCATAAACATAAACATAAACATAAACATAAACATAAACATAAACATAAACATAAACATAAACATAAACATAAACATAATCATAAACTTAAACATAAATTTAAACATAAATTAAAACATAAACTTAAACATAAACTTAAACATAAACATAAACATAAACATAAACATAAATATAAACATAAACATAAACATAAACATAAACATAAACATAAACATAAACATAAACATAAACTTAAACATAAATTTAAACATAAATTAAAACATAAACTTAAACATAAACTTAAACATAAACATAAACATAAACATAAACGTAAACATAAACATAAACATAAACATAAACATAAACATAAACATAAACATAAACATAAACATAAACATAAACATAAACATAAACATAAACATAAACATAAACATAAACATAAACATAAACATAAACATAGTCATAAATTTAAACATAAATTTAAACATAAATTAAAACATAAACATAAACATAAACATACACATAAACATAAACATAAACATAAACATAAACATAAACATAAACATAAACATAAACATAAACATAAACATAAACATAAACATAAACATAAACATAAACATAAACATAAACATAAACATAAATATAAACATAAACATAAACATAAACATAAACATAAACCTAAACCTAAACTTAAACCTAAACCTAAACCTAACCATAAATATAAACATAAACATAAACATAAACATAAACATAAACATAAACATAAACATAAACATAAACATAAATTAAAACATAAATTTAAACATAAACATAAACATATACATAAACATAAACTTAAACATAAACATAAACATAAACATAAACATAAACATAAACATAAACATATACATAAACATAAACAAAAACATAAACATAAACATAAACATAAACATAAATTAAAACATAAATTTAAACATAAACATAAACATATACATAAACATAAACTTAAACATAAACATAAACATAAACATAAACATAAACATAAACATAAATTAAAACATAAATTTAAACATAAACATAAACATAAACATAAACATAAACATAAACATAAACCTAAACCTAAACCTAAACCTAAACCTAAACCTAACCATAAATATAAACATAAACATAAACATAAACATAAACATAAACATAAACATAAACATAAACATAAACATAAACATAAACATAAACATAAACATAAACATAAACATAAACATAAACATAAACATAAACATAAACATAAACATAAACATAAACATAAACATAAACATAAACATAACCATAAACATAAACATAAACATAAATTAAAACATAAATTTAAACATAAACATAAACATAAACATAAACATAAACATAAACATAAACATAAACATAAACATAAATATAAACATAAACATAAACATAAACATAAACATAAACCTAAACCTAAACTTAAACCTAAACCTAAACCTAACCATAAATATAAACATAAACATAAACATAAACATAAACATAAACATAAACATAAACATAAACATAAACATAAACATAAACATAAACATAAACATAAACATAAACATAAACATAAACATAAACATAAACATAAACATAAACATAAACATAAACATAAACATAAACATAGTCATAAATTTAAACATAAATTAAAACATAAACATAAACATAAACATACACATAAACATAAACATAAACATAAACATAAACATAAACATAAACATAAACATAAACATAAACATAAATTAAAACATAAATTTAAACATAAACATAAACATAAACATAAACATAAACATAAACATAAACATAAACATAAACATAAACATAAACATAAACATAAACATAAACATAAACATAAACATAAACCTAAACCTAAACTTAAACCTAAACCTAAACCTAACCATAAATATAAACATAAACATAAACATAAACATAAACATAAACATAAACATAAACATAAACATATACATAAACATAAACATAAACATAAACATAAACATAAACATAAACATAAATTAAAACATAAATTTAAACATAAACATAAACATAAACATAAACATAAACATAAACATAAACATAAACATAAACATAAACATAAACATAAACATAAACATAAACATAAATTAAAACATAAATTTAAACATAAACATAAACATAAACATAAACATAAACATAAACCTAAACCTAAACCTAAACCTAAACCTAAACCTAACCATAAATATAAACATAAACATAAACATAAACATAAACATAAACATAAACATAAACATAAACATAAACATAAACATAAACATAAACATAAACATAAACATAAACATAAACATAAACATAAACATAAACATAAACATAAACATAAACATAAACATAAACATAAACATAAACATAAACATAAACATAAACATAAACATAAACATAAACATAAACATAAACATAAACATAAACATAAACATAAACATAAACATAAACATAAACATAAACATAAACATAAACATAAACATAAACATAAACATAAACATAAACATAAACATAAACATAAACATAAACATAAACATAAACATAACCATAAACAAACATAAGCAAAAGATTAAACATAAGCTAAATCATACAAGTAAATAAACATATAACATCCGCAAATCGACTCGATTTGTATTAAAACGGTGTATTTTGATAATAAACGTCTCGATTCTTACCAATAACAATCGGATCAAATTATTTTAAATCATATCCATCAGTTTGGATACTTATCGAATATTTAGTGTCTAAATGACTAGATTTGACATTATTTGATGTAATTTGAATGAAATGATGATTTTCGACCCAATTCGTTTTTACAATTAAAAATAATGTTTGTTTAAGTTTATGTTTTAATTTATGTTTAAGTTTATGTTTAAGTTTATGTTTTATTTTATGTTTTAGTTTATGTTTCAGTTTATGTTTAAGTTTATGTTTATGGTTATGTTTATGTTTATGTTTATTTTTATGTTTATGTTTATGTTTATGTTTATGTTTATGTTTATGTTTATGTTTATGTTTATGTTTATGTTTATGTTTATGTTTATGTTTAAGTTTATGTTTAAGTTTATGTTTTAATTTATGTTTAAATTTATGTTTAAGTTTATGTTTATGTTTATGTTTATGTTTATGTTTATGTTTATGTTTATGTTTATGTTTATGTTTATGTTTATGTTTATGTTTATGTTTATGTTTATGTTTATGTTTATGTTTAAGTTTATGTTTAAGTTTATGTTTAAATTTATGTTTAAGTTTATGATTATGTTTATGTTTATGTTTATGTTTATGTTTATGTTAATGTTTATATTTATTTTTATGTTAATAATTATGTTTATGTTTACGTTTTAATTTATGTTTAAATTTATGTTTGAATTTATGTTTAAGTTTATTTTTAAATTTATGTTTGAAATTATGTTTAAGGATATTTTTAAGTTTATGTTTTGATTTATGTTTATGTTTATGTTTAATTTTATGTTTATGTTTATGTTTATGTTTATGTTTACGTTTATGTTTATGTTTATGTTTATGTTTATGTTTATGTTTATGTTTATGTTTATGTTTATGTTTAAGTTTATGTTTTAATTTATGTTTAAATTTATGTTTAAATTTATGTTCAAATTTAGGTTTAATTTAAAAATAAATTTAAATATAAACAAACATAAAATTAAACATAAACTTAAACATAAATTAAAACATAAACTTAAACATAAATTTACACATAAATTTAAACATAAACGTAAACATAAATTTACACATAAATTTAAACATAAACGTAAACATAAACTTGAACATAAACATAAACATAAACATAAACATAAACATAAACATAAACATAAACATAAACATAAACATAAACATAAACATAAACATAAACATAAATTAAAACATAAACTTAAACATAAACTTAAACATAAACATAAACATAAACATAAACATAAACATAAACATAAACATAAACATAAACATAAATATAAACATAAACATAAACATAAACTTAAACATAAATTTAAACATAAATTAAAACATAAACTTAAACATAAACTTAAACATAAACATAAACATAAACATAACCATAAACATAAACATAAACATAAACATAAACATAAACATAAACATAAACATAAACATAAACATAAACATAAACATAATCATAAACTTAAACATAAATTTAAACATAAATTAAAACATAAACTTAAACATAAACTTAAACATAAACATAAACATAAACATAAACATAAACATAAACATAAACATAAACATAAACATAAACATAAACATAAACATAAACATAAACTTAAACATAAATTTAAACATAAATTAAAACATAAACTTAAACATAAACTTAAACATAAACATAAACATAAACATAAACATAAACGTAAACATAAACATAAACATAAACATAAACATAAACATAAACATAAACATAAACATAAACATAAACATAAACATAAACATAAACATAAACATAAACATAAACATAAACATAAACATAAACATAAACATAAACATAAACATAAACATAAACATAGTCATAAATTTAAACATAAATTTAAACATAAATTAAAACATAAACATAAACATAAACATACACATAAACATAAACATAAACATAAACATAAACATAAACATAAACATAAACATAAACATAAACATAAACATAAACATAAACATAAACATAAACATAAACATAAACATAAACATAAACATAAATATAAACATAAACATAAACATAAACATAAACATAAACCTAAACCTAAACTTAAACCTAAACCTAAACCTAACCATAAATATAAACATAAACATAAACATAAACATAAACATAAACATAAACATAAACATAAATTAAAACATAAATTTAAACATAAACATAAACATATACATAAACATAAACTTAAACATAAACATAAACATAAACATAAACATAAACATAAACATAAACATATACATAAACATAAACATAAACATAAACATAAACATAAATTAAAACATAAATTTAAACATAAACATAAACATATACATAAACATAAACTTAAACATAAACATAAACATAAACATAAACATAAACATAAACATAAACATAAATTAAAACATAAATTTAAACATAAACATAAACATAAACATAAACATAAACATAAACATAAACATAAACATAAACATAAACCTAAACCTAAACCTAAACCTAAACCTAAACCTAACCATAAATATAAACATAAACATAAACATAAACATTAACATAAACATAAACATAAACATAAACATAAACATAAACATAAACATAAACATAAACATAAACATAGTCATAAATTTAAACATAAATTAAAACATAAACATAAACATAAACATACACATAAACATAAACATAAACATAAACATAAACATAAACATAAACATAAACATAAATTAAAACATAAATTTAAACATAAACATAAACATAAACATAAACATAAACATAAACATAAACATAAACATAAACATAAACATAAATATAAACATAAACATAAACATAAACATAAACATAAACCTAAACCTAAACTTAAACCTAAACCTAAACCTAAACCTAACCATAAATATAAACATAAACATAAACATAAACATAAACATAAACATAAACATAAACATAAACATAAACATAAACATAAACATAAACATAAACATAAACATAAACATAAACATAAACATAAACATAAACATAAACATAAACATAAACATAAACATAAACATAAACATAAACATAAACATAAACATAAACATAAACATAAACATAAACATAAACATAACCATAAACAAACATAAGCAAAAGATTAAACATAAGCTAAATCATACAAGTAAATAAACATATAACATCTGCAAATCGACTCGATTTGTATTAAAACGGTGTATTTTGATAATAAACGTCTCGATTCTTACCAATAACAATCGGATCAAATTATTTTAAATCATATCCATCAGTTTGGATACTTATCGAATATTTAGTGTCTAAATGACTAGATTTGACATTATTTGATGTAATTTGAATGAAATGATGATTTTCGACCCAATTCGTTTTTACAATTAAAAATAATGTTTGTTTAAGTTTATGTTTAGTTTATGTTTTAATTTATGTTTAAGTTTATGTTTAAGTTTATGTTTTATTTTATGTTTTAGTTTATGTTTCAGTTTATGTTTAAGTTTATGTTTATGGTTATGTTTATGTTTATGTTTATGTTTATGTTTATGTTTATGTTTATGTTTATGTTTATGTTTATGTTTATGTTTATGTTTATGTTTATGTTTATGTTTATGTTTAAGTTTATGTTTAAGTTTATGTTTTAATTTATGTTTAAATTTATGTTTAAGTTTATGTTTATGTTTATGTTTATGTTTATGTTTATGTTTATGTTTATGTTTATGTTTATGTTTATGTTTATGTTTATGTTTATGTTTATGTTTATGTTTATGTTTATGTTTATGTTTATGTTTATGTTTATGTTTATGTTTATGTTTATGTTTATGTTTATGTTTATGTTTATGTTTATGTTTATGTTTATGTTTATGTTTATGTTTAAGTTTATGTTTAAGTTTATGTTTTAATTTATGTTTAAATTTATGTTTAAGTTTATGATTATGTTTATGTTTATGTTTATGTTTATGTTTATGTTAATGTTTATATTTATTTTTATGTTAATAATTATGTTTATGTTTACGTTTTAATTTATGTTTAAATTTATGTTTGAATTTATGTTTAAGTTTATGTTTAAATTTATGTTTGAAATTATGTTTAAGGATATTTTTAAGTTTATGTTTTGATTTATGTTTATGTTTATGTTTAAATTTATGTTTATGTTTATGTTTATGTTTATGTTTACGTTTATGTTTATGTTTATGTTTATGTTTATGTTTATGTTTATGTTTATGTTTATGTTTATGTTTAAGTTTATGTTTTAATTTATGTTTAAATTTATGTTTAAATTTATGTTCAAATTTAGGTTTAATTTAAAAATAAATTTAAATATAAACAAACATAAAATTAAACATAAACTTAAACATAAATTAAAACATAAACTTAAACATAAATTTACACATAAATTTAAACATAAACGTAAACATAAACTTGAACATAAACATAAACATAAATAAAAACATAAACATAAACATAAACATAAACATAAAAATAAACATAAACATAAATATAAACATAAACATAAACATAAACATAAACATAAACATAAACATAAACATAAACATAAACATAAACATAAACATAAACATAACTATAAACTTAAACATTAATTTAAACATAAATTAAAACATAAAATTAAACATAAACTTAAATATAAACTTAAACATAAACTTAAACATAAACATAAACATATAAACATAAATTTAAACATAAATTAAAACATAAACATAAACATAAACATAAACATAAACATAAACATAAACATAAACATAAACATAAACATAAACATAAACATAAATTAAAACATAAACTTAAACATAAACTTAAACATAAACATAAACATAAACATAAACATAAACATAAACATAAACATAAACATAAATATAAACATAAACATAAACATAAACTTAAACATAAATTTAAACATAAATTAAAACATAAACTTAAACATAAACTTAAACATAAACATAAACATAAACATAACCATAAACATAAACATAAACATAAACATAAACATAAACATAAACATAAACATAAACATAAACATAAACATAAACATAAACATAAACATAAACATAATCATAAACTTAAACATAAATTAAAACATAAATTAAAACATAAACTTAAACATAAACTTAAACATAAACATAAACATAAACATAAACATAAACATAAACATAAACATAAACATAAACATAAACATAAACATAAACATAAACATAAACTTAAACATAAATTTAAACATAAATTAAAACATAAACTTAAACATAAACTTAAACATAAACATAAACATAAACATAAACATAAACATAAACATAAACATAAACATAAACATAAACATAAACATAAACATAAACATAAACATAAACATAAACATAAACATAAACATAAACATAAACATAAACATAAACATAAACATAAACATAAACATAAACATAAACATAAACATAAACATAAACATAAACATAAACATAAACATAAACATAAACATAAACATAAACATAAACATAAACATAAACATAAACATAAACATAAACATAAACATAAACATAACCATAAACATAAACATAAACATAAACATAAACATAAACATAAACATAAACATAAACATAAACATAAACATAAACATAATCATAAACTTAAACATAAATTTAAACATAAATTAAAACATAAACTTAAACATAAACTTAAACATAAACATAAACATAAACATAAACATAAACGTAAACATAAACATAAACATAAACATAAACATAAACATAAACATAAACATAAACATAAACATAAATATAAACATAAACATAAACATAAACATAAACATAAACATAAACATAAACATAAACATAAACATAAACATAAACATAAACATAAACATAGTCATAAATTTAAACATAAATTTAAACATAAATTAAAACATAAACATAAACATAAACATACACATAAACATAAACATAAACATAAACATAAACAAAAACATAAACATAAACATAAACATAAACATAAACATAAACATAAACATAAACATAAACATAACCATAAACATAAACATAAACATAAACATAAACATAAACATAAACATAAACATAAACATAAACATAAACATAAACATAAACTTAAACATAAATTTAAACATAAATTAAAACATAAACTTAAACATAAATATAAACATAAACATAAACATAAACATAAACATAAACATAAGCATAAACATAAACATAAACATAAACATAAACATAAACATAAACATAAACATAAACATAAACATAAACATAAACATAAACATAAACATAAACATAAACATAAACATAAACATAAACATAAACATAAACATAAACATAAACATAAACATAAACATAAACATAAACATAAACATAAACATAAACATAAACATAAACATAAACATAAACATAAACATAAACATAAACATAAACATAAACATTTACATAAACATAAACATAAACATAAACATAAACATAAACATAAACATAAACATAAACATAAACATAAACATAAACATAAACATAAACATAAACATAAACATAAACACAAACATAAACATAAACATAAACATAAATTAAAACATAAATTTAAACATAAACATAAACATAAACATAAACATAAACATAAACATAAATATAAACATAAACATAAACATAAACATAAACATAAACATAAACCTAAACCTAAACCTAAACCTAAACCTAAACCTAACCATAAATATAAACATAAACATAAACATAAACATAAACATAAACATAAACATAAACATAAACATAAACATAAACATAAACATAAACATAAACATAAACATAAACATAAACATAAACATAAACATAAACATAAACATAAACATAAATTAAAACATAAATTTAAACATAAACATAAACATGAACATAAACATAAACATAAACATAAACATAAACATAAACATAAACATAAATTAAAACATAAATTTAAACATAAACATAAACATAAACATAAACATAAACATAAACATAAACATAAACATAAACATAAACATAAACATAAATATAAACATAAACATAAACATAAACATAAACATTAACCTAAACCTAAACTTAAACCTAAACCTAAACCTAACCATAAATATAAACATAAACATAAACATAAACATAAACATAAACATAAACATATACATAAACATAAACATAAACATAAACATAAACATAAACATAAACATAAACATAAATTAAAACATAAATTTAAACATAAACATAAACATAAACATAAACATAAACATAAACATAAACATAAACATAAACATAAACATAAACATAAACATAAACATAAACATAAATTAAAACATAAATTTAAACATAAACATAAACATAAACATAAACATAAACATAAACATAAACATAAACATAAACATAAACATAAACATAAACATAAACATAAACATAAACATAAACATAAACATAAACATAAACCTAAACCTAAACCTAAACCTAAACCTAAACCTAACCATAAATATAAACATAAACATAAACATAAACATAAACATAAACATAAACATAAACATAAACATAAACATAAACATAAACATAAACATAAACATAAACCTAAACCTAAACCTAACCATAAATATAAACATAAACATAAACATAAACATAAACATAAACATAAACATAAACATAAACATAAACATAAACATAAACATAAACATAAACATAAACATAAACATAAACATAAACATAAACATAAACATAAACATAAACATAAACATAAACATAAACATAAACATAAACATAAACATAAACATAAACATAAACATAAACATAAACATAAACATAAACATAAACATAAACATAAACATAAACATAAACATAACCATAAACATAAGCAAAAGATTAAACATAAGCTAAATCATACAAGTAAATAAACATACATCTGCAAATCGACTCGATTTGTATTAAAACGGTGTATTTTGATAATAAACGTCTCGATTCTTACCAATAACAATCGGATCAAATTATTTTAAATCATATCCATCAGTTTGGATACTTATCGAATATTTAGTGTCTAAATGACTAGATTTGACATTATTTGATGTAATTTGAATGAAATGATGATTTTCGACCCAATTCGTTTTTACAATTAAAAATAATGTTTGTTTAAGTTTATGTTTAGTTTATGTTTTAATTTATGTTTAAGTTTATGTTTAAGTTTATGTTTTATTTTATGTTTTAGTTTATGTTTCAGTTTATATTTAAGTTTATGTTTATGGTTATGTTTATGTTTATGTTTATGTTTATGTTTATGTTTATGTTTAAGTTTATGTTTAAGTTTATGTTTTAATTTATGTTTAAATTTATGTTTAAGTTTATGTTAATGTTTATGTTTATGTTTATGGTTATGTTTATGTTTATGTTTATGTTTATGTTTATGTTTATGTTTATGTTTATGTTTATGTTTATGTTTATGTTTATGTTTATGTTTATGTTTATGTTTATGTTTATGGTTATGTTTATGTTTATGTTTATGTTTATGTTTATGTTTATGTTTATGTTTATGTTTATGTTTATGTTTATGTTTAGGTTTATGTTTATGTTTATGTTTATGTTTATGTTTATGTTTATGTTTATGTTTATGTTTATGTTTATGTTTATGTTTATGTTTATGTTTATGTTTATGTTTATGTTTATGTTTATGTTTATGTTTATGTTTATGTTTATGTTTATGTTTATGATTATGTTTATGTTTATGTTTATGTTTATGTTTATGTTTATGTTTATGTTTATGTTTATGTTTATGTTTATGTTTATGTTTATGTTTATATTTATTTTTATGTTAATGTTTATGTTTATGTTTATGTTTATGTTTATGTTTATGTTTATGTTTATGTTTATGTTAATGTTTATATTTATTTTTATGTTAATAATTATGTTTATGTTTACGTTTTAATTTATGTTTAAATTTATGTTTGAATTTATGTTTAAGTTTATGTTTAAATTTATGTTTGAAATTATGTTTAAGGATATTTTTAAGTTTATGTTTTGATTTATGTTTATGTTTATGTTTAAATTTATGTTTATGTTTATGTTTATGTTTATGTTTAAGTTTATGTTTATGTTTATGTTTATGTTTATGTTTATGTTTATTTTTATGTTTATGTTTATGTTTATGTTTATGTTTATGTTTATGTTTATGTTTATGTTTATGTTTATGTTTTTGTTTATGTTTATGTTTATGATTATGTTTATGTTTATGTTTATGTTTATGTTTATGTTTATGTTTATGTTTATGTTTATGTTTATGTATATGTTTATGTTTATGTTTATGTTTATGTTTATGTTTATGTTTATGTTTATGTTTATGTTTATGTTTATGTTTATGTTTATGATTATGTTTATGTTTATGTTTATGTTTATGTTTATGTTTATGTTTATGTTTATGTTTATGTTTATGTTTATGTTTATGTTTATGTTTATGTTTATGTTTATATTTATTTTTATGTTAATGTTTATGTTTATGTTTATGTTTATGTTTATGTTTATGTTTATGTTTATGTTAATGTTTATATTTATTTTTATGTTAATAATTATGTTTATGTTTACGTTTTAATTTATGTTTAAATTTATGTTTGAATTTATGTTTAAGTTTATGTTTAAATTTATGTTTGAAATTATGTTTAAGGATATTTGTAAGTTTATGTTTTGATTTATGTTTATGTTTATGTTTAAATTTATGTTTATGTTTATGTTTATGTTTATGTTTAAGTTTATGTTTATGTTTATGTTTATGTTTATGTATATGTTTATGTTTATGTTTATGTTTATGTTTATGTTTATGTTTATGTTTATGTTTATGTTTATGTTTATGTTTATGTTTATGTTTATGTTTATGATTATGTTTATGTTTATGTTTATGTTTATGTTTATGTTTATGTTTATGTTTATGTTTATGTTTATGTTTATGTTTATGTTTATGTTTATGTTTATGTTTATGTTTATGTTTATATTTATTTTTATGTTAATGTTTATGATTATGTTTATGTTTATGTTTATGTTTATGTTTATGTTTATGTTTATGTTTATGTTTATGTTTATGTTTATGTTTATGTTTATGTTTATGTTTATATTTATTTTTATGTTAATGTTTATGTTTATGTTTATGTTTATGTTTATGTTTATATTTATGTTTATGTTTATATTTATTTTTATGTTAATAATTATGTTTATGTTTACGTTTTAATTTATGTTTAAATTTATGTTTGAATTTATGTTTAAGTTTATGTTTAAATTTATGTTTGAAATTATGTTTAAGGATATTTTTAAGTTTTATGTTTTGATTTATGTTTATGTTTATGTTTAAATTTATGTTTATGTTTATGTTTATGTTTTTTTTTACGTTTATGTTTATGTTTATGTTTATGTTTATGTTTATGTTTATGTTTATGTTTATGTTTATGTTTAAGTTTATGTTTTAATTTATGTTTAAATTTATGTTTAAATTTATGTTCAAATTTAGGTTTAATTTAAAAATAAATTTAAATATAAACAAACATAAAATTAAACATAAACTTAAACATAAATTAAAACATAAACTTAAACATAAATTTACACATAAATTTAAACATAAACGTAAACATAAATTTACACATAAATTTAAACATAAACGTAAACATAAACTTGAACATAAACATAAACATAAATAAAAACATAAACATAAACATAAACATAAACATAAAAATAAACATAAACATAAATATAAACATAAACATAAACATAAACATAAACATAAACATAAACATAAACATAAACATAAACATAAACATAAACATAAACATAAACATAAACATAAACATAACTATAAACTTAAACATTAATTTAAACATAAATTAAAACATAAACTTAAACATAAACTTAAATATAAACTTAAACATAAACTTAAACATAAACATAAACATTTAAACATAAATTTAAACATAAATTAAAACATAAACATAAACATAAACATAAACATAAACATAAACATAAACATAAACATAAACATAAACATAAACATAAACATAAACATAAACATAAACATAAACATAAACATAAATTAAAACATAAACTTAAACATAAACTTAAACATAAACATAAACATAAACATAAACATAAACATAAACATAAACATAAATATAAACATAAACATAAACATAAACTTAAACATAAATTTAAACATAAATTAAAACATAAACTTAAACATAAACTTAAACATAAACATAAACATAAACATAACCATAAACATAAACATAAACATAAACATAAACATAAACATAAACATAAACATAAACATAAACATAAACATAAACATAAACATAATCATAAACTTAAACATAAATTTAAACATAAATTAAAACATAAACTTAAACATTAACTTAAACATAAACATAAACATAAACATAAACATAAACATAAACATAAACATAAACATAAACATAAACATAAACATAAACATAAACATAAACTTAAACATAAATTTAAACATAAATTAAAACATAAACTTAAACATAAACTTAAACATAAACATAAACATAAACATAAACGTAAACATAAACATAAACATAAACATAAACATAAACATAAACATAAACATAAACATAAACATAAACATAAACATAAACATAAACATAAACATAAACATAAACATAAACATAAACATAAACATAAACATAGTCATAAATTTAAACATAAATTTAAACATAAATTAAAACATAAACATAAACATAAACATACACATAAACATAAACATAAACATAAACATAAACATAAACATAAACATAAACATAAACATAAACATAAACATAAACATAAACATAAACATAAACATAAACATAAACATAAACATAAATATAAACATAAACATAAACATAAACATAAACATAAACCTAAACCTAAACTTAAACCTAAACCTAAACCTAACCATAAATATAAACATAAACATAAACATAAACATAAACATAAACATAAACATAAACATAAATTAAAACATAAATTTAAACATAAACATAAACATATACATAAACATAAACTTAAACATAAACATAAACATAAACATAAACATAAACATAAACATAAACATAAACATATACATAAACATAAACATAAACATAAACATAAACATAAACATAAACATAAATTAAAACATAAATTTAAACATAAACATAAACATAAACATAAACATATACATAAACATAAACTTAAACATAAACATAAACATAAACATAAACATAAACATAAACATAAACATAAATTAAAACATAAATTTAAACATAAACATAAACATAAACATAAACATAAACATAAACATAAACATAAACCTAAACCTAAACCTAAACCTAAACCTAAACCTAACCATAAATATAAACATAAACATAAACATAAACATAAACATAAACATAAACATAAACATAAACATAAACATAAACATAAACATAAACATAAACATAAACATAAACATAAACATAAACATAAACATAAACATAAACATAAACATAAACATAAACATAAACATAAACATAAACATAAACATAAACATAAACATAAACATAACCATAAACATAAACATAAACATAAATTAAAACATAAATTTAAACATAAACATAAACATAAACATAAACATAAACATAAACATAAACATAAACATAAATATAAACATAAACATAAACATAAACATAAACATAAACCTAAACCTAAACTTAAACCTAAACCTAAACCTAACCATAAATATAAACATAAACATAAACATAAACATAAACATAAACATAAACATAAACATAAACATAAACATAAACATAAACATAAACATAAACATAAACATAAACATAAACATAAACATAAACATAAACATAAACATAGTCATAAATTTAAACATAAATTAAAACATAAACATAAACATAAACATACACATAAACATAAACATAAACATAAACATAAACATAAACATAAACATAAACATAAACATAAACATAAACATAAATTAAAACATAAATTTAAACATAAACATAAACATAAACATAAACATAAACATAAACATAAACATAAACATAAACATAAACATAAATATAAACATAAACATAAACATAAACATAAACATAAACCTAAACCTAAACTTAAACCTAAACCTAAACCTAACCATAAATATAAACATAAACATAAACATAAACATAAACATAAACATAAACATAAACATAAACATATACATAAACATAAACATAAACATAAACATAAACATAAACATAAATTAAAACATAAATTTAAACATAAACATAAACATAAACATAAACATAAACATAAACATAAACATAAACATAAACATAAACATAAACATAAACATAAATTAAAACATAAATTTAAACATAAACATAAACATAAACATAAACATAAACCTAAACCTAAACCTAAACCTAAACCTAAACCTAACCATAAACATAAACATAAACATAAACATAAACATAAACATAAACATAAACATAAACATAAACATAAACATAAACATAAACATAAACATAAACATAAACATAAACATAAACATAAACATAAACATAAACATAAACATAAACATAAACATAAACATAAACATAAACATAAACATAAACATAAACATAAACATAAACATAAACATAAACATAAACATAAACATAAACATAAACATAAACATAAACATAAACATAAACATAAACACAAACATAAATATAAACATAAACATAAATTAAAACATAAATTTAAACATAAACATAAACATAAACATAAACATAAACATAAACATAAACATAAATATAAACATAAACATAAACATAAACATAAACATAAACATAAACCTAAACCTAAACCTAAACCTAAACCTAAACCTAACCATAAATATAAACATAAACATAAACATAAACATAAACATAAACATAAACATAAACATAAACATAAACATAAACATAAACATAAACATAAACATAAACATAAATTAAAACATAAATTTAAACATAAACATAAACATAAACATAAACATAAACATAAACATAAACATAAACATAAACATAAACATAAACATAAACATAAACATAAACATAAACATAAACATAAACATAAACATAAACATAAACATAAACATAAACATAAACATAAACATAAACATAAACATAAACATAAACATAAATTAAAACATAAATTTAAACATAAACATAAACATAAACATAAACATAAACATAAACATAAACATAAACATAAACATAAACATAAACATAAACATAAACATAAACATAAACCTAAACCTAAACCTAAACCTAAACCTAAACCTAACCATAAATATAAACATAAACATAAACATAAACATAAACATAAACATAAACATAAACATAAACATAAACATAAACATAAACATAAACATAAACATAAACCTAAACCTAAACCTAACCATAAATATAAACATAAACATAAACATAAACATAAACATAAACATAAACATAAACATAAACATAAACATAAACATAAACATAAACATAAACATAAACATAAACATAAACATAAACATAAACATAAACATAAACATAAACATAAACATAAACATAAACATAAACATAAACATAAACATAAACATAAACATAAACATAAACATAAACATAAACATAAACATAAACATAAACATAAACATAAGCAAAAGATTAAACATAAGCTAAATCATACAAGTAAATAAACATACATCTGCAAATCGACTCGATTTGTATTAAAACGGTGTATTTTGATAATAAACGTCTCGATTCTTACCAATAACAATCGGATGAAATTATTTTAAATCATATCCATCAGTTTGGATACTTATCGAATATTTAGTGTCTAAATGACTAGATTTGACATTATTTGATGTAATTTGAATGAAATGATGATTTTCGACCCAATTCGTTTTTACAATTAAAAATAATGTTTGTTTAAGTTTATGTTTAGTTTATGTTTTAATTTATGTTTAAGTTTATGTTTAAGTTTATGTTTTATTTTATGTTTTAGTTTATGTTTCAGTTTATATTTAAGTTTATGTTTATGGTTATGTTTATGTTTATGTTTATGTTTATGTTTATGTTTATGTTTAAGTTTATGTTTAAGTTTATGTTTTAATTTATGTTTAAATTTATGTTTAAGTTTATGTTAATGTTTATGTTTATGTTTATGTTTATGTTTATGTTTATGTTTATGTTTATGTTTATGTTTATGTTTATGTTTATGTTTATGTTTATGTTTATGTTTATGTTTATGTTTATGTTTATGTTTATGTTTATGTTTATGTTTATGTTTATGTTTATGTTTATGTTTATGTTTATGTTTATGTTTATGTTTATGTTTAAGTTTATGTTTAAGTTTATGTTTTAATTTATGTTTAAATTTATGTTTAAGTTTATGATTATGTTTATGTTTATGTTTATGTTTATGTTTATGTTTATGTTTATGTTTATGTTTATGTTTATGTTTATGTTTATGTTTATGTTTATGGTTATGTTTATGTTTATGTTTATGTTTATGTTTATGTTTATGTTTATGTTTATGTTTATGTTTATGTTTATGTTTATGTTTATGTTTATGTTTATGTTTAGGTTTATGTTTATGTTTATGTTTATGTTTATGTTTATGTTTATGTTTATGTTTATGTTTATGTTTATGTTTATGTTTATGTTTATGTTTATGTTTATGTTTATGTTTATGTTTATGTTTATGTTTATGTTTATGTTTATGTTTATGTTTATGTTTATGATTATGTTTATGTTTATGTTTATGTTTATGTTTATGTTTATGTTTATGTTTATGTTTATGTTTATGTTTATGTTTATGTTTATGTTTATATTTATTTTTATGTTAATGTTTATGTTTATGTTTATGTTTATGTTTATGTTTATGTTTATGTTTATGTTTATGTTTATGTTAATGTTTATATTTATTTTTATGTTAATAATTATGTTTATGTTTACGTTTTAATTTATGTTTAAATTTATGTTTGAATTTATGTTTAAGTTTATGTTTAAATTTATGTTTGAAATTATGTTTAAGGATATTTTTAAGTTTATGTTTTGATTTATGTTTATGTTTATGTTTAAATTTATGTTTATGTTTATGTTTATGTTTATGTTTAAGTTTATGTTTATGTTTATGTTTATGTTTATGTTTATGTTTATGTTTATGTTTATGTTTATGTTTATGTTTATGTTTATGTTTATGTTTATGTTTATGTTTATGTTTATGTTTATGTTTTTGTTTATGTTTATGTTTATGATTATGTTTATGTTTATGTTTATGTTTATGTTTATGTTTATGTTTATGTTTATGTTTATGTATATGTTTATGTTTATGTTTATGTTTATGTTTATGTTTATGTTTATGTTTATGTTTATGTTTATGTTTATGTTTATGATTATGTTTATGTTTATGTTTATGTTTATGTTTATGTTTATGTTTATGTTTATGTTTATGTTTATGTTTATGTTTATGTTTATGTTTATGTTTATGTTTATGTTTATATTTATTTTTATGTTAATGTTTATGTTTATGTTTATGTTTATGTTTATGTTTATGTTTATGTTTATGTTAATGTTTATATTTATTTTTATGTTAATAATTATGTTTATGTTTACGTTTTAATTTATGTTTAAATTTATGTTTGAATTTATGTTTAAGTTTATGTTTAAATTTATGTTTGAAATTATGTTTAAGGATATTTTTAAGTTTATGTTTTGATTTATGTTTATGTTTATGTTTAAATTTATGTTTATGTTTATGTTTATGTTTATGTTTAAGTTTATGTTTATGTTTATGTTTATGTTTATGTTTATGTTTATGTTTATGTTTATGTTTATGTTTATGATTATGTTTATGTTTATGTTTATGTTTATGTTTATGTTTATGTTTATGTTTATGTTTATGTTTATGTTTATGTTTATGTTTATGATTATGTTTATGTTTATGTTTATGTTTATGTTTATGTTTATGTTTATGTTTATGTTTATGTTTATGTTTATGTTTATGTTTATGTTTATGTTTATGTTTATGTTTATGTTTATGTTTATGTTTATATTTATTTTTATGTTAATGTTTATGTTTATGTTTATGTTTATGTTTATGTTTATGTTTATGTTTATGTTTATGTTTATGTTTATGTTTATGTTTATATTTATTTTTATGTTAATAATTATGTTTATGTTTACGTTTTAATTTATGTTTAAATTTATGTTTGAATTTATGTTTAAGTTTATGTTTAAATTTATGTTTGAAATTATGTTTAAGGATATTTTTAAGTTTATGTTTTGATTTATGTTTATGTTTATGTTTAAATTTATGTTTATGTTTATGTTTATGTTTATGTTTACGTTTATGTTTATGTTTATGTTTATGTTTATGTTTATGTTTATGTTTATGTTTATGTTTATGTTTAAGTTTATGTTTTAATTTATGTTTAAATTTATGTTTAAATTTATGTTCAAATTTAGGTTTAATTTAAAAATAAATTTAAATATAAACAAACATAAAATTAAACATAAACTTAAACATAAATTAAAACATAAACTTAAACATAAATTTACACATAAATTTAAACATAAACGTAAACATAAATTTACACATAAATTTAAACATAAACGTAAACATAAACTTGAACATAAACATAAACATAAATAAAAACATAAACATAAACATAAACATAAACATAAAAATAAACATAAACATAAATATAAACATAAACATAAACATAAACATAAACATAAACATAAACATAAACATAAACATAAACATAAACATAAACATAAACATAACTATAAACTTAAACATTAATTTAAACATAAATTAAAACATAAACTTAAACATAAACTTAAATATAAACTTAAACATAAACTTAAACATAAACATAAACATTTAAACATAAATTTAAACATAAATTAAAACATAAACATAAACATAAACATAAACATAAACATAAACATAAACATAAACATAAACATAAACATAAACATAAACATAAACATAAACATAAACATAAATTAAAACATAAACTTAAACATAAACTTAAACATAAACATAAACATAAACATAAACATAAACATAAACATAAACATAAACATAAACATAAACATAACTATAAACTTAAACATTAATTTAAACATAAATTAAAACATAAACTTAAACATAAACTTAAATATAAACTTAAACATAAACTTAAACATAAACATAAACATTTAAACATAAATTTAAACATAAATTAAAACATAAACATAAACATAAACATAAACATAAACATAAACATAAACATAAACATAAACATAAACATAAACATAAACATAAACATAGTCATAAATTTAAACATAAATTTAAACATAAATTAAAACATAAACATAAACATAAACATACACATAAACATAAACATAAACATAAACATAAACATAAACATAAACATAACCATAAACATAAACATAAACATAAACAAAAACATAAATATAAACATAAACATAAACATAAACATGAACATAAACCTAAACCTAAACTTAAACCTAAACCTAAACCTAACCATAAATATAAACATAAACATAAACATAAACATAAACATAAACATAAACATAAACATAAACATAAACATAAACATAAACATAAACATATACATAAACATAAACATAAACATAAACATAAACATAAACATAAACATAAATTCAAACATAAATTTAAACATAAACATAAAAATAAAAATGAACATAAACATAAACATAAACATAAACATAAACATAAACATAAATTAAAACATAAATTTAAACATAAACATAAACATAAACATAAACATAAACATAAACATAAACATAAACCTAAACCTAAACCTAAACATAAACCTAAACCTAACCATAAATATAAACATAAACATAAACATAAACATAAACATAAAAATAAACATAAACATAAACATAAACATAAACATAAACATAAACATAAACATAAACATAAACATAAACATAAACATAAACATAAACATAAACATAAACATAAACCTAAACATAAACATAAATTAAAACATAAACTTAAACATAAACATAAACATAAACATAAACATAAACATAAACATAAACATAAACATAAACATAAACATAAACATAAACATAAACATAAACATAAACATAAACATAAACATAAACATAAACATAAACATAAACTTAAACATAAATTTAAACATAAATTAAAACATAAACTTAAACATAAACATAAACATAAACATAAACATAAACATAAACATAAACATAAACATAAACATAAACATAAACATAAACATAAACATAAACATAAACATAAACATAAACATAAACATAAACATAAACATAAACATAAACATAAACATAAACATAAACATAAACATAAACATAAACATAAACATAAACATAAACATAAACATAAACATAAACATAAACATAAACATAAACATAAACATAAACATAAACATAAACATAAACATAAACATAAACATAAACATAAACATAAACATAAACATAAACATAAACATAAACATAAACATAACTATAAACTTAAACATTAATTTAAACATAAATTAAAACATAAAATTAAACATAAACTTAAATATAAACTTAAACATAAACTTAAACATATAAACATAAATTTAAACATAAATTAAAACATAAACATAAACATAAACATAAACATAAACATAAACATAAACATAAACATAAACATAAACATAAACATAAACATAAATTAAAACATAAACTTAAACATAAACTTAAACATAAACATAAACATAAACATAAACATAAACATAAACATAAACATAAACATAAATATAAACATAAACATAAACATAAACTTAAACATAAATTTAAACATAAATTAAAACATAAACTTAAACATAAACTTAAACATAAACATAAACATAAACATAACCATAAACATAAACATAAACATAAACATAAACATAAACATAAACATAAACATAAACATAAACAAAAACATAAACATAAACATAAACATAAACATAAACATAAACATAATCATAAACTTAAACATAAATTAAAACATAAATTAAAACATAAACTTAAACATAAACTTAAACATAAACATAAACATAAACATAAACATAAACATAAACATAAACATAAACATAAACATAAACATAAACATAAACATAAACTTAAACATAAATTTAAACATAAATTAAAACATAAACTTAAACATAAACTTAAACATAAACATAAACGTAAACATAAACGTAAACATAAACATAAACATAAACATAAACATAAACATAAACATAAACATAAACATAAACATAAACATAAACATAAACATAAACATAAACATAAACATAAACATAAACATAAACATAAACATAAACATAAACATAAACATAAACATAAACATAAATATAAACATAAACATAAACATAAACATAAACATAAACATAGTCATAAATTTAAACATAAATTTAAACATAAATTAAAACATAAACATAAACATAAACATAAACATACACATAAACATAAACATAAACATAAACATAAACATAAACATAAACATAAACATAAACATAAACATAAACATAAACATAAACATAAACATAAACATAAACATAAACATAAATATAAACATAAACATAAACATAAACATAAACATAAACCTAAACCTAAACTTAAACCTAAACCTAAACCTAACCATAAATATAAACATAAACATAAACATAAACATAAACATAAACATAAACATAAACATAAACATATACATAAACATAAACATAAACATAAACATAAACATAAACATAAATTAAAACATAAATTTAAACATAAACATAAACATATACATAAACATAAACTTAAACAAAAACATAAACATAAACATAAACATAAACATAAACATAAACATAAATTAAAACATAAATTTAAACATAAACATAAACATAAACATAAACATAAACATAAACATAAACATAAACCTAAACCTAAACCTAAACCTAAACCTAAACCTAACCATAAATATAAACATAAACATAAACATAAACATAAACATAAACATAAACATAAACATAAACATAAACATAAACATAAACATAAACATAAACATAAACATAAACATAAACATAAACATAAACATAAACATAAACATAAACATAAACAGAAACATAAACATAAACATAAACATAAACATAAACATAAACATAAACATAAACATAAACATAAACATAAACATAAACATAAACATAAACATAAACATAAACATAAACATAAACATAAACATAAACATAAACATAAACATAAACATAAACATAAACATAAACCTAAACATAAACATAAATTAAAACATAAATTTAAACATAAACATAAACATAAACATAAACATAAACATAAACATAAACATAAACATAAACATAAACATAAACATAAACATAAACATAAACATAAACATAAACATAAACATAAACATAAACATAAACATAAACATAAACATAAACATAAACATAAACATAAACCTAAACATAAACATAAATTAAAACATAAATTTAAACATAAACATAAACATAAACATAAACATAAACATAAACATAAATATAAACATAAACATAAACATAAACATAAACATAAACATAAACATAAACATAAACATAAACATAAACATAAACATAAACATAAACATAAACATAAACATAAACATAAACATAAACATAAACATAAACATAAACATAAACATAAACATAAACATAAACATAAACATAAACCTAAACATAAACATAAATTAAAACATAAATTTAAACATAAACATAAACATAAACATAAACATAAACATAAATATAAACATAAACATAAACATAAACATAAACATAAACATAAACATAAACATAAACATAAACATAAACATAAACATAAACATAAACATTAACATAAACATAAACATAAACATAAACATAAACATAAACATAAACATAAACATAAACATAAACATAAACATAGTCATAAATTTAAACATAAATTAAAACATAAACATAAACATAAACATACACATAAACATAAACATAAACATAAACATAAACATAAACATAAACATAAACATAAACATAAACATAAACATAAACATAAACATAAATTAAAACATAAATTTAAACATAAACATAAACATAAACATAAACATAAACATAAACATAAACATAAACATAAACATAAACATAAACATAAATATAAACATAAACATAAACATAAACATAAACATAAACATAAACCTAAACCTAAACTTAAACCTAAACCTAAACCTAACCATAAATATAAACATAAACATAAACATAAACATAAACATATACATAAACATAAACATAAACATAAACATAAACATAAACATAAACATAAACATAAATTAAAACATAAATTTAAACATAAACATAAACATAAACATAAACATAAACATAAACATAAACATAAACATACACATAAACATAAACATAAACATAAACATAAACATAAACATAAACATAAACATAAACATAAACATAAATTAAAACATAAATTTAAACATAAACATAAACATAAACATAAACATAAACATAAACATAAACATAAACATAAACATAAACATAAATATAAACATAAACATAAACATAAACATAAACATAAACATAAACCTAAACCTAAACTTAAACCTAAACCTAAACCTAACCATAAATATAAACATAAACATAAACATAAACATAAACATAAACATAAACATAAACATATACATAAACATAAACATAAACATAAACATAAACATAAACATAAACATAAACATAAATTAAAACATAAATTTAAACATAAACATAAACATAAACATAAACATAAACATAAACATAAACATAAACATAAACATAAACATAAACATAAACATAAACATAAACATAAACATAAACATAAATTAAAACATAAATTTAAACATAAACATAAACATAAACATAAACATAAACATAAACATAAACATAAACCTAAACCTAAACCTAAACCTAAACCTAAACCTAACCATAAACATAAACATAAACATAAACATAAACATAAACATAAACATAAACATAAACATAAACATAAACATAAACATAAACATAAACATAAACATAAACATAAACATAAACATAAACATAAACATAAACATAAACATAAACATAAACATAAACATAAACATAAACATAAACATAAACATAAACATAAACATAAACATAAACATAAACATAAACATAAACATAAACATAAACATAAACATAAACATAAACATAAACATAAACATAAACATAAACATAAACATAACCATAAACAAACATAAGCAAAAGATTAAACATAAGCTAAATCATACAAGTAAATAAACATATAACATCTGCAAATCGACTCGATTTGTATTAAAACGGTGTATTTTGATAATAAACGTCTCGATTCTTACCAATAACAATCGGATCAAATTATTATAAATCATATCCATCAGTTTGGATACTTATCGAATATTTAGTGTCTAAATGACTAGATTTGACATTATTTGATGTAATTTGAATGAAATGATGATTTTCGACCCAATTCGTTTTTACAATTAAAAATAATGTTTGTTTAAGTTTATGTTTAGTTTATGTTTTAATTTATGTTTAAGTTTATGTTTAAGTTTATGTTTTATTTTATGTTTTAGTTTATGTTTCAGTTTATGTTTAAGTTTATGTTTATGGTTATGTTTATGTTTATGTTTATGTTTATGTTTATGTTTATGTTTATGTTTATGTTTATGTTTATGTTTATGTTTATGTTTAAGTTTATGTTTAAGTTTATGTTTTAATTTATGTTTAAATTTATGTTTAAGTTTATGTTTATGTTTATGTTTATGTTTATGTTTATGTTTATGTTTATGTTTATGTTTATGTTTATGTTTATGTTTATGTTTATGTTTATGTTTATGTTTATGTTTATGTTTATGTTTATGTTTATGTTTATGTTTATGTTTATGTTTATGTTTATGTTTATGTTTATGTTTATGTTTATGTTTATGTTTATGTTTAAGTTTATGTTTAAGTTTATGTTTTAATTTATGTTTAAATTTATGTTTAAGTTTATGATTATGTTTATGTTTATGTTTATGTTTATGTTTATGTTTATGTTTATGTTTATGTTTATGTTTATGGTTATGTTTATGGTTATGTTTATGTTTATGTTTATGTTTATGTTTATGTTTATATTTATTTTTATGTTAATGTTTATGTTTATGTTTATGTTTATGTTTATGTTTATGTTTATGTTAATGTTTATATTTATTTTAATGTTAATAATTATGTTTATGTTTACGTTTTAATTTATGTTTAAATTTATTTTTGAATTTATGTTTAAGTTTATGTTTAAATTTATGTTTGAAATTATGTTTAAGGATATTTTTAAGTTTATGTTTTGATTTATGTTTATGTTTATGTTTAAATTTATGTTTATGTTTATGTTTATGTTTATGTTTACGTTTATGTTTATGTTTATTTTTATGTTTATGTTTATGTTTATGTTTATGTTTATGTTTATGTTTATGTTTAAGTTTATGTTTTAATTTATGTTTAAATTTATGTTTAAATTTATGTTCAAATTTAGGTTTAATTTAAAAATAAATTTAAATATAAACAAACATAAAATTAAACATAAACTTAAACATAAATTAAAACATAAACTTAAACATAAATTTACACATAAATTTAAACATAAACGTAAACATAAATTTACACATAAATTTAAACATAAACGTAAACATAAACTTGAACATAAACATAAACATAAATAAAAACATAAACATAAACATAAACATAAACATAAACATAAAAATAAACATAAACATAAATATAAACATAAACATAAACATAAACATAAACATAAACATAAACATAAACATAAACATAAACATAAACATAAACATAAACATAAACATAAACATAACTATAAACTTAAACATTAATTTAAACATAAATTAAAACATAAACTTAAACATAAACTTAAATATAAACTTAAACATAAACTTAAACATAAACATAAACATTTAAACATAAATTTAAACATAAATTAAAACATAAACATAAACATAAACATAAACATAAACATAAACATAAACATAAACATAAACATAAACATAAACATAAACATAGTCATAAATTTAAACATAAATTTAAACATAAATTAAAACATAAACATAAACATAAACATACACATAAACATAAACATAAACATAAACATAAACATAAACATAAACATAACCATAAACATAAACATAAACATAAACAAAAACATAAATATAAACATAAACATAAACATAAACATGAACATAAACCTAAACCTAAACTTAAACCTAAACCTAAACCTAACCATAAATATAAACATAAACATAAACATAAACATAAACATAAACATAAACATAAACATAAACATAAACATAAACATAAACATAAACATAAACATAAACATATACATAAACATAAACATAAACATAAACATAAACATAAACATAAACATAAATTCAAACATAAATTTAAACATAAACATAAAAATAAAAATGAACATAAACATAAACATAAACATAAACATAAACATAAACATAAATTAAAACATAAATTTAAACATAAACATAAACATAAACATAAACATAAACATAAACATAAACATAAACCTAAACCTAAACCTAAACATAAACCTAAACCTAACCATAAATATAAACATAAACATAAACATAAACATAAACATAAAAATAAACATAAACATAAACATAAACATAAACATAAACATAAACATAAACATAAACATAAACATAAACATAAACATAAACATAAACATAAACATAAACATAAACATAAACCTAAACATAAACATAAATTAAAACATAAACTTAAACATAAACATAAACATAAACATAAACATAAACATAAACATAAACATAAACATAAACATAAACATAAACATAAACATAAACATAAACATAAACATAAACATAAACATAAACATAAACTTAAACATAAATTTAAACATAAATTAAAACATAAACTTAAACATAAACATAAACATAAACATAAACATAAACATAAACATAAACATAAACATAAACATAAACATAAACATAAACATAAACATAAACATAAACATAAACATAAACATAAACATAAACATAAACATAAACATAAACATAAACATAAACATAAACATAAACATAAACATAAACATAAACATAAACATAAACATAAACATAAACATAAACAAAAACATAAACATAAACATAAACATAAACATAAACATAAACATTTACATAAACATAAACATAAACATAAACATAAACATAAACATAAACATAAACATAAACATAAACATAAACATAAACATAAACATAAACATAAACATAAACATAAACATAAACACAAACATAAACATAAACATAAACATAAATTAAAACATAAATTTAAACATAAACATAAACATAAACATAAACATAAACATAAACATAAATATAAACATAAACATAAACATAAACATAAACATAAACATAAACATAAACATAAACATAAACATAAACATAAACATAAACATAAACATAAACATAAACATAAACATAAACATAAACATAAACATAAACATAAACATAAACATAAATTAAAACATAAATTTAAACATAAACATAAACATAAACATAAACATAAACATAAACATAAACATAAATTAAAACATAAATTTAAACATAAACATAAACATAAACATAAACATAAACATAAACATAAACATAAACATAAACATAAACATAAATATAAACATAAACATAAACATAAACATAAACATTAACCTAAACCTAAACTTAAACCTAAACCTAAACCTAACCATAAATATAAACATAAACATAAACATAAACATAAACATAAACATAAACATAAACATATACATAAACATAAACATAAACATAAACATAAACATAAACATAAACATAAATTAAAACATAAATTTAAACATAAACATAAACATAAACATAAACATAAACATAAACATAAACATAAACATAAACATAAACATAAACATAAACATAAACATAAACATAAACATAAACATAAACATAAACATAAACATAAACATAAATTAAAACATAAATTTAAACATAAACATAAACATAAACATAAACATAAACATAAACATAAACATAAACATAAACATAAACATAAACATAAACATAAACATAAACATAAACATAAACCTAAACCTAAACCTAAACCTAAACCTAAACCTAACCATAAATATAAACATAAACATAAACATAAACATAAACATAAACATAAACATAAACATAAACATAAACATAAACATAAACATAAACATAAACATAAACCTAAACCTAAACCTAACCATAAATATAAACATAAACATAAACATAAACATAAACATAAACATAAACATAAACATAAACATAAACATAAACATAAACATAAACATAAACATAAACATAAACATAAACATAAACATAAACATAAACATAAACATAAACATAAACATAACCATAAACATAA
Organism: Sialis fuliginosa; assembly: GCA_961205875.1. Taxonomy (NCBI): domain Eukaryota; kingdom Metazoa; phylum Arthropoda; class Insecta; order Megaloptera; family Sialidae; genus Sialis; species Sialis fuliginosa. The sequence goes on from OY540811.1 coordinate 34,861,212, forward strand.
GCAAAAGATTAAACATAAGCTAAATCATACAAGTAAATAAACATACATCTGCAAATCGACTCGATTTGTATTAAAACGGTGTATTTTGATAATAAACGTCTCGATTCTTACCAATAACAATCGGATCAAATTATTTTAAATCATATCCATCAGTTTGGATACTTATCGAATATTTAGTGTCTAAATGACTAGATTTGACATTATTTGATGTAATTTGAATGAAATGATGATTTTCGACCCAATTCGTTTTTACAATTAAAAATAATGTTTGTTTAAGTTTATGTTTAGTTTATGTTTTAATTTATGTTTAAGTTTATGTTTAAGTTTATGTTTTATTTTATGTTTTAGTTTATGTTTCAGTTTATGTTTAAGTTTATGTTTATGGTTATGTTTATGTTTATGTTTATGTTTATGTTTATGTTTATGTTTAAGTTTATGTTTAAGTTTATGTTTTAATTTATGTTTAAATTTATGTTTAAGTTTATGTTTAAGTTTATGTTTTATTTTATGTTTTAGTTTATGTTTCAGTTTATTTTTAAGTTTATGTTTATGGTTATGTTTATGTTTATGTTTATGTTTATGTTTATGTTTATGTTTATGTTTATGTTTATGTTTATGTTTATGTTTATGTTTATGTTTATGTTTATGTTTATGTTTATGTTTATGTTTATGTTTATGTTTATGTTTATGTTTATGTTTATATTTATGTTTAAGTTTATGTTTAAGTATATGTTTAAATTTATGTTTAAATTTATGTTCAAATTTAGGTTTAATTTAAAAATAAATTTAAATATAAACAAACATAAAATTAAACATAAACTTAAACATAAATTAAAACATAAACTTAAACATAAATTTACACATAAATTTAAACATAAACGTAAACATAAATTTACACATAAATTTAAACATAAACGTAAACATAAACTTGAACATAAACATAAACATAAATAAAAACATAAACATAAACATAAACATAAACATAAAAATAAACATAAACATAAATATAAACATAAACATAAACATAAACATAAACATAAACATAAACATAAACATAAACATAAACATAAACATAAACATAAACATAACTATAAACTTAAACATTAATTTAAACATAAATTAAAACATAAACTTAAACATAAACTTAAATATAAACTTAAACATAAACTTAAACATAAACATAAACATTTAAACATAAATTTAAACATAAATTAAAACATAAACATAAACATAAACATAAACATAAACATAAACATAAACATAAACATAAACATAAACATAAACATAAACATAAACATAAACATAAACATAAACATAAATTAAAACATAAACTTAAACATAAACTTAAACATAAACATAAACATAAACATAAACATAAACATAAACATAAACATAAATATAAACATAAACATAAACATAAACATAAAGTTAAACATAAATTTAAACATAAATTAAAACATAAACTTAAACATAAACTTAAACATAAACATAAACATAAACATAACCATAAACATAAACATAAACATAAACATAAACATAAACATAAACATAAACATAAACATAAACATAAACATAAACATAATCATAAACTTAAACATAAATTTAAACATAAATTAAAACATAAACTTAAACATAAACTTAAACATAAACATAAACATAAACATAAACATAAACATAAACATAAACATAAACATAAACATAAACATAAACATAAACATAAACATAAACATAAACTTAAACATAAATTTAAACATAAATTAAAACATAAACTTAAACATAAACTTAAACATAAACATAAACATAAACATAAACGTAAACATAAACATAAACATAAACATAAACATAAACATAAACATAAACATAAACATAAACATAAACATAAACATAAACATAAACATAAACATAAACATAAACATAAACATAAACATAAACATAAACATAAACATAGTCATAAATTTAAACATAAATTTAAACATAAATTAAAACATAAACATAAACATAAACATACACATAAACATAAACATAAACATAAACATAAACATAAACATAAACATAAACATAAACATAAACATAAACATAAACATAAACATAAACATAAACATAAACATAAACATAAACATAAACATAAACATAAATATAAACATAAACATAAACATAAACATAAACATAAACCTAAACCTAAACTTAAACCTAAACCTAAACCTAACCATAAATATAAACATAAACATAAACATAAACATAAACATAAACATAAACATAAACATAAACATAAATTAAAACATAAATTTAAACATAAACATAAACATATACATAAACATAAACTTAAACATAAACATAAACATAAACATAAACATAAACATAAACATAAACATATACATAAACATAAACAAAAACATAAACATAAACATAAACATAAACATAAATTAAAACATAAATTTAAACATAAACATAAACATATACATAAACATAAACTTAAACATAAACATAAACATAAACATAAACATAAACATAAACATAAATTAAAACATAAATTTAAACATAAACATAAACATAAACATAAACATAAACATAAACATAAACCTAAACCTAAACCTAAACCTAAACCTAAACCTAACCATAAATATAAACATAAACATAAACATAAACATAAACATAAACATAAACATAAACATAAACATAAACATAAACATAAACATAAACATAAACATAAACATAAACATAAACATAAACATAAACATAAACATAAACATAAACATAAACATAAACATAAACATAAACATAAACATAAACATAACCATAAACATAAACATAAACATAAATTAAAACATAAATTTAAACATAAACATAAACATAAACATAAACATAAACATAAACATAAACATAAACATAAACATAAACATAAATATAAACATAAACATAAACATAAACATAAACATAAACCTAAACCTAAACTTAAACCTAAACCTAAACCTAACCATAAATATAAACATAAACATAAACATAAACATAAACATAAACATAAACATAAACATAAACATAAACATAAACATAAACATAAACATAAACATAAACATAAACATAAACATAAACATAAACATAAACATAAACATAAACATAAACATAAACATAAACATAGTCATAAATTTAAACATAAATTAAAACATAAACATAAACATAAACATACACATAAACATAAACATAAACATAAACATAAACATAAACATAAACATAAACATAAACATAAACATAAATTAAAACATAAATTTAAACATAAACATAAACATAAACATAAACATAAACATAAACATAAACATAAACATAAACATAAACATAAATATAAACATAAACATAAACATAAACATAAACATAAACCTAAACCTAAACTTAAACCTAAACCTAAACCTAACCATAAATATAAACATAAACATAAACATAAACATAAACATAAACATAAACATAAACATAAACATATACATAAACATAAACATAAACATAAACATAAACATAAACATAAACATAAATTAAAACATAAATTTAAACATAAACATAAACATAAACATAAACATAAACATAAACATAAACATAAACATAAACATAAACATAAACATAAACATAAACATAAACATAAACATAAATTAAAACATAAATTTAAACATAAACATAAACATAAACATAAACATAAACATAAACCTAAACCTAAACCTAAACCTAAACCTAAACCTAACCATAAATATAAACATAAACATAAACATAAACATAAACATAAACATAAACATAAACATAAACATAAACATAAACATAAACATAAACATAAACATAAACATAAACATAAACATAAACATAAACATAAACATAAACATAAACATAAACATAAACATAAACATAAACATAAACATAAACATAAACATAAACATAAACATAAACATAAACATAAACATAAACATAAACATAAACATAAACATAAACATAAACATAAACATAAACATAAACATAAACATAACCATAAACAAACATAAGCAAAAGATTAAACATAAGCTAAATCATACAAGTAAATAAACATATAACATCCGCAAATCGACTCGATTTGTATTAAAACGGTGTATTTTGATAATAAACGTCTCGATTCTTACCAATAACAATCGGATCAAATTATTTTAAATCATATCCATCAGTTTGGATACTTATCGAATATTTAGTGTCTAAATGACTAGATTTGACATTATTTGATGTAATTTGAATGAAATGATGATTTTCGACCCAATTCGTTTTTACAATTAAAAATAATGTTTGTTTAAGTTTATGTTTTAATTTATGTTTAAGTTTATGTTTAAGTTTATGTTTTATTTTATGTTTTAGTTTATGTTTCAGTTTATGTTTAAGTTTATGTTTATGGTTATGTTTATGTTTATGTTTATTTTTATGTTTATGTTTATGTTTATGTTTATGTTTATGTTTATGTTTATGTTTATGTTTATGTTTATGTTTATGTTTATGTTTATGTTTATGTTTAAGTTTATGTTTAAGTTTATGTTTTAATTTATGTTTAAATTTATGTTTAAGTTTATGTTTATGTTTATGTTTATGTTTATGTTTATGTTTATGTTTATGTTTATGTTTATGTTTATGTTTATGTTTATGTTTATGTTTATGTTTATGTTTATGTTTATGTTTATGTTTATGTTTATGTTTATGTTTATGTTTATGTTTATGTTTATGTTTAAGTTTATGTTTAAGTTTATGTTTAAATTTATGTTTAAGTTTATGATTATGTTTATGTTTATGTTTATGTTTATGTTTATGTTAATGTTTATATTTATTTTTATGTTAATAATTATGTTTATGTTTACGTTTTAATTTATGTTTAAATTTATGTTTGAATTTATGTTTAAGTTTATGTTTAAATTTATGTTTGAAATTATGTTTAAGGATATTTTTAAGTTTATGTTTTGATTTATGTTTATGTTTATGTTTAATTTTATGTTTATGTTTATGTTTATGTTTATGTTTACGTTTATGTTTATGTTTATGTTTATGTTTATGTTTATGTTTATGTTTATGTTTATGTTTATGTTTAAGTTTATGTTTTAATTTATGTTTAAATTTATGTTTAAATTTATGTTCAAATTTAGGTTTAATTTAAAAATAAATTTAAATATAAACAAACATAAAATTAAACATAAACTTAAACATAAATTAAAACATAAACTTAAACATAAATTTACACATAAATTTAAACATAAACGTAAACATAAATTTACACATAAATTTAAACATAAACGTAAACATAAACTTGAACATAAACATAAACATAAACATAAACATAAACATAAACATAAACATAAACATAAACATAAACATAAACATAAACATAAACATAAACATAAACATAAATTAAAACATAAACTTAAACATAAACTTAAACATAAACATAAACATAAACATAAACATAAACATAAACATAAACATAAACATAAACATAAATATAAACATAAACATAAACATAAACTTAAACATAAATTTAAACATAAATTAAAACATAAACTTAAACATAAACTTAAACATAAACATAAACATAAACATAACCATAAACATAAACATAAACATAAACATAAACATAAACATAAACATAAACATAAACATAAACATAAACATAAACATAATCATAAACTTAAACATAAATTTAAACATAAATTAAAACATAAACTTAAACATAAACTTAAACATAAACATAAACATAAACATAAACATAAACATAAACATAAACATAAACATAAACATAAACATAAACATAAACATAAACATAAACTTAAACATAAATTTAAACATAAATTAAAACATAAACTTAAACATAAACTTAAACATAAACATAAACATAAACATAAACATAAACGTAAACATAAACATAAACATAAACATAAACATAAACATAAACATAAACATAAACATAAACATAAACATAAACATAAACATAAACATAAACATAAACATAAACATAAACATAAACATAAACATAAACATAAACATAAACATAAACATAAACATAGTCATAAATTTAAACATAAATTTAAACATAAATTAAAACATAAACATAAACATAAACATACACATAAACATAAACATAAACATAAACATAAACATAAACATAAACATAAACATAAACATAAACATAAACATAAACATAAACATAAACATAAACATAAACATAAACATAAACATAAACATAAACATAAACATAAATATAAACATAAACATAAACATAAACATAAACCTAAACCTAAACTTAAACCTAAACCTAAACCTAACCATAAATATAAACATAAACATAAACATAAACATAAACATAAACATAAACATAAACATAAATTAAAACATAAATTTAAACATAAACATAAACATATACATAAACATAAACTTAAACATAAACATAAACATAAACATAAACATAAACATAAACATAAACATATACATAAACATAAACATAAACATAAACATAAACATAAACATAAATTAAAACATAAATTTAAACATAAACATAAACATATACATAAACATAAACTTAAACATAAACATAAACATAAACATAAACATAAACATAAATTAAAACATAAATTTAAACATAAACATAAACATAAACATAAACATAAACATAAACATAAACATAAACATAAACCTAAACCTAAACCTAAACCTAAACCTAAACCTAACCATAAATATAAACATAAACATAAACATAAACATTAACATAAACATAAACATAAACATAAACATAAACATAAACATAAACATAAACATAAACATAAACATAAACATAGTCATAAATTTAAACATAAATTAAAACATAAACATAAACATAAACATACACATAAACATAAACATAAACATAAACATAAACATAAACATAAACATAAACATAAATTAAAACATAAATTTAAACATAAACATAAACATAAACATAAACATAAACATAAACATAAACATAAATATAAACATAAACATAAACATAAACATAAACATAAACCTAAACCTAAACTTAAACCTAAACCTAAACCTAAACCTAACCATAAATATAAACATAAACATAAACATAAACATAAACATAAACATAAACATAAACATAAACATAAACATAAACATAAACATAAACATAAACATAAACATAAACATAAACATAAACATAAACATAAACATAAACATAAACATAAACATAAACATAAACATAAACATAAACATAACCATAAACAAACATAAGCAAAAGATTAAACATAAGCTAAATCATACAAGTAAATAAACATATAACATCTGCAAATCGACTCGATTTGTATTAAAACGGTGTATTTTGATAATAAACGTCTCGATTCTTACCAATAACAATCGGATCAAATTATTTTAAATCATATCCATCAGTTTGGATACTTATCGAATATTTAGTGTCTAAATGACTAGATTTGACATTATTTGATGTAATTTGAATGAAATGATGATTTTCGACCCAATTCGTTTTTACAATTAAAAATAATGTTTGTTTAAGTTTATGTTTAGTTTATGTTTTAATTTATGTTTAAGTTTATGTTTAAGTTTATGTTTTATTTTATGTTTTAGTTTATGTTTCAGTTTATGTTTAAGTTTATGTTTATGGTTATGTTTATGTTTATGTTTATGTTTATGTTTATGTTTATGTTTATGTTTATGTTTATGTTTATGTTTATGTTTATGTTTATGTTTATGTTTATGTTTATGTTTAAGTTTATGTTTAAGTTTATGTTTTAATTTATGTTTAAATTTATGTTTAAGTTTATGTTTATGTTTATGTTTATGTTTATGTTTATGTTTATGTTTATGTTTATGTTTATGTTTATGTTTATGTTTATGTTTATGTTTATGTTTATGTTTATGTTTATGTTTATGTTTATGTTTATGTTTATGTTTATGTTTATGTTTATGTTTATGTTTATGTTTATGTTTATGTTTATGTTTATGTTTATGTTTATGTTTATGTTTATGTTTATGTTTATGTTTATGTTTATGTTTATGTTTATGTTTAAGTTTATGTTTAAGTTTATGTTTTAATTTATGTTTAAATTTATGTTTAAGTTTATGATTATGTTTATGTTTATGTTTATGTTTATGTTTATGTTAATGTTTATATTTATTTTTATGTTAATAATTATGTTTATGTTTACGTTTTAATTTATGTTTAAATTTATGTTTGAATTTATGTTTAAGTTTATGTTTAAATTTATGTTTGAAATTATGTTTAAGGATATTTTTAAGTTTATGTTTTGATTTATGTTTATGTTTATGTTTAAATTTATGTTTATGTTTATGTTTATGTTTATGTTTACGTTTATGTTTATGTTTATGTTTATGTTTATGTTTATGTTTATGTTTATGTTTATGTTTATGTTTAAGTTTATGTTTTAATTTATGTTTAAATTTATGTTTAAATTTATGTTCAAATTTAGGTTTAATTTAAAAATAAATTTAAATATAAACAAACATAAAATTAAACATAAACTTAAACATAAATTAAAACATAAACTTAAACATAAATTTACACATAAATTTAAACATAAACGTAAACATAAACTTGAACATAAACATAAACATAAATAAAAACATAAACATAAACATAAACATAAACATAAAAATAAACATAAACATAAATATAAACATAAACATAAACATAAACATAAACATAAACATAAACATAAACATAAACATAAACATAAACATAAACATAAACATAAACATAACTATAAACTTAAACATTAATTTAAACATAAATTAAAACATAAAATTAAACATAAACTTAAATATAAACTTAAACATAAACTTAAACATAAACATAAACATATAAACATAAATTTAAACATAAATTAAAACATAAACATAAACATAAACATAAACATAAACATAAACATAAACATAAACATAAACATAAACATAAACATAAACATAAATTAAAACATAAACTTAAACATAAACTTAAACATAAACATAAACATAAACATAAACATAAACATAAACATAAACATAAACATAAATATAAACATAAACATAAACATAAACTTAAACATAAATTTAAACATAAATTAAAACATAAACTTAAACATAAACTTAAACATAAACATAAACATAAACATAACCATAAACATAAACATAAACATAAACATAAACATAAACATAAACATAAACATAAACATAAACATAAACATAAACATAAACATAAACATAAACATAAACATAATCATAAACTTAAACATAAATTAAAACATAAATTAAAACATAAACTTAAACATAAACTTAAACATAAACATAAACATAAACATAAACATAAACATAAACATAAACATAAACATAAACATAAACATAAACATAAACATAAACATAAACTTAAACATAAATTTAAACATAAATTAAAACATAAACTTAAACATAAACTTAAACATAAACATAAACATAAACATAAACATAAACATAAACATAAACATAAACATAAACATAAACATAAACATAAACATAAACATAAACATAAACATAAACATAAACATAAACATAAACATAAACATAAACATAAACATAAACATAAACATAAACATAAACATAAACATAAACATAAACATAAACATAAACATAAACATAAACATAAACATAAACATAAACATAAACATAAACATAAACATAAACATAAACATAAACATAACCATAAACATAAACATAAACATAAACATAAACATAAACATAAACATAAACATAAACATAAACATAAACATAATCATAAACTTAAACATAAATTTAAACATAAATTAAAACATAAACTTAAACATAAACTTAAACATAAACATAAACATAAACATAAACATAAACGTAAACATAAACATAAACATAAACATAAACATAAACATAAACATAAACATAAACATAAACATAAATATAAACATAAACATAAACATAAACATAAACATAAACATAAACATAAACATAAACATAAACATAAACATAAACATAAACATAAACATAGTCATAAATTTAAACATAAATTTAAACATAAATTAAAACATAAACATAAACATAAACATACACATAAACATAAACATAAACATAAACATAAACAAAAACATAAACATAAACATAAACATAAACATAAACATAAACATAAACATAAACATAAACATAACCATAAACATAAACATAAACATAAACATAAACATAAACATAAACATAAACATAAACATAAACATAAACATAAACATAAACTTAAACATAAATTTAAACATAAATTAAAACATAAACTTAAACATAAATATAAACATAAACATAAACATAAACATAAACATAAACATAAGCATAAACATAAACATAAACATAAACATAAACATAAACATAAACATAAACATAAACATAAACATAAACATAAACATAAACATAAACATAAACATAAACATAAACATAAACATAAACATAAACATAAACATAAACATAAACATAAACATAAACATAAACATAAACATAAACATAAACATAAACATAAACATAAACATAAACATAAACATAAACATAAACATAAACATAAACATTTACATAAACATAAACATAAACATAAACATAAACATAAACATAAACATAAACATAAACATAAACATAAACATAAACATAAACATAAACATAAACATAAACATAAACATAAACATAAACACAAACATAAACATAAACATAAACATAAATTAAAACATAAATTTAAACATAAACATAAACATAAACATAAACATAAACATAAACATAAATATAAACATAAACATAAACATAAACATAAACATAAACATAAACCTAAACCTAAACCTAAACCTAAACCTAAACCTAACCATAAATATAAACATAAACATAAACATAAACATAAACATAAACATAAACATAAACATAAACATAAACATAAACATAAATTAAAACATAAATTTAAACATAAACATAAACATAAACATAAACATAAACATAAACATAAACATAAACATAAACATAAACATAAACATAAACATAAACATAAACATAAACATAAACATAAACATAAACATAAACATAAATTAAAACATAAATTTAAACATAAACATAAACATGAACATAAACATAAACATAAACATAAACATAAACATAAACATAAACATAAATTAAAACATAAATTTAAACATAAACATAAACATAAACATAAACATAAACATAAACATAAACATAAACATAAACATAAACATAAACATAAATATAAACATAAACATAAACATAAACATAAACATTAACCTAAACCTAAACTTAAACCTAAACCTAAACCTAACCATAAATATAAACATAAACATAAACATAAACATAAACATAAACATAAACATATACATAAACATAAACATAAACATAAACATAAACATAAACATAAACATAAATTAAAACATAAATTTAAACATAAACATAAACATAAACATAAACATAAACATAAACATAAACATAAACATAAACATAAACATAAACATAAACATAAACATAAACATAAACATAAACATAAATTAAAACATAAATTTAAACATAAACATAAACATAAACATAAACATAAACATAAACATAAACATAAACATAAACATAAACATAAACATAAACATAAACATAAACATAAACATAAACCTAAACCTAAACCTAAACCTAAACCTAAACCTAACCATAAATATAAACATAAACATAAACATAAACATAAACATAAACATAAACATAAACATAAACATAAACATAAACATAAACATAAACATAAACATAAACATAAACATAAACCTAAACCTAAACCTAACCATAAATATAAACATAAACATAAACATAAACATAAACATAAACATAAACATAAACATAAACATAAACATAAACATAAACATAAACATAAACATAAACATAAACATAAACATAAACATAAACATAAACATAAACATAAACATAAACATAAACATAAACATAAACATAAACATAAACATAAACATAAACATAAACATAAACATAAACATAAACATAAACATAAACATAAACATAAACATAAACATAAACATAACCATAAACATAAGCAAAAGATTAAACATAAGCTAAATCATACAAGTAAATAAACATACATCTGCAAATCGACTCGATTTGTATTAAAACGGTGTATTTTGATAATAAACGTCTCGATTCTTACCAATAACAATCGGATCAAATTATTTTAAATCATATCCATCAGTTTGGATACTTATCGAATATTTAGTGTCTAAATGACTAGATTTGACATTATTTGATGTAATTTGAATGAAATGATGATTTTCGACCCAATTCGTTTTTACAATTAAAAATAATGTTTGTTTAAGTTTATGTTTAGTTTATGTTTTAATTTATGTTTAAGTTTATGTTTAAGTTTATGTTTTATTTTATGTTTTAGTTTATGTTTCAGTTTATATTTAAGTTTATGTTTATGGTTATGTTTATGTTTATGTTTATGTTTATGTTTATGTTTATGTTTAAGTTTATGTTTAAGTTTATGTTTTAATTTATGTTTAAATTTATGTTTAAGTTTATGTTAATGTTTATGTTTATGTTTATGGTTATGTTTATGTTTATGTTTATGTTTATGTTTATGTTTATGTTTATGTTTATGTTTATGTTTATGTTTATGTTTATGTTTATGTTTATGTTTATGTTTATGTTTATGTTTATGGTTATGTTTATGTTTATGTTTATGTTTATGTTTATGTTTATGTTTATGTTTATGTTTATGTTTATGTTTATGTTTAGGTTTATGTTTATGTTTATGTTTATGTTTATGTTTATGTTTATGTTTATGTTTATGTTTATGTTTATGTTTATGTTTATGTTTATGTTTATGTTTATGTTTATGTTTATGTTTATGTTTATGTTTATGTTTATGTTTATGTTTATGTTTATGTTTATGATTATGTTTATGTTTATGTTTATGTTTATGTTTATGTTTATGTTTATGTTTATGTTTATGTTTATGTTTATGTTTATGTTTATATTTATTTTTATGTTAATGTTTATGTTTATGTTTATGTTTATGTTTATGTTTATGTTTATGTTTATGTTTATGTTAATGTTTATATTTATTTTTATGTTAATAATTATGTTTATGTTTACGTTTTAATTTATGTTTAAATTTATGTTTGAATTTATGTTTAAGTTTATGTTTAAATTTATGTTTGAAATTATGTTTAAGGATATTTTTAAGTTTATGTTTTGATTTATGTTTATGTTTATGTTTAAATTTATGTTTATGTTTATGTTTATGTTTATGTTTAAGTTTATGTTTATGTTTATGTTTATGTTTATGTTTATGTTTATTTTTATGTTTATGTTTATGTTTATGTTTATGTTTATGTTTATGTTTATGTTTATGTTTATGTTTATGTTTTTGTTTATGTTTATGTTTATGATTATGTTTATGTTTATGTTTATGTTTATGTTTATGTTTATGTTTATGTTTATGTTTATGTTTATGTATATGTTTATGTTTATGTTTATGTTTATGTTTATGTTTATGTTTATGTTTATGTTTATGTTTATGTTTATGTTTATGTTTATGATTATGTTTATGTTTATGTTTATGTTTATGTTTATGTTTATGTTTATGTTTATGTTTATGTTTATGTTTATGTTTATGTTTATGTTTATGTTTATGTTTATATTTATTTTTATGTTAATGTTTATGTTTATGTTTATGTTTATGTTTATGTTTATGTTTATGTTTATGTTAATGTTTATATTTATTTTTATGTTAATAATTATGTTTATGTTTACGTTTTAATTTATGTTTAAATTTATGTTTGAATTTATGTTTAAGTTTATGTTTAAATTTATGTTTGAAATTATGTTTAAGGATATTTGTAAGTTTATGTTTTGATTTATGTTTATGTTTATGTTTAAATTTATGTTTATGTTTATGTTTATGTTTATGTTTAAGTTTATGTTTATGTTTATGTTTATGTTTATGTATATGTTTATGTTTATGTTTATGTTTATGTTTATGTTTATGTTTATGTTTATGTTTATGTTTATGTTTATGTTTATGTTTATGTTTATGTTTATGTTTATGATTATGTTTATGTTTATGTTTATGTTTATGTTTATGTTTATGTTTATGTTTATGTTTATGTTTATGTTTATGTTTATGTTTATGTTTATGTTTATGTTTATGTTTATATTTATTTTTATGTTAATGTTTATGTTTATGTTTATGTTTATGTTTATGTTTATGTTTATGTTTATGTTTATGTTTATGTTTATATTTATTTTTATGTTAATAATTATGTTTATGTTTACGTTTTAATTTATGTTTAAATTTATGTTTGAATTTATGTTTAAGTTTATGTTTAAATTTATGTTTGAAATTATGTTTAAGGATATTTTTAAGTTTATGTTTTGATTTATGTTTATGTTTATGTTTAAATTTATGTTTATGTTTATGTTTATGTTTATGTTTACGTTTATGTTTATGTTTATGTTTATGTTTATGTTTATGTTTATGTTTATGTTTATGTTTATGTTTATGTTTATGTTTAAGTTTATGTTTTAATTTATGTTTAAATTTATGTTTAAATTTATGTTCAAATTTAGGTTTAATTTAAAAATAAATTTAAATATAAACAAACATAAAATTAAACATAAACTTAAACATAAATTAAAACATAAACTTAAACATAAATTTACACATAAATTTAAACATAAACGTAAACATAAATTTACACATAAATTTAAACATAAACGTAAACATAAACTTGAACATAAACATAAACATAAATAAAAACATAAACATAAACATAAACATAAACATAAAAATAAACATAAACATAAATATAAACATAAACATAAACATAAACATAAACATAAACATAAACATAAACATAAACATAAACATAAACATAACCATAAACATAAGCAAAAGATTAAACATAAGCTAAATCATACAAGTAAATAAACATACATCTGCAAATCGACTCGATTTGTATTAAAACGGTGTATTTTGATAATAAACGTCTCGATTCTTACCAATAACAATCGGATCAAATTATTTTAAATCATATCCATCAGTTTGGATACTTATCGAATATTTAGTGTCTAAATGACTAGATTTGACATTATTTGATGTAATTTGAATGAAATGATGATTTTCGACCCAATTCGTTTTTACAATTAAAAATAATGTTTGTTTAAGTTTATGTTTAGTTTATGTTTTAATTTATGTTTAAGTTTATGTTTAAGTTTATGTTTTATTTTATGTTTTAGTTTATGTTTCAGTTTATATTTAAGTTTATGTTTATGGTTATGTTTATGTTTATGTTTATGTTTATGTTTATGTTTATGTTTAAGTTTATGTTTAAGTTTATGTTTTAATTTATGTTTAAATTTATGTTTAAGTTTATGTTAATGTTTATGTTTATGTTTATGTTTATGTTTATGTTTATGTTTATGTTTATGTTTATGTTTATGTTTATGTTTATGTTTATGTTTATGTTTATGTTTATGTTTATGTTTATGTTTATGTTTATGTTTATGTTTATGTTTATGTTTATGTTTATGTTTATGTTTATGTTTATGTTTATGTTTATGTTTAAGTTTATGTTTAAGTTTATGTTTTAATTTATGTTTAAATTTATGTTTAAGTTTATGATTATGTTTATGTTTATGTTTATGTTTATGTTTATGTTTATGTTTATGTTTATGTTTATGTTTATGTTTATGTTTATGTTTATGGTTATGTTTATGTTTATGTTTATGTTTATGTTTATGTTTATGTTTATGTTTATGTTTATGTTTATGTTTATGTTTATGTTTATGTTTAGGTTTATGTTTATGTTTATGTTTATGTTTATGTTTATGTTTATGTTTATGTTTATGTTTATGTTTATGTTTATGTTTATGTTTATGTTTATGTTTATGTTTATGTTTATGTTTATGTTTATGTTTATGTTTATGTTTATGATTATGTTTATGTTTATGTTTATGTTTATGTTTATGTTTATGATTATGTTTATGTTTATGTTTATGTTTATGTTTATGTTTATGTTTATGTTTATATTTATTTTTATGTTAATGTTTATGTTTATGTTTATGTTTATGTTTATGTTTATGTTTATGTTTATGTTTATGTTTATGTTAATGTTTATATTTATTTTTATGTTAATAATTATGTTTATGTTTACGTTTTAATTTATGTTTAAATTTATGTTTGAATTTATGTTTAAGTTTATGTTTAAATTTATGTTTGAAATTATGTTTAAGGATATTTTTAAGTTTATGTTTTGATTTATGTTTATGTTTATGTTTATGTTTATGTTTATGTTTTTGTTTATGTTTATGTTTATGATTATGTTTATGTTTATGTTTATGTTTATGTTTATGTTTATGTTTATGTTTATGTTTATGTTTATGTTTATGTTTATGTTTATGTTTATGTTTATATTTATTTTTATGTTAATGTTTATGTTTATGTTTATGTTTATGTTTATGTTTATGTTTATGTTTATGTTTATGTTAATGTTTATATTTATTTTTATGTTAATAATTATGTTTATGTTTACGTTTTAATTTATGTTTAAATTTATGTTTGAATTTATGTTTAAGTTTATGTTTAAATTTATGTTTGAAATTATGTTTAAGGATATTTTTAAGTTTATGTTTTGATTTATGTTTATGTTTATGTTTAAATTTATGTTTATGTTTATGTTTATGTTTATGTTTAAGTTTATGTTTATGTTTATGTTTATGTTTATGTTTATGTTTATGTTTATGTTTATGTTTATGTTTATGTTTATGTTTATGTTTATGTTTATGTTTATGTTTATGTTTATGTTTATGTTTATGATTATGTTTATGTTTATGTTTATGTTTATGTTTATGTTTATGTTTATGTTTATGTTTATGTTTATGTTTATGTTTATGTTTATGTTTATGTTTATATTTATTTTTATGTTAATGTTTATGTTTATGTTTATGTTTATGTTTATGTTTATATTTATGTTTATGTTTATATTTATTTTTATGTTAATAATTATGTTTATGTTTACGTTTTAATTTATGTTTAAATTTATGTTTGAATTTATGTTTAAGTTTATGTTTAAATTTATGTTTGAAATTATGTTTAAGGATATTTTTAAGTTTTATGTTTTGATTTATGTTTATGTTTATGTTTAAATTTATGTTTATGTTTATGTTTATGTTTTTTTTTACGTTTATGTTTATGTTTATGTTTATGTTTATGTTTATGTTTATGTTTATGTTTATGGTTATGTTTAAGTTTATGTTTTAATTTATGTTTAAATTTATGTTTAAATTTATGTTCAAATTTAGGTTTAATTTAAAAATAAATTTAAATATAAACAAACATAAAATTAAACATAAACTTAAACATAAATTAAAACATAAACTTAAACATAAATTTACACATAAATTTAAACATAAACGTAAACATAAATTTACACATAAATTTAAACATAAACGTAAACATAAACTTGAACATAAACATAAACATAAATAAAAACATAAACATAAACATAAACATAAACATAAAAATAAACATAAACATAAATATAAACATAAACATAAACATAAACATAAACATAAACATAAACATAAACATAAACATAAACATAAACATAAACATAAACATAAACATAAACATAAACATAACTATAAACTTAAACATTAATTTAAACATAAATTAAAACATAAACTTAAACATAAACTTAAATATAAACTTAAACATAAACTTAAACATAAACATAAACATTTAAACATAAATTTAAACATAAATTAAAACATAAACATAAACATAAACATAAACATAAACATAAACATAAACATAAACATAAACATAAACATAAACATAAACATAAACATAAACATAAACATAAACATAAACATAAACATAAACATAAACATAAACATAAATTAAAACATAAACTTAAACATAAACTTAAACATAAACATAAACATAAACATAAACATAAACATAAACATAAACATAAATATAAACATAAACATAAACATAAACTTAAACATAAATTTAAACATAAATTAAAACATAAACTTAAACATAAACTTAAACATAAACATAAACATAAACATAACCATAAACATAAACATAAACATAAACATAAACATAAACATAAACATAAACATAAACATAAACATAAACATAAACATAAACATAATCATAAACTTAAACATAAATTTAAACATAAATTAAAACATAAACTTAAACATTAACTTAAACATAAACATAAACATAAACATAAACATAAACATAAACATAAACATAAACATAAACATAAACATAAACATAAACATAAACATAAACTTAAACATAAATTTAAACATAAATTAAAACATAAACTTAAACATAAACTTAAACATAAACATAAACATAAACATAAACGTAAACATAAACATAAACATAAACATAAACATAAACATAAACATAAACATAAACATAAACATAAACATAAACATAAACATAAACATAAACATAAACATAAACATAAACATAAACATAAACATAAACATAGTCATAAATTTAAACATAAATTTAAACATAAATTAAAACATAAACATAAACATAAACATACACATAAACATAAACATAAACATAAACATAAACATAAACATAAACATAAACATAAACATAAACATAAACATAAACATAAACATAAACATAAACATAAACATAAACATAAACATAAATATAAACATAAACATAAACATAAACATAAACATAAACCTAAACCTAAACTTAAACCTAAACCTAAACCTAACCATAAATATAAACATAAACATAAACATAAACATAAACATAAACATAAACATAAACATAAATTAAAACATAAATTTAAACATAAACATAAACATATACATAAACATAAACTTAAACATAAACATAAACATAAACATAAACATAAACATAAACATAAACATAAACATATACATAAACATAAACATAAACATAAACATAAACATAAACATAAACATAAATTAAAACATAAATTTAAACATAAACATAAACATAAACATAAACATATACATAAACATAAACTTAAACATAAACATAAACATAAACATAAACATAAACATAAACATAAACATAAATTAAAACATAAATTTAAACATAAACATAAACATAAACATAAACATAAACATAAACATAAACATAAACCTAAACCTAAACCTAAACCTAAACCTAAACCTAACCATAAATATAAACATAAACATAAACATAAACATAAACATAAACATAAACATAAACATAAACATAAACATAAACATAAACATAAACATAAACATAAACATAAACATAAACATAAACATAAACATAAACATAAACATAAACATAAACATAAACATAAACATAAACATAAACATAAACATAAACATAAACATAACCATAAACATAAACATAAACATAAATTAAAACATAAATTTAAACATAAACATAAACATAAACATAAACATAAACATAAACATAAACATAAACATAAATATAAACATAAACATAAACATAAACATAAACATAAACCTAAACCTAAACTTAAACCTAAACCTAAACCTAACCATAAATATAAACATAAACATAAACATAAACATAAACATAAACATAAACATAAACATAAACATAAACATAAACATAAACATAAACATAAACATAAACATAAACATAAACATAAACATAAACATAAACATAGTCATAAATTTAAACATAAATTAAAACATAAACATAAACATAAACATACACATAAACATAAACATAAACATAAACATAAACATAAACATAAACATAAACATAAACATAAACATAAACATAAATTAAAACATAAATTTAAACATAAACATAAACATAAACATAAACATAAACATAAACATAAACATAAACATAAACATAAACATAAATATAAACATAAACATAAACATAAACATAAACATAAACCTAAACCTAAACTTAAACCTAAACCTAAACCTAACCATAAATATAAACATAAACATAAACATAAACATAAACATAAACATAAACATAAACATAAACATATACATAAACATAAACATAAACATAAACATAAACATAAACATAAATTAAAACATAAATTTAAACATAAACATAAACATAAACATAAACATAAACATAAACATAAACATAAACATAAACATAAACATAAACATAAACATAAATTAAAACATAAATTTAAACATAAACATAAACATAAACATAAACATAAACCTAAACCTAAACCTAAACCTAAACCTAAACCTAACCATAAACATAAACATAAACATAAACATAAACATAAACATAAACATAAACATAAACATAAACATAAACATAAACATAAACATAAACATAAACATAAACATAAACATAAACATAAACATAAACATAAACATAAACATAAACATAAACATAAACATAAACATAAACATAAACATAAACATAAACATAAACATAAACATAAACATAAACATAAACATAAACATAAACATAAACATAAACATAAACATAAACACAAACATAAATATAAACATAAACATAAATTAAAACATAAATTTAAACATAAACATAAACATAAACATAAACATAAACATAAACATAAACATAAATATAAACATAA
The DNA here is from genome assembly GCA_961205875.1 of Sialis fuliginosa. NCBI lineage: Eukaryota > Metazoa > Arthropoda > Insecta > Megaloptera > Sialidae > Sialis > Sialis fuliginosa. Next base: position 34,881,872 of record OY540811.1, read on the forward strand.
ACATAAACATAAACATAAACATAAACATAAACCTAAACCTAAACCTAAACCTAAACCTAAACCTAACCATAAATATAAACATAAACATAAACATAAACATAAACATAAACATAAACATAAACATAAACATAAACATAAACATAAACATAAACATAAACATAAACATAAATTAAAACATAAATTTAAACATAAACATAAACATAAACATAAACATAAACATAAACATAAACATAAACATAAACATAAACATAAACATAAACATAAACATAAACATAAACATAAACATAAACATAAACATAAACATAAACATAAATTAAAACATAAATTTAAACATAAACATAAACATAAACATGAACATAAACATAAACATAAACATAAACATAAACATAAACATAAATTAAAACATAAATTTAAACATAAACATAAACATAAACATAAACATAAACATAAACATAAACATAAACATAAACATAAACATAAACATAAATATAAACATAAACATAAACATAAACATAAACATTAACCTAAACCTAAACTTAAACCTAAACCTAAACCTAACCATAAATATAAACATAAACATAAACATAAACATAAACATAAACATAAACATATACATAAACATAAACATAAACATAAACATAAACATAAACATAAACATAAATTAAAACATAAATTTAAACATAAACATAAACATAAACATAAACATAAACATAAACATAAACATAAACATAAACATAAACATAAACATAAATTAAAACATAAATTTAAACATAAACATAAACATAAACATAAACATAAACATAAACATAAACATAAACATAAACATAAACATAAACATAAACATAAACATAAACATAAACCTAAACCTAAACCTAAACCTAAACCTAAACCTAACCATAAATATAAACATAAACATAAACATAAACATAAACATAAACATAAACATAAACATAAACATAAACATAAACATAAACATAAACATAAACATAAACCTAAACCTAAACCTAACCATAAATATAAACATAAACATAAACATAAACATAAACATAAACATAAACATAAACATAAACATAAACATAAACATAAACATAAACATAAACATAAACATAAACATAAACATAAACATAAACATAAACATAAACATAAACATAAACATAAACATAAACATAAACATAAACATAAACATAAACATAAACATAAACATAAACATAAACATAACCATAAACATAAGCAAAAGATTAAACATAAGCTAAATCATACAAGTAAATAAACATACATCTGCAAATCGACTCGATTTGTATTAAAACGGTGTATTTTGATAATAAACGTCTCGATTCTTACCAATAACAATCGGATGAAATTATTTTAAATCATATCCATCAGTTTGGATACTTATCGAATATTTAGTGTCTAAATGACTAGATTTGACATTATTTGATGTAATTTGAATGAAATGATGATTTTCGACCCAATTCGTTTTTACAATTAAAAATAATGTTTGTTTAAGTTTATGTTTAGTTTATGTTTTAATTTATGTTTAAGTTTATGTTTAAGTTTATGTTTTATTTTATGTTTTAGTTTATGTTTCAGTTTATATTTAAGTTTATGTTTATGGTTATGTTTATGTTTATGTTTATGTTTATGTTTATGTTTATGTTTAAGTTTATGTTTAAGTTTATGTTTTAATTTATGTTTAAATTTATGTTTAAGTTTATGTTAATGTTTATGTTTATGTTTATGTTTATGTTTATGTTTATGTTTATGTTTATGTTTATGTTTATGTTTATGTTTATGTTTATGTTTATGTTTATGTTTATGTTTATGTTTATGTTTATGTTTATGTTTATGTTTATGTTTATGTTTATGTTTATGTTTATGTTTATGTTTATGTTTATGTTTATGTTTAAGTTTATGTTTAAGTTTATGTTTTAATTTATGTTTAAATTTATGTTTAAGTTTATGATTATGTTTATGTTTATGTTTATGTTTATGTTTATGTTTATGTTTATGTTTATGTTTATGTTTATGTTTATGTTTATGTTTATGTTTATGGTTATGTTTATGTTTATGTTTATGTTTATGTTTATGTTTATGTTTATGTTTATGTTTATGTTTATGTTTATGTTTATGTTTATGTTTATGTTTATGTTTAGGTTTATGTTTATGTTTATGTTTATGTTTATGTTTATGTTTATGTTTATGTTTATGTTTATGTTTATGTTTATGTTTATGTTTATGTTTATGTTTATGTTTATGTTTATGTTTATGTTTATGTTTATGTTTATGTTTATGTTTATGTTTATGATTATGTTTATGTTTATGTTTATGTTTATGTTTATGTTTATGTTTATGTTTATGTTTATGTTTATGTTTATGTTTATGTTTATGTTTATGTTTATATTTATTTTTATGTTAATGTTTATGTTTATGTTTATGTTTATGTTTATGTTTATGTTTATGTTTATGTTTATGTTAATGTTTATATTTATTTTTATGTTAATAATTATGTTTATGTTTACGTTTTAATTTATGTTTAAATTTATGTTTGAATTTATGTTTAAGTTTATGTTTAAATTTATGTTTGAAATTATGTTTAAGGATATTTTTAAGTTTATGTTTTGATTTATGTTTATGTTTATGTTTAAATTTATGTTTATGTTTATGTTTATGTTTATGTTTAAGTTTATGTTTATGTTTATGTTTATGTTTATGTTTATGTTTATGTTTATGTTTATGTTTATGTTTATGTTTATGTTTATGTTTATGTTTATGTTTATGTTTATGTTTATGTTTATGTTTTTGTTTATGTTTATGTTTATGATTATGTTTATGTTTATGTTTATGTTTATGTTTATGTTTATGTTTATGTTTATGTTTATGTATATGTTTATGTTTATGTTTATGTTTATGTTTATGTTTATGTTTATGTTTATGTTTATGTTTATGTTTATGTTTATGATTATGTTTATGTTTATGTTTATGTTTATGTTTATGTTTATGTTTATGTTTATGTTTATGTTTATGTTTATGTTTATGTTTATGTTTATGTTTATGTTTATATTTATTTTTATGTTAATGTTTATGTTTATGTTTATGTTTATGTTTATGTTTATGTTTATGTTTATGTTAATGTTTATATTTATTTTTATGTTAATAATTATGTTTATGTTTACGTTTTAATTTATGTTTAAATTTATGTTTGAATTTATGTTTAAGTTTATGTTTAAATTTATGTTTGAAATTATGTTTAAGGATATTTTTAAGTTTATGTTTTGATTTATGTTTATGTTTATGTTTAAATTTATGTTTATGTTTATGTTTATGTTTATGTTTAAGTTTATGTTTATGTTTATGTTTATGTTTATGTTTATGTTTATGTTTATGTTTATGTTTATGTTTATGATTATGTTTATGTTTATGTTTATGTTTATGTTTATGTTTATGTTTATGTTTATGTTTATGTTTATGTTTATGTTTATGTTTATGATTATGTTTATGTTTATGTTTATGTTTATGTTTATGTTTATGTTTATGTTTATGTTTATGTTTATGTTTATGTTTATGTTTATGTTTATGTTTATGTTTATGTTTATGTTTATGTTTATGTTTATATTTATTTTTATGTTAATGTTTATGTTTATGTTTATGTTTATGTTTATGTTTATGTTTATGTTTATGTTTATGTTTATGTTTATGTTTATATTTATTTTTATGTTAATAATTATGTTTATGTTTACGTTTTAATTTATGTTTAAATTTATGTTTGAATTTATGTTTAAGTTTATGTTTAAATTTATGTTTGAAATTATGTTTAAGGATATTTTTAAGTTTATGTTTTGATTTATGTTTATGTTTATGTTTAAATTTATGTTTATGTTTATGTTTATGTTTATGTTTACGTTTATGTTTATGTTTATGTTTATGTTTATGTTTATGTTTATGTTTATGTTTATGTTTATGTTTAAGTTTATGTTTTAATTTATGTTTAAATTTATGTTTAAATTTATGTTCAAATTTAGGTTTAATTTAAAAATAAATTTAAATATAAACAAACATAAAATTAAACATAAACTTAAACATAAATTAAAACATAAACTTAAACATAAATTTACACATAAATTTAAACATAAACGTAAACATAAATTTACACATAAATTTAAACATAAACGTAAACATAAACTTGAACATAAACATAAACATAAATAAAAACATAAACATAAACATAAACATAAACATAAAAATAAACATAAACATAAATATAAACATAAACATAAACATAAACATAAACATAAACATAAACATAAACATAAACATAAACATAAACATAAACATAAACATAACTATAAACTTAAACATTAATTTAAACATAAATTAAAACATAAACTTAAACATAAACTTAAATATAAACTTAAACATAAACTTAAACATAAACATAAACATTTAAACATAAATTTAAACATAAATTAAAACATAAACATAAACATAAACATAAACATAAACATAAACATAAACATAAACATAAACATAAACATAAACATAAACATAAACATAAACATAAACATAAATTAAAACATAAACTTAAACATAAACTTAAACATAAACATAAACATAAACATAAACATAAACATAAACATAAACATAAACATAAATATAAACATAAACATAAACATAAACTTAAACATAAATTTAAACATAAATTAAAACATAAACTTAAACATAAACTTAAACATAAACATAAACATAAACATAACCATAAACATAAACATAAACATAAACATAAACATAAACATAAACATAAACATAAACATAAACATAAACATAAACATAAACATAATCATAAACTTAAACATAAATTTAAACATAAATTAAAACATAAACTTAAACATAAACTTAAACATAAACATAAACATAAACATAAACATAAACATAAACATAAACATAAACATAAACATAAACATAAACATAAACATAAACATAAACTTAAACATAAATTTAAACATAAATTAAAACATAAACTTAAACATAAACTTAAACATAAACATAAACATAAACATAAACGTAAACATAAACATAAACATAAACATAAACATAAACATAAACATAAACATAAACATAAACATAAACATAAACATAAACATAAACATAAACATAAACATAAACATAAACATAAACATAAACATAAACATAAACATAAACATAGTCATAAATTTAAACATAAATTTAAACATAAATTAAAATATAAACATAAACATAAACATACACATAAACATAAACATAAACATAAACATAAACATAAACATAAACATAAACATAAACATAAACATAAACATAAACATAAACATAAACATAAACATAAACATAAACATAAACATAAACATAAATATAAACATAAACATAAACATAAACATAAACATAAACCTAAACCTAAACTTAAACCTAAACCTAAACCTAACCATAAATATAAACATAAACATAAACATAAACATAAACATAAACATAAACATAAACATAAATTAAAACATAAATTTAAACATAAACATAAACATATACATAAACATAAACTTAAACATAAACATAAACATAAACATAAACATAAACATAAACATAAACATATACATAAACATAAACAAAAACATAAACATAAACATAAACATAAACATAAATTAAAACATAAATTTAAACATAAACATAAACATATACATAAACATAAACTTAAACATAAACATAAACATAAACATAAACATAAACATAAACATAAATTAAAACATAAATTTAAACATAAACATAAACATAAACATAAACATAAACATAAACATAAACCTAAACCTAAACCTAAACCTAAACCTAAACTTACCATAAATATAAACATAAACATAAACATAAACATAAACATAAACATAAACATAAACATAAACATAAACATAAACATAAACATAAACATAAACATAAACATAAACATAAACATAAACATAAACATAAACATAAACATAAACATAAACATAAACATAAACATAAACATAAACATAAACATAAACATAAACATAAACATAACCATAAACATAAACATAAACATAAATTAAAACATAAATTTAAACATAAACATAAACATAAACATAAACATAAACATAAACATAAACATAAACATAAACATAAATATAAACATAAACATAAACATAAACATAAACATAAACCTAAACCTAAACTTAAACCTAAACCTAAACCTAACCATAAATATAAACATAAACATAAACATAAACATAAACATAAACATAAACATAAACATAAACATAAACATAAACATAAACATAAACATAAACATAAACATAAACATAAACATAAACATAAACATAAACATAAACATAAACATAAACATAAACATAAACATAAACATAAACATAGTCATAAATTTAAACATAAATTAAAACATAAACATAAACATAAACATACACATAAACATAAACATAAACATAAACATAAACATAAACATAAACATAAACATAAACATAAACATAAATTAAAACATAAATTTAAACATAAACATAAACATAAACATAAACATAAACATAAACATAAACATAAACATAAACATAAATATAAACATAAACATAAACATAAACATAAACATAAACCTAAACCTAAACTTAAACCTAAACCTAAACCTAACCATAAATATAAACATAAACATAAACATAAACATAAACATAAACATAAACATAAACATAAACATATACATAAACATAAACATAAACATAAACATAAACATAAACATAAACATAAATTAAAACATAAATTTAAACATAAACATAAACATAAACATAAACATAAACATAAACATAAACATAAACATAAACATAAACATAAACATAAACATAAACATAAACATAAACATAAATTAAAACATAAATTTAAACATAAACATAAACATAAACATAAACATAAACATAAACCTAAACCTAAACCTAAACCTAAACCTAAACCTAACCATAAATATAAACATAAACATAAACATAAACATAAACATAAACATAAACATAAACATAAACATAAACATAAACATAAACATAAACATAAACATAGTCATAAATTTAAACATAAATTAAAACATAAACATAAACATAAACATACACATAAACATAAACATAAACATAAACATAAACATAAACATAAACATAAACATAAACATAAACATAAATTAAAACATAAATTTAAACATAAACATAAACATAAACATAAACATAAACATAAACATAAACATAAACATAAACATAAATATAAACATAAACATAAACATAAACATAAACATAAACCTAAACCTAAACTTAAACCTAAACCTAAACCTAACCATAAATATAAACATAAACATAAACATAAACATAAACATAAACATAAACATAAACATAAACATAAACATATACATAAACATAAACATAAACATAAACATAAACATAAACATAAACATAAATTAAAACATAAATTTAAACATAAACATAAACATAAACATAAACATAAACATAAACATAAACATAAACATAAACATAAACATAAACATAAACATAAACATAAACATAAACATAAATTAAAACATAAATTTAAACATAAACATAAACATAAACATAAACATAAACATAAACCTAAACCTAAACCTAAACCTAAACCTAAACCTAACCATAAATATAAACATAAACATAAACATAAACATAAACATAAACATAAACATAAACATAAACATAAACATAAACATAAACATAAACATAAACATAAACATAAACATAAACATAAACATAAACATAAACATAAACATAAACATAAACATAAACATAAACATAAACATAAACATAAACATAAACATAAACATAAACATAAACATAAACATAAACATAAACATAAACATAAACATAAACATAAACATAAACATAAACATAAACATAAACATAAACATAAACATAAACATAAACATAACCATAAACAAACATAAGCAAAAGATTAAACATAAGCTAAATCATACAAGTAAATAAACATATAACATCCGCAAATCGACTCGATTTGTATTAAAACGGTGTATTTTGATAATAAACGTCTCGATTCTTACCAATAACAATCGGATCAAATTATTTTAAATCATATCCATCAGTTTGGATACTTATCGAATATTTAGTGTCTAAATGACTAGATTTGACATTATTTGATGTAATTTGAATGAAATGATGATTTTCGACCCAATTCGTTTTTACAATTAAAAATAATGTTTGTTTAAGTTTATGTTTTAATTTATGTTTAAGTTTATGTTTAAGTTTATGTTTTATTTTATGTTTTAGTTTATGTTTCAGTTTATGTTTAAGTTTATGTTTATGGTTATGTTTATGTTTATGTTTATGTTTATGTTTATGTTTATGTTTATGTTTATGTTTATGTTTATGTTTATGTTTATGTTTATGTTTATGTTTATGTTTATGTTTAAGTTTATGTTTAAGTTTATGTTTTAATTTATGTTTAAATTTATGTTTAAGTTTATGTTTATGTTTATGTTTATGTTTATGTTTATGTTTATGTTTATGTTTATGTTTATGTTTATGTTTATGTTTATGTTTATGTTTATGTTTATGTTTATGTTTATGTTTATGTTTATGTTTATGTTTATGTTTATGTTTATGTTTATGTTTATGTTTATGTTTATGTTTATGTTTATGTTTATGTTTATGTTTATGTTTATGTTTATGTTTATGTTTAAGTTTATGTTTAAGTTTATGTTTAAATTTATGTTTAAGTTTATGATTATGTTTATGTTTATGTTTATGTTTATGTTTATGTTAATGTTTATATTTATTTTTATGTTAATAATTATGTTTATGTTTACGTTTTAATTTATGTTTAAATTTATGTTTGAATTTATGTTTAAGTTTATGTTTAAATTTATGTTTGAAATTATGTTTAAGGATATTTTTAAGTTTATGTTTTGATTTATGTTTATGTTTATGTTTAAATTTATGTTTATGTTTATGTTTATGTTTATGTTTACGTTTATGTTTATGTTTATGTTTATGTTTATGTTTATGTTTATGTTTATGTTTATGTTTATGTTTAAGTTTATGTTTTAATTTATGTTTAAATTTATGTTTAAATTTATGTTCAAATTTAGGTTTAATTTAAAAATAAATTTAAATATAAACAAACATAAAATTAAACATAAACTTAAACATAAATTAAAACATAAACTTAAACATAAATTTACACATAAATTTAAACATAAACGTAAACATAAATTTACACATAAATTTAAACATAAACGTAAACATAAACTTGAACATAAACATAAACATAAACATAAACATAAACATAAACATAAACATAAACATAAACATAAACATAAACATAAACATAAACATAAACATAAACATAAACATAAATTAAAACATAAACTTAAACATAAACTTAAACATAAACATAAACATAAACATAAACATAAACATAAACATAAACATAAACATAAATATAAACATAAACATAAACATAAACTTAAACATAAATTTAAACATAAATTAAAACATAAACTTAAACATAAACTTAAACATAAACATAAACATAAACATAACCATAAACATAAACATAAACATAAACATAAACATAAACATAAACATAAACATAAACATAAACATAAACATAAACATAAACATAATCATAAACTTAAACATAAATTTAAACATAAATTAAAACATAAACTTAAACATAAACTTAAACATAAACATAAACATAAACATAAACATAAACATAAACATAAACATAAACATAAACATAAACATAAACATAAACATAAACATAAACTTAAACATAAATTTAAACATAAATTAAAACATAAACTTAAACATAAACTTAAACATAAACATAAACATAAACATAAACATAAACGTAAACATAAACATAAACATAAACATAAACATAAACATAAACATAAACATAAACATAAACATAAACATAAACATAAACATAAACATAAACATAAACATAAACATAAACATAAACATAAACATAAACATAAACATAAACATAGTCATAAATTTAAACATAAATTTAAACATAAATTAAAACATAAACATAAACATAAACATACACATAAACATAAACATAAACATAAACATAAACATAAACATAAACATAAACATAAACATAAACATAAACATAAACATAAACATAAACATAAACATAAACATAAACATAAACATAAACATAAACATAAACATAAATATAAACATAAACATAAACATAAACATAAACATAAACCTAAACCTAAACTTAAACCTAAACCTAAACCTAACCATAAATATAAACATAAACATAAACATAAACATAAACATAAACATAAACATAAACATAAATTAAAACATAAATTTAAACATAAACATAAACATATACATAAACATAAACTTAAACATAAACATAAACATAAACATAAACATAAACATAAACATAAACATAAACATATACATAAACATAAACATAAACATAAACATAAACATAAACATAAACATAAATTAAAACATAAATTTAAACATAAACATAAACATATACATAAACATAAACTTAAACATAAACATAAACATAAACATAAACATAAACATAAACATAAACATAAATTAAAACATAAATTTAAACATAAACATAAACATAAACATAAACATAAACATAAACATAAACATAAACCTAAACCTAAACCTAAACCTAAACCTAAACCTAACCATAAATATAAACATAAACATAAACATAAACATTAACATAAACATAAACATAAACATAAACATAAACATAAACATAAACATAAACATAAACATAGTCATAAATTTAAACATAAATTAAAACATAAACATAAACATAAACATACACATAAACATAAACATAAACATAAACATAAACATAAACATAAACATAAACATAAACATAAATTAAAACATAAATTTAAACATAAACATAAACATAAACATAAACATAAACATAAACATAAACATAAACATAAACATAAACATAAACATAAATATAAACATAAACATAAACATAAACATAAACATAAACCTAAACCTAAACTTAAACCTAAACCTAAACCTAAACCTAACCATAAATATAAACATAAACATAAACATAAACATAAACATAAACATAAACATAAACATAAACATAAACATAAACATAAACATAAACATAAACATAAACATAAACATAAACATAAACATAAACATAAACATAAACATAAACATAAACATAAACATAAACATAAACATAAACATAAACATAAACATAAACATAAACATAAACATAAACATAAACATAAACATAAACATAAACATAAACATAAACATAAACATAAACATAAATTAAAACATAAACTTAAACATAAACTTAAACATAAACATAAACATAAACATAAACATAAACATAAACATAAACATAAACATAAACATAAATATAAACATAAACATAAACATAAACTTAAACATAAATTTAAACATAAATTAAAACATAAACTTAAACATAAACTTAAACATAAACATAAACATAAACATAACCATAAACATAAACATAAACATAAACATAAACATAAACATAAACATAAACATAAACATAAACATAAACATAAACATAATCATAAACTTAAACATAAATTTAAACATAAATTAAAACATAAACTTAAACATAAACTTAAACATAAACATAAACATAAACATAAACATAAACATAAACATAAACATAAACATAAACATAAACATAAACATAAACATAAACATAAACATAAACTTAAACATAAATTTAAACATAAATTAAAACATAAACTTAAACATAAACTTAAACATAAACATAAACATAAACATAAACATAAACGTAAACATAAACATAAACATAAACATAAACATAAACATAAACATAAACATAAACATAAACATAAACATAAACATAAACATAAACATAAACATAAACATAAACATAAACATAAACATAAACATAAACATAAACATAAACATAGTCATAAATTTAAACATAAATTTAAACATAAATTAAAACATAAACATAAACATAAACATACACATAAACATAAACATAAACATAAACATAAACATAAACATAAACATAAACATAAACATAAACATAAACATAAACATAAACATAAACATAAACATAAACATAAACATAAACATAAACATAAACATAAATATAAACATAAACATAAACATAAACATAAACATAAACCTAAACCTAAACTTAAACCTAAACCTAAACCTAACCATAAATATAAACATAAACATAAACATAAACATAAACATAAACATAAACAAAAACATAAATTAAAACATAAATTTAAACATAAACATAAACATATACATAAACATAAACTTAAACATAAACATAAACATAAACATAAACATAAACATAAACATAAACATATACATAAACATAAACATAAACATAAACATAAACATAAACATAAATTAAAACATAAATTTAAACATAAACATAAACATATACATAAACATAAACTTAAACATAAACATAAACATAAACATAAACATAAACATAAACATAAACATAAATTAAAACATAAATTTAAACATAAACATAAACATAAACATAAACATAAACATAAACCTAAACCTAAACCTAAACCTAAACCTAAACCTAACCATAAATATAAACATAAACATAAACATAAACATTAACATAAACATAAACATAAACATAAACATAAACATAAACATAAACATAAACATAAACATAAACATAGTCATAAATTTAAACATAAATTAAAACATAAACATAAACATAAACATACACATAAACATAAACATAAACATAAACATAAACATAAACATAAACATAAACATAAACATAAATTAAAACATAAATTTAAACATAAACATAAACATAAACATAAACATAAACATAAACATAAACATAAACATAAACATAAACATAAATATAAACATAAACATAAACATAAACATAAACATAAACCTAAACCTAAACTTAAACCTAAACCTAAACCTAAACCTAACCATAAATATAAACATAAACATAAACATAAACATAAACATAAACATAAACATAAACATAAACATAAACATAAACATAAACATAAACATAAACATAAACATAAACATAAACATAAACATAAACATAAACATAAACATAAACATAAACATAAACATAAACATAAACATAAACATAAACATAAACATAAACATAAACATAAACATAAACATAAACATAACCATAAACAAACATAAGCAAAAGATTAAACATAAGCTAAATCATACAAGTAAATAAACATATAACATCTGCAAATCGACTCGATTTGTATTAAAACGGTGTATTTTGATAATAAACGTCTCGATTCTTACCAATAACAATCGGATCAAATTATTTTAAATCATATCCATCAGTTTGGATACTTATCGAATATTTAGTGTCTAAATGACTAGATTTGACATTATTTGATGTAATTTGAATGAAATGATGATTTTCGACCCAATTCGTTTTTACAATTAAAAATAATGTTTGTTTAAGTTTATGTTTAGTTTATGTTTTAATTTATGTTTAAGTTTATGTTTAAGTTTATGTTTTATTTTATGTTTTAGTTTATGTTTCAGTTTATGTTTAAGTTTATGTTTATGGTTATGTTTATGTTTATGTTTATGTTTATGTTTATGTTTATGTTTATGTTTATGTTTATGTTTATGTTTATGTTTATGTTTATGTTTATGTTTATGTTTAAGTTTATGTTTAAGTTTATGTTTTAATTTTTGTTTAAATTTATGTTTAAGTTTATGTTTATGTTTATGTTTATGTTTATGTTTATGTTTATGTTTATGTTTATGTTTATGTTTATGTTTATGTTTATGTTTATGTTTATGTTTATGTTTATGTTTATGTTTATGTTTATGTTTATGTTTATGTTTATGTTTATGTTTATGTTTATGTTTATGTTTATGTTTATGTTTATGTTTATGTTTATGTTTATGTTTATGTTTATGTTTATGTTTAAGTTTATGTTTAAGTTTATGTTTTAATTTATGTTTAAATTTATGTTTAAGTTTATGATTATGTTTATGTTTATGTTTATGTTTATGTTTATGTTAATGTTTATATTTATTTTTATGTTAATAGTTATGTTTATGTTTACGTTTTAATTTATGTTTAAATTTATGTTTGAAATTATGTTTAAGGATATTTTTAAGTTTATGTTTTGATTTATGTTTATGTTTATGTTTAAATTTATGTTTATGTTTATGTTTATGTTTATGTTTACGTTTATGTTTATGTTTATGTTTATGTTTATGTTTATGTTTATGTTTATGTTTATGTTTAAGTTTATGTTTTAATTTATGTTTAAATTTATGTTTAAATTTATGTTCAAATTTAGGTTTAATTTAAAAATAAATTTAAATATAAACAAACATAAAATTAAACATAAACTTAAACATAAATTAAAACATAAACTTAAACATAAATTTACACATAAATTTAAACATAAACGTAAACATAAACTTGAACATAAACATAAACATAAATAAAAACATAAACATAAACATAAACATAAACATAAAAATAAACATAAACATAAATATAAACATAAACATAAACATAAACATAAACATAAACATAAACATAAACATAAACATAAACATAAACATAAACATAAACATAAACATAAACATAACTATAAACTTAAACATTAATTTAAACATAAATTAAAACATAAAATTAAACATAAACTTAAATATAAACTTAAACATAAACTTAAACATAAACATAAACATATAAACATAAATTTAAACATAAATTAAAACATAAACATAAACATAAACATAAACATAAACATAAACATAAACATAAACATAAACATAAACATAAACATAAACATAAACATAAATTAAAACATAAACTTAAACATAAACTTAAACATAAACATAAACATAAACATAAACATAAACATAAACATAAACATAAACATAAATATAAACATAAACATAAACATAAACTTAAACATAAATTTAAACATAAATTAAAACATAAACTTAAACATAAACTTAAACATAAACATAAACATAAACATAACCATAAACATAAACATAAACATAAACATAAACATAAACATAAACAAAAACATAAACATAAACATAAACATAAACATAAACATAAACATAATCATAAACTTAAACATAAATTAAAACATAAATTAAAACATAAACTTAAACATAAACTTAAACATAAACATAAACATAAACATAAACATAAACATAAACATAAACATAAACATAAACATAAACATAAACATAAACATAAACATAAACTTAAACATAAATTTAAACATAAATTAAAACATAAACTTAAACATAAACTTAAACATAAACATAAACGTAAACATAAACGTAAACATAAACATAAACATAAACATAAACATAAACATAAACATAAACATAAACATAAACATAAACATAAACATAAACATAAACATAAACATAAACATAAACATAAACATAAACATAAACATAAACATAAACATAAACATAAACATAAACATAAACATAAACATAAATATAAACATAAACATAAACATAAACATAAACATAAACATAGTCATAAATTTAAACATAAATTTAAACATAAATTAAAACATAAACATAAACATAAACATAAACATACACATAAACATAAACATAAACATAAACATAAACATAAACATAAACATAAACATAAACATAAACATAAACATAAACATAAACATAAACATAAACATAAACATAAACATAAACATAAATATAAACATAAACATAAACATAAACATAAACATAAACCTAAACCTAAACTTAAACCTAAACCTAAACCTAACCATAAATATAAACATAAACATAAACATAAACATAAACATAAACATAAACATAAACATAAACATATACATAAACATAAACATAAACATAAACATAAACATAAACATAAATTAAAACATAAATTTAAACATAAACATAAACATATACATAAACATAAACTTAAACAAAAACATAAACATAAACATAAACATAAACATAAACATAAACATAAATTAAAACATAAATTTAAACATAAACATAAACATAAACATAAACATAAACATAAACATAAACATAAACCTAAACCTAAACCTAAACCTAAACCTAAACCTAACCATAAATATAAACATAAACATAAACATAAACATAAACATAAACATAAACATAAACATAAACATAAACATAAACATAAACATAAACATAAACATAAACATAAACATAAACATAAACATAAACATAAACATAAACATAAACATAAACATAAACATAAACAGAAACATAAACATAAACATAAACATAAACATAAACATAAACATAAACATAAACATAAACATAAACATAAACATAAACATAAACATAAACATAAACATAAACATAAACATAAACATAAACATAAACATAAACATAAACATAAACATAAACATAAACCTAAACATAAACATAAATTAAAACATAAATTTAAACATAAACATAAACATAAACATAAACATAAACATAAACATAAATATAAACATAAACATAAACATAAACATAAACATAAACCTAAACCTAAACTTAAACCTAAACCTAAACCTAACCATAAATATAAACATAAACATAAACATAAACATAAACATAAACATAAACATAAACATAAACATAAACATAAACATAAACATAAACATAAACATTAACATAAACATAAACATAAACATAAACATAAACATAAACATAAACATAAACATAAACATAAACATAAACATAGTCATAAATTTAAACATAAATTAAAACATAAACATAAACATAAACATACACATAAACATAAACATAAACATAAACATAAACATAAACATAAACATAAACATAAACATAAACATAAACATAAACATAAATTAAAACATAAATTTAAACATAAACATAAACATAAACATAAACATAAACATAAACATAAACATAAACATAAACATAAACATAAATATAAACATAAACATAAACATAAACATAAACATAAACATAAACCTAAACCTAAACTTAAACCTAAACCTAAACCTAACCATAAATATAAACATAAACATAAACATAAACATAAACATATACATAAACATAAACATAAACATAAACATAAACATAAACATAAACATAAACATAAATTAAAACATAAATTTAAACATAAACATAAACATAAACATAAACATAAACATAAACATAAACATAAACATACACATAAACATAAACATAAACATAAACATAAACATAAACATAAACATAAACATAAACATAAATTAAAACATAAATTTAAACATAAACATAAACATAAACATAAACATAAACATAAACATAAACATAAACATAAACATAAACATAAACATAAATATAAACATAAACATAAACATAAACATAAACATAAACCTAAACCTAAACTTAAACCTAAACCTAAACCTAACCATAAATATAAACATAAACATAAACATAAACATAAACATAAACATAAACATAAACATAAACATATACATAAACATAAACATAAACATAAACATAAACATAAACATAAACATAAACATAAATTAAAACATAAATTTAAACATAAACATAAACATAAACATAAACATAAACATAAACATAAACATAAACATAAACATAAACATAAACATAAACATAAACATAAACATAAACATAAACATAAATTAAAACATAAATTTAAACATAAACATAAACATAAACATAAACATAAACATAAACATAAACATAAACCTAAACCTAAACCTAAACCTAAACCTAAACCTAACCATAAACATAAACATAAACATAAACATAAACATAAACATAAACATAAACATAAACATAAACATAAACATAAACATAAACATAAACATAAACATAAACATAAACATAAACATAAACATAAACATAAACATAAACATAAACATAAACATAAACATAAACATAAACATAAACATAAACATAAACATAAACATAAACATAAACATAAACATAAACATAAACATAAACATAAACATAAACATAAACATAAACATAAACATAAACATAAACATAAACATAAACATAAACATAAACATAAACATAAACATAAACATAACCATAAACAAACATAAGCAAAAGATTAAACATAAGCTAAATCATACAAGTAAATAAACATATAACATCTGCAAATCGACTCGATTTGTATTAAAACGGTGTATTTTGATAATAAACGTCTCGATTCTTACCAATAACAATCGGATCAAATTATTATAAATCATATCCATCAGTTTGGATACTTATCGAATATTTAGTGTCTAAATGACTAGATTTGACATTATTTGATGTAATTTGAATGAAATGATGATTTTCGACCCAATTCGTTTTTACAATTAAAAATAATGTTTGTTTAAGTTTATGTTTAGTTTATGTTTTAATTTATGTTTAAGTTTATGTTTAAGTTTATGTTTTATTTTATGTTTTAGTTTATGTTTCAGTTTATGTTTAAGTTTATGTTTATGGTTATGTTTATGTTTATGTTTATGTTTATGTTTATGTTTATGTTTATGTTTATGTTTATGTTTATGTTTATGTTTAAGTTTATGTTTAAGTTTATGTTTTAATTTATGTTTAAATTTATGTTTAAGTTTATGTTTATGTTTATGTTTATGTTTATGTTTATGTTTATGTTTATGTTTATGTTTATGTTTATGTTTATGTTTATGTTTATGTTTATGTTTATGTTTATGTTTATGTTTATGTTTATGTTTATGTTTATGTTTATGTTTATGTTTATGTTTATGTTTATGTTTATGTTTATGTTTATGTTTATGTTTATGTTTATGTTTATGTTTAAGTTTATGTTTAAGTTTATGTTTTAATTTATGTTTAAATTTATGTTTAAGTTTATGATTATGTTTATGTTTATGTTTATGTTTATGTTTATGTTTATGTTTATGTTTATGTTTATGTTTATGGTTATGTTTATGGTTATGTTTATGTTTATGTTTATGTTTATGTTTATGTTTATATTTATTTTTATGTTAATGTTTATGTTTATGTTTATGTTTATGTTTATGTTTATGTTTATGTTAATGTTTATATTTATTTTAATGTTAATAATTATGTTTATGTTTACGTTTTAATTTATGTTTAAATTTATTTTTGAATTTATGTTTAAGTTTATGTTTAAATTTATGTTTGAAATTATGTTTAAGGATATTTTTAAGTTTATGTTTTGATTTATGTTTATGTTTATGTTTAAATTTATGTTTATGTTTATGTTTATGTTTATGTTTACGTTTATGTTTATGTTTATTTTTATGTTTATGTTTATGTTTATGTTTATGTTTATGTTTATGTTTATGTTTAAGTTTATGTTTTAATTTATGTTTAAATTTATGTTTAAATTTATGTTCAAATTTAGGTTTAATTTAAAAATAAATTTAAATATAAACAAACATAAAATTAAACATAAACTTAAACATAAATTAAAACATAAACTTAAACATAAATTTACACATAAATTTAAACATAAACGTAAACATAAATTTACACATAAATTTAAACATAAACGTAAACATAAACTTGAACATAAACATAAACATAAATAAAAACATAAACATAAACATAAACATAAACATAAACATAAAAATAAACATAAACATAAATATAAACATAAACATAAACATAAACATAAACATAAACATAAACATAAACATAAACATAAACATAAACATAAACATAAACATAAACATAAACATAACTATAAACTTAAACATTAATTTAAACATAAATTAAAACATAAACTTAAACATAAACTTAAATATAAACTTAAACATAAACTTAAACATAAACATAAACATTTAAACATAAATTTAAACATAAATTAAAACATAAACATAAACATAAACATAAACATAAACATAAACATAAACATAAACATAAACATAAACATAAACATAGTCATAAATTTAAACATAAATTTAAACATAAATTAAAACATAAACATAAACATAAACATACACATAAACATAAACATAAACATAAACATAAACATAAACATAAACATAACCATAAACATAAACATAAACATAAACAAAAACATAAATATAAACATAAACATAAACATAAACATGAACATAAACCTAAACCTAAACTTAAACCTAAACCTAAACCTAACCATAAATATAAACATAAACATAAACATAAACATAAACATAAACATAAACATAAACATAAACATAAACATAAACATAAACATAAACATATACATAAACATAAACATAAACATAAACATAAACATAAACATAAACATAAATTCAAACATAAATTTAAACATAAACATAAAAATAAAAATGAACATAAACATAAACATAAACATAAACATAAACATAAACATAAATTAAAACATAAATTTAAACATAAACATAAACATAAACATAAACATAAACATAAACATAAACATAAACCTAAACCTAAACCTAAACATAAACCTAAACCTAACCATAAATATAAACATAAACATAAACATAAACATAAACATAAAAATAAACATAAACATAAACATAAACATAAACATAAACATAAACATAAACATAAACATAAACATAAACATAAACATAAACATAAACATAAACATAAACATAAACATAAACCTAAACATAAACATAAATTAAAACATAAACTTAAACATAAACATAAACATAAACATAAACATAAACATAAACATAAACATAAACATAAACATAAACATAAACATAAACATAAACATAAACATAAACATAAACATAAACATAAACATAAACATAAACATAAACTTAAACATAAATTTAAACATAAATTAAAACATAAACTTAAACATAAACATAAACATAAACATAAACATAAACATAAACATAAACATAAACATAAACATAAACATAAACATAAACATAAACATAAACATAAACATAAACATAAACATAAACATAAACATAAACATAAACATAAACATAAACATAAACATAAACATAAACATAAACATAAACATAAACATAAACATAAACATAAACATAAACATAAACATAAACATAAACATAAACATAAACAAAAACATAAACATAAACATAAACATAAACATAAACATAAACATTTACATAAACATAAACATAAACATAAACATAAACATAAACATAAACATAAACATAAACATAAACATAAACATAAACATAAACATAAACATAAACATAAACATAAACACAAACATAAACATAAACATAAACATAAATTAAAACATAAATTTAAACATAAACATAAACATAAACATAAACATAAACATAAACATAAATATAAACATAAACATAAACATAAACATAAACATAAACATAAACATAAACATAAACATAAACATAAACATAAACATAAACATAAACATAAACATAAACATAAACATAAACATAAACATAAACATAAACATAAATTAAAACATAAATTTAAACATAAACATAAACATAAACATAAACATAAACATAAACATAAATTAAAACATAAATTTAAACATAAACATAAACATAAACATAAACATAAACATAAACATAAACATAAACATAAACATAAACATAAATATAAACATAAACATAAACATAAACATAAACATTAACCTAAACCTAAACTTAAACCTAAACCTAAACCTAACCATAAATATAAACATAAACATAAACATAAACATAAACATAAACATAAACATAAACATATACATAAACATAAACATAAACATAAACATAAACATAAACATAAACATAAATTAAAACATAAATTTAAACATAAACATAAACATAAACATAAACATAAACATAAACATAAACATAAACATAAACATAAACATAAACATAAACATAAACATAAACATAAACATAAACATAAACATAAACATAAACATAAACATAAATTAAAACATAAATTTAAACATAAACATAAACATAAACATAAACATAAACATAAACATAAACATAAACATAAACATAAACATAAACATAAACATAAACATAAACATAAACATAAACCTAAACCTAAACCTAAACCTAAACCTAAACCTAACCATAAATATAAACATAAACATAAACATAAACATAAACATAAACATAAACATAAACATAAACATAAACATAAACATAAACATAAACATAAACATAAACCTAAACCTAAACCTAACCATAAATATAAACATAAACATAAACATAAACATAAACATAAACATAAACATAAACACAAACATAAACATAAACATAAACATAAACATAAACATAAACATAAACATAAACATAAACATAAACATAAACATAAACATAAACATAAACATAAACATAAACATAAACATAAACATAAACATAAACATAAACATAAACATAAACATAAACATAAACATAAACATAAACATAACCATAAACATAAGCAAAAGATTAAACATAAGCTAAATCATACAAGTAAATAAACATACATCTGCAAATCGACTCGATTTGTATTAAAACGGTGTATTTTGATAATAAACGTCTCGATTCTTACCAATAACAATCGGATCAAATTATTTTAAATCATATCCATCAGTTTGGATACTTATCGAATATTTAGTGTCTAAATGACTAGATTTGACATTATTTGATGTAATTTGAATGAAATGATGATTTTCGACCCAATTCGTTTTTACAATTAAAAATAATGTTTGTTTAAGTTTATGTTTAGTTTATGTTTTAATTTATGTTTAAGTTTATGTTTAAGTTTATGTTTTATTTTATGTTTTAGTTTATGTTTCAGTTTATGTTTAAGTTTATGTTTATGGTTATGTTTATGTTTATGTTTATGTTTATGTTTATGTTTATGTTTAAGTTTATGTTTAAGTTTATGTTTTAATTTATGTTTAAATTTATGTTTAAGTTTATGTTTAAGTTTATGTTTTATTTTATGTTTTAGTTTATGTTTCAGTTTATTTTTAAGTTTATGTTTATGGTTATGTTTATGTTTATGTTTATGTTTATGTTTATGTTTATGTTTATGTTTATGTTTATGTTTATGTTTATGTTTATGTTTATGTTTATGTTTATGTTTATGTTTATGTTTATGTTTATGTTTATGTTTATGTTTATGTTTATGTTTATATTTATGTTTAAGTTTATGTTTAAGTATATGTTTAAATTTATGTTTAAATTTATGTTCAAATTTAGGTTTAATTTAAAAATAAATTTAAATATAAACAAACATAAAATTAAACATAAACTTAAACATAAATTAAAACATAAACTTAAACATAAATTTACACATAAATTTAAACATAAACGTAAACATAAATTTACACATAAATTTAAACATAAACGTAAACATAAACTTGAACATAAACATAAACATAAATAAAAACATAAACATAAACATAAACATAAACATAAAAATAAACATAAACATAAATATAAACATAAACATAAACATAAACATAAACATAAACATAAACATAAACATAAACATAAACATAAACATAAACATAAACATAACTATAAACTTAAACATTAATTTAAACATAAATTAAAACATAAACTTAAACATAAACTTAAATATAAACTTAAACATAAACTTAAACATAAACATAAACATTTAAACATAAATTTAAACATAAATTAAAACATAAACATAAACATAAACATAAACATAAACATAAACATAAACATAAACATAAACATAAACATAAACATAAACATAAACATAAACATAAACATAAACATAAACATAAATTAAAACATAAACTTAAACATAAACTTAAACATAAACATAAACATAAACATAAACATAAACATAAACATAAACATAAATATAAACATAAACATAAACATAAACATAAAGTTAAACATAAATTTAAACATAAATTAAAACATAAACTTAAACATAAACTTAAACATAAACATAAACATAAACATAACCATAAACATAAACATAAACATAAACATAAACATAAACATAAACATAAACATAAACATAAACATAAACATAAACATAAACATAATCATAAACTTAAACATAAATTTAAACATAAATTAAAACATAAACTTAAACATAAACTTAAACATAAACATAAACATAAACATAAACATAAACATAAACATAAACATAAACATAAACATAAACATAAACATAAACATAAACATAAACATAAACATAAACTTAAACATAAATTTAAACATAAATTAAAACATAAACTTAAACATAAACTTAAACATAAACATAAACATAAACATAAACGTAAACATAAACATAAACATAAACATAAACATAAACATAAACATAAACATAAACATAAACATAAACATAAACATAAACATAAACATAAACATAAACATAAACATAAACATAAACATAAACATAAACATAAACATAAACATAAACATAGTCATAAATTTAAACATAAATTTAAACATAAATTAAAACATAAACATAAACATAAACATACACATAAACATAAACATAAACATAAACATAAACATAAACATAAACATAAACATAAACATAAACATAAACATAAACATAAACATAAACATAAACATAAACATAAACATAAACATAAACATAAATATAAACATAAACATAAACATAAACATAAACATAAACCTAAACCTAAACTTAAACCTAAACCTAAACCTAACCATAAATATAAACATAAACATAAACATAAACATAAACATAAACATAAACATAAACATAAACATAAATTAAAACATAAATTTAAACATAAACATAAACATATACATAAACATAAACTTAAACATAAACATAAACATAAACATAAACATAAACATAAACATAAACATATACATAAACATAAACAAAAACATAAACATAAACATAAACATAAACATAAATTAAAACATAAATTTAAACATAAACATAAACATATACATAAACATAAACTTAAACATAAACATAAACATAAACATAAACATAAACATAAACATAAATTAAAACATAAATTTAAACATAAACATAAACATAAACATAAACATAAACATAAACATAAACCTAAACCTAAACCTAAACCTAAACCTAAACCTAACCATAAATATAAACATAAACATAAACATAAACATAAACATAAACATAAACATAAACATAAACATAAACATAAACATAAACATAAACATAAACATAAACATAAACATAAACATAAACATAAACATAAACATAAACATAAACATAAACATAAACATAAACATAAACATAAACATAAACATAAACATAAACATAAACATAACCATAAACATAAACATAAACATAAATTAAAACATAAATTTAAACATAAACATAAACATAAACATAAACATAAACATAAACATAAACATAAACATAAACATAAATATAAACATAAACATAAACATAAACATAAACATAAACCTAAACCTAAACTTAAACCTAAACCTAAACCTAACCATAAATATAAACATAAACATAAACATAAACATAAACATAAACATAAACATAAACATAAACATAAACATAAACATAAACATAAACATAAACATAAACATAAACATAAACATAAACATAAACATAAACATAAACATAAACATAAACATAAACATAAACATAAACATAGTCATAAATTTAAACATAAATTAAAACATAAACATAAACATAAACATACACATAAACATAAACATAAACATAAACATAAACATAAACATAAACATAAACATAAATTAAAACATAAATTTAAACATAAACATAAACATAAACATAAACATAAACATAAACATAAACATAAACATAAACATAAACATAAACATAAATATAAACATAAACATAAACATAAACATAAACCTAAACCTAAACTTAAACCTAAACCTAAACCTAACCATAAATATAAACATAAACATAAACATAAACATAAACATAAACATAAACATAAACATAAACATAAACATATACATAAACATAAACATAAACATAAACATAAACATAAACATAAACATAAATTAAAACATAAATTTAAACATAAACATAAACATAAACATAAACATAAACATAAACATAAACATAAACATAAACATAAACATAAACATAAACATAAACATAAACATAAATTAAAACATAAATTTAAACATAAACATAAACATAAACATAAACATAAACATAAACCTAAACCTAAACCTAAACCTAAACCTAAACCTAACCATAAATATAAACATAAACATAAACATAAACATAAACATAAACATAAACATAAACATAAACATAAACATAAACATAAACATAAACATAAACATAAACATAAACATAAACATAAACATAAACATAAACATAAACATAAACATAAACATAAACATAAACATAAACATAAACATAAACATAAACATAAACATAAACATAAACATAAACATAAACATAAACATAAACATAAACATAAACATAAACATAAACATAAACATAAACATAAACATAAACATAAACATAAACATAAACATAAACATAACCATAAACAAACATAAGCAAAAGATTAAACATAAGCTAAATCATACAAGTAAATAAACATATAACATCCGCAAATCGACTCGATTTGTATTAAAACGGTGTATTTTGATAATAAACGTCTCGATTCTTACCAATAACAATCGGATCAAATTATTTTAAATCATATCCATCAGTTTGGATACTTATCGAATATTTAGTGTCTAAATGACTAGATTTGACATTATTTGATGTAATTTGAATGAAATGATGATTTTCGACCCAATTCGTTTTTACAATTAAAAATAATGTTTGTTTAAGTTTATGTTTTAATTTATGTTTAAGTTTATGTTTAAGTTTATGTTTTATTTTATGTTTTAGTTTATGTTTCAGTTTATGTTTAAGTTTATGTTTATGGTTATGTTTATGTTTATGTTTATGTTTATGTTTATGTTTATGTTTATGTTTATGTTTATGTTTATGTTTATGTTTATGTTTATGTTTATGTTTATGTTTATGTTTAAGTTTATGTTTAAGTTTATGTTTTAATTTATGTTTAAATTTATGTTTAAGTTTATGTTTATGTTTATGTTTATGTTTATGTTTATGTTTATGTTTATGTTTATGTTTATGTTTATGTTTATGTTTATGTTTATGTTTATGTTTATGTTTATGTTTATGTTTATGTTTATGTTTATGTTTATGTTTATGTTTATGTTTATGTTTATGTTTATGTTTATGTTTATGTTTATGTTTATGTTTATGTTTATGTTTATGTTTATGTTTATGTTTAAGTTTATGTTTAAGTTTATGTTTAAATTTATGTTTAAGTTTATGATTATGTTTATGTTTATGTTTATGTTTATGTTTATGTTAATGTTTATATTTATTTTTATGTTAATAATTATGTTTATGTTTACGTTTTAATTTATGTTTAAATTTATGTTTGAATTTATGTTTAAGTTTATGTTTAAATTTATGTTTGAAATTATGTTTAAGGATATTTTTAAGTTTATGTTTTGATTTATGTTTATGTTTATGTTTAATTTTATGTTTATGTTTATGTTTATGTTTATGTTTACGTTTATGTTTATGTTTATGTTTATGTTTATGTTTATGTTTATGTTTATGTTTATGTTTATGTTTATGTTTAAGTTTATGTTTTAATTTATGTTTAAATTTATGTTTAAATTTATGTTCAAATTTAGGTTTAATTTAAAAATAAATTTAAATATAAACAAACATAAAATTAAACATAAACTTAAACATAAATTAAAACATAAACTTAAACATAAATTTACACATAAATTTAAACATAAACGTAAACATAAATTTACACATAAATTTAAACATAAACGTAAACATAAACTTGAACATAAACATAAACATAAACATAAACATAAACATAAACATAAACATAAACATAAACATAAACATAAACATAAACATAAACATAAATTAAAACATAAACTTAAACATAAACTTAAACATAAACATAAACATAAACATAAACATAAACATAAACATAAACATAAACATAAACATAAATATAAACATAAACATAAACATAAACTTAAACATAAATTTAAACATAAATTAAAACATAAACTTAAACATAAACTTAAACATAAACATAAACATAAACATAACCATAAACATAAACATAAACATAAACATAAACATAAACATAAACATAAACATAAACATAAACATAAACATAAACATAATCATAAACTTAAACATAAATTTAAACATAAATTAAAACATAAACTTAAACATAAACTTAAACATAAACATAAACATAAACATAAACATAAACATAAACATAAACATAAACATAAACATAAACATAAACATAAACATAAACATAAACATAAACTTAAACATAAATTTAAACATAAATTAAAACATAAACTTAAACATAAACTTAAACATAAACATAAACATAAACATAAACATAAACGTAAACATAAACATAAACATAAACATAAACATAAACATAAACATAAACATAAACATAAACATAAACATAAACATAAACATAAACATAAACATAAACATAAACATAAACATAAACATAAACATAAACATAAACATAAACATAAACATAGTCATAAATTTAAACATAAATTTAAACATAAATTAAAACATAAACATAAACATAAACATACACATAAACATAAACATAAACATAAACATAAACATAAACATAAACATAAACATAAACATAAACATAAACATAAACATAAACATAAACATAAACATAAACATAAACATAAACATAAACATAAACATAAATATAAACATAAACATAAACATAAACATAAACATAAACCTAAACCTAAACTTAAACCTAAACCTAAACCTAACCATAAATATAAACATAAACATAAACATAAACATAAACATAAACATAAACAAAAACATAAATTAAAACATAAATTTAAACATAAACATAAACATATACATAAACATAAACTTAAACATAAACATAAACATAAACATAAACATAAACATAAACATAAACATATACATAAACATAAACATAAACATAAACATAAACATAAACATAAATTAAAACATAAATTTAAACATAAACATAAACATATACATAAACATAAACTTAAACATAAACATAAACATAAACATAAACATAAACATAAACATAAACATAAATTAAAACATAAATTTAAACATAAACATAAACATAAACATAAACATAAACATAAACCTAAACCTAAACCTAAACCTAAACCTAAACCTAACCATAAATATAAACATAAACATAAACATAAACATTAACATAAACATAAACATAAACATAAACATAAACATAAACATAAACATAAACATAAACATAAACATAGTCATAAATTTAAACATAAATTAAAACATAAACATAAACATAAACATACACATAAACATAAACATAAACATAAACATAAACATAAACATAAACATAAACATAAACATAAATTAAAACATAAATTTAAACATAAACATAAACATAAACATAAACATAAACATAAACATAAACATAAACATAAACATAAACATAAATATAAACATAAACATAAACATAAACATAAACATAAACCTAAACCTAAACTTAAACCTAAACCTAAACCTAAACCTAACCATAAATATAAACATAAACATAAACATAAACATAAACATAAACATAAACATAAACATAAACATAAACATAAACATAAACATAAACATAAACATAAACATAAACATAAACATAAACATAAACATAAACATAAACATAAACATAAACATAAACATAAACATAAACATAAACATAAACATAAACATAAACATAAACATAAACATAAACATAAACATAAACATAAACATAACCATAAACAAACATAAGCAAAAGATTAAACATAAGCTAAATCATACAAGTAAATAAACATATAACATCTGCAAATCGACTCGATTTGTATTAAAACGGTGTATTTTGATAATAAACGTCTCGATTCTTACCAATAACAATCGGATCAAATTATTTTAAATCATATCCATCAGTTTGGATACTTATCGAATATTTAGTGTCTAAATGACTAGATTTGACATTATTTGATGTAATTTGAATGAAATGATGATTTTCGACCCAATTCGTTTTTACAATTAAAAATAATGTTTGTTTAAGTTTATGTTTAGTTTATGTTTTAATTTATGTTTAAGTTTATGTTTAAGTTTATGTTTTATTTTATGTTTTAGTTTATGTTTCAGTTTATGTTTAAGTTTATGTTTATGGTTATGTTTATGTTTATGTTTATGTTTATGTTTATGTTTATGTTTATGTTTATGTTTATGTTTATGTTTATGTTTATGTTTATGTTTATGTTTAAGTTTATGTTTAAGTTTATGTTTTAATTTATGTTTAAATTTATGTTTAAGTTTATGTTTATGTTTATGTTTATGTTTATGTTTATGTTTATGTTTATGTTTATGTTTATGTTTATGTTTATGTTTATGTTTATGTTTATGTTTATGTTTATGTTTATGTTTATGTTTATGTTTATGTTTATGTTTATGTTTATGTTTATGTTTATGTTTATGTTTATGTTTATGTTTATGTTTATGTTTATGTTTATGTTTATGTTTATGTTTATGTTTATGTTTATGTTTATGTTTATGTTTATGTTTATGTTTATGTTTAAGTTTATGTTTAAGTTTATGTTTTAATTTATGTTTAAATTTATGTTTAAGTTTATGATTATGTTTATGTTTATGTTTATGTTTATGTTTATGTTAATGTTTATATTTATTTTTATGTTAATAATTATGTTTATGTTTACGTTTTAATTTATGTTTAAATTTATGTTTGAATTTATGTTTAAGTTTATGTTTAAATTTATGTTTGAAATTATGTTTAAGGATATTTTTAAGTTTATGTTTTGATTTATGTTTATGTTTATGTTTAAATTTATGTTTATGTTTATGTTTATGTTTATGTTTACGTTTATGTTTATGTTTATGTTTATGTTTATGTTTATGTTTATGTTTATGTTTATGTTTATGTTTAAGTTTATGTTTTAATTTATGTTTAAATTTATGTTTAAATTTATGTTCAAATTTAGGTTTAATTTAAAAATAAATTTAAATATAAACAAACATAAAATTAAACATAAACTTAAACATAAATTAAAACATAAACTTAAACATAAATTTACACATAAATTTAAACATAAACGTAAACATAAACTTGAACATAAACATAAACATAAATAAAAACATAAACATAAACATAAACATAAACATAAAAATAAACATAAACATAAATATAAACATAAACATAAACATAAACATAAACATAAACATAAACATAAACATAAACATAAACATAAACATAAACATAAACATAACTATAAACTTAAACATTAATTTAAACATAAATTAAAACATAAAATTAAACATAAACTTAAATATAAACTTAAACATAAACTTAAACATAAACATAAACATATAAACATAAATTTAAACATAAATTAAAACATAAACATAAACATAAACATAAACATAAACATAAACATAAACATAAACATAAACATAAACATAAACATAAACATAAATTAAAACATAAACTTAAACATAAACTTAAACATAAACATAAACATAAACATAAACATAAACATAAACATAAACATAAACATAAATATAAACATAAACATAAACATAAACTTAAACATAAATTTAAACATAAATTAAAACATAAACTTAAACATAAACTTAAACATAAACATAAACATAAACATAACCATAAACATAAACATAAACATAAACATAAACATAAACATAAACATAAACATAAACATAAACATAAACATAAACATAAACATAAACATAATCATAAACTTAAACATAAATTAAAACATAAATTAAAACATAAACTTAAACATAAACTTAAACATAAACATAAACATAAACATAAACATAAACATAAACATAAACATAAACATAAACATAAACATAAACATAAACATAAACATAAACTTAAACATAAATTTAAACATAAATTAAAACATAAACTTAAACATAAACTTAAACATAAACATAAACGTAAACATAAACGTAAACATAAACATAAACATAAACATAAACATAAACATAAACATAAACATAAACATAAACATAAACATAAACATAAACATAAACATAAACATAAACATAAACATAAACATAAACATAAACATAAACATAAACATAAACATAAACATAAACATAAACATAAATATAAACATAAACATAAACATAAACATAAACATAAACATAGTCATAAATTTAAACATAAATTTAAACATAAATTAAAACATAAACATAAACATAAACATAAACATACACATAAACATAAACATAAACATAAACATAAACATAAACATAAACATAAACATAAACATAAACATAAACATAAACATAAACATAAACATAAACATAAACATAAACATAAACATAAATATAAACATAAACATAAACATAAACATAAACATAAACCTAAACCTAAACTTAAACCTAAACCTAAACCTAACCATAAATATAAACATAAACATAAACATAAACATAAACATAAACATAAACATAAACATAAACATAAACATAAACATAAACATATACATAAACATAAACATAAACATAAACATAAACATAAACATAAATTAAAACATAAATTTAAACATAAACATAAACATATACATAAACATAAACTTAAACAAAAACATAAACATAAACATAAACATAAACATAAACATAAACATAAATTAAAACATAAATTTAAACATAAACATAAACATAAACATAAACATAAACATAAACATAAACATAAACCTAAACCTAAACCTAAACCTAAACCTAAACCTAACCATAAATATAAACATAAACATAAACATAAACATAAACATAAACATAAACATAAACATAAACATAAACATAAACATAAACATAAACATAAACATAAACATAAACATAAACATAAACATAAACATAAACATAAACATAAACATAAACATAAACATAAACATAAACATAAACATAAACATAAACATAAACATAAACATAAACATAAACATAAACATAAACATAAACATAAACATAAACATAAACATAAACATAAACATAAACCTAAACATAAACATAAATTAAAACATAAATTTAAACATAAACATAAACATAAACATAAACATAAACATAAACATAAATATAAACATAAACATAAACATAAACATAAACATAAACCTAAACCTAAACTTAAACCTAAACCTAAACCTAACCATAAATATAAACATAAACATAAACATAAACATAAACATAAACATAAACATAAACATAAACATAAACATAAACATAAACATTAACATAAACATAAACATAAACATAAACATAAACATAAACATAAACATAAACATAAACATAAACATAAACATAAACATAAACATAAACATAAACATAAACATAAACATAAACATAAACATAAACATAAACATAAACATAAACATAAACATAAACATAAACATAAACATAAACATAAACATAAACATAAACATAACCATAAACAAACATAAGCAAAAGATTAAACATAAGCTAAATCATACAAGTAAATAAACATATAACATCTGCAAATCGACTCGATTTGTATTAAAACGGTGTATTTTGATAATAAACGTCTCGATTCTTACCAATAACAATCGGATCAAATTATTTTAAATCATATCCATCAGTTTGGATACTTATCGAATATTTAGTGTCTAAATGACTAGATTTGACATTATTTGATGTAATTTGAATGAAATGATGATTTTCGACCCAATTCGTTTTTACAATTAAAAATAATGTTTGTTTAAGTTTATGTTTAGTTTATGTTTTAATTTATGTTTAAGTTTATGTTTAAGTTTATGTTTTATTTTATGTTTTAGTTTATGTTTCAGTTTATGTTTAAGTTTATGTTTATGGTTATGTTTATGTTTATGTTTATGTTTATGTTTATGTTTATGTTTATGTTTATGTTTATGTTTATGTTTAAGTTTATGTTTAAGTTTATGTTTTAATTTATGTTTAAATTTATGTTTAAGTTTATGTTTATGTTTATGTTTATGTTTATGTTTATGTTTATGTTTATGTTTATGTTTATGTTTATGTTTATGTTTATGTTTATGTTTATGTTTATGTTTATGTTTATGTTTATGTTTATGTTTATGTTTATGTTTATGTTTATGTTTATGTTTATGTTTATGTTTATGTTTATGTTTATGTTTATGTTTATGTTTATGTTTATGTTTATGTTTATGTTTATGTTTATGTTTAAGTTTATGTTTAAGTTTATGTTTTAATTTATGTTTAAATTTATGTTTAAGTTTATGATTATGTTTATGTTTATGTTTATGTTTATGTTTATGTTTATGTTTATGTTTATGTTTATGTTTATGGTTATGTTTATGGTTATGTTTATGTTTATGTTTATGTTTATGTTTATGTTTATATTTATTTTTATGTTAATGTTTATGTTTATGTTTATGTTTATGTTTATGTTTATGTTTATGTTAATGTTTATATTTATTTTAATGTTAATAATTATGTTTATGTTTACGTTTTAATTTATGTTTAAATTTATGTTTGAATTTATGTTTAAGTTTATGTTTAAATTTATGTTTGAAATTATGTTTAAGGATATTTTTAAGTTTATGTTTTGATTTATGTTTATGTTTATGTTTAAATTTATGTTTATGTTTATGTTTATGTTTATGTTTACGTTTATGTTTATGTTTATTTTTATGTTTATGTTTATGTTTATGTTTATGTTTATGTTTATGTTTATGTTTAAGTTTATGTTTTAATTTATGTTTAAATTTATGTTTAAATTTATGTTCAAATTTAGGTTTAATTTAAAAATAAATTTAAATATAAACAAACATAAAATTAAACATAAACTTAAACATAAATTAAAACATAAACTTAAACATAAATTTACACATAAATTTAAACATAAACGTAAACATAAATTTACACATAAATTTAAACATAAACGTAAACATAAACTTGAACATAAACATAAACATAAATAAAAACATAAACATAAACATAAACATAAACATAAACATAAAAATAAACATAAACATAAATATAAACATAAACATAAACATAAACATAAACATAAACATAAACATAAACATAAACATAAACATAAACATAAACATAAACATAAACATAACTATAAACTTAAACATTAATTTAAACATAAATTAAAACATAAACTTAAACATAAACTTAAATATAAACTTAAACATAAACTTAAACATAAACATAAACATTTAAACATAAATTTAAACATAAATTAAAACATAAACATAAACATAAACATAAACATAAACATAAACATAAACATAAACATAAACATAAACATAAACATAAACATAGTCATAAATTTAAACATAAATTTAAACATAAATTAAAACATAAACATAAACATAAACATACACATAAACATAAACATAAACATAAACATAAACATAAACATAAACATAACCATAAACATAAACATAAACATAAACAAAAACATAAATATAAACATAAACATAAACATAAACATGAACATAAACCTAAACCTAAACTTAAACCTAAACCTAAACCTAACCATAAATATAAACATAAACATAAACATAAACATAAACATAAACATAAACATAAACATAAACATAAACATAAACATAAACATAAACATAAACATATACATAAACATAAACATAAACATAAACATAAACATAAACATAAATTAAAACATAAATTTAAACATAAACATAAAAATAAAAATGAACATAAACATAAACATAAACATAAACATAAACATAAACATAAATTAAAACATAAATTTAAACATAAACATAAACATAAACATAAACATAAACATAAACATAAACATAAACCTAAACCTAAACCTAAACATAAACCTAAACCTAACCATAAATATAAACATAAACATAAACATAAACATAAACATAAAAATAAACATAAACATAAACATAAACATAAACATAAACATAAACATAAACATAAACATAAACATAAACATAAACATAAACATAAACATAAACATAAACATAAACCTAAACATAAACATAAATTAAAACATAAACTTAAACATAAACATAAACATAAACATAAACATAAACATAAACATAAACATAAACATAAACATAAACATAAACATAAACATAAACATAAACATAAACATAAACATAAACATAAACATAAACATAAACATAAACATAAACATAAACATAAACATAAACATAAACATAAACATAAACATAAACATAAACATAAACATAAACATAAACATAAACATAAACATAAACATAAACATAAACATAAACATAAACATAAACATAAATTAAAAAATAAATTTAAACATAAACATAAACATAAACATAAACATAAACATAAACATAAACATAAACATAAACATAAACATAAACATAAACATAAACATAAACATAAACATAAACATAAACATAAACATAAACATAAATTAAAACATAAATTTAAACATAAACATAAACATAAACATAAACATAAACATAAACATAAACATAAATATAAACATAAACATAAACATAAATATAAACATAAACATAAACATAAACATAAACATAAACATAAACCTAAACCTAAACCTAAACCTAAACCTAAACCTAACCATAAATATAAACATAAACATAAAAATAAACATAAACATAAACATAAACATAAACATAAACATAAACATAAACATAAACATAAACATAAACATAAACATAAACATAAACATAAACATAAACATAAACATAAATCAAAACATAAACTTGAACATATCCTTAAACATAATTTCAAACATAAATTTAAACATAAACTTAAACATAAATTCAAACATAAATTTAAACATAAATTAAAACGTAAACATAAACATAAACATTAACATAAAAATAAATATAAACATAAACATAAACATAAACATAAACATAAACATAAACATAAACATAAACATAAACATAAACATAAACATAAACATAAACATAAACATAAACATAAACATAAACATAAACATAAACATAAACATAAACATAAACATAAACATAAACATAAACATAAACATAAACATAAACATAAACATAAACATAAACATAAACATAAACATAAACATAAACATAAACATAAACATAAACATAAACATAAACATAAACATAAATTAAAACATAAAGTTAAACATAAACATAAACATAAACATAAACATAAACATAAACATAAACATAAACATAAACATAAACATAAACATAAACATAAACATAAACATAAACATAAACATAAACATAAACATAAACATAAACATAAACATAAACATAAACATAAACATAAATTTAAACATAAACATAAACATAAACATAAACATAAACATAAACATAAACATAAACATAAACATAAACATAAATATAAACATAAACATAAACATAAACATAAACCTAAACCTAAACCTAAACCTAAACCTAAACCTAACCATAAATATAAACATAAACATAAAAATAAACATAAACATAAACATAAACATAAACATAAACATAAATTAAAACATAAATTTAAACATACACATAAACATAAACATAAACATAAACATAAACATAAACATAAACATAAACATAAACATAAACATAAACATAAACATAAACATAAACATAAACATAAACATAAACATAAACATAAACATAAACATAAACATAAACATAAACATAAACATAAACATAAACATAAACATAAATTAAAACATAAATTTAAACATAAACATAAACATAAACATAAACATAAACATAAACATAAACATAAACATAAACATAAATATAAACATAAACATAAACATAAATATAAACATAAACATAAACATAAACATAAACATAAACCTAAACCTAAACCTAAACCTAAACCTAAACCTAACCATAAATATAAACATAAACATAAAATTAAACATAAACATAAACATAAACATAAACATAAACATAAACATAAACATAAACATAAACATAAACATAAACATAAACATAAACATAAACATAAACATAAACATAAACATAAACATAAACATAAATCAAAACATAAACTTGAACATATCCTTAAACATAATTTCAAACATAAATTTAAACATAAACTTAAACATAAATTCAAACATAAATTTAAACATAAATTAAAACGTAAACATAAACATAAACATTAACATAAAAATAAATATAAACATAAACATAAACATAAACATAAACATAAACATAAACATAAACATAAACATAAACATAAACATAAACATAAACATAAACATAAACATAAACATAAACATAAACATAAACATAAACATAAACATAAACATAAACATAAACATAAACATAAACATAAACATAAACATTAACATAAACATAAACATAAACATAAACATAAACATAAACATAAACATAAACATAAACATAAACATAAATTAAAACATAAATTTAAACATAAACATAAACATAAACATAAACATAAACATAAACATAAACATAAACATAAACATAAACATAAACATAAACATAAACATAAACATAAACATAAACATAAACATAAACATAAACATAAACATAAACATAAACATAAACATAAACATAAACATAAACATAAACATAAATTTAAACATAAACATAAACATAAACATAAACATAAACATAAACATAAACATAAACATAAACATAAACATAAACATAAACATAAACATAAACATAAACATAAACATAAACATAAACATAAACATAAACATAAACATAAACATAAACATAAACATAAACATAAACATAAACATAAACATAAACATAAACATAAACATAAACATAAACATAAACATAAACATAAACATAAACATAAACATAAACATAAACATAAACATAAACATAAACATAAACATAAACATAAACATAAACATAAACATAAACATAAACATAAACATAAACATAAACATAAACATAAACATAAACATAAACATAAACATAAACATAAACATAAACATAAACATAAACATAAACATAAACATAAACCTAAACCTAAACCTAAACCTAAACCTAAACCTAACCATAAATATAAACATAAACATAAACATAAACATAAACATAAACATAAACATAAACATAAACATAAACATAAACATAAACATAAACATAAACATAAACATAAACATAAACATAAACATAAACATAAACATAAACATAAACATAAACATAAACATAAACATAAACATAAACATAAACATAAACATAAACATAAACATAAACATAAACATAAACATAAACATAAACATAAACATAAACATAAACATAAACATAAACCTAAACCTAAACCTAAACCTAAACCTAAACCTAACCATAAATATAAACATAAACATAAACATAAACATAAACATAAACAAAAACATAAACATAAACATAAACATAAACATAAACATAAACATAAACATAAACATAAACATAAACATAAACATAAACATAAACATAAACATAAACATAAACATAAACATAAACATAAACATAAATATAAACATGCATAAGCAAAAGATTAAACATAAGCTAAATCATACAAGTAAATAAACATATAACATCTGCAAATCGACTCGATTTGTATTAAAACGGTGTATTTTGATAATAAACGTCTCGATTCTTACCAATAACAATCGGATCAAATTATTTTAAATCATATCCATCAGTTTGGATACTTATCGAATATTTAGTGTCTAAATGACTAGATTTGACATTATTTGATGTAATTTGAATGAAATGATGATTTTCGACCCAATTCGTTTTTACAATTAAAAATAATGTTTGTTTAAGTTTATGTTTAAGTTTATGTTTTAATTTATGTTTCAGTTTATGTTTCAGTTTATGTTTAAGTTTATGTTTATGGTTATGTTTATGTTTATGTTTATGTTTATGTTTATGTTTATGTTTATGTTTATGTTTATGTTTATGTTTATGTTTATGTTTATGTTTATGTTTATGTTTATGTTTATGTTTATGTTTATGTTTATGTTTATGTTTATGTTTATGTTTATGTTTATGTTTATGTTTATGTTTATGTTTTAATTTATGTTTAAATTAATGACTATGTTTATGTTTATGTTTATGTTTATGTTTATGTTTATGTTTATGTTTATGTTTATGTTTATGTTTATGTTTATGTTTATGTTTATGTTTATGTTTATGTTTATGTTTATGTTTATGTTTATGTTTATGTTTATGTTTACGTTTATGTTTATGTTTATGTTTATGTTTATGTTTATGTTTATGTTTATGTTTATGTTTATGTTTATGTTTAAGTTTATATTTAAGTTTATGTTTAAGTTTATGTTTTAATTTATGTTTAAATTAATGTTTAAGTTTATAGTTATGTTTATGTTTATGTTTATGTTTATGTTAATGTTTATGTTTATGTTTATGTTTATGTTTATGTTTATATTTATGTTTATGTTTATTTTTATGTTTATGTTTATGTTTATGTTTATGTTTTTATTTATGTTTATGTTTATGTTCAAGTTTATGTTTACGTTTATGTTTAAATTTATGTGTAAATTTATGTTTACGTTTATGTTTAAATTTATGTGAAAATTTATGTTTAAGTTTATGTTTTAATTTATGTTTAAGTTCATGTTTAATTTTATGTTTGTTTATATTTAAATTTATTTTTAAATTAAACCTAAATTTGAACATAAATTTAAACATAAATTTAAACATAAATTAAAACATAAACATAAACATAAACATAAACATAAACATAAACATAAACATAAACATAAACATAAACATAAACATAAACATAAACATAAACATAAACATAAACATAAACATAAACATAAAAATAAATATAAACATAAACGTAAACATAAACATAAACATAAACATAAACATAAATTTAAACATAAACATAAACATAAACATAAACATAAACATAAACATAAACATAAACATAAACATAAACATAAACATAAACATAAACATAAACATAAATCAAAACATAAACTTAAACATATCCTTAAACATAATTTCAAACATAAATTTAAACATAAACTTAAACATAAATTCAAACATAAATTTAAACATAAATTAAAACGTAAACATAAACATAAACATTAACAAAAAAATTAATATAAACATAAACATAAACATAAACATAAACATAAACATAAACATAAACATAAACATAAACATAAACATAAACATAAACATAAACATAAACATAAACATAAACATAAACATAAACATAAACATAAACATAAATTAAAACATAAATTTAAACATAAACATAAACATAAACATAAACATAAACAAAAACATAAACATAAACATAAACATAAACATAAACATAAACATAAACATAAACATAAACATAAACATAAACATAAACCTAAACCTAAACCTAAACCTAAACCTAAACCTAACCATAAATATAAACATAAACATAAACATAAACATAAACATAAACATAAACATAAACATAAACATAAACATAAACATAAACATAAACATAAACATAAACATAAACATAAACATAAACATAAACATAAACATAAACATAAACGTAAACATAAACATAAACATAAATATAAACATAAACATAAACATAAATTAAAACATAAATTTAAACATAAACATAAACATAAACATAAACATAAACATAAACATAAACATAAACAAAAACATAAACATAAACATAAACATAAACATAAACCTAAACCTAAACCTAAACCTAAACCTAAACCTAACCATAAATATAAACATAAACATAAACATAAACATAAACATAAACATAAACATAAACATAAACATAAACATAAACATAAACATAAACATAAACATAAACATAAACATAAACATAAACATAAACATAAACATAAACATAAACATAAACATAAACATAAACATAAACATAAACATAAATTAAAACATAAATTTAAACATAAACATAAACATAAACATAAACATAAACATAAACATAAACAAAAACATAAACATAAACATAAACATAAACAGAAACATAAACATAAACATAAACATAAACATAAACATAACCATAAACATAAACTTAAACATAAACTGAAACATAAACTAAAACATAAAATAAAACATAAACTTAAACGTAAATTTACACATAAATTTAAACATAAACGTAAACATAAATTTACACATAAATTTAAACATAAACGTAAACATAAACTTGAACATAAACATAAACATAAAAAAAAACATAAACATAAACATAAACATAAACATAAAAATAAACATAAACATAAATATAAACATAAACATAAACATAAACATAAACATAAACATAAACATAAACATAAACATAAACATAAACATTTACATAAACATAAACCTAAACATAAACATAAACATAAACATAAACATATACATAAACATAAACATAAACATAAACATAAACATAAACATAAACATAAACATAAACATAAACATAAACATAAACATAAACATAAACATAAACATAAACATAAACATAAACATAACCATAAACATAAACATAAACATAAACATAAACATAAACATAAATATAAACATAAACATAAACATAAACATAATCATAAACTTAAACATAAATTTAAACATAAATTAAAACATAAACTTAAACATAAACTTAAACATAAACATAAACATAAACATAAACATAAACATAAACATAAACATAAACATAAACATAAACATAAACATAAACATAAACATAAACATAAACATAAACATAAACATAAACATAAACATAAACATAAACATAAACATAAACATAAACATAAACATAAACATAAACATAAATTAAAACATAAATTTAAACATAAACATAAACATAAACATAAACATAAACAAAAACATAAACATAAACATAAACATAAACATAAACATAAACATAAACATAAACATAAACATAAACCTAAACCTAAACCTAAACCTAAACCTAAACCTAACCATAAATATAAACATAAACATAAACATAAACATAAACATAAACATAAACATAAACATAAACATAAACATAAACATAAACATAAACATAAACATAAACATAAACATAAACATAAACATAAACATAAACATAAACATAAACGTAAACATAAACATAAACATAAATATAAACATAAACATAAACATAAATTAAAACATAAATTTAAACATAAACATAAACATAAACATAAACATAAACATAAACATAAACATAAACAAAAACATAAACATAAACATAAACATAAACCTAAACCTAAACCTAAACCTAAACCTAAACCTAACCATAAATATAAACATAAACATAAACATAAACATAAACATAAACATAAACATAAACATAAACATAAACATAAACATAAACATAAACATAAACATAAACATAAACATAAACATAAACATAAACATAAACATAAACATAAACATAAACATAAACATAAACATAAACATAAACATAAACATAAACATAAACATAAACATAAACATAAACATAAACATAAACATAAATTAAAACATAAATTTAAACATAAACATAAACATAAACATAAACATAAACATAAACATAAACAAAAACATAAACATAAACATAAACATAAACAGAAACATAAACATAAACATAAACATAAACATAAACATAAACATAAACATAAACATAAACATAAACATAACCATAAACATAAACTTAAACATAAACTGAAACATAAACTAAAACATAAAATAAAACATAAACTTAAACGTAAATTTACACATAAATTTAAACATAAACGTAAACATAAATTTACACATAAATTTAAACATAAACGTAAACATAAACTTGAACATAAACATAAACATAAAAAAAAACATAAACATAAACATAAACATAAACATAAAAATAAACATAAACATAAATATAAACATAAACATAAACATAAACATAAACATAAACATAAACATAAACATAAACATAAACATAAACATAAACATAAACATTTACATAAACATAAACCTAAACATAAACATAAACATAAACATAAACATATACATAAACATAAACATAAACATAAACATAAACATAAACATAAACATAAACATAAACATAAACATAAACATAAACATAAACATAAACATAAACATAAACATAAACATAACCATAAACATAAACATAAACATAAACATAAACATAAACATAAACATAAACATAAACATAAACATAATCATAAACTTAAACATAAATTTAAACATAAATTAAAACATAAACTTAAACATAAACTTAAACATAAACATAAACATAAACATAAACATAAACATAAACATAAACATAAACATAAACATAAACATAAACATAAACATAAACATAAACATAAACATAAACATTAACATAAACATAAACATAAACATAAACATAAACATAAACTTAAACATAAATTTAAACATAAATTAAAACATAAACTTAAACATAAACTTAAACATAAACATAAACATAAACATAAACATAAACATAAACATAAACATAAACATAAACATAAACATAAACCTAAACATAAACATAAACATAAACATAAACATAAACATAAACATAAACATAAACATAAACATAAACATAACCATAAACATAAACTTAAACATAAACTGAAACATAAACTAAAACATAAAATAAAACATAAACTTAAACATAAACATAAACATAAATTAAAACATAAACTAAACATAAACTTAAACAAACATTATTTTTAATTGTAAAAACGAATTGGGTCGAAAATCATCATTTCATTCAAATTACATCAAATAATGTCAAATCTAGTCATTTAGACACTAAATATTC
The DNA here is from genome assembly GCA_961205875.1 of Sialis fuliginosa. Classification (NCBI taxonomy): domain Eukaryota; kingdom Metazoa; phylum Arthropoda; class Insecta; order Megaloptera; family Sialidae; genus Sialis; species Sialis fuliginosa. Next base: position 34,926,703 of record OY540811.1, read on the forward strand.
GATAAGTATCCAAACTGATGGATATGATTTAAAATAATTTGATCCGATTGTTATTGGTAAGAATCGAGACGTTTATTATCAAAATACACCGTTTTAATACAAATCGAGTCGATTTGCAGATGTTATATGACTTGTATGATTTAGCTTATGTTTAATCTTTTGCTTATGTTTGTTTATGGTTATGTTTATGTTTATGTTTATGTATATGTTTATGTTTATGTTTATGTTTATGTTTATGTTTATGTTTATGTTTATGTTTATGTTTATGTTTATGTTTATGTTTATGTTTATGTTTATGTTTATGTTTATGTTTATGTTTATGTTTATGTTTATGTTTACGTTTATGTTTATGTTTATGTTTATGTTTATGTTTATGTTTATGTTTATGTTTATGTTTATGTTTAAGTTTATATTTAAGTTTATGTTTAAGTTTATGTTTTAATTTATGTTTAAATTAATGTTTAAGTTTATAGTTATGTTTATGTTTATGTTTATGTTTATGTTAATGTTTATGTTTATGTTTATGTTTATGTTTATGTTTATATTTATGTTTATGTTTATTTTTATGTTTATGTTTATGTTTATGTTTATGTTTTTATTTATGTTTATGTTTATGTTCAAGTTTATGTTTACGTTTATGTTTAAATTTATGTGTAAATTTATGTTTACGTTTATGTTTAAATTTATGTGTAAATTTATGTTTAAGTTTATGTTTTAATTTATGTTTAAGTTCATGTTTAATTTTATGTTTGTTTATATTTAAATTTATTTTTAAATTAAACCTAAATTTGAACATAAATTTAAACATAAATTTAAACATAAATTAAAACATAAACATAAACATAAACATAAACATAAACATAAACATAAACATAAACATAAACATAAACATAAACATAAACATAAACATAAACATAAACATAAACATAAACATAAAAATAAATATAAACATAAACGTAAACATAAACATAAACATAAACATAAACATAAATTTAAACATAAACATAAACATAAACATAAACATAAACATAAACATAAACATAAACATAAACATAAACATAAACATAAACATAAACATAAACATAAACATAAATCAAAACATAAACTTAAACATATCCTTAAACATAATTTCAAACATAAATTTAAACATAAACTTAAACATAAATTCAAACATAAATTTAAACATAAATTAAAACGTAAACATAAACATAAACATTAACAAAAAAATTAATATAAACATAAACATAAACATAAACATAAACATAAACATAAACATAAACATAAACATAAACATAAACATAAACATAAACATAAACATAAACATAAACATAAACATAAACATAAACATAAACATAAACATAAATTAAAACATAAATTTAAACATAAACATAAACATAAACATAAACATAAACAAAAACATAAACATAAACATAAACATAAACATAAACATAAACATAAACATAAACATAAACATAAACCTAAACCTAAACCTAAACCTAAACCTAAACCTAACCATAAATATAAACATAAACATAAACATAAACATAAACATAAACATAAACATAAACATAAACATAAACATAAACATAAACATAAACATAAACATAAACATAAACATAAACATAAACATAAACATAAACATAAACATAAACATAAACGTAAACATAAACATAAACATAAATATAAACATAAACATAAACATAAATTAAAACATAAATTTAAACATAAACATAAACATAAACATAAACATAAACATAAACATAAACATAAACAAAAACATAAACATAAACATAAACATAAACATAAACCTAAACCTAAACCTAAACCTAAACCTAAACCTAACCATAAATATAAACATAAACATAAACATAAACATAAACATAAACATAAACATAAACATAAACATAAACATAAACATAAACATAAACATAAACATAAACATAAACATAAACATAAACATAAACATAAACATAAACATAAACATAAACATAAACATAAACATAAACATAAACATAAACATAAACATAAACATAAACATAAACATAAATTAAAACATAAATTTAAACATAAACATAAACATAAACATAAACATAAACATAAACATAAACATAAACAAAAACATAAACATAAACATAAACATAAACAGAAACATAAACATAAACATAAACATAAACATAAACATAAACATAAACATAACCATAAACATAAACTTAAACATAAACTGAAACATAAACTAAAACATAAAATAAAACATAAACTTAAACGTAAATTTACACATAAATTTAAACATAAACGTAAACATAAATTTACACATAAATTTAAACATAAACGTAAACATAAACTTGAACATAAACATAAACATAAAAAAAAACATAAACATAAACATAAACATAAACATAAAAATAAACATAAACATAAATATAAACATAAACATAAACATAAACATAAACATAAACATAAACATAAACATAAACATAAACATAAACATTTACATAAACATAAACCTAAACATAAACATAAACATAAACATAAACATATACATAAACATAAACATAAACATAAACATAAACATAAACATAAACATAAACATAAACATAAACATAAACATAAACATAAACATAAACATAAACATAAACATAAACATAAACATAAACATAAACATAACCATAAACATAAACATAAACATAAACATAAACATAAACATAAACATAAACATAAACATAAACATAAACATAATCATAAACTTAAACATAAATTTAAACATAAATTAAAACATAAACTTAAACATAAACTTAAACATAAACATAAACATAAACATAAACATAAACATAAACATAAACATAAACATAAACATAAACATAAACATAAACATAAACATAAACATAAACATAAACATAAACATAAACATAAACATAAACATAAACATAAACATAAACATAAACATAAACATAAACATAAACATAAACATAAACATAAATTAAAACATAAATTTAAACATAAACATAAACATAAACATAAACATAAACAAAAACATAAACATAAACATAAACATAAACATAAACATAAACATAAACATAAACATAAACATAAACATAAACCTAAACCTAAACCTAAACCTAAACCTAAACCTAACCATAAATATAAACATAAACATAAACATAAACATAAACATAAACATAAACATAAACATAAACATAAACATAAACATAAACATAAACATAAACATAAACATAAACATAAACATAAACATAAACATAAACATAAACATAAACATAAACGTAAACATAAACATAAACATAAATATAAACATAAACATAAACATAAATTAAAACATAAATTTAAACATAAACATAAACATAAACATAAACATAAACATAAACATAAACATAAACAAAAACATAAACATAAACATAAACATAAACCTAAACCTAAACCTAAACCTAAACCTAAACCTAACCATAAATATAAACATAAACATAAACATAAACATAAACATAAACATAAACATAAACATAAACATAAACATAAACATAAACATAAACATAAACATAAACATAAACATAAACATAAACATAAACATAAACATAAACATAAACATAAACATAAACATAAACATAAACATAAACATAAACATAAATTAAAACATAAATTTAAACATAAACATAAACATAAACATAAACATAAACATAAACAAAAACATAAACATAAACATAAACATAAACAGAAACATAAACATAAACATAAACATAAACATAAACATAAACATAAACATAAACATAAACATAAACATAACCATAAACATAAACTTAAACATAAACTGAAACATAAACTAAAACATAAAATAAAACATAAACTTAAACGTAAATTTACACATAAATTTAAACATAAACGTAAACATAAATTTACACATAAATTTAAACATAAACGTAAACATAAACTTGAACATAAACATAAACATAAAAAAAAACATAAACATAAACATAAACATAAACATAAAAATAAACATAAACATAAATATAAACATAAACATAAACATAAACATAAACATAAACATAAACATAAACATAAACATAAACATAAACATAAACATAAACATTTACATAAACATAAACCTAAACATAAACATAAACATAAACATAAACATATACATAAACATAAACATAAACATAAACATAAACATAAACATAAACATAAACATAAACATAAACATAAACATAAACATAAACATAAACATAAACATAAACATAAACATAACCATAAACATAAACATAAACATAAACATAAACATAAACATAAACATAAACATAAACATAAACATAATCATAAACTTAAACATAAATTTAAACATAAATTAAAACATAAACTTAAACATAAACTTAAACATAAACATAAACATAAACATAAACATAAACATAAACATAAACATAAACATAAACATAAACATAAACATAAACATAAACATAAACATAAACATTAACATAAACATAAACATAAACATAAACATAAACATAAACTTAAACATAAATTTTAACATAAATTAAAACATAAACTTAAACATAAACTTAAACATAAACATAAACATAAACATAAACATAAACATAAACATAAACATAAACATAAACATAAACATAAACCTAAACATAAACATAAACATAAACATAAACATAAACATAAACATAAACATAAACATAAACATAACCATAAACATAAACTTAAACATAAACTGAAACATAAACTAAAACATAAAATAAAACATAAACTTAAACATAAACATAAACATAAATTAAAACATAAACTAAACATAAACTTAAACAAACATTATTTTTAATTGTAAAAACGAATTGGGTCGAAAATCATCATTTCATTCAAATTACATCAAATAATGTCAAATCTAGTCATTTAGACACTAAATATTCGATAAGTATCCAAACTGATGGATATGATTTAAAATAATTTGATCCGATTGTTATTGGTAAGAATCGAGACGTTTATTATCAAAATACACCGTTTTAATACAAATCGAGTCGATTTGCAGATGTTATATGACTTGTATGATTTAGCTTATGTTTAATCTTTTGCTTATGTTTGTTTATGGTTATGTTTATGTTTATGTTTATGTATATGTTTATGTTTATGTTTATGTTTATGTTTATGTTTATGTTTATGTTTATGTTTATGTTTATGTTTATGTTTATGTTTATGTTTATGTTTATGTTTATGTTTATGTTTATGTTTATGTTTATGTTTATGTTTATGTTTATGTTTATGTTTATGTTTATGTTTATGTTTATGTTTATGTTTATGTTTATGTTTATGTTTATGTTTATGTTTATGTTTATGTTTATGTTTATGTTTATGTTTATGTTTATGTTTATGTTTATGTTTATGTTTATGTTTATGTTTATGTTTATGTTTATGTTTATGTTTATGTTTATGTTTATGTTTATGTTTATGTTTATGTTTATGTTTATGTTTATGTTTATGTTTATGTTTATGTTTATGTTTATGTTTATATTTATGGTTAGGTTTAGGTTTAGGTTTAGGTTTAGGTTTAGGTTTATGTTTATGTTTATGTTTATGTTTATGTTTATGTTTATGTTTATGTTTAAATTTATGTTTTAATTTATGTTTATATTTATGTTTATGTTTATGTTTATGTTTATGTTTATGTTTATGTTTATGTTTATGTTTATGTTTATGTTTATGTTTATGTTTATGTTTATGTTTATGTTTATGTTTATGTTTATGTTTATGTTTATGTTTATGTTTATGTTTATGTTTATGTTTATGTTTATGTTTATGTTTATGTTTATGTTTATGTTTATGTTTATGTTTATGTTTATGTTTATGTTTATGTTTATGTTTATGTTTATGTTTATGTTTATGTTTATGTTTATGTTTATGTTTATGTTTATGTTTATGTTTATGTTTATGTTTATGTTTATGTTTATGTTTATGTTTATGTTTATGTTTATGTTTATGTTTATGGTTAGGTTTAGGTTTAGGTTTAGGTTTAGGTTTAGGTTTATGTTTATGTTTATGTTTATGTTTATGTTTATGTTTATGTTTATGTTTATGTTTATGTTTATGTTTATGTTTATGTTTATGTTTATGTTTATGTTTATGTTTATGTTTATGTTTAAATTTATGTTTTAATTTATGTTTATGTTTATGTTTATGTTTATGTTTATGTTTATGTTTATGTTTATGTTTATGTTTATGTTTATGTTTATGTTTATGTGTATGTTTATGTTTATGTTTATGTTTATGTTTATGTTTATGTTTATGTTTATGTTTATGTTTATGTTTATGTTTATATTTATTTTTATGTTAATGTTTATGTTTATGTTTACGTTTTAATTTATGTTTAAATTTATGTTTGAATTTATGTTTAAGTTTATGTTTAAATTTATGTTTGAAATTATGTTTAAGGATATGTTCAAGTTTATGTTTTGATTTATGTTTATGTTTATGTTTATGTTTATGTTTATGTTTATGTTTATGTTTATGTTTATGTTTATGTTTATGTTTATGTTTATGTTTATGTTTATGTTTATGTTTATGTTTATGTTTATGTTTATGTTTATTTTTATGTTTATGTTTATATTTATGGTTAGGTTTAGGTTTAGGTTTAGGTTTAGGTTTAGGTTTATGTTTATGTTTATGTTTATGTTTATGTTTATATTTATGTTTATGTTTATGTTTATATTTATGTTTATGTTTATGTTTATGTTTATGTTTATGTTTATGTTTATGTTTATGTTTATGTTTATGTTTAAATTTATGTTTTAATTTATGTTTATGTTTATGTTTATGTTTATGTTTATGTTTATGTTTATGTTTATGTTTATGTTTATGTTTATGTTTATGTTTATGTTTATGTTTATGTTTATGTTTATGTTTATGTTTATGTTTATGTTTATGTTTATGTTTATGTTTATGTTTATGTGTATGTTTAAATTTATGTTTTAATTTATGTTTATGTTTATGTTTATGTTTATGTTTATGTTTATTTTTATGTTTATGTTTATATTTATGGTTAGGTTTAGGTTTAGGTTTAGGTTTAGGTTTAGGTTTATGTTTATGTTTATGTTTATGTTTATATTTATGTTTATGTTTATGTTTATGTTTATGTTTATGTTTATGTTTATGTTTATGTTTATGTTTATGTTTAAATTTATGTTTATGTTTATGTTTATGTTTATGTTTATGTTTATGTTTATGTTTATGTTTATGTTTATGTTTATGTTTATGTTTATGTTTATGTTTATGTTTATGTTTATGTTTATGTTTATGTTTATGTTTATGTTTATGTTTATGTTTAACTTTATGTTTTAATTTATGTTTATGTTTATGTTTATGTTTATGTTTATGTTTATGTTTATGTTTATGTTTATGTTTATGTTTATGTTTATGTTTATGTTTATGTTTATGTTTATGTTTATGTTTATGTTTATGTTTATGTTTATGTTTATGTTTATGTTTATGTTTATGTTTATGTTTATGTTTATGTTTATGTTTATGTTTATGTTTATGTTTATGTTTATGTTTATGTTTATGTTTATGTTTATGTTTATGTTTATGTTTATATTTATTTTTATGTTAATGTTTATGTTTATGTTTACGTTTTAATTTATGTTTAAATTTATGTTTGAATTTATGTTTAAGTTTATGTTTAAATTTATGTTTGAAATTATGTTTAAGGATATGTTCAAGTTTATGTTTTGATTTATGTTTATGTTTATGTTTATGTTTATGTTTATGTTTATGTTTATGTTTATGTTTATGTTTATGTTTATGTTTATGTTTATGTTTATGTTTATGTTTATGTTTATGTTTATTTTTATGTTTATGTTTATATTTATGGTTAGGTTTAGGTTTAGGTTTAGGTTTAGGTTTAGGTTTATGTTTATGTTTATGTTTATGTTTATGTTTATGTTTATGTTTATATTTATGTTTATGTTTATGTTTATATTTATGTTTATGTTTATGTTTATGTTTATGTTTATGTTTATGTTTATGTTTATGTTTAAATTTATGTTTTAATTTATGTTTATGTTTATGTTTATGTTTATGTTTATGTTTATGTTTATGTTTATGTTTATGTTTATGTTTATGTTTATGTTTATGTTTATGTTTATGTTTATGTTTATGTTTATGTTTATGTTTATGTTTATGTTTAAATTTATGTTTTAATTTATGTTTATGTTTATGTTTATGTTTATGTTTATGTTTATGTTTATGTTTATGTTTATGTTTATGTTTATGTTTATGTTTATGTTTATGTTTATGTTAATGTTTATGTTTATGTTTATGTTTATGTTTATGTTTATGTTTATGTTTATGTTTATGTTTATGTTTATGTTTATGTTTATGTTTATGTTTATGTTTATGTTTATGTTTATGTTTATGTTTATGTTTATGTTTATGTTTATGTTTATGTTTATGTTTATGTTTATGTTTATGTTTATGTTTATGTTTATGTTTATGTTTATGTTTATGTTTATGTTTATGTTTATGTTTATGTTTATGTTTATGTTTATGTTTATGTTTATGTTTATGTTTATGTTTATGTTTATGTTTATGTTTATGTTTATATTTATGGTTAGGTTTAGGTTTAGGTTTAGGTTTAGGTTTATGTTTATGTTTATATTTATGTTTATGTTTATGTTTATATTTATGTTTATGTTTATGTTTATGTTTATGTTTATGTTTATGTTTATGTTTAAATTTATGTTTTAATTTATGTTTATATTTATGTTTATGTTTATGTTTATGTTTATGTTTATGTTTATGTTTATGTTTATGTTTATGTTTATGTTTATGTTTATGTTTATGTTTATGTTTAAGTTTATGTTTATGTTTATGTTTATGTTTATGTTTATGTTTATGTTTATGTTTATGTTTATGTTTATGTTTATGTTTATGTTTATGTTTATGTTTATGTTTATGTTTATGTTTATGTTTATGTTTAAATTTATGTTTTAATTTATGTTTATGTTTATGTTTATGTTTATGTTTATGTTTATGTTTATGTTTATGTTTATGTTTATGTTTATGTTTATGTTTATGTTTATGTTTATGTTTATGTTTATGTTTATGTTTATGTTTATGTTTATGTTTATGTTTATGTTTATGTTTATGTTTATGTTTATGTTTATGTTTATGTTTATGTTTATGTTTATGTTTATGTTTATGTTTATGTTTATGTTTATGTTTATGTTTATGTTTATGTTTATGTTTAAGTTTATGTTTTCAGTTATGTTTGAATTTATGTTTAAATTTATGTTCAAATTTAGGTTCAATTTAAAAATAAATTTAAATATAAACAAACATAAAATTAAACATAAACTTAAACATAAATTAAAACATAAACTTAAACATAAATTTACACATAAATTTAAACATAAACGTAAACATAAATTTACACATAAATTTAAACATAAACGTAAACATAAACTTGAACATAAACATAAACATAAATAAAAACATAAACATAAACATAAACATAAACATAAAAATAAACATAAACATAAATTTAAACATAAACATAAACATAAACATAAACATAAACATAAACATAAACATAAACATAAACATAAACATAACTATAAACTTAAACATTAATTTAAACATAAATTAAAACATAAACTTAAACATAAACTTAAATATAAACTTAAGCATAAACTTAAACATAAACATAAACATAAACATAAACATAAACATAAACATAAACATAAACATAAACATAAACATAAACATAAACATAAATTTAAACATAAACATAAACATAAACATAAACATAAACATAAACATAAACATAAACATAAACATAAACATAAACATAAACATAAACATAAAAATAAACATAAACATAAACGTAAACATAAACATAAACATAAACATAAATTTAAACATAAACATAAACATAAACATAAACATAAACATAAACATAAACATAAACATAAACATTAACATAAACATAAACATAAACATAAACATAAACATAAACATAAACATAAACATAAACATAAACATAAACATAAACATAAATCAAAACATGAACTTAAACATATCCTTAAACATAATTTCAAACATAAATTTAAACATAAACTTAAACATAAATTCAAAAAATAATTTTAAACATAAATTAAAACGTAAACATAAACATAAACATTAACATAAAAATAAATATAAACATTAACAAAAACATAAACATAAACATAAACATAAACATAAACATAAACATAAACATAAACATAAACATAAACATAAACATAAACATAAACATAAACATAAACATAAACATAAACATAAACATAAACATAAACATAAACATAAACATAAACATAAACATAAACATAAACATAAACATAAACATAAACATAAATTAAAACATAAATTTAAACATATACATAAACATAAACATAAACATAAACATAAACCTAAACCTAAACCTAACCATAAATATAAACATAAACATAAACATAAACATAAACATAAACATAAACATAAACATAAACATAAACATAAACATAAACATAAACATAAACATAAACATATACATAAACATAAACATAAACATAAACATAAACATAAACATAAACATAAACATAAACATAAACATAAACATAAACATAAACATAAACATAAACATAAACATAAACATAAACATAAACATAAACATAAACATAAACATAAACATAAACATAAACATAAACATAAACATAAACATAAACATAAACATAAACATAAACATAAACATAAACATAAACATAAACATAAACATAAACCTAAACCTAAACTTAAACCTAAACCTAAACCTAACCATAAATATAAACATAAACATAAACATAAACATAAACATAAACATAAACATAAACATAAACATATACATAAACATAAACATAAACATAACCTTAAACAAACATAAGCAAAAGATTAAACATAAGCTAAATCATACAAGTCACATAACATCTGCAAATCGACTCGATTTGTATTAAAACGGTGTATTTTGATAATAAACGTCTCGATTATTACAAATAACAATCGGATCAAATTATTTTAAATCATATCCATCAGTTTGGATACTTATCGAATATTTAGTGTCTAAATGACTAGATTTTTACATTATTTAATGTAATTTGAATGAAATGATGATTTTCGACCCAATTCGTTTTTACAATTAAAAATAATGTTTGTTTAAGTTTATGTTTAGTTTATGTTTTAATTTATGTTTATGTTTATGTTTAAGTTTATGTTTTATTTTATGTTTATGTTTATGTTCAAGTTTATGTTTACGTTTATGTTTAAATTTATGTGTAAATTTATGTTTACGTTTATGTTTAAATTTATGTGTAAATTTATGTTTAAGTTTATGTTTTAATTTATGTTTAAGTTTATGTTTAATTTTATGTTTGTTTATATTTAAATTTATTTTTAAATTAAACCTAAATTTGAACATAAATTTAAACATAAATTTAAACATAAATTAAAACATAAACTTAAACATAAACATAAACATAAACATAAACATAAACATAAACATAAACATAAACATAAACATAAACATAAATTTAAACATAAACATAAACATAAACATAAACATAAACATAAACATAAACATAAACATAAACATAAACATAAACATAAACATAAACATAAACATAAACATAAACATAAACATAAACATAAATCAAAACATAAACTTAAACATATCCTTAAACATAATTTCAAACATAAATTTAAACATAAACTTAAACATAAACATAAACATAAACATAAACATAAACATAAACATAAACATAAACATAAACATAAACATAAACATAAACATAAACATAAACATAAACATAAACATAAACATAAACATAAACATAAACATAAACATAAACATAAACATAAACATAAACATAAACATAAACATAAACATAAACATAAACATAAACATAAACATAAACATAAACATAAACATAAACATAAACATAAACATAAACATAAACATAAACATAAACATAAAAATAACAAAAAAAAAACATAAACATTAAAACATAAACTAAACATAAACTTAAACAAACATTATTTTTAATTGTAAAAACGAATTGGGTCGAAAATCATCATTTCATTCAAATTACATTAAATAATGTAAAAATCTAGTCATTTAGACACTAAATATTCGATAAGTATCCAAACTGATGGATATGATTTAAAATAATTTGATCCGATTGTTATTTGTAATAATCGAGACGTTTATTATCAAAATACACCGTTTTAATACAAATCGAGTCGATTTGCAGATGTTATGTGACTTGTATGATTTAGCTTATGTTTAATCTTTTGCTTATGTTTGTTTAAGGTTATGTTTATGTTTATGTTTATGTATATGTTTATGTTTATGTTTATGTTTATGTTTATGTTTATGTTTATGTTTATGTTTATGTTTATGTTTATGTTTATGTTTATATTTATGGTTAGGTTTAGGTTTAGGTTTAAGTTTAGGTTTAGGTTTATGTTTATGTTTATGTTTATGTTTATGTTTATGTTTATGTTTATGTTTATGTTTATGTTTATGTTTATGTTTATGTTTATGTTTATGTTTATGTTTATGTTTATGTTTATGTTTATGTTTATGTTTATGTTTATGTTTATGTTTATGTTTATGTTTATGTTTATGTTTATGTTTATGTTTATGTTTATGTTTATGTTTATGTTTATGTTTATGTTTATGTTTATGTATATGTTTATGTTTATGTTTATGTTTATGTTTATGTTTATGTTTATGTTTATGTTTATGTTTATGTTTATGTTTATGTTTATGTTTATGTTTATGTTTATGTTTATGTTTATATTTATGGTTAGGTTTAGGTTTAGGTTTATGTTTATGTTTATGTTTATGTTTATCTATATGTTTAAATTTATGTTTTAATTTATGTTTATGTTTATGTTTATGTTTATGTTTATGTTTAAACATAAATATAAATAAACATAAACATAAACATAAACATAAACATAAACATAAACATAAACATAAACATAAACATAAATATAAACATAAACATAAACATAACATTAAACATATACATAAACATAAACATAAACATAAACATAAACATAAACATAAACATAAACATAAACATAAACATAAACATAAACATAAACATAAACATAAACATAAACATAAACATAAACATAAACATAAACATAAACATAAACATAAACATAAACATAAACATAAACATAAACATAAACAAAAACATAAACATAAACATAAACATAAACATAAACATAAACATTTACATAAACATAAACATAAACATAAACATAAACATAAACATAAACATAAACATAAACATAAACATAAACATAAACATAAACATAAACATAAACATAAACATAAACACAAACATAAACATAAACATAAACATAAATTAAAACATAAATTTAAACATAAACATAAACATAAACATAAACATAAACATAAACATAAATATAAACATAAACATAAACATAAACATAAACATAAACATAAACATAAACATAAACATAAACATAAACATAAACATAAACATAAACATAAACATAAACATAAATTAAAACATAAATTTAAACATAAACATAAACATAAACATAAACATAAACATAAACATAAACATAAACATAAACATAAACATAAATTAAAACATAAATTTAAACATAAACATAAACATAAACATAAACATAAACATAAACATAAACATAAACATAAACATAAACATAAATATAAACATAAACATAAACATAACATTAAACATATACATAAACATAAACATAAACATAACCATAAACAAACATAAGCAAAAGATTAAACATAAGCTAAATCATACAAGTCATATAACATCTGCAAATCGACTCGATTTGTATTAAAACGGTGTATTTTGATAATAAACGTCTCGATTCTTACCAATAACAATCGGATCAAATTATTTTAAATCATATCCATCAGTTTGGATACTTATCGAATATTTAGTGTCTAAATGACTAGATTTGACATTATTTGATGTAATTTGAATGAAATGATGATTTTCGACCCAATTCGTTTTTACAATTAAAAATAATGTTTGTTTAAGTTTATGTTTAGTTTATGTTTTAATTTATGTTTATGTTTATGTTTAAGTTTATGTTTTATTTTATGTTTTAGTTTATGTTTCAGTTTATGTTTAAGTTTATGTTTATGGTTATGTTTATGTTTATGTTTATGTTTATGTTTATGTTTATGTTTATGTTTATGTTTATGTTTATGTTTAGGTTTATGTTTATGTTTATGTTTATGTTTATGTTTATGTTTATGTTTATGTTTATGTTTATGTTTATGTTTATGTTTATGTTTATGTTTAAGTTTATGTTTAAGTTTATGTTTTAATTTATGTTTAAATTTATGTTTAAGTTTATGTTTATGTTTATGTTTATGTTTATGTTTATGTTAATGTTTATGTTTATGTTTATGTTTATGTTTATGTTTATGTTTATGTTTATGTTTATGTTTATGTTTATGTTTATGTTTATGTTTATGTTTATGTTTATGTTTATGTTTAAGTTTATGTTTAAGTTTATGTTTTAATTTATGTTTAAATTTATGTTTAAGTTTATGATTATGTTTATGTTTATGTTTATGTTTATGTTTATGTTTATGTTTATGTTTATGTTTATGTTTATGGTTATGTATATGTTTATGTTTATGTTTATGTTTATGTTTATGTTTATGTTTATGTTTATGTTTATGTTTATGTTTATGTTTATGTTTATGTTTATGTTTATGTTTATGTTTATGTATATGTTTATGTTTATGTTTATGTTTATGTTTAGGTTTATGTTTATGTAAATGTTTATGTTTATGTTTATGTTTATGTTTATGTTTATGTTTATGTTTATGTTTATGTTTATGTTTATGTTTATGTTTATATTTATGTTTATGTTTATTTTTATGTTTATGTTTATGTTTATGTTTATGTTTTTTTTTATGTTTATGTTTATGTTCAAGTTTATGTTTACGTTTATGTTTAAATTTATGTGTAAATTTATGTTTACGTTTATGTTTAAATTTATGTGTAAATTTACGTTTAAGTTTATGTTTTATTTTATGTTTTAGTTTATGTTTCAGTTTATGTTTAAGTTTATGTTTATGGTTATGTTTATGTTTATGTTTATGTTTATGTTTATGTTTATGTTTATGTTTATGTTTATGTTTATGTTTCTGTTTATGTTTATGTTTATGTTTATGTTTGTGTTTATATTTATGTTTATGTTTATGTTTATGTTTATGTTTATGTTTATGTTTATGTTTATGTTTATGTTTATGTTTATGTTTATGTTTATGTTTATGTTTATGTTTATGTTTATGTTTATGTTTATGTTTATGTTTATGTTTATGTTTATGTTTATGTTTATGTTTATGTTTATGTTTATGTTTATGTTTATGTTTATGTTTACGTTTATGTTTATGTTTATGTTTATGTTTATGTTTATGTTTATGTTTATGTTTATGTTTAAGTTTATGCTTAAGTTTATATTTAAGTTTATGTTTTAATTTATGTTTAAATTAATGTTTAAGTTTATAGTTATGTTTATGGTTATGTTTATGTTTATGTTTATGTTTATGTTTATGTTTATGTTTATGTTTATGTTTATGTTTATGTTTATGTTTATGTTTATGTTTATGTTTATGTTTATGTTTATGTTTATGTTTATGTTTATGTTTATGTTTATGTTTATGTTTATGTTTATGTTTATGTTTTAATTTATGTTTAAATTTATGTTTAAATTTATGACTATGTTTATGTTTATGTTTATGTTTATGTTTATGTTTATGTTTATGTTTATGTTTATGTTTATGTTTATGTTTATGTTTATGTTTATGTTTATGTTTATGTTTATGTTTATGTTTATGTTTATGGTTAGGTTTAGGTTTAGGTTTAGGTTTAGGTTTAGGTTTATGTTTATGTTTATGTTTATGTTTATGTATATGTTTAAATTTATGTTTTAATTTATGTTTATGTTTATGTTTATGTTTATGTTTATGTTTATGTTTATGTTTATGTTTATGTTTATGTTTACGTTTATGTTTATGTTTATGTTTATGTTTATGTTTATGTTTATGTTTATGTTTAAGTTTATGCTTAAGTTTATATTTAAGTTTATGTTTAAGTTTATGTTTTAATTTATGTTTAAATTAATGTTTAAGTTTATAGTTATGTTTATGTTTATGTTTATGTTTATGTTTATGTTTATGTTTATGTTTATGTTTATATTTATGTTTATGTTTATTTTTATGTTTATGTTTATGTTTATGTTTTTATTTATGTTTATGTTTATGTTCAAGTTTATGTTTACGTTTATGTTTAAATTTATGTGTAAATTTATGTTTACGTTTATGTTTAAATTTATGTGTAAATTTATGTTTAAGTTTATGTTTTAATTTATGTTTAAGTTTATGTTTAATTTTATGTTTGTTTATATTTAAATTTATTTTTAAATTAAACCTAAATTTGAACATAAACATAAACATAAATATAAACATAAATTAAAACATAAATTTAAACATAAACATAAACATAAACATAAACATAAACATAAACATAAACATAAACATAAACATAAACATAAACATAAACATAAACATAAACATAAACCTAAACCTAAACCTAAACCTAAACCTAAACCTAACCATAAATATAAACATAAACATAAACATAAACATAAACATATACATAAACATAAATATAAACATAAACATAAACATAAACATAAACATAAACATAAACATAAACATAAACATAAACATAAACATAAACATAAACATAAACATAAACATAAACATAAACATAAACCTAAACCTAAACCTAAACCTAAACCTAAACCTAACCATAAATATAAACATAAACATAAACATAAACATAAACATAAACATAAACATAAACATAAACATAAACATAAACATAAACATAAAAATAAACATAAACATAAACATAAACATAAACATAAACCTAAACCTAAACCTAAACCTAAACCTAAACCTAACCATAAATATAAACATAAACATAAACATAAACATAAACATATACATAAACATAAACATAAACATAAACATAAACATAAACATAAACATAAACATAAACATAAACATAAACATAAACATAAACATAAACATAAACATAAACATAAACATAAACATAAATTAAAACATAAATTTAAACATAAACATAAACATAAACATAAACATAAACATAAACATAAACATAAACATAAACATAAACATAAACATAAACCTAAACCTAAACCTAAACCTAAACCTAAACCTAACCATAAATATAAACATAAACATAAACATAAACATAAACATAAACATAAACATAAACATAAACATAAACATAAACATAAACATAAACATAAACATAAACATAAACATAAACATAAACATAAACATAAACATAAACATAAACATAAACATAAACATAAACATAAACATAAACATAAACATAAACATAAACATAAACATAAACATAAACATAAACATAAACATAAACATAAACATAAACATAAACATAAACATAAACATAAACATAAACATAAACATAAACATAAACATAAACATAAACATAAACATAAACATAAACATAAACATAAACATAAACATAAACATAAACATAAACATAAACATAAACATAAACATAAACATAAACATTAACATAAACATAAACATAAACATAAACATAAACATAAACATAAATTAAAACATAAATTTAAACATAAACATAAACATAAACATAAACATAAACATAAACATAAACATAAACATAAACATAAATATAAACATAAACATAAACATAAACATAAACATAAACCTAAACCTAAACCTAAACCTAAACCTAAACCTAACCATAAATATTAACATAAACATAAACATAAACATAAACATAAACATAAACATAAACATAAACATAAACATAAACATAAACATAAACATAAACATAAACATAAACATAAACATAAACATAAACATAAACATAAACATAAACCTAAACCTAAACCTAAACCTAAACCTAACCATAAATATAAACATAAACATAAACATAAACATAAACATAAACATAAACATAAACATAAACATAAACATAAACATAAACATAAACATAAACATAAACATAAACATAAACATAAACCTAAACCTAAACCTAAACCTAAACCTAACCATAAATATAAACATAAACATAAACATAAACATAAACATAAACATAAACATAAACATAAACATAAACATAAACATAAACATAAACATAAACATAAACATAAACATAAACATAAACATAAACATAAACATAAACATAAACATAAACATAAACATAAACATAAACATAAACATAAACATAAACATAAACATAAACATAAACATAAACATAAACATAAACATAAACATAAACATAAACATAAACATAAACATAAACATAAACATAAACATAAACATAAACATAAACATAAACATAAACATAAACATAAACATAAACATAAACATAAACATAAACATAAACATAAACATAAACATAAACATAAACATAAACATAAACATAAACATAAACATAAACATAAACATAAACATAAACATAAACATAAACATAAACATAAACATAAACATAAATTAAAACATAAATTTAAACATAAACATAAACATAAACATAAACATAAACATAAACATAAACATAAACATAAACATAAACATAAACATAAATATAAACATAAACATAAACATAAACATAAACCTAAACCTAAACCTAAACCTAAACCTAAACCTAACCATAAACATAAACATAAACATAAACATAAACATAAACATAAACATAAACATAAACATAAACATAAACATAAACATAAACATAAACATAAACATAAAAATAAACATAAACATAAATATAAACATAAACATAAACATAACTATAAACTTAAACATTAATTTAAACATAAATTAAAACATAAACTTAAACATAAACTTAAATATAAACTTAAGCATAAACCTAAACCTAAACCTAAACCTAACCATAAATATAAACATAAACATAAACATAAACATAAACATAAACATAAACATAAACATAAACATAAACATAAACATAAACATAAACATAAACATAAACATAAACATAAACATAAACATAAACATAAACATAAACATAAACATAAACATAAACATAAACATAAACATAAACATAAACATAAACATAAACATAAACATAAACATAAACATAAACATAAACATAAACATAAACATAAACATAAACATAAACATAAACATAAACATAAACATAAACATAAACATAAACATAAACATAAACATAAACATAAACATAAACATAAATATAAACATAAACATAAACATAACTATAAACTTAAACATTAATTTAAACATAAATTAAAACATAAACTTAAACATAAACTTAAATATAAACTTAAGCATAAACTTAAACATAAACATAAACATAAACATAAACATAAACATAACCATAAACATAAACTTAAACATAAACTGAAACATAAACTAAAACATAAAATAAAACATAAACTTAAACATAAACATAAATTAAAACATAAACTAAACATAAACTTAAACAAACATTATTTTTAATTGTAAAAACGAATTGGGTCGAAAATCATCATTTCATTCAAATTACATCAAATAATGTAAAAATCTAGTCATTTAGACACTAAATATTCGATAAGTATCCAAACTGATGGATATGATTTAAAATAATTTGATCCGATTGTTATTTGTAAGAATCGAGACTTTATTATCAAAATACACCGTTTTAATACAAATCGAGTCGATTTGCAGATGTTATGTGACTTGTATGATTTAGCTTATGTTTAATCTTTTGCTTATGTTTGTTTAAGGTTATGTTTATGTTTATGTTTATGTATATGTTTATGTTTATGTTTATGTTTATGTTTATGTTTATGTTTATGTTTAAATTTATGTTTTAATTTATGTTTAAATTTATGTTTAAATTTATGTTCAAATTTAGGTTTAATTTAAAAATAATTTTAAATATAAACAAACATAAAATTAAACATAAACTTAAACATAAATTAAAACATAAACTTAAACATAAATTTACACATAAATTTAAACATAAACGTAAACATAAATTTACACATAAATTTAAACATAAACGTAAACATAAACTTGAACATAAACATAAACATAAATAAAAACATAAACATAAACATAAACATAAACATAAACATAAAAATAAACATAAACATAAATATAAACATAAACATAAACATAAACATAAACATAAACATAACTATAAACTTAAACATTAATTTAAACATAAATTAAAACATAAACTTAAACATATACTTAAATATAAACTTAAGCATAAACTTAAACATAAACATAAACATAAACATAAACATAAACATAAACATAAACGTAAACGTAAACATAAACATAAACATAAACAGAAACAAAAACATAAACATAAACATAAACATAAACATAAACATAAACATAAACATAAACATAAACATAAACATAAACATAAACATAAACATAAACATAAATTAAAACATAAATTTAAACATAAACATAAACATAAACATAAACATAAACATAAACATAAACATAAACATAAACATAAACATAAACATAAACATAAACATAAACATAAACATAAACATAAACATAAACATAAACATAAACATAAACATAAACATAAACATAAACATAAACATAAACATAAACATAAACATAAACATAAACATAAACATAAACATTAACATAAACATAAACATAAACATAAACATAAACATAAACATAAATTAAAACATAAATTTAAACATAAACATAAACATAAACATAAACATAAACATAAACATAAATATAAACATAAACATAAACATAAACATAAACATAAACCTAAACCTAAACCTAAACCTAAACCTAACCATAAATATAAACATAAACATAAACATAAACATAAACATAAACATAAACATAAACATAA
Organism: Sialis fuliginosa; assembly: GCA_961205875.1. Classification (NCBI taxonomy): domain Eukaryota; kingdom Metazoa; phylum Arthropoda; class Insecta; order Megaloptera; family Sialidae; genus Sialis; species Sialis fuliginosa. The sequence continues at coordinate 34,947,735 of OY540811.1, forward strand.
ACATAAACATAAACATAAACATAAACATAAACATAAACATAAACATAAACATAAACATAAACATAAACATAAACATAAACATAAACATAAACATAAACATAAACATAAACATAAATTAAAACATAAATTTAAACATAAACATAAACATAAACATAAACATAAACATAAACATAAACATAAACATAAACATAAACATAAACATAAACATAAACATAAACCTAAACCTAAACCTAAACCTAAACCTAAACCTAACCATAAATATAAACATAAACATAAACATAAACATAAACATAAACATAAACATAAACATAAACATAAACATAAACATAAACATAAACATAAACATAAAAATAAACATAAACATAAATATAAACATAAACATAAACATAACTATAAACTTAAACATTAATTTAAACATAAATTAAAACATAAACTTAACCATAAACTTAAATATAAACTTAAGCATAAACTTAAACATAAACATAAACATAAACATAAACATAAACATAACCATAAACATAAACTTAAACATAAACTGAAACATAAACTAAAACATAAAATAAAACATAAACTTAAACATAAACATAAATTAAAACATAAACTAAACATAAACTTAAACAAACATTATTTTTAATTGTAAAAACGAATTGGGTCGAAAATCATCATTTCATTCAAATTACATCAAATAATGTAAAAATCTAGTCATTTAGACACTAAATATTCGATAAGTATCCAAACTGATGGATATGATTTAAAATAATTTGATCCGATTGTTATTTGTAAGAATCGAGACGTTTATTATCAAAATACACCGTTTTAATACAAATCGAGTCGATTTGCAGATGTTATGTGACTTGTATGATTTAGCTTATGTTTAATCTTTTGCTTATGTTTGTTTAAGGTTATGTTTATGTTTATGTTTATGTATATGTTTATGTTTATGTTTATGTTTATGTTTATGTTTATGTTTATGTTTATGTTTATGTTTATATTTATGTTTATGTTTATGTTTATGTTTATGTTTATGTTTATGTTTATGTTTATGTTTATGTTTATGTTTATGTTTATGTTTATGTTTATGTTTATGTTTATGTTTATGTTTATGTTTATGTTTATGTTTATGTTTATGTTTATGTTTATGTTTATGTTTATGTTTATGTTTATGTTTATGTTTATGTTTATGTTTATGTTTATGTTTATATTTATGGTTAGGTTTATGTTTATGTTTATGTTTATGTTTATGTTTATGTTTATGTTTATGTTTATGTTTATGTTTATGTTTATGTTTATGTTTATGTTTATGTTTATGTTTATGTTTATGTTTATGTTTATGTTTATGTTTATGTTTATGTTTATGTTTATGTTTATGTTTATGTTTATGTTTATGTTTATGTTTATGTTTATGTTTATGTTTATGTTTATGTTTATGTTTATGTTTATGTTTATGTTTATGTTTATGTTTATGTTTATGTTTATGTTTATGTTTATGTTTATGTTTATGTTTATGTTTATGTTTATGTTTATGTTTATGTTTATGTTTATGTTTATGTTTATGTTTATGTTTATGTTTATGTTTATGTTTATGTTTATGTTTATGTTTATGTTTATGTTTATGTTTATGTTTATGTTTATGTTTAAGTTTATGTTTTAATTTATGTTTAAGTTTATGTTTATTTTTATGTTTGTTTATATTTAAATTTATTTTTAAATTAAACCTAAATTTGAACATAAATTTAAACATAAATTCAAACATAAATTAAAACATAAACTTAAACATAAACATAAACATAAACATAAACATAAACATAAACATAAACATAAACATAAAAATAAATATAAACATAAACGTAAACATAAACATAAACATAAACATAAATTTAAACATAAACATAAACATAAACATAAACATAAACATAAACATAAACATAAACATAAACATAAACATAAACATAAACATAAACATAAACATAAACATAAACATAAACATAAACATAAACATAAACATAAACATAAACATAAACATAAACATAAACATAAACATAAACATAAACATAAACATAAACATAAACATAAACATAAACATAAACATAAACATAAACATAAACATTAACATAAACATAAACATAAACATAAACATAAACATAAACATAAACATAAACATAAACATAAACATAAACATAAACATAAACATAAACATAAACATAAACATAAACATAAACATAAACATAAACATAAACATAAACATAAACATAAACATAAACATAAACATAAACATAAACATAAACATAAACATAAACATAAACATAAACATAAACATAAATTAAAACATAAATTTAAACATAAACATAAACATAAACATAAACATAAACATAAACATAAACATAAACATAAACATAAACATAAACATAAACATAAACATAAACATAAACATAAACATAAACATAAACATAAACATAAACATAAACATAAACATAAACATAAACATAAACATAAACATAAACATAAACATAAACATAAACATAAACATAAACATAAACATAAACATAAACATAAACATAAACATAAACATAAACATAAACATAAACATAAACATAAACATAAACATAAACATAAACATAAACATAAACATAAACATAAACATAAACATAAACATAAACATAAACATAAACATAAACATAAACATAAACATAAACATAAACATAAACATAAACATAAATTAAAACATAAATTTAAACATAAACATAAACATAAACATAAACATAAACATAAACATAAACATAAACATAAACATAAACATAAACATAAATATAAACATAAACATAAACATAAACATAAACCTAAACCTAAACCTAAACCTAAACCTAAACCTAACCATAAACATAAACATAAACATAAACATAAACATAAACATAAACATAAACATAAACATAAACATAAACATAAACATAAACATAAACATAAACATAAAAATAAACATAAACATAAATATAAACATAAACATAAACATAACTATAAACTTAAACATTAATTTAAACATAAATTAAAACATAAACTTAACCATAAACTTAAATATAAACTTAAGCATAAACTTAAACATAAACATAAACATAAACATAAACATAAACATAACCATAAACATAAACTTAAACATAAACTGAAACATAAACTAAAACATAAAATAAAACATAAACTTAAACATAAACATAAATTAAAACATAAACTAAACATAAACTTAAACAAACATTATTTTTAATTGTAAAAACGAATTGGGTCGAAAATCATCATTTCATTCAAATTACATCAAATAATGTAAAAATCTAGTCATTTAGACACTAAATATTCGATAAGTATCCAAACTGATGGATATGATTTAAAATAATTTGATCCGATTGTTATTTGTAAGAATCGAGACGTTTATTATCAAAATACACCGTTTTAATACAAATCGAGTCGATTTGCAGATGTTATGTGACTTGTATGATTTAGCTTATGTTTAATCTTTTGCTTATGTTTGTTTAAGGTTATGTTTATGTTTATGTTTATGTATATGTTTATGTTTATGTTTATGTTTATGTTTATGTTTATGTTTATGTTTATGTTTATGTTTATATTTATGTTTATGTTTATGTTTATGTTTATGTTTATGTTTATGTTTATGTTTATGTTTATGTTTATGTTTATGTTTATGTTTATGTTTATGTTTATGTTTATGTTTATGTTTATGTTTATGTTTATGTTTATGTTTATGTTTATGTTTATGTTTATGTTTATGTTTATGTTTATGTTTATGTTTATGTTTATGTTTATGTTTATATTTATGGTTAGGTTTATGTTTATGTTTATGTTTATGTTTATGTTTATGTTTATGTTTATGTTTATGTTTATGTTTATGTTTATGTTTATGTTTATGTTTATGTTTATGTTTATGTTTATGTTTATGTTTATGTTTATGTTTATGTTTATGTTTATGTTTATGTTTATGTTTATGTTTATGTTTATGTTTATGTTTATGTTTATGTTTATATTTATGGTTAGGTTTAGGTTTAGGTTTAGGTTTAGGTTTAGGTTTAGGTTTATGTTTATGTTTATGTTTATGTTTATGTTTATGTATATGTTTAAATTTATGTTTTAATTTATGTTTATGTTTATGTTTATGTTTATGTTTATGTTTATGTTTATGTTTATGTTTATGTTTATGTTTATGTTTATGTTTATGTTTATGTTTAAATTTATGTTTTAATTTATGTTTATGTTTATGTTTATGTTTATGTTTATGTTTATGTTTATGTTTATGTTTATGTTTATGTTTATGTTTATGTTTATGTTTATGTTTATGTTTATGTTTATGTTTATGTTTATGTTTATGTTTATGTTTATGTTTATGTTTATGTTTATGTTTTTGTTTATGTTTATGTTTATGTTTATGTTTATGTTTATGTTTATGTTTATGTTTATGTTTATGTTTATGTTTATGTTTATGTTTATGTTTATGTTTATGTTTACGTTTATGTTTATGTTTATGATTATGTTTATGTTTATGTTTATGTTTATGTTTATGTTTATGTTTAAGTTTATGCTTAAGTTTATATTTAAGTTTATGTTTAAGTTTATGTTTTAATTTATGTTTAAATTAATGTTTAAGTTTATAGTTATGTTTATGTTTATGTTTATGTTTATGTTTATGTTTATGTTTATGTTTATGTTTATATTTATGTTTATGTTTATGTTTATTTTTATGTTTATGTTTATGTTTATGTTTATGTTTTTATTTATGTTTATGTTTATGTTCAAGTTTATGTTTACGTTTATGTTTAAATTTATGTGTAAATTTATGTTTACGTTTATGTTTAAATTTATGTGTAAATTTATGTTTAAGTTTATGTTTTAATTTATGTTTAAGTTTATGTTTATTTTTATGTTTGTTTATATTTAAATTTATTTTTAAATTAAACCTAAATTTGAACATAAATTTAAACATAAATTCAAACATAAATTAAAACATAAACTTAAACATAAACATAAACATAAACATAAACATAAACATAAACATAAACATAAACATAAAAATAAATATAAACATAAACGTAAACATAAACATAAACATAAACATAAATTTAAACATAAACATAAACATAAACATAAACATAAACATAAACATAAACATAAACATAAACATAAACATAAACATAAACATAAACATAAACATAAACATAAACATAAACATAAACATAAACATAAACATAAACATAAACATAAACATAAACATAAACATAAACATAAACATAAACATAAACATAAACATAAACATAAACATAAACATAAACATAAACATAAACATAAACATAAATCAAAACATAAACTTGAACATATCCTTAAACATAATTTCAAACATAAATTTAAACATAAACTTAAACATAAATTCAAACATAAATTTAAACATAAATTAAAATGTAAACATAAACATAAACATTAACATAAAAATAAATATAAACATAAACATAAACATAAACATAAACATAAACATAAACATAAACATAAACATAAACATAAACATAAACATAAACATAAACATAAACATAAACATAAACATAAACATAAACATAAACATAAACATAAACATAAACATAAACATAAACATAAACATAAACATAAACATAAACATAAACATAAACATAAACATAAACATAAACATAAACATAAACATAAACATAAACATAAACATAAACATAAACATAAACATAAACATAAACATAAACATAAACATAAACATAAACATAAACATAAACATAAACATAAACATAAACATAAACATAAACATAAACATAAACATAAACATAAATTAAAACATAAATTTAAACATAAACATAAACATAAACATAAACATAAACATAAACATAAACATAAACATAAACATAAACATAAACATAAACATAAACATAAACATAAACATAAACATAAACATAAACATAAACATAAACATAAACATAAACATAAACATAAACATAAACATAAACATAAACATAAACATAAATTAAAACATAAATTTAAACATAAACATAAACATAAACATAAACATAAACATAAACATAAACATAAACATAAACATAAACATAAACATAAACATAAACATAAACATAAACATAAACATAAACATAAACATAAACATAAACATAAACATAAACATAAACATAAACATAAACATAAACATAAACATAAACATAAATCAAAACATAAACTTGAACATATCCTTAAACATAATTTCAAACATAAATTTAAACATAAACTTAAACATAAATTCAAACATAAATTTAAACATAAATTAAAATGTAAACATAAACATAAACATTAACATAAAAATAAATATAAACATAAACATAAACATAAACATAAACATAAACATAAACATAAACATAAACATAAACATAAACATAAACATAAACATAAATTAAAACATAAATTTAAACATAAACATAAACATAAACATAAACATAAACATAAACATAAACATAAACATAAACATAAACATAAATATAAACATAAACATAAACATAAACATAAACCTAAACCTAAACCTAAACCTAAACCTAAACCTAACCATAAACATAAACATAAACATAAACATAAACATAAACATAAACATAAACATAAACATAAACATAAACATAAACATAAACATAAACATAAACATAAACATAAACATAAAAATAAACATAAACATAAATATAAACATAAACATAAACATAACTATAAACTTAAACATTAATTTAAACATAAATTAAAACATAAACTTAAACATAAACTTAAATATAAACTTAAGCATAAACTTAAACATAAACATAAACATAAACATAAACATAAACATAACCATAAACATAAACTTAAACATAAACTGAAACATAAACTAAAACATAAAATAAAACATAAACTTAAACATAAACATAAATTAAAACATAAACTAAACATAAACTTAAACAAACATTATTTTTAATTGTAAAAACGAATTGGGTCGAAAATCATCATTTCATTCAAATTACATCAAATAATGTAAAAATCTAGTCATTTAGACACTAAATATTCGATAAGTATCCAAACTGATGGATATGATTTAAAATAATTTGATCCGATTGTTATTTGTAAGAATCGAGACGTTTATTATCAAAATACACCGTTTTAATACAAATCGAGTCGATTTGCAGATGTTATGTGACTTGTATGATTTAGCTTATGTTTAATCTTTTGCTTATGTTTTTTAAGGTTATGTTTATGTTTATGTTTATGTATATGTTTATGTTTATGTTTATGTTTATGTTTATGTTTATGTTTATGTTTATGTTTATGTTTATGTTTATATTTATGTTTATGTTTATGTTTATGTTTATGTTTATGTTTATGTTTATGTTTATGTTTATGTTTATGTTTATGTTTATGTTTATGTTTATGTTTATGTTTATGTTTATGTTTATGTTTATGTTTATGTTTATGTTTATGTTTATGTTTATGTTTATGTTTATGTTTATGTTTATGTTTATGTTTATGTTTATGTTTATGTTTATGTTTATGTTTATGTTTATGTTTATGTTTATGTTTATGTTTATGTTTATGTTTATGTTTATGTTTATGTTTAAATTTATGTTTTAATTTATGTTTATGTTTATGTTTATGTTTATGTTTATGTTTATGTTTATGTTTATGTTTATGTTTATGTTTATGTTTATGTTTATGTTTATGTTTATGTTTATCTTTATGTTTATGTTTATGTTTATGTTTATGTTTATGTTTATGTTTATGTTTATGTTTATGTTTATGTTTATGTTTATGTTTATGTTTATGTTTATGTTTATGTTTATGTTTACGTTTATGTTTATGTTTATGTTTATGTTTAAATTTATGTTTTAATTTATGTTTATGTTTATGTTTATGTTTATGTTTATGTTTATGTTTATGTTTATGTTTATGTTTATGTTTATGTTTATGTTTATGTTTATGTTTATGTTTATGTTTATGTTTATGTTTATGTTTATGTTTATGTTCAAATTTAGGTTTAATTTAAAAATAAATTTAAATATAAACAAACATAAAATTAAACATAAACTTAAACATAAATTAAAACATAAACTTAAACATAAATTTACACATAAATTTAAACATAAACGTAAACATAAATTTACACATAAATTTAAACATAAACGTAAACATAAACTTGAACATAAACATAAACATAAATAAAAACATAAACATAAACATAAACATAAACATAAAAATAAACATAAACATAAATATAAACATAAACATAAACATAAACATAAACATAAACATAACTATAAACTTAAACATTAATTTAAACATAAATTAAAACATAAACTTAAACATAAACTTAAATATAAACTTAAGCATAAACATAAACATAAACATAAACATAAACATAAACATAAACATAAACATAAACATAAACATAAACATAAACATAAACATAAACATAAACATAAACATAAACATAAACATAAACATAAACATAAACATAAACAGAAACATAAACATAAACATAAACATAAACATAAACATAAACATAAACATAAACATAAACATAAACATAAACATAAACATAAACATAAACATAAACATAAACATAAACATAAACATAAACATAAACATAAACATAAACATAAACATAAACATAAACATAAACATAAACATAAACATAAACATAAACATAAACATAAACATAAACATAACCATAAACAAACATAAGCAAAAGATTAAACATAAGCTAAATCATACAAGTAAATAAACATATAACATCTGCAAATCGACTCGATTTGTATTAAAACGGTGTATTTTGATAATAAACGTCTTACCAATAACAATCGGATCAAATTATTTTAAATCATATCCATCAGTTTGGATACTTATCGAATATTTAGTGTCTAAATGACTAGATTTGACATTACTTGATGTAATTTGAATGAAATGATGATTTTCGACCCAATTCGTTTTTACAATTAAAAATAATGTTTGTTTTAGTTTATGTTTAGTTTATGTTTTAATTTATGTTTAAGTTTATGTTTAAGTTTATGTTTTATTTTATGTTTTAGTTTATGTTTCAGTTTATTTTTAAGTTTATGTTTATGGTTATGTTTATGTTTATGTTTATGTTTATGTTTATGTTTATGTTTATGTTTATGTTTATGTTTATGTTTATGTTTAGGTTTATGTTTATGTTTATGTTTATGTTTATGTTTATGTTTATGTTTATGTTTATGTTTATGTTTATGTTTATGTTTATGTTTATGTTTATGTTTATGTTTATGTTTATGTTTATGTTTATGTTTAAGTTTATGTTTATGTTTATGTTTATGTTTATGTTTATGGTTATGTTTATGTTTATGTTTATGTTTATGTTTATGTTTGTGTTTATGTTTATGTTTATGTTTATGTTTATGTTTATGTTTATGTTTGTGTTTATGTTTATGTTTATGTTTATGTTTATGTTTATGTTTATGTTTATGTTTATGTTTATGTTTTAATTTATGTTTAAATTTATGTTTAAATTTATGACTATGTTTATGTTTATGTTTATGTTTATGTTTATGTTTATGTTTATGTTTATATTTATGTTTATGTTTATGTTTATGTTTATGTTTATGTTTATGTTTATGTTTATGTTTATGTTTATGTTTTTGTTTATGTTTATGTTTATGTTTATGTTTATGTTTATGTTTATGTTTATGTTTATGTTTATGTTTATGTTTATGTTTATGTTTATGTTTATGTTTATGTTTATGTTTATGTTTATGTTTATGTTTATGTTTATGTTTATGTTTATGTTTATGTTTATGTTTATGTTTATGTTTATGTTTATGTTTATGTTTATGTTTTAATTTATGTTTTAATTTATGTTTAAATTTATGTTTAAATTTATGACTATGTTTATGTTTATGTTTATGTTTATGTTTATGTTTATGTTTATGTTTACGTTTATGTTTATGTTTATGTTTATGTTTATGTTTATGTTTATGTTTATGTTTATGTTTATGTTTATGTTTAAGTTTATGCTTAAGTTTATATTTAAGTTTATGTTTAAGTTTATGTTTTAATTTATGTTTAAATTAATGTTTAAGTTTATAGTTATGTTTATGTTTATGTTTATGTTTATGTTTATGTTTATGTTTATGTTTATGTTTATGTTTATGTTTATGTTTATATTTATGTTTATGTTTATTTTTATGTTTATGTTTATGTTTATGTTTATGTTTATGTTTATGTTTATGTTTATGTTTATGTTTATGTTTATGTTTATGTTTATGTTTATGTTTATGTTTACGTTTATGTTTATGTTTATGATTATGTTTATGTTTATGTTTATGTTTATGTTTAAGTTTATGCTTAAGTTTATATTTAAGTTTATGTTTAAGTTTATGTTTTAATTTATGTTTAAATTAATGTTTAAGTTTATAGTTATGTTTATGTTTATGTTTATGTTTATGTTTATGTTTATGTTTATGTTTATGTTTATGTTTATATTTATGTTTATGTTTATTTTTATGTTTATGTTTATGTTTATGTTTATGTTTTTATTTATGTTTATGTTTATGTTCAAGTTTATGTTTACGTTTATGTTTAAATTTATGTGTAAATTTATGGTTACGTTTATGTTTAAATTTATGTGTAAATTTATGTTTAAGTTTATGTTTTAATTTATGTTTAAGTTTTATGTTTTAATTTATGTTTAAGTTTATGTTTATTTTTATGTTTGTTTATATTTAAATTTATTTTTAAATTAAACCTAAATTTGAACATAAATTTAAACATAAATTCAAACATAAATTAAAACATAAACTTAAACATAAACATAAACATAAACATAAACATAAACATAAACATAAACATAAACATAAACATAAAAATAAACATAAACATAAACGTAAACATAAACATAAACATAAATTTAAACATAAACATAAACATAAACATAAACATAAACATAAACATAAACATAAACATAAACATAAACATAAACATAAACATAAACATAAACATAAACATAAACATAAACATAAACATAAACATAAACATAAACATAAACATAAACATAAACATAAACATAAACATAAACATAAACATAAACATAAACATAAACATAAACATAAACATAAACATAAACATAACTATAAACTTAAACATTAATTTAAACATAAATTAAAACATAAACTTAAACATAAACTTAAATATAAACTTAAGCATAAACATAAACATAAACATAAACATAAACATAAACATAAACATAAACATAAACATAAACATAAACATAAACATAAACATAAACATAAACATAAACATAAACATAAACATAAACATAAACATAAACATAAACATAAACATAAACATAACATAAACATAAACATAAACATAAACATAAACATAAACATAAACATAAACATAAACATAAACATAAACATAAACATAAACATAAACATAAACATAAACATAAACATAAACATAAACATAAACATAAACATAAACATAAACATAAACATAAACATAAACATAAACATAAACATAAACATAAACATAAACATAAACATAAACATAAACATAACTATAAACTTAAACATTAATTTAAACATAAATTAAAACATAAACTTAAACATAAACTTAAATATAAACTTAAGCATAAACATAAACATAAACATAAACATAAACATAAACATAAACATAAACATAAACATAAACATAAACATAAACATAAACATAAACATAAACATAAACATAAACATAAACATAAACATAAACAGAAACATAAACATAAACATAAACATAAACATAAACATAAACATAAACATAAACATAAACATAAACATAAACATAAACATAAACATAAACATAAACATAAACATAAACATAAACATAAACATAAACATAAACATAAACATAAACATAAACATAAACATAAACATAAACATAAACATAAACATAAACATAAACATAAACATAAACATAAACATAAACATAAACATAAACATAAACATAAACATAAACATAAACATAAACATAAACATAAACATAAACATAAACATAAACATAAACATAAACATAAACATAACCATAAACAAACATAAGCAAAAGATTAAACATAAGCTAAATCATACAAGTAAATAAACATATAACATCTGCAAATCGACTCGATTTGTATTAAAACGGAGTATTTTGATAATAAACGTCTCGATTCTTACCAATAACAATCGGATCAAATTATTTTAAATCATATCCATCAGTTTGGATACTTATCGAATATTTAGTGTCTAAATGACTAGATTTGACATTACTTGATGTAATTTGAATGAAATGATGATTTTCGACCCAATTCGTTTTTACAATTAAAAATAATGTTTGTTTAAGTTTATGTTTAGTTTATGTTTTAATTTATGTTTAAGTTTAGGTTTAAGTTTATGTTTTATTTTATGTTTTAGTTTATGTTTCAGTTTATTTTTAAGTTTATGTTTATGGTTATGTTTATGTTTATGTTTATGTTTATGTTTATGTTTATGTTTATGTTTATGTTTATGTTTATGTTTATGTTTAGGTTTATGTTTATGTTTATGTTTATGTTTATGTTTATGTTTATGTTTATGTTTATGTTTATGTTTATGTTTATGTTTATGTTTATGTTTATGTTTATGTTTATGTTTATGTTTATGTTTATGTTTATGTTTATGTTTATGTTTATGGTTATGTTTATGTTTATGTTTATGTTTATGTTTATGTTTATGTTTATGTTTATGTTTATGTTTATGTTTATGTTTATGTTTATGTTTATGTTTTAATTTATGTTTAAATTTAAGTTTAATTTTATGACTATGTTTATGTTTATGTTTATGTTTATGTTTATGTTTATGTTTATGTTTATGTTTATGTTTATATTTATGTTTATGTTTATGTTTATGTTTATGTTTATGTTTATGTTTATGTTTATGTTTATGTTTATGTTTATGTTTATGTTTATGTTTATGTTTATGTTTATGTTTATGTTTATGTTTATGTTTATGTTTATGTTTATGTTTATGTTTATGTTTATGTTTATGTTTATGTTTATGTTTATGTTTATGTTTATGTTTATGTTTATGTTTATGTTTATGTTTATGTTTATGTTTACGTTTATGTTTATGTTTATGTTTATGTTTATGTTTATGTTTATGTTTATGTTTAAGTTTATGCTTAAGTTTATATTTAAGTTTATGTTTATGTTTATGTTTATGTTTATGTTTATGTTTTAATTTATGTTTAAATTTATGTTTAAATTTATGACTATGTTTATGTTTATGTTTATGTTTATGTTTATGTTTATGTTTATGTTTATGTTTACGTTTATGTTTATGTTTATGTTTATGTTTATGTTTATGTTTATGTTTATGTTTATGTTTATGTTTAAGTTTATGCTTAAGTTTATATTTAAGTTTATGTTTAAGTTTATGTTTTAATTTATGTTTAAATTAATGTTTAAGTTTATAGTTATGTTTATGTTTATGTTTATGTTTATGTTTATGTTTATGTTTATGTTTATGTTTATGTTTATGTTTATGTTTATATTTATGTTTATGTTTATTTTTATGTTTATGTTTATGTTTATGTTTATGTTTTTATTTATGTTTATGTTTATGTTCAAGTTTATGTTTACGTTTATGTTTAAATTTATGTGTAAATTTATGTTTAAGTTTATGTTTTAATTTATGTTTAAGTTTATGTTTAATTTTATGTTTGTTTATATTTAAATTTATTTTTAAATTAAACCTAAATTTGAACATAAATTTAAACATAAATTTAAACATAAATTAAAACATAAACTTAAACATAAACATAAACATAAACATAAACAAAAGCCTAAACCTAAACCTAAACCTAAACCTAACCATAAATATAAACATAAACATAAACATAAACATAAACATAACCATAAATATAAACATAAACATAAACATAAACATAAACATAAACATAAACATAAACATAAACATAAACATAAACATAAACATAAACATAAACATAAACATAAACATAAACATAAACATAAACATAAACATAAACATAAACATAAACATAAACATAAACATAAACATAAACATAAACATAAACATAAACATAAACATAAACATAAACATAAACATAAACATAAACATAAACATAAACATAAACATAAACATAAACATAAACATAAACATAAACATAAACATAAACATAAACATAAACATAAACATAAACATAAACATAAACATAAACATAAACATAACCATAAACAAACATAAGCAAAAGATTAAACATAAGCAAAAGATTAAACATAAGCTAAATCATACAAGTAAATAAACATATAACATCTGCAAATTGACTCGATTTGTATTAAAACGGTGTATTTTGATAATAAACGTCTCGATTCTTACCAATAACAATCGGATCAAATTATTTTAAATCATATCCATCAGTTTGGATACTTATCGAATATTCAGTGTCTAAATGACTAGATTTGACATTATTTGATGTAATTTGAATGAAATGATGATTTTCGACCCAATTCGTTTTTACAATTAAAAATAATGTTTGTTTAAGTTTATGTTTAGTTTATGTTTTAATTTATGTTTAAGTTTATGTTTAAGTTTATGTTTTATTTTATGTTTTAGTTTATGTTTCAGTTTATGTTTAAGTTTATGTTTATGGTTATGTTTATGTTTATGTTTATGTTTATGTTTATGTTTATGTTTATGTTTTTGTTTATGTTTATGTTTATGTTTATGTTTATGTTTATGTTTATGTTTATGTTTATGTTTATGTTTGTTTATGTTTAAGTTTATGTTTAAGTTTATGTTTTAATTTATGTTTAAATTTATGTTTAAGTTTATGATTATGTTTATGTTTATGTTTATGTTTATGTTTATGTTTATGTTTATGTTTATGTTTATGTTTATGTTTATGTTTATGTTTATGTTTATGTTTATGTTTATGTTTATGTTTATGTTTATGTTTATGTTTATGTTTATGTTTAGGTTTATGTTTATGTTTATGTTTATGTTTATGTTTATGTTTATGTTTATGTTTATGTTTATGTTTATGTTTATGTTTATGTTTATGTTTATGTTTATGTTTATGTTTATGTTTATGTTTATGTTTATGTTTATGTTTATGTTTATGTTTATGTTTATGTTTATGTTTATGTTTATGTTTATGTTTATGTTTATGTTTATGTTTATGTTTATGTTTATGTTTTAATTTATGTTTAAATTTATGTTTAAATTTATGACTATGTTTATGTTTATGTTTATGTTTATGTTTATGTTTATGTTTATGTTTATATTTATGTTTATGTTTATGTTTATGTTTATGTTTATGTTTATGTTTATGTTTATGTTTATGTTTATGTTTATGTTTATGTTTATGTTTATGTTTATGTTTATGTTTATGTTTATGTTTATGTTTATGTTTATGTTTATGTTTATGTTTATGTTTATGTTTATGTTTAAACATAAACATAAACATAAACATAAACATAAACATAAACATAAAAATAAACATAAACATAAACGTAAACATAAACATAAACATAAACATAAATTTAAACATAAACATAAACATAAACATAAACATAAACATAAACATAAACATAAACATAAACATAAACATAAACATAAACATAAACATAAACATAAACATAAACATAAACATAAACATAAACATAAACATAAACATAAACATAAACATAAACATAAACATAAACATAAACATAAACATAAACATGTTTATGTTTATGTTTATGTTTATGTTTATGTTTATGTTTATGTTTATGTTTATGTTTATGTTTAAATTTATGTTTTAATTTATGTTTATGTTTATGTTTATGTTTATGTTTATGTTTATGTTTATGTTTATGTTTATGTTTATGTTTATGTTTATGTTTATGTTTATGTTTATGTTTATGTTTATGTTTATGTTTATGTTTATGTTTATGTTTATGTTTATGTTTATGTTTATGTTTATGTTTATGTTTATGTTTATGTTTATGTTTATGTTTATGTTTATGTTTATGTTTATGTTTATGTTTATGTTTATGTTTATGTTTATGTTTATGTTTATGTTTATGTTTATGTTTATGTTTATGTTTATGTTTATGTTTATGTTTATGTTTATGTTTATGTTTATGTTTATGTTTATGTTTATGTTTATGTTTATGTTTATGTTTATGTTTATATTTATGGTTAGGTTTAGGTTTAGGTTTAGGTTTAGGTTTAGGTTTATGTTTATGTTTATGTTTATGTTTATGTATATGTTTAAATTTATGTTTTAATTTATGTTTATGTTTATGTTTATGTTTATGTTTATGTTTATGTTTATGTTTATGTTTATGTTTATGTTTATGTTTATGTTTATGTTTATGTTTATGTTTATGTTTATGTTTATGTTTATGTTTATGTTTATGTTTATGTTTATGTTTATGTTTATGTTTATGTTTATGTTTATGTTTAAATTTATGTTTTAATTTATGTTTATGTTTATGTTTATGTTTATGTTTATGTTTATGTTTATGTTTATGTTTATGTTTATGTTTATGTTTATGTTTATGTTTATGTTTATGTTTATGTTTATGTTTATGTTTATGTTTATGTTTATGTTTATGTTTATGTTTATGTTTATGTTTATGTTTATGTTTATGTTTATGTTTATGTTTATGTTTATGTTTATGTTTATGTTTATGTTTATGTTTATGTTTATGTTTATGTTTATGTTTATGTTTATGTTTATGTTTATGTTTAAATTTATGTTTTAATTTATGTTTATGTTTATGTTTATGTTTATGTTTATGTTTATGTTTATGTTTATGTTTATGTTTATGTTTATGTTTATGTTTATGTTTATGTTTATGTTTATGTTTATGTTTATGTTTATGTTTATGTTTATGTTTACGTTTATGTTTATGTTTATGTTTATGTTTAAATTTATGTTTTAATTTATGTTTATGTTTATGTTTATGTTTATGTTTATGTTTATGTTTATGTTTATGTTTATGTTTATGTTTATGTTTATGTTTATGTTTATGTTTATGTTTATGTTTATGTTTATGTTTATGTTTATGTTTATGTTTATGTTCAAATTTAGGTTTAATTTAAAAATAAATTTAAATATAAACAAACATAAAATTAAACATAAACTTAAACATAAATTAAAACATAAACTTAAACATAAATTTACACATAAATTTAAACATAAACGTAAACATAAATTTACACATAAATTTAAACATAAACGTAAACATAAACTTGAACATAAACATAAACATAAATAAAAACATAAACATAAACATAAACATAAACATATAAATAAACATAAACATAAATATAAACATAAACATAAACATAAACATAAACATAAACATAACTATAAACTTAAACATTAATTTAAACATAAATTAAAACATAAACTTAAACATAAACTTAAATATAAACTTAAGCATAAACATAAACATAAACATAAACATAAACATAAACATAAACATAAACATAAACATAAACATAAACATAAACATAAACATAAACATAAACATAAACATAAACATAAACATAAACATAAACATAAACAGAAACATAAACATAAACATAAACATAAACATAAACATAAACATAAACATAAACATAAACATAAACATAAACATAAACATAAACATAAACATAAACATAAACATAAACATAAACATAAACATAAACATAAACATAAACATAAACATAAACATAAACATAAACATAAACATAAACATAAACATAAACATAAACATAAACATAAACATAAACATAAACATAAACATAAACATAAACATAAACATAAACAAAAACATAAACATAAACATAAACATAAACATAAACATAAACATAAACATAAACATAAACATAATTATAAACATAAACATAAACATAAACATAAACATAAACATAAACATAAACATAAACATATACATAAACATAAACATAAACATAAATTAAAACATAAATTTAAACATAAACATAAACATAAACATAAACATAAACATAAACATAAACATAAACATAAACATAAACATAAACATAAACATAAACATAAACATAAACATAAACATAAACATAAACATAAACATAAACATAAACATAAACATAAACATAAACATAAACATAAAAATTAACATAAACATAAACATAAACATAAACATAAACATAAACATAAATTAAAACATAAATTTAAACATAAACATAAACATAAACATAAACATAAACATAAACATAAACATAAATATAAACATAAACATAAACATAAACATAAACCTAAACCTAAACCTAAACCTAAACCTAAACCTAACCATAAATATAAACATAAACATAAACATAAACATAAACATAAACATAAACATAAACATAAACATAAACATAAACATAATCATAAACATAAACATAAACATAAACATAAACATAAACATAAACATAAACATAAACATAAACATAACATAAACATAAACATAAATTAAAACATAAATTTAAACATAAACATAAACATAAACATAAACATAAACATAAACATAAACATAAACATAAACATAAACATAAACATAAACATAAACATAAACATAAACATAAACCTAAACCTAAACCTTAACCTAAACCTAAACCTAACCATAAATATAAACATAAACATAAACATAAACATAAACATAAACATAAACATAAACATAAACATAAACATAAACATAAACATAAACATAAACATAAACATAAACATAAACATAAACATAAACATAAACATAACATAAACATAAACATAAATTAAAACATAAATTTAAACATAAACATAAACATAAACATAAACATAAACATAAACATAAACATAAACATAAACATAAACATAAACATAAACATAAACATAAACCTAAACCTAAACATAAACCTAACCATAAATATAAACATAAACATAAACATAAACATAAACATAAACATAAACATAAACATAAACATAAACATAAACATAAACATAAACATAAACATAAACATAAACATAAACATTAACATAAACGTAAACATAAACATAAACATAAACATAAACATAAACATAAACATAAACATAAACATAAACATAAACATAAACATAAACATAAACATAAACATAAACATAAACATAAACCTAAACCTAAACCTAAACCTAAACCTAAACCTAACCATAAATATAAACATAAACATAAACATAAACATAAACATAAACATAAACATAAACATAAACATAAACATAAACATAAACATAAACATAAACATAAACATAAACATAAACATAAACATAAACATAAACATAAACATAAACATAAACATAAACATAAACATAAACATAAACATAAACATAAACATAAACATAAACATAAACATAAACATAAACATAAACATAACCATAAACAAACATAAGCAAAAGATTAAACATAAGCTAAATCATACAAGTAAATAAACATATAACATCTGCAAATCGACTCGATTTGTATTAAAACGGTGTATTTTGATAATAAACGTCTCGATTCTTACCAATAACAATCGGATCAAATTATTTTAAATCATATCCATCAGTTTGGATACTTATCGAATATTTAGTGTCTAAATGACTAGATTTGACATTACTTGATGTAATTTGAATGAAATGATGATTTTCGACCCAATTCGTTTTTACAATTAAAAATAATGTTTGTTTAAGTTTATGTTTAGTTTATGTTTTAATTTATGTTTAAGTTTATGTTTAAGTTTATGTTTTATTTTATGTTTTAGTTTATGTTTCAGTTTATTTTTAAGTTTATGTTTATGGTTATGTTTATGTTTATGTTTATGTTTATGTTTATGTTTATGTTTATGTTTATGTTTATGTTTAAGTTTATGTTTTAATTTATGTTTAAATTAATGTTTAAGTTTATAGTTATGTTTATGTTTATGTTTATGTTTATGTTTATGTTTATGTTTATGTTTATGTTTATGTTTATGTTTATGTTTATGTTTATGTTTATGTTTATGTTTATGTTTATGTTTATGTTTATGTTCAAGTTTATGTTTACGTTTATGTTTAAATTTATGTGTAAATTTATGTTTACGTTTATGTTTAAATTTATGTGTAAATTTATGTTTAAGTTTATGTTTTAATTTATGTTTAAGTTTATGTTTAATTTTATGTTTGTTTATATTTAAATTTCTTTTTAAATTAAACCTAAATTTGAACATAAATTTAAACATAAATTCAAACATAAATTAAAACATAAACTTAAACATAAACTTAAACATAAACATAAACATAAACATAAACATAAACATAAACATAAAAATAAACATAAACATAAACGTAAACATAAACATAAACATAAACATAAACATAAACATAAACATAAACATAAACATAAACATAAACATAAATCAAAACATAAACTTGAACATATCCTTAAACATAATTTCAAACATAAATTTAAACATAAACTTAAACATAAATTCAAACATAAATTGGAACATAAATTAAAACGTAAACATAAACATAAACATTAACATAAAAATAAATATAAACATAAACATAAACATAAACATAAACATAAACATAAACATAAACATAAACATAAACATAAACATAAACATAAACATAAACATAAACATAAACATAAACATAAACATAAACATAAACATAAACATAAACATAAACATAAACATAAACATAAACATAAACATAAACATAAACATAAACATAAACATAAACATAAACATAAACATAAACATAAACATAAACATAAACATAAACATAAACATAAACATAAATTAAAACATAAATTTAAACATAAACATAAACATAAACATAAACATAAACATAAACATAAACATAAACATAAACATAAACATAAACATAAACATAAACATAAACATAAACATAAACATAAACATAAACATAAACATATACATAAACATAAACATAAACATAACCATAAACAAACATAAGCAAAAGATTAAACATAAGCTAAATCATACAAGTCATATAACATCTGCAAATCGTTTCGATTTGTATTAAAACGGTGTATTTTGATAATAAACGTCTCGATTCTTACCAATAACAATCGGATCAAATTATTTTAAATCATATCCATCAGTTTGGATACTTATCGAATATTTAGTGTCTAATTGACTAGATTTGACATTATTTGATGTAATCTGAATGAAATGATGATTTTCGACCCAATTCGTTTTTACAATTAAAAATAATGTTTGTTTAAGTTTATGTTTTAATTTATGTTTATGTTTATGTTTAAGTTTATGTTTTATTTTATGTTTTAGTTTATGTTTCAGTTTATGTTTAAGTTTATGTTTATGGTTATGTTTATGTTTATGTTTATGTTTATGTTTATGTTTATGTTTATGTTTATGTTTATGTTTATGTTTATGTTTATTTTAATGTTTATGTTTATGTTTATGTTTATGTTTATGTTTAAGTTTATGTTTAAGTTTATGTTTTAATTTATGTTTAAATTTATGTTTAAGTTTATGTTTATGTTTATGTTTATGTTTATGTTTATGTTTATGTTTATGTTTATGTTTATGTTTATGTTTATGTTTATGTTTATGTTTATGTTTATGTTTATGTTTATGTTTATGTTTAAGTTTATGTTTTAATTTATGTTTAAATTTATGTTTAAGTTTATGATTATGTTTATGTTTATGTTTATGTTTATGTTTATGTTTATGTTTATGTTTATGTTTATGTTTATGTTTATGTTTATGTTTATGGTTATGTTTATGTTTATGTTTATGTTTATGTTTATGTTTATGTTTAAGTTTATGTTTAAGTTTATGTTTTAATTTATGTTTAAATTTATGTTTAAGTTTATGTTTATGTTTATGTTTATGTTTATGTTTATAAACTTTATTTATTTATTTATTTATTTAAATTTAAACATAAATTAAAACATAAACTTAAACATAAACATAAACATAAACATAAACATAAACATAAACATAAACATAAACATAAACATAAACATAAACATAAACATAAACATAAACATAAACATAAACATAAATATAAACATAAACTTAAACATAAATTTAAATGTTTATGTTTATGTTTATGTTTATGTTTATGTTTATGTTTATGTTTATGTTTATGTTTATGTTTAAGTTTATGTTTTAATTTATGTTTAAATTTATGTTTAAGTTTATGATTATGTTTATGTTTATGTTTATGTTTATGTTTATGTTTATGTTTATGTTTATGTTTATGTTTATGTTTATGTTTATGTTTATGGTTATGTTTATGTTTATGTTTATGTTTATGTTTATGTTTATGTTTAAGTTTATGTTTAAGTTTATGTTTTAATTTATGTTTAAATTTATGTTTAAGTTTATGTTTATGTTTATGTTTATGTTTATGTTTATGTTTATGTTTATGTTTATGTTTATGTTTATGTTTATGTTTATGTTTATGTTTATGTTTATGTTTAAGTTTATGTTTTAATTTATGTTTAAATTTATGTTTAAGTTTATGATTATGTTTATGTTTATGTTTATGTTTATGTTTATGTTTATGTTTATGTTTATGTTTATGTTTATGTTTATGTTTATGTTTATGGTTATGTTTATGTTTATGTTTATGTTTATGTTTATGTTTATGTTTATGTTTATGTTTATGTTTATGTTTATGTTTATGTTTATGTTTAAATTTATGTTTTAATTTATGTTTATGTTTATGTTTATGTTTATGTTTATGTTTATGTTTATGTTTAAGTTTATGTTTTAATTTATGTTTAAATTTATGTTTAAGTTTATGATTATGTTTATGTTTATGTTTATGTTTATGTTTATGTTTATGTTTATGTTTATGTTTATGTTTATGTTTATGTTTATGTTTATGGTTATGTTTATGTTTATGTTTATGTTTATGTTTATGTTTATGTTTATGTTTATGTTTATGTTTATGTTTATGTTTATGTTTAAGTTTATGTTTTAATTTATGTTTAAATTTATGTTTAAGTTTATGATTATGTTTATGTTTATGTTTATGTTTATGTTTATGTTTATGTTTATGTTTATGTTTATGTTTATGTTTATGTTTATGTTTATGTTTATGTTTATGTTTATGTTTATGTTTATGTTTATGTTTAGGTTTATGTTTATGTTTATGTTTATGTTTATGTTTATGTTTATGTTTATGTTTATGTTTATGTTTATGTTTATGTTTATGTTTATGTTTATGTTTATGTTTATGTTTATGTTTATATTTATGTTTATGTTTATTTTTATGTTTATGTTTATGTTTATGTTTATGTTTTTATTTATGTTTATGTTTTTGTTCAAGTTTATGTTTACGTTTATGTTTAAATTTATGTGTAAATTTATGTTTACGTTTATGTTTAAATTTATGTGTAAATTTATGTTTAAGTTTATGTTTTAATTTATGTTTAAGTTTATGTTTAATTTTATGTTTGTTTATATTTAAATTTATTTTTAAATTAAACCTAAATTTGAACATAAATTTAAACATAAATTTAAACATAAATTTAAACATAAACTTAAACATAAACATAAACATAAACATAAACATAAACATAAACATAAACATAAACATAAAAATAAACATAAACATAAACGTAAACATAAACATAAACATAAACATAAACATAAATTTAAACATAAACATAAACATAAACATAAACATAAACATAAACATAAACATAAACATAAACATAAACATAAACATAAAATTAAACATAAACATAAACGTAAACATAAACATAAACATAAACATAAACATAAATATAAATTTAAACATAAACATAAACATAAACATAAACATAAATATAAATTTAAACATAAACATAAACATAAACATAAACATAAACATAAACATAAACATAATCATAAACATAACTATAAACTTAAACATTAATTTAAACATAAATTAAAACATAAACTTAAACATAAACTTAAATATAAACTTAAACATAAACTTAAACATAAATTAAAACATAAACTTAAACATAAATTTACACATAAATTTAAACATAAACGTAAACATAAACTTGAACATAAACATAAACATAAATAAAAACATGAACATAAACATAAACATAAACATAAAATTAAACATAAACATAAACGTAAACATAAACATAAACATAAACATAAACATAAATATAAATTTAAACATAAACATAAACATAAACATAAACATAAACATAAACATAAACATAAACATAAACATAATCATAAACATAACTATAAACTTAAACATTAATTTAAACATAAATTAAAACATAAACTTAAACATAAACTTAAATATAAACTTAAACATAAACTTAAACATAAATTAAAACATAAACTTAAACATAAATTTACACATAAATTTAAACATAAACGTAAACATAAACTTGAACATAAACATAAACATAAATAAAAACATGAACATAAACATAGACATAAACATAAACATAAACATAAACATAAACATAAACATAAACATAAACATAAACATAAACATAAACATAAACATAAACATAAAAATAAACATAAACATAAACATAAATATAAACATAAACATAAACATAAACATAAACATAAACATAACTATAAACTTAAACATTAATTTAAACATAAATTAAAACATAAACTTAAACATAAACATAAATATAAACTTAAACATAAACTTAAACATAAACATAAACATAAACATAAACATAAACATAAACATAAACATAAACATAAACATAAACATAAACATAAACATAAACATAAACATAAACATAAACATAAACATAAATATAAACATAACATAAACATATACATAAACATAAACATAAACATAAACATAAACATAAACCTAAACATAAACATAAACATAAACATAAACATAAACATAAACATATACATACACATAATCATAAACTTAAACATAAATTTAAACATAAATTAAAATATAAACATAAACATAAACTTAAACATAAACATAAACATAAACATAAACATAAACATAAACATAAACTTAAACATAAATTTTAACATAAATTAAAACATAAACTTAAACATAAACTTAAACATAAACATAAACATAAACATAAACATAAACATAAACATAAACATAAACATAAACATAAACATAACCATAAACATAAACTTAAACATAAACTGAAACATAAACTAAAACATAAATTAAAACATAAACTTAAACATAAACTTAAACATAAATTAAAACATAAACTTAAACATAAATTTACACATAAATTTAAACATAAACGTAAACATAAACTTGAACATAAACATAAACATAAATAAAAACATGAACATAAACATAGACATAAACATAAACATAAACATAAACATAAACATAAACATAAACATAAACATAAACATAAACATAAACATAAACATAAACATAAACATAAACATAAACATAAAAATAAACATAAACATAAACATAAACATAAACATAAACATAAACATAAACATAAACATAAACATAAACATAAACATAAACATAAACATAAACATAAACATAAAAATAAACATAAACGTAAACGTAAACATAAACATAAACATAAACATAAACATAAATTTAAACATAAACATAAACATAAACATAAACATAAACATAAACATAAACATAAACATAAACATAAACATAAACATAAACATAAACATAAACATAAACATAAACATAAACATAAACATAAACATAAACATAAATATAAACATAAATCAAAACATAAACTTGAACATATCCTTAAACATAATTTCAAACATAAATTTAAACATAAACTTAAACATAAATTCAAACATAAATTGGAACATAAATTAAAACGTAAACATAAACATAAACATTAACATAAAAATAAATATAAACATAAACATAAACATAAACATAAACATAAACATAAACATAAACATAAACATAAACATAAACATAAACATAAACATAAACATAAACATAAACATAAACATAAACATAAACATAAACATAAACATAAACATAAACATAAACATAAACATAAACATAAACATAAACATAAACATAAACATAAACATAAACATAAACATAAACATAAACATAAACATAAACATAAACATAAACATAAACATAAACATAAACATAAACATAAACATAAACATAAACATAAACATAAACATAAACATAAATTAAAACATAAATTTAAACATAAACATAAACATAAACATAAACATAAACATAAACATAAACATAAACATAAACATAAACATAAATTAAAACATAAATTTAAACATAAACATAAACATAAACATAAACATAAACATAAACATAAACATAAACATAAACATAAACATAAACATAAACATAAACATAAACATAAACATAAACATAAACATAAACATAAACATAAACATAAACATAAACATAAACATAAACATAAACATAAACATAAACATAAACATAAACATAAACATAAACATAAACATAAACATAAACATAAACATAAACATAAACATAAACATAAACATAAACATAAACATAAACATAAACATAAACATAAACATAAACATAAACATAAATTAAAACATAAATTTAAACATAAACATAAACTTAAACATAAACATAAACATAAACATAAACATAAACATAAACATAAACATAAACATAAACATAAATTAAAACATAAATTTAAACATAAACATAAACATAAACATAAACATAAACATAAACATAAACATAAACATAAACAAAAATATAAACATAAACATAAACATAAACATAAACCTAAACCTAAACCTAAACCTAAACCTAAACCTAACCATAAATATAAACATAAACATAAAAATAAAAATAAACATAAACATAAACATAAACATAAACATAAACATAAACATTAACATAAACATAAACATAAACATAAATTAAAACATATATTAAAACATAAATTTAAACATACACATAAACATAAACATAAACATAAACATAAACATAAACATAAACATAAACATAAACATAAACATAAACATAAACATAAACATAAACATAAACATAAACATAAATTAAAACATAAATTTAAACATAAACATAAACATAAACATAAACATAAACATAAACATAAACATAAACATAAACCTAAACCTAAACCTAAACCTAAACCTAAACCTAACCATAAATATAAACATAAACATAAACATAAACATAAACATAAACATAAACATAAACATAAACATAAACATAAACATAAACATAAACATAAACATAAACATAAACATAAACATAAACATAAACATAAACATAAACATAAACATAAACATAAACATAAACATAAACATAAACATAAACATAAACATAAACATAAACATAAACATAAACATAAACATAAACATAAACATAAACATAAACATAAACATAAACATAAACATATACATAAACATAAACATAAACATAACCATAAACAAACATAAGCAAAAGATTAAACATAAGCTAAATCATACAAGTAAATAAACATATAACATCTGCAAATCGACTCGATTTGTATTAAAACGGTGTATTTTGATAATAAACGTCTCGATTCTTACCAATAACAATCGGATCAAATTATTTTAAATCATATCCATCAGTTTGGATACTTATCGAATATTTAGTGTCTAAATGACTAGATTTGACATTATTTGATGTAATCTGAATGAAATGATGATTTTCGACCCAATTCGTTTTTACAATTAAAAATAATGTTTGTTTAAGTTTATGTTTTAATTTATGTTTATGTTTATGTTTAAGTTTATGTTTTATTTTATGTTTTAGTTTATGTTTCAGTTTATGTTTAAGTTTATGTTTATGGTTATGTTTATGTTTATGTTTATGTTTATGTTTATGTTTATGTTTATGTTTATGTTTATGTTTATGTTTATGTTTATGTTAATGTTTATGTTTATGTTTATGTTTATGTTTATGTTTAAGTTTATGTTTAAGTTTATGTTTTAATTTATGTTTAAATTTATGTTTAAGTTTATGTTTATGTTTATGTTTATGTTTATGTTTATGTTTATGTTTATGTTTATGTTTATGTTTATGTTTATGTTTATGTTTATGTTTATGTTTAAGTTTATGTTTTAATTTATGTTTAAATTTATGTTTAAGTTTATGATTATGTTTATGTTTATGTTTATGTTTATGTTTATGTTTATGTTTATGTTTATGTTTATGTTTATGTTTATGTTTATGTTTATGTTTATGGTTATGTTTATGTTTATGTTTATGTTTATGTTTATGTTTATGTTTATGTTTATGTTTATGTTTATGTTTATGTTTATGTTTATGTTTATGTTTATGTTTATGTTTATGTTTATGTTTATGTTTATGTTTATGTTTATGTTTATGTTTATGTTTATGTTTATGTTTATGTTTATGTTTATGTTTATGTTTATGTTTATGTTTATGTTTATGTTTATGTTTAGGTTTATGTTTATGTTTATGTTTATGTTTATGTTTATGTTTATGTTTATGTTTATGTTTATGTTTATGTTTATGTTTATGTTTATGTTTATGTTTATGTTTATATTTATGTTTATGTTTATTTTTATGTTTATGTTTATGTTTATGTTTATGTTTTTATTTATGTTTATGTTTATGTTCAAGTTAATGTTTACGTTTATGTTTAAATTTATGTGTAAATTTATGTTTACGTTTATGTTTAAATTTATGTGTAAATTTATGTTTAAGTTTATGTTTTAATTTATGTTTAAGTTTATGTTTAATTTTATGTTTGTTTATATTTAAATTTATTTTTAAATTAAACCTAAATTTGAACATAAATTTAAACATAAATTTAAACATAAATTTAAACATAAACTTAAACATAAACATAAACATAAACATAAACATAAACATAAACATAAACATAAACATAAAAATAAACATAAACATAAACGTAAACATAAACATAAACATAAACATAAACATAAATTTAAACATAAACATAAACATAAACATAAACATAAACATAAACATAAACATAAACATAAACATAAACATAAACATAAACATAAACATAAACATAAACATAAACATAAACATAAAATTAAACATAAACATAAACGTAAACATAAACATAAACATAAACATAAACATAAACATAAATTTAAACATAAACATAAACATAAACATAAACATAAACATAAACATAAACATAAACATAAACATAACTATAAACTTAAACATTAATTTAAACATAAATTAAAACATAAACTTAAACATAAACTTAAATATAAACTTAAACATAAACTTAAACATAAATTAAAACATAAACTTAAACATAAATTTACACATAAATTTAAACATAAACGTAAACATAAACTTGAACATAAACATAAACATAAATAAAAACATGAACATAAACATAGACATAAACATAAACATAAACATAAACATAAACATAAACATAAACATAAACATAAACATAAACATAAACATAAACATAAACATAAAAATAAACATAAACATAAACATAAATATAAACATAAACATAAACATAAACATAAACATAAACATAAACATAACTATAAACTTAAACATTAATTTAAACATAAATTAAAACATAAACTTAAACATAAACTTAAATATAAACTTAAACATAAACTTAAACATAAACATAAACATAAACATAAACATAAACATAAACATAAACATAAACATAAACATAAACATAAACATAAACATAAACATAAACATAAACATAAACATAAATATAAACATAAACATAAACATATACATAAACATAAACATAAACATAAACATAAACCTAAACATAAACATAAACATAAACATAAACATAAACATATACATACACATAATCATAAACTTAAACATAAATTTAAACATTAATTAAAACATAAACATAAACATAAACTTAAACATAAACATAAACATAAACATAAACATAAACATAAACATAAACATAAACATAAACTTAAACATAAATTTTAACATAAATTAAAACATAAACTTAAACATAAACTTAAACATAAACATAAACATAAACATAAACATAAACATAAACATAAACATAACCATAAACATAAACTTAAACATAAACTAAAAGATAAACTAAAACATAAATTAAAACATAAACTTAAACATAAACTTAAACATAAATTAAAACATAAACTTAAACATAAATTTACACATAAATTTAAACATAAACGTAAAAATAAACTTGAACATAAACATAAACATAAATAAGAACATGAACATAAACATAGACATAAACATAAACATAAACATAAACATAAACATAAACATAAACATAAACATAAACATAAACATAAACATAAACATAAACATAAAAATAAACATAAACATAAACATAAATATAAACATAAACATAAACATAAACATAAACATAAACATAAACATAACTATAAACTTAAACATTAATTTAAACATAAATTAAAACATAAACTTAAACATAAACTTAAATATAAACTTAAACATAAACTTAAACATAAACATAAACATAAACATAAACATAAACATAAACATAAACATAAACATAAACATAAACATAAACATAAACATAAACATAAACATAAACATAAACATAAATATAAACATAAACATAAACATATACATAAACATAAACATAAACATAAACATAAACCTAAACATAAACATAAACATAAACATAAACATAAACATATACATACACATAATCATAAACTTAAACATAAATTTAAACATTAATTAAAACATAAACATAAACATAAACTTAAACATAAACATAAACATAAACATAAACATAAACATAAACATAAACATAAACATAAACATAAACTTAAACATAAATTTTAACATAAATTAAAACATAAACTTAAACATAAACTTAAACATAAACATAAACATAAACATAAACATAAACATAAACATAAACATAAACATAACCATAAACATAAACTTAAACATAAACTGAAACATAAACTAAAACATAAATTAAAACATAAACATAAACATAAACATAAACATAAACATAAACATAAACATAAACATAAACATAAACATAAACATAAACATAAACATAAAAATAAACATAAACGTAAACGTAAACATAAACATAAACATAAACATAAACATAAATTTAAACATAAACATAAACATAAACATAAACATAAACATAAACATAAACATAAACATAAACATAAACATAAACATAAACATAAACATAAACATAAACATAAACATAAACATAAACATAAACATAAACATAAACATAAACATAAACATAAACATAAATATAAACATAAATCAAAACATAAACTTGAACATATCCTTAAACATAATTTCAAACATAAATTTAAACATAAACTTAAACATAAATTCAAACATAAATTGGAACATAAATTAAAACGTAAACATAAACATAAACATTAACATAAAAATAAATATAAACATAAACATAAACATAAACATAAACATAAACATAAACATAAACATAAACATAAACATAAACATAAACATAAACATAAACATAAACATAAACATAAACATAAACATAAACATAAACATAAACATAAACATAAACATAAACATAAACATAAACATAAACATAAACATAAACATAAACATAAACATAAACATAAACATAAACATAAACATAAACATAAACATAAACATAAACATAAACATAAACATAAACATAAACATAAACATAAACATAAACATAAACATAAATTAAAACATAAATTTAAACATAAACATAAACATAAACATAAACATAAACATAAACATAAACATAAACATAAACATAAACATAAATTAAAACATAAATTTAAACATAAACATAAACATAAACATAAACATAAACATAAACATAAACATAAACATAAACATAAACAAAAATATAAACATAAACATAAACATAAACATAAACCTAAACCTAAACCTAAACCTAAACCTAAACCTAAACCTAACCATAAATATAAACATAAACATAAAAATAAAAATAAACATAAACATAAACATAAACATAAACATAAACATAAACATTAACATAAACATAAACATAAACATAAATTAAAACATATATTAAAACATAAATTTAAACATACACATAAACATAAACATAAACATAAACATAAACATAAACATAAACATAAACATAAACATAAACATAAACATAAACATAAACATAAACATAAACATAAACATAAATTAAAACATAAATTTAAACATAAACATAAACATAAACATAAACATAAACATAAACATAAACATAAACATAAACCTAAACCTAAACCTAAACCTAAACCTAAACCTAACCATAAATATAAACATAAACATAAACATAAACATAAACATAAACATAAACATAAACATAAACATAAACATAAACATAAACATAAACATAAACATAAACATAAACATAAACATAAACATAAACATAAACATAAACATAAACATAAACATAAACATAAACATAAACATAAACATAAACATAAACATAAACATAAACATAAACATAAACATAAACATAAACATAAACATAAACATAAACATAAACATAAACATATACATAAACATAAACATAAACATAACCATAAACAAACATAAGCAAAAGATTAAACATAAGCTAAATCATACAAGTAAATAAACATATAACATCTGCAAATCGACTCGATTTGTATTAAAACGGTGTATTTTGATAATAAACGTCTCGATTCTTACCAATAACAATCGGATCAAATTATTTTAAATCATATCCATCAGTTTGGATACTTATCGAATATTTAGTGTCTAAATGACTAGATTTGACATTATTTGATGTAATCTGAATGAAATGATGATTTTCGACCCAATTCGTTTTTACAATTAAAAATAATGTTTGTTTAAGTTTATGTTTTAATTTATGTTTATGTTTATGTTTAAGTTTATGTTTTATTTTATGTTTTAGTTTATGTTTCAGTTTATGTTTAAGTTTATGTTTATGGTTATGTTTATGTTTATGTTTATGTTTATGTTTATGTTTATGTTTATGTTTATGTTTATGTTTATGTTTATGTTTATGTTTATGTTTATGTTAATGTTTATGTTTATGTTTATGTTTATGTTTATGTTTAAGTTTATGTTTAAGTTTATGTTTTAATTTATGTTTAAATTTATGTTTAAGTTTATGTTTATGTTTATGTTTATGTTTATGTTTATGTTTATGTTTATGTTTATGTTTATGTTTATGTTTATGTTTAAGTTTATGTTTTAATTTATGTTTAAATTTATGTTTAAGTTTATGATTATGTTTATGTTTATGTTTATGTTTATGTTTATGTTTATGTTTATGTTTATGTTTATGTTTATGTTTATGTTTATGTTTATGTTTATGTTTATGGTTATGTTTATGTTTATGTTTATGTTTATGTTTATGTTTATGTTTATGTTTATGTTTATGTTTATGTTTATGTTTATGTTTATGTTTATGTTTATGTTTATGTTTATGTTTATGTTTATGTTTATGTTTATGTTTATGTTTATGTTTATGTTTATGTTTATGTTTATGTTTATGTTTATGTTTATGTTTATGTTTATGTTTATGTTTATGTTTATGTTTATGTTTATGTTTAGGTTTATGTTTATGTTTATGTTTATGTTTATGTTTATGTTTATGTTTATGTTTATGTTTATGTTTATGTTTATGTTTATGTTTATATTTATGTTTATGTTTATTTTTATGTTTATGTTTATGTTTATGTTTATGTTTTTATTTATGTTTATGTTTATGTTCAAGTTAATGTTTACGTTTATGTTTAAATTTATGTGTAAATTTATGTTTACGTTTATGTTTAAATTTATGTGTAAATTTATGTTTAAGTTTATGTTTTAATTTATGTTTAAGTTTATGTTTAATTTTATGTTTGTTTATATTTAAATTTATTTTTAAATTAAACCTAAATTTGAACATAAATTTAAACATAAATTTAAACATAAATTTAAACATAAACTTAAACATAAACATAAACATAAACATAAACATAAACATAAACATAAACATAAACATAAAAATAAACATAAACATAAACGTAAACATAAACATAAACATAAACATAAACATAAATTTAAACATAAACATAAACATAAACATAAACATAAACATAAACATAAACATAAACATAAACATAAACATAAACATAAACATAAACATAAACATAAACATAAACATAAACATAAAATTAAACATAAACATAAACGTAAACATAAACATAAACATAAACATAAACATAAACATAAATTTAAACATAAACATAAACATAAACATAAACATAAACATAAACATAAACATAAACATAACTATAAACTTAAACATTAATTTAAACATAAATTAAAACATAAACTTAAACATAAACTTAAATATAAACTTAAACATAAACTTAAACATAAATTAAAACATAAACTTAAACATAAATTTACACATAAATTTAAACATAAACGTAAACATAAACTTGAACATAAACATAAACATAAATAAAAACATGAACATAAACATAGACATAAACATAAACATAAACATAAACATAAACATAAACATAAACATAAACATAAACATAAACATAAACATAAACATAAACATAAAAATAAACATAAACATAAACATAAATATAAACATAAACATAAACATAAACATAAACATAAACATAAACATAACTATAAACTTAAACATTAATTTAAACATAAATTAAAACATAAACTTAAACATAAACTTAAATATAAACTTAAACATAAACTTAAACATAAACATAAACATAAACATAAACATAAACATAAACATAAACATAAACATAAACATAAACATAAACATAAACATAAACATAAACATAAACATAAATATAAACATAAACATAAACATATACATAAACATAAACATAAACATAAACATAAACCTAAACATAAACATAAACATAAACATAAACATAAACATATACATACACATAATCATAAACTTAAACATAAATTTAAACATTAATTAAAACATAAACATAAACATAAACTTAAACATAAACATAAACATAAACATAAACATAAACATAAACATAAACATAAACTTAAACATAAATTTTAACATAAATTAAAACATAAACTTAAACATAAACTTAAACATAAACATAAACATAAACATAAACATAAACATAAACATAAACATAACCATAAACATAAACTTAAACATAAACTAAAAGATAAACTAAAACATAAATTAAAACATAAACTTAAACATAAACTTAAACATAAATTAAAACATAAACTTAAACATAAATTTACACATAAATTTAAACATAAACGTAAAAATAAACTTGAACATAAACATAAACATAAATAAGAACATGAACATAAACATAGACATAAACATA
This sequence comes from Sialis fuliginosa, assembly GCA_961205875.1. NCBI lineage: Eukaryota > Metazoa > Arthropoda > Insecta > Megaloptera > Sialidae > Sialis > Sialis fuliginosa. The sequence goes on from OY540811.1 coordinate 34,983,116, forward strand.
AACATAAACATAAACATAAACATAAACATAAACATAAACATAAACATAAACATAAACATAAACATAAACATAAACATAAACATAAAAATAAACATAAACATAAACATAAATATAAACATAAACATAAACATAAACATAAACATAAACATAAACATAACTATAAACTTAAACATTAATTTAAACATAAATTAAAACATAAACTTAAACATAAACTTAAATATAAACTTAAACATAAACTTAAACATAAACATAAACATAAACATAAACATAAACATAAACATAAACATAAACATAAACATAAACATAAACATAAACATAAACATAAACATAAACATAAACATAAATATAAACATAAACATAAACATATACATAAACATAAACATAAACATAAACATAAACCTAAACATAAACATAAACATAAACATAAACATAAACATATACATACACATAATCATAAACTTAAACATAAATTTAAACATTAATTAAAACATAAACATAAACATAAACTTAAACATAAACATAAACATAAACATAAACATAAACATAAACATAAACATAAACATAAACTTAAACATAAATTTTAACATAAATTAAAACATAAACTTAAACATAAACTTAAACATAAACATAAACATAAACATAAACATAAACATAAACATAAACATAAACATAACCATAAACATAAACTTAAACATAAACTGAAACATAAACTAAAACATAAATTAAAACATAAACTTAAACATAAACTTAAACATAAATTAAAACATAAACTTAAACATAAATTTACACATAAATTTAAACATAAACGTAAAAATAAACTTGAACATAAACATAAACATAAATAAAAACATGAAGATAAACATAGACATAAACATAAACATAAACATAAACATAAACATAAACATAAACATAAACATAAACATAAACATAAACATAAACATAAACATAAACATAAAAATAAAAATAAACATAAACATAAACATAAACATAAACATAAACATAAACATAAACATAAACATAAACATAAACATAAACATAAACATAAACATAAATTAAAACATAAATTTAAACATAAACATAAACATAAACATAAACATAAACTTAAACAAAACCTAAACCTAAACCTAAACCTAAACCTAACCATAAATATAAACATAAACATAAACATAAACATAAACATAAACATAAACATAAACATAAACATAAACATAAACATAAACATAAACATAAACATAAACATAAACATAAACATAAACATAAACATAAACATAAACATAAACATAAACATAAACATAAACATAAACATAAACATAAACATAAACATAAACATAAACATAAACATAAACATAAACATAAACATAAACATAAACATAAACATAAACATAAACATAAACATAAACATAAACATAAACATAAACATAAACATAAACATATACATAAACATAAACATAAACATAACCATAAACAAACATAAGCAAAAGATTAAACATAAGCTAAATCATACAAGTCATATAACATCTGCAAATCGACTCGATTTGTATTAAAACGGTGTATTTTGATAATAAACGTCTCGATTCTTACCAATAACAATCGGATCAAATTATTTTAAATCATATCCATCAGTTTGGATACTTATCGAATATTTAGTGTCTAAATGACTGGATTTGACATTATTTGATGTAATTTGAATGAAATGATGATTTTCGAACCAATTCGTTTTTACAATTAAAAATAATGTTTGTTTAAGTTTAATTTATGTTTATGTTTATGTTTAAGTTTATGTTTTATTTTATGTTTTAGTTTATGTTTCAGTTTATGTTTAAGTTTATGTTTATGGTTATGTTTATGTTTATGTTTATGTTTATGTTTATGTTTATGTTTATGTTTATGTTTATGTTTATGTTTATGTTTATGTTTATGTTTATGTTTATGTTTATGTTTATGTTTATGTTTATGTTTATGTTTATGTTTATGTTTATGTTTATGTTTATGTTTATGTTTATGTTTATGTTTATGTTTATGTTTATGTTTATGTTTATGTTTAAGTTTATGTTTAAGTTTATGTTTTAATTTATGTTTAAATTTATGTTTAAGTTTATGTTTATGTTTATGTTTATGTTTATGTTTATGTTTATGTTTATGTTTATGTTTATGTTTATGTTTATGTTTATGTTTATGTTTATGTTTATGTTTATGTTTATGTTTATGTTTATGTTTATGTTTATGTTTATGTTTATGTTTAAGTTTATGTTTAAATTTATGTTTAAATTTATGTTTAAGTTTATGATTATGTTTATGTTTATGTTTATGTTTATGTTTATGTTTATGTTTATGTTTATGTTTATGTTTATGTTTATGTTTATGTTTATGTTTATGTTTATGTTTATGTTTATGTTTATGTTTATGTTTATGTTTATGTTTATGTTTATGTTTATGTTTATGGTTATGTTTATGTTTATGTTTATGTTTATGTTTATGTTTATGTTTATGTTTATGTTTATGTTTATGTTTATGTTTATGTTTATGTTTATGTTTATGTTTATGTTTATGTTTATGTTTATGTTTATGTTTATGTTTATGTTTATGTTTATGTTTATGTTTATGTTTATGTTTATGTTTATGTTTATGTTTATGTTTATGTTTATGTTTATGTTTATGTTTATGTTTATGTTTATGTTTATGTTTATGTTTATGTTTATGTTTATGTTTATGTTTATGTTTATGTTTATGTTTATGTTTATGTTTATGTTTATGTTTATGTTTATGTTTATGTTTATGTTTATGTTTATGTTTATGTTTATGTTTATGTTTATGTTTATGTTTATGTTTATGTTTATGTTTATGTTTATGTTTATGTTTATGTTTATGTTTATGTTTATGTTTATGTTTATGTTTATGTTTATGTTTATGTTTATGTTTATGTTTATGTTTATGTTTATGTTTATGTTTATGTTTATGTTTATGTTTATGTTTATGTTTATGTTTATGTTTATGTTTATGTTTATGTTTATGTTTATGTTTATGTTTATGTTTATGTTTATGTTTATGTTTATGTTTATGTTTATGTTTATGTTTATGTTTATGTTTATGTTTATGTTTATGTTTATGTTTATGTTTATGTTTATGTTTATGTTTATGTTTATGTTTATGTTTATGTTTATGTTTATGTTTATGTTTATGTTTATGTTTATGTTTATGTTTATGTTTATGTTTATGTTTATGTTTATGTTTATGTTTATGTTTATGTTTATGTTTATGTTTATGTTTATGTTTATGTTTATGTTTATGTTTATGTTTATGTTTATGTTTATGTTTATGTTTATGTTTATGTTTATGTTTATTTTTATGTTTATGTTTATGTTTATGTTTATGTTTTTATTTATGTTTATGTTTATGTTCAAGTTTATGTTTACGTTTATGTTTAAATTTATGTGTAAATTTATGTTTAAGTTTATGTTTTAATTTATGTTTAAGTTTATGTTTAATTTTATGTTTGTTTATATTAAAATTTATTTTTAAATTAAACCTAAATTTAAACATAAATTTAAACATAAATTTAAACATAAATTAAAACATAAACATAAACATAAACATAAACATAAACATAAACATAAACATAAACATAAACATAAACATAAAAATAAACATAAACATAAACGTAAACATAAACATAAACATAAACATAAACATAAATTTAAACATAAACATAAACATAAACATAAACATAAACATTAACATAAACATAAACATAAACATAAACATAAACATAAACATAAACATAAACATAAACATAAACATAAACATAAACATAAACATAAACATAAACATAAACATAAAAATAAACATAAACATAAACGTAAACATAAACATAAACATAAACATAAACATAAACATAAACATAAATTTAAACATAAACATAAACATAAACATAAACATAAACATAAACATAAACATAAACATAAACATAAACATAAACATAAACATAAACATAAACATAACTATAAACTTAAACATTAATTTAAACATAAATTAAAACATAAACTTAAACATAAACTTAAATATAAACTTAAACATAAACTTAAACATAAATTAAAACATAAACTTAAACATAAATTTACACATAAATTTAAACATAAACGTAAAAATAAACTTGAACATAAACATAAACATAAATAAAAACATGAACATAAACATAGACATAAACATAAACATAAATATAAACATAAACATAAACATAAACATAAACATAAACATAAACATAAACATAAACATAAACATAAAAATAAACATAAACATAAACATAAATATAAACATAAACATAAACATAAACATAAACATAAACATAACTATAAACTTAAACATTAATTTAAACATAAATTAAAACATAAACTTAAACATAAACTTAAATATAAACTTAAACATAAACTTAAACATAAACATAAACATAAACATAAACATAAACATAAACATAAACATAAACATAAACATAAACATAAACATAAACATAAACATAAACATAAATATAAACATAAACATAAACATATACATAAACATAAACATAAACATAAACATAAACCTAAACATAAACATAAACATAAACATAAACATAAACATATACATACACATAATCATAAACTTAAACATAAATTTAAACATTAATTAAAACATAAACATAAACATAAACTTAAACATAAACATAAACATAAACATAAACATAAACATAAACATAAACATAAACTTAAACATAAATTTTAACATAAATTAAAACATAAACTTAAACATAAACTTAAACATAAACATAAACATAAACATAAACATAAACATAAACATAAACATAACCATAAACATAAACTTAAACATAAACTGAAACATAAACTAAAACATAAATTAAAACATAAACTTAAACATAAACTTAAACATAAATTAAAACATAAACTTAAACATAAATTTACACATAAATTTAAACATAAACGTAAAAATAAACTTGAACATAAACATAAACATAAATAAAAACATGAAGATAAACATAGACATAAACATAAACATAAACATAAACATAAACATAAACATAAACATAAACATAAACATAAACATAAACATAAACATAAACATAAACATAAAAATAAAAATAAACATAAACATAAACATAAACATAAACATAAACATAAACATAAACATAAACATAAACATAAACATAAACATAAACATAAACATAAATTAAAACATAAATTTAAACATAAACATAAACATAAACATAAACATAAACTTAAACAAAACCTAAACCTAAACCTAAACCTAAACCTAACCATAAATATAAACATAAACATAAACATAAACATAAACATAAACATAAACATAAACATAAACATAAACATAAACATAAACATAAACATAAACATAAACATAAACATAAACATAAACATAAACATAAACATAAACATAAACATAAACATAAACATAAACATAAACATAAACATAAACATAAACATAAACATAAACATAAACATAAACATAAACATAAACATAAACATAAACATAAACATAAACATATACATAAACATAAACATAAACATAACCATAAACAAACATAAGCAAAAGATTAAACATAAGCTAAATCATACAAGTCATATAACATCTGCAAATCGACTCGATTTGTATTAAAACGGTGTAGGTGTATTTTGATAATAAACGTCTCGATTCTTACCAATAACAATCGGATCAAATTATTTTAAATCATATCCATCAGTTTGGATACTTATCGAATATTTAGTGTCTAAATGACTAGATTTGACATTATTTGATGTAATTTGAATGAAATGATGATTTTCGAACCAATTCGTTTTTACAATTAAAAATAATGTTTGTTTAAGTTTATGTTTAGTTTATGTTTATGTTTATGTATATGTTTATGTTTACGTTTACGTTTACGTTTACGTTTACGTTTACGTTTACGTTTACGTTTACGTTTACGTTTACGTTTACGTTTACGTTTACGTTTACGTTTACGTTTACGTTTACGTTTATGTTTATGTTTATGTTTGTTTATGTTTATGTTTATGTTTTTGTTTTGTGTTTATGTTTATGTTTATGTTTATGTTTATTTTAATGTTAATGTTTATGTTTATGTTAACGTTTTAATTTATGTTTAAATTTATGTTTGAATTTATGTTTAAGTTTATGTTTAAATTTATGTTTGAAATTATGTTTAAGGATATGTTTAAGTTTATGTTTTGATTTATGTTTATGTTTATGTTTATGTTTATGTTTATGTTTATGTTTATGTTTATGTTTATGTTTATGTTTATGTTTATGTTTATGTTTATGTTTATGTTTATGTTTATGTTTATGTTTATGTTTATGTTTATGTTTATGTTTATGTTTATGTTTATGTTTATGTTTATGTTTATGTTTATGTTTATGTTTATGTTTATGTTTATGTTTATGTTTATGTTTATGTTTATGTTTATGTTTATGTTTATGTTTATGTTTATGTTTATGTTTATGTTTATGTTTATGTTTATGTTTATGTTTATGTTTATGTTTATGTTTATGTTTATGTTTATGTTTATGTTTATGTTTATGTTTATGTTTATGTTTATGTTTATGTTTATGTTTATGTTTATGTTTATGTTTATGTTTATGTTTATGTTTATGTTTATGTTTATGTTTATGTTTATGTTTATGTTTATGTTTATGTTTATGTTTATGTTTATGTTTATGTTTATGTTTATGTTTATGTTTATGTTTATGTTTATGTTTATGTTTATGTTTATGTTTATGTTTATGTTTATGTTTATGTTTATGTTTATGTTTATGTTTATGTTTATGTTTATGTTTATGTTTATGTTTATGTTTATGTTTATGTTTATGTTTATGTTTATGTTTATGTTTATGTTTATGTTTATGTTTATGTTTATGTTTATGTTTATGTTTATGTTTATGTTTATGTTTATGTTTATGTTTATGTTTATGTTTATGTTTATGTTTATGTTTATGTTTATGTTTATGTTTATGTTTATGTTTATGTTTATGTTTATGTTTATGTTTATGTTTATGTTTATGTTTATGTTTATGTTTATGTTTATGTTTATGTTTATGTTTATGTTTATGTTTATGTTTATGTTTATGTTTATGTTTATGTTTATGTTTATGTTTATGTTTATGTTTATGTTTATGTTTATGTTTATGTTTATGTTTATGTTTATGTTTATGTTTATGTTTATGTTTATGTTTATGTTTATGTTTATGTTTATGTTTATGTTTATGTTTATGTTTATGTTTATGTTTATGTTTATGTTTATGTTTATGTTTATGTTTATGTTTATGTTTATGTTTATGTTTATGTTTATGTTTATGTTTATGTTTATGTTTATGTTTATGTTTATGTTTATGTTTATGTTTATGTTTATGTTTATGTTTATGTTTATGTTTATGTTTATGTTTATGTTTATGTTTATGTTTATGTTTATGTTTATGTTTATGTTTATGTTTATGTTTATGTTTATGTTTATGTTTATGTTTATGTTTATGTTTATGTTTATGTTTATGTTTATGTTTATGTTTATGTTTATGTTTATGTTTATGTTTATGTTTATGTTTATGTTTATGTTTAAATTTATGTTTATGTTTATGTTTACGTTTATGTTTATGTTTATTTTTATGTTTATGTTTATGTTTATGTTTATGTTTAAGTTTATGTTTTAATTTATGTTTAAATTTATGTTTTAATTTATGTTCAAATTTAGGTTTAATTTAAAAATAAATTTAAATATAAACAAACATAAAATTAAACATAAACTTAAACATAAATTAAAACATAAACTTAAACATAAATTTACACATAAATTTAAACATAAACGTAAACATAAATTTACACATAAATTTAAACATAAACGTAAACATAAACTTGAACATAAACATAAACATAAATAAAAACATAAACATAAACATAAACATAAACATAAAAATAAACATAAACATAAATATAAACATAAACATAAACATAAACATAAACATAAACATAAACATAAACATAAACATAAACATAACTATAAACTTAAACATTAATTTAAACATAAATTAAAACATAAACTTAAACATAAACTTAAATATAAACTTAAACATAAACTTAAACATAAACATAAACATAAACATAAACATAAACGTAAACATAAACATAAACATAAACATAAACATAAACATAAACATAAACATAAACATAAACATAAACATAAACATAAACATAAACATAAACATAAACATAAACATAAACATAAACATAACTATAAACTTAAACATTAATTTAAACATAAATTAAAACATAAACTTAAACATAAACTTAAATATAAACTTAAACATAAACTTAAACATAAACATAAACATAAACATAAACATAAACATAAACGTAAACATAAACATAAACATAAACATAAACATAAACATAAACATAAACATAAACATAAACATAAACATAAACATAAACATAAACATAAACATAAACATAAACATAAACATAAACATAAACATAAACATAAACATAAACATAAACATAAACATAAACATAAACATAAACATAAACATAAACATAAACATAAACATAAACATAACTATAAACTTAAACATTAATTTAAACATAAATTAAAACATAAACTTAAACATAAACTTAAATATAAACTTAAACATAAACTTAAACATAAACATAAACATAAACATAAACATAAACGTAAACATAAACATAAACATAAACATAAACTTAAACATAAATTTAAACATAAATTAAAACATAAACTTAAACATAAACTTAAACATAAACATAAACATAAACATAAACATAAACATAAACATAAACATAAACATAAACATAAACATAAACATAAACATAAACATAACCATAAACATAAACTAAAACATAAAATAAAACATAAACTTAAACATAAACTTAAACATAAATTAAAACATAAACTAAACATAAACTTAAACAAACATTATTTTTAATTGTAAAAACGAATTGGGTTGAAAATCATCATTTCATTCAAATTACATCAAATAATGTCAAATCTAGTCATTTAGACACTAAATATTCGATAAGTATCCAAACTGATGGATATGATTTAAAATAATTTGATCCGATTGTTATTGGTAAGAATCGAGACGTTTATTATCAAAATACACCGTTTTAATACAAAACATAATTAAACATAAATATAAACATAAACATAAACATAAGCATAAACATAAACATAAACATAACTATAAACTTAAACATTAATTTAAACATAAATTAAAACATAAACTTAAACATAAACATAAACATAAACATAAACATAAACATAAACATAAACATAAACATAAACATAAACATAAACATAAACATAAACATAAACATAAACATAAACATAAACATAAACATAAACATAAACATAAACATAAATTAAAACATAAACATAAATTAAAACATAAACATAAACATAAACATAAACATAAACATAAACATAAACATAAACATAAACATAAACATAAACATAAACATAAACATACATAAGCAAAAGATTAAACATAAACTAAATCATACAAGTAAATAAACATATAACAACATCTGCAAATCGACTCGATAATAAACGTCTCGATTCTTACCAATAACAATCGGATCAAGTTATTTTAAATCATATCCATCAGTTTGGATTCTTATCGGAAATTTAGTGTCTAAATGACTAGATTTGACATTATTTGATGTAATTTGAGTGAAATGATGATTTTCGACTCAATTCGTTTTTACAATTAAAAATAATGTTTATGTTTATGTTTATGTTTAAGTTTATGTTTTAATTTATGTTTAAGTTTTTGTTTAAGTTTATGTTTAAGTTTATGTTTTAATTTATGTTTAAGTTTAAGTTTAAGTTTAAGTTTAAGTTTAAGTTTAAGTTTAAGTTTAAGTTTAAGTTTAAGTTTAAGTTTAAGTTTAAGTTTAAGTTTAAGTTTAAGTTTAAGTTTAAGTTTAAGTTTAAGTTTAAGTTTAAGTTTAAGTTTAAGTTTAAGTTTAAGTTTAAGTTTAAGTTTAAGTTTAAGTTTAAGTTTAAGTTTAAGTTTAAGTTTAAGTTTAAGTTTAAGTTTAAGTTTAAGTTTAAGTTTAAGTTTAAGTTTAAGTTTAAGTTTAAGTTTAAGTTTAAGTTTAAGTTTAAGTTTAAGTTTAAGTTTAAGTTTAAGTTTAAGTTTAAGTTTAAGTTTAAGTTTAAGTTTAAGTTTAAGTTTAAGTTTAAGTTTAAGTTTAAGTTTAAGTTTAAGTTTAAGTTTAAGTTTAAGTTTAAGTTTAAGTTTAAGTTTAAGTTTAAGTTTAAGTTTAAGTTTAAGTTTAAGTTTAAGTTTAAGTTTAAGTTTAAGTTTAAGTTTAAGTTTAAGTTTAAGTTTAAGTTTAAGTTTAAGTTTAAGTTTAAGTTTAAGTTTAAGTTTAAGTTTAAGTTTAAGTTTAAGTTTAAGTTTAAGTTTAAGTTTAAGTTTAAGTTTAAGTTTAAGTTTAAGTTTAAGTTTAAGTTTAAGTTTAAGTTTAAGTTTAAGTTTAAGTTTAAGTTTAAGTTTAAGTTTAAGTTTAAGTTTAAGTTTAAGTTTAAGTTTAAGTTTAAGTTTAAGTTTAAGTTTAAGTTTAAGTTTAAGTTTAAGTTTAAGTTTATGTTTATGTTTATGTTTAAGTTTAAGTTTAAGTTTAAGTTTAAGTTTAAGTTTAAGTTTAAGTTTAAGTTTAAGTTTAAGTTTAAGTTTAAGTTTAAGTTTAAGTTTAAGTTTAAGTTTAAGTTTAAGTTTAAGTTTAAGTTTAAGTTTAAGTTTAAGTTTAAGTTTAAGTTTAAGTTTAAGTTTAAGTTTAAGTTTAAGTTTAAGTTTAAGTTTAAGTTTAAGTTTAAGTTTAAGTTTAAGTTTAAGTTTAAGTTTAAGTTTAAGTTTAAGTTTAAGTTTAAGTTTAAGTTTAAGTTTAAGTTTAAGTTTAAGTTTAAGTTTAAGTTTAAGTTTAAGTTTAAGTTTAAGTTTAAGTTTAAGTTTAAGTTTAAGTTTATGTTTATGTTTATGTTTATGTTTATGTTTATGTTTATGTTTATGTTTATGTTTATGTTTATGTTTATGTTTATGTTTATGTTTATGTTTATGTTTATGTTTATTTTTATGTTTATGTTTATGTTTATGTTTATGTTTATGTTTATGTTTAAATTTATGTTTAAATTTATGTTTAAATTTATGTTTAAATTTATGTTTAAGTTTATGTTTATGTTTATGTTTAAATTTATGTTTAAATTTATGTGTAAATTTATGTTTAAATTTATGTGTAAATTTATGTTTAAATTTATGTTTAAATTAATGTTTAAGTTTATGATTAAGGTAATGTTTAAATTAATGTTTAAATTAATGTTTAAATTTTTGTGTAAATTTATGTTTTAATTTATGTGTAAATTTATGTTTAAGTTTATGTTTATGTTTATGTTTAAATTTATGTTTAAATTTATGTGTAAATTTATGTTTAAATTTATGTGTAAATTTATGTTTAAATTTATGTTTAAATTAATGTTTAAGTTTATGTTTAAGTTTATGTTTAAATTAATGTTTAAATTTATGTTTAAATTTATGTGTAAATTTATGTTTAAATTTATGTTTTAATTTATGTGTAAATTTATGTTTAAGTTTATGTTTTAATTTATGTTAAAGTTTATGTTTAAGTTTATGTTTAAATTTATGTTTATGTTTTTATTTATAGTTATGTTTAAAATAAACCTAAACTTGAACATAAATTCAAACATAAATTTAAACATAAATTAAAACATAAACTTAAACATAATCTTAAACATAAATTTAAACATAAATTTAAACATAAACTTAAACATAAACATTAACATAAATTTAAACATAAATTTAAATATAAATTTAAACATACATTAAAACATAAGCTTAAACATAAATTCAAACATAAATTTAAACATAAATTTAATATAAACATAAACATAAACATAAACATAAACATAAACATAAACATAAACATAAACATAAACATAAACATAAACATAAACATAAACATAAACATAAACATAAACATAAACATAAACATAAACATAAACATAAACATAAACATAAACATAAACATAAACATAAACATAAACATAAACATAAACATAAACATAAACATAAACATAAACATAAACATAAACATAAACATAAACATAAACATAAACATAAACATAAACATAAACATAAACATAAACATAAACATAAACATAAACATAAACATAAACATAAACATAAACATAAACATAAACATAAACATAAACATAAACATAAACATAAACATAAACATAAACATAAACATAAACATAAACATAAACATAAACATAAACATAAACATAAACATAAACATAAACATAAACATAAACATAAACATAAACATAAATATAGTCATAAAAATAAACATAAACTTAAACATAAATATAAACTTAAACGCAAATATAAACTTAAACATAAAGCGCAAAACAAACATAAACATAAGCATTAACATAGACAGCACTTTTCGACTCAATTTAAAAAATCGAATTGCATAAGCAAATAAAATAAATTATTTGAAATCTTCCTAAAGACAGATCGACTCGATTTGTATTAATTCGGTGTACTTTGTATTATTTGATATTAACACAGGTAAAAAAAAAAAAAAGTTTATAAATATTTGACGAGACCATTGTACCTTATGTATTTTGACGTCCTGAATCCGAATCTGAGGTCCGTTGACCTAGGTTAGCTCAGTTTCAAGGTCATTTTGAGGTCAAATTTTTAAAAATCGTTAAAAGATTCTGGTAAAAATTGATATATAGGTTTTTCTGGTCGCTGATTCTGAATTTTACGTCCGATGACCTCTACGAGGTCAGGTTAAAGGTCATTTCAAGGTCAAAGTGGGAAAAATTGCCCGCAAATTCTGACAAAACAGTACATATTGGTTTTTGGGGTTGCTGAATTAAAATTTGAGGTCTGTAGACCCCTTAAATGTAAATTTCAAGGTCATTTTAAGGTCAAATTTTTATTTTTAAAAATCGCTAAATGAATCTGGTAAAAGGTTTCTCTGGTCGCTGATTCTGAATTTGACGTCCGTTGACCTCTATGAGGTCAGGTTCAAGGTCAAAGTGGGAAAAATCGCTCGAAAATTCTGACAAAACAGTACATATAGGTTTGAACCTGACCTCGTAGAGCTCAACGGACGTCAAATTCAGAATCAACGACCAGAGAAACCTATTATCACTTTTTACCAGGTTCATTTAGCAATTTTTAAAAATTTGACCTTAAAATGACCTTGAAACTGACATTGTAGGGTTCTACGGACCTCAAATTTTAATTCAGCGACCCCAAAAACCTATATGTACTGTTTTGTCAGAATTTTCGAGCGATTTTTCCCACTTTGACTTTGAAATGACCTTTAACCTGACCTTGAAGAGGTCAACGAGCGTCAAATTCAGAATCAGCGACCAGAAAAACCTATATATCACCTTTAGCGATTTAAAAAAAATTGACCTCGAAATGACCTTGAAACTGAGCTAACCAAGGTCAACGGACCTCAGATTCGGATTCAGGACGTTAAAATACATAAGGATACAATGGTCTCGTCAAATATTCATAAACTTTTTTTTTTTTGTAAACCTGTGAAATTTAAAGATCTTGTGAAGTTAGTGAAAAAGCAATGTGTGATTTTGTAATTGTAACTTAGTGATTAATGTTGATAAAAGGACAATATTGTTGATTTTGTTTGTTTTATTCATGAACAACGAAAGGAGAGCAGATTAGTGACAGTGTGTGAGACGTGGCTATGCCACCATCTTATGTAATAATATTACACGCTCCGACATTTATAATCCGATTTTCATAAAATTTGCTTGTAGAACACGATAAGTCGGTAAATGATCAAAATCATGACTAGCTTCGTCACCAATTTGACGCGCCCCACTTAAATCAAAATACCTGCTAAAGCTTTCCAGTCCCGACTAGGGACTCTTCGGTTTCTTAAAGATTAAGTATTTATAAACCATTTCGGAAGATATTTATATCTTCCATTTTTTCCTTATTAAAACCAAATTTTACTGTACGTGCCAATTTTATGTAATAAAATTTACCGTTACAAAATAGTTAATTTTGCCTCACTATTTGTTTTCTTGTCATTCTATAACCTTCAGTACTCTTCCCAACATTAATTTTGACTTCATTAATTACTTAATGTACGTTAAAAACTGTTTAGACCGCTATTTAGCAAAAATCAGAAAATCTGAAGAAAATTAGCAATTGATTTACCCATTTAACCCATGACGCGGACAACCAAAATCGTAGCAAACTTAGTAGTCCAGTAAAGGAAGCATTTTGACATGAAATTAAGGGGGCAAGAAATTTTATGATTGATTCTTATAGATTTTGAACCGGAGAATTCGAAAAAAATAACCCGGACTAGCGAAAAGTGGTGCAACACCCTTAAAAATGGGGTTTAAGGGTGAAAACCCCATTTCCAACCGTTTTTTCAATTTATCACAAAATCTGAAACGACAATGGTATATTTTTATGATTGATATATATCAATCATAAAAATATACCATTGTCGTTTCAGGACACTTAGACGAATCGATTGTGACCACATATACTTTTGGCCAAAAATTACCTCTTCCAAAGGGCTTAAAAGACGTAAAAATGCACTTACCCTTAAACATTAGCGATTTTCATTGATTAAACTACTAATATTTTTTTTAATTATGGTTGGTCATTATTCTTTGAAACTTCAGGAACAATTTGAGCCTAGTTACGAGTCATTTGGATGATTTTAACAAAAGTTATTAATTTTTAAACTATTTTCCCCGAAAAAATGCATTTTTACTTCTAAAGACGTAATTTTTAGCCAAATTCAGTATATGTGGTCACAATCGATTCGTCTAAGTGTCCTGAACATATATCAATCATAAAAATATACTATCGTTGTTTTAGATTTTGTGATAATTTGTAAAAACGGTTGGAAATGGGCTTTTCACCTTTAAACCACATTTTAAGGGTGTTTCACCACTTTTCGCTAGTCCGGGTTATTTTTTTCGAATTCTCCGGTTCAAAATCTATAAGAATCAATTCGTTTCACTAAAAAATATTTAACCCTGGCGTTTTTATTTAAATTTTAGTAAAAATGTAGTTTTTCAAAAAATTACGTTACTTACCCTTAAACATTAGCGATTTTTATTGGTTAAATGATTAATATTTTTTTAAATTATGGTTGATCATTATTCTTTGGAACTTCAGGAACAATTTGACGCTAATTACGAGTCATTTGGATGATTTTAACAAAAGTTATTAATTTTTAAACTATTTTCCCGAAGAGATGCATTTTTCTGTCTTTTAAACCCTCTGGAAGAGGTAATTTTTGGTCAAATTTAGTATATGTGGACACAATCGATTCATCTGAGTGTCCTGAACATATATCAACGATAAAAATATACCATCGTCGCTTTAGATTTTGTGATAAATTGAAAAAACGGTTGGAAATGGGGTTTTCATCCTTAAACCCCATTTTTAAATTATTTATTATTTATTATTATTTTTTTAATTATTCGTTACAATCGAACACCGACAATTTTTGATGTTAGTTTTTCTTTGAATTAAAGTTGTTTTTTTAAATAAAATAAAGCACCCGGGAATACAGTCCAAACTGTCTAGGCTAAAAAGTACCAAAAATAGGAATTTTTAGGTACAGTTTTCCTACTTATTGTTAGAGGATTTGTTACAAAAAAAGGTTTAGAATAATATAGTATAGGAGCCAGCTGCAAAATCGGTGTAGATTTAACAACCGTCTGCCGTTGTGGTTTTTTTGAAGTACTCACTCTGACAAAGCTCGGACGATGAGTCCGGTCCACCAGCTTGTAGGGATTTAATAGATAGGGCCCACGAAAATACGCACAAAAAAATCACGTAACAACCGTTTGAATGAGACGGTTGTTTATAGTAGACCCCAATTAAAGATGCTTTGGATATACGGCAGAAATTTTTGCGTAGGGGTTTAATTACAGGAGCCCCTCAAAATTTCGACCCAAAAAAATCAGATAACAACCGGACCAGACCTGGTGCAAAATGTTTATTTGGACGTATACTTACATAAAAACATAATGGCAGAATTTTTTATGTAGGGACTTCGGTGCTATAAGGTTTACAAATGGTCAGAATTGGGCCCTAATCTTAAAAATGCTGTAAAATCTAAAATACCGAATGAAAATTTCTGCCGCGCAGTGTATACCTTTGTTATGAACTATAAAATAGATATATAACCGTGGCAGAAGTTTTTATTTATGCTATTCCCCAACAGTCCCGCCCAAGAGGAAGTTTTAATTTTAATTTTTTAGTTTTTTTAATTTTTCATTTTATGATTAATGTAATGTTTGGGGGGGCTGTGGAGAATGGCATGGATAAAAACTTCTGCCATGGGTATACAGGGTGTCTAAATACCAGGGTACAGTATGGGGATCTCGGAAACTATAAGAGATAGAGATTCGGTTAAATGAGAGAAAAGTTACCTTTAAGAGGGGACAGTTTAATGGTGTATTTACATTTCATAAAAATTTCATAGTCTACTAGATATTAGCCAAAAACGATTTTAGTCCGAATTTTTCCATCGTGAATATTTCTTAAGCGACTTTAAATTTTAAAAAATGTTTCAAATAAATGCTGTAGGGTTTAGTATTGCCTATTTAGACATATTTTTTTAATTTTCAGAACTCTCGTAGTTTTTGAGATATGAGACAAACTTATGTTTTCTTAAATAGAAACAATATAAAATTTTGTAATTTTTCAACAGAAGATTTTATTACCTTTTCAATGATATGCAATTTGATGAACTTACTTTTCAAAATATCTCAAAAAATGATTAAAAAGTATTTTTAATTTATTTAATACCCTGTATGATCCAAAGATGGCTATGACAATCAACAATAAGATTTTAAAACAACTGAAAATTTACTTATAAGCTAACATTTAACAATTAACTATTGTATTAATAAAAAAAGACATATTTTATTTATTTAATACACAATAGCAGCCAATGATGGCTATGGCTATCAACAATAAGATATTAAATTAACTTATAAAAAATTTGATTAGTAATTAATTGTATTCATAAAAATAATTAAAATTTCAGTTGTTTTTAAATCTTATTGTTGATTGTCATAACCATCTTTGATCATACAGGATGTTAAATAAATAAAAAATACTTTTTGATCATTTTTTGAGATATTTTGAAAAGTAAGTACATCAAGTTGCATATCATTGAAAAGATAATAAAATCATCTGTTCAAAAATTACAAAATTTCATATTGCTTCTATTTAAGAAAACATAAGTTAGTCTCATATCTCAAAAACTACGAGAGTTCTGAAAATTAAAAAAATGTTTCTAAATAGGCAATACTAAACCCGACAGCATCTATTTGAAACATTTTTTTAAATTTAAAGTCGCTTAAGAAATATTTACAATGGAAAAATTCGAACTAAAATGGTTTTTGGCTAATATCTAGTAGACTATGAAATTTTTATGAAATGTAAATACACCATTAAACTGTCCCCTCTTAAAGGTAACTTTTCTCTCATTTAACCGAATCTCTATCTCTTATAGTTTCCGAGATCCCCATACTGTACCCTGGTATTTAGACACCCTGTATATACAGGGTAGTTAAATAGTGCGTCCGGCTTTCCTAGCGCACTTCCCGTTGGATGAAGAAAAAAAAGTTTGGTACATAATATTATTGGTTTGAAAAGATCAACGTCATAAAATTATTTTCAACAATACTTTTTTTGCGCTATAACAAAAACAAAGATTTTTTTAAATAGAATACCCTGTAACGTTTTATGTCTTCCGATGTCCTTTCTTAACCTCTACATTAACGTCTGTTCATTTTTTAATTTAGTGACAGTGTTGCCAAATTAGAATTTTTTTTCCGAAAAATAATCCATATTCAGGCTCAACTATAAAAAATCGTAGCGACCTAATTTTTTTTGAAGTAATGAATTTTTTTAGCAACAATGTTAGCCCAGATAAAGAGTAACATTTTGATAACAAACAATTTTAATTTAGTTCTACAGGGTGTTAATAAAAAAATGTCAAAGTTTGCAATCTTCAAAATGATAAAACTCATTTTTTTCAAATGTGACTACACTTTTTTTATTTTACTATTCGATGGGTTTTTTTTTCCTTTTCAATTTGTATAAGGGATATCTTATGTTTAAACCCCATACTTTCTAAGATATTCAATAATTTTCACAAAAGTAACCATTTCACCATGTTTTTATGCACCGAAGTAGGCTGTGCTGATGCAAAAGAAATTTCAAAATGTAAGTACTTAAGTATCAATGTAACATTTAATTAAAATTTATAATTAAAACGGATAATACTTATGTAATAAAATTATTTATTTTATACAAAAAACTATGATAAGTAACAAAATTGAAAATACATATAAAAGATAACAGTCTACAATAAATGTTCGAAATGTCTTCCATTTTCATCCAGGCACAAATCAATTCACCGGCATTTGTTTTGTAATTGTTTCGCATTTATTTTGCATTTGTTTGGCCTACTTCGGTTCATAAAAATGTGGTGAAATGGTTACTTTTTGAAAATTATTAAATATCTTAGAAAGTATGGGGTTTAGACATAAGATATTCCCTATACAAATTGAAAAGGAGAAAAAAACCCATCGAATAGAGAAATAAAAAAAGGATAGTCACATTTGAAAAAAATGAGTTTTATCATTTTGAAGATTGCAAACTTTGACATTTTTTTTATTAACACCCTGTAGAACTAAATTAAAATTGTTTGTTATCAAAATGTTACTCTTTATCTGGGCTAACATTGTTGCTAAAAAACTTTATCACTTCAAAAAAAAATTAGGTCGCTACGATTTTTTTTTCGGAAAAAAAATTCTAATTTGGCAACACTGTCACTAAATTAAAAAATGAACAGATGTTAATGTAAACGACATCGGAAGACATAAAACGTTACAGGGTATTCCATTTTAAAAATCTTTGTTTTTGTTATAGCGCAAAAATGGGACATCCTGTATTGTTGAAAATAATTTTACGACGTTGATCTTTTCAAACCAATAATATTATGTTCCAAACTTTTATTTCTATCTCCTATGGGAAGTGCGCTAGGAAAGCCGGACGCACTATTGAACTATCCTGTATATCTATTTTATAGTTCATAACAAAGGTATACACTGCGCGGCAGAAATTTTCATTCGGTATTTTAGATTTTACAGCATTTTTAAGATTAGGGCCCAATTCTGGCCATTTGTAAACCTTATAGCACCGAAGTCCCTACATAAAAAATTCTGCCATTATGTTTTTATGTAAGTATACGTCCTAATAAACATTTTGCACCAGGTCCGGTCCGGTAATCTGTTTTTTTTGGGTTTAAATTTTGAGGGGCTCCTGTAATTAAACCTTTACGCAAAAATTTCTACCGTATATCCAAAACATCTTTAATTGGGGGCTACTATAAGCAACCGTCTCATTCAAACGGTTGTTACGTGATTTTTTTGTGCGTATTTTTCGTGGGCCCTATCTATTAAATCCCTACAAGCTGGTGGACCGGACTCATCGTCCGAGCTTTATCTGAGTGAGTACTTCAAAAAACCACAACGGCAGACGGTTGTTAAATCTACACCAATTTTGCAGCTGGCTCCTATACTATATTATTCTAAACCTTTTTTTGTAACAAATCCTCTAACAATAAGTAGCAAAACTGTACCTAAAAATTCCTATTTTTGGTACTTTTTAGCCTAGACAGTTTGGACTGTATTCCCGGGTGCTTTATTTTAGTTAAAAAAACAACTTTAATTCAAAGAAAAACTAACATCAAAAATTGTCGGTGTTCGATTGTAACGAATAATTAAAAAAAGGAAGCTATTCGGGTTTTGAACACGGGACGCCTGGATGAGAGTCCTGAGCTTGACCACTCGCCCATTTGTATCGTTGTTTCAATGCAGCATTTTGAATTATTACCTATCTCAACTATAACCACGCGGAGTCTCCACCCATAACTCGATGCACTTCTGTGACCGTCCCGTTATCAGTTTATATTTTTTTGTAAAACTTTTTATTTGTGTATTTCGTACTTATTTAATTAAAGTGATAAATAAAATTTTATATTAATTAAATTCACAATCACCTGTAAGACCCCAAGATTACAAACATGTAGTAATTTAATAATTAAAAATCTTTTTGATTAAACAGTTTATTAATGATAAATACACTTTTATTTTATATTATATATTTTTTATATAAAATCTATTTATAATATTTATGTACCTATATAAAAAAGTATAATAGCAAAATATCAAATTGACTCAATCACTTAATAATATCAATTTTTTTAATACGTAGTTTAAAATTTTTCATGTCCACTTTGGTTTTCCTTGTATTCCAGAATAGGTACTGGGAAGGTGCCCAATAAACTTAGAATTTGGGATGGTCCTGATTCTAATCTTCCAAAGGCTGAATCCATCAACTGCTTAATTGAATATTAGTATTATTTAAGATTTACTTATAAGTTGCATATTTGGATTGTAGTTTTCTTAACTCGTCCCAAAACATTAAACATAACACGGTATGAGGTCCTAGTCTTAAGTAGTTGGGTCCAATCCCTTTGTAAAATGCAAAAAAACCTTCACTGCGCCAAATTTTCATTGTACAATCCAAGAAATTATTATATAAAACCCCCCGTCCTGACGCATCAGTTCCTAAAAGAATATTTTAATTGAATAAGGTTAGGTGGTTTATATAAATGGAGACAAGTAAATACCTAGAAAACTTTGGTCATAATGGGAAATCGTTTGATACAAATATTTCAGGGTTAAAAGGGAAAATGTCAATGGAGGTAAAAATGTTGATCTTAAGTGGAGATTTCAAGGTCATTTTGAAACTAATATTAAAAAAAAAATTCGTTAAAAAATCCTAAATTTTTTAAAATGTCCTTTCTTTAAATTGAATTATTTCTTAAATATTAATAATAATAAAAATTTAAAAAAAATCTATTTTTAAAAACAAGCTTTTATATACAATATACACTGCTTGTCACAATTAGTGGGACACTTTTTCAATGTAACACAGTTTTGGTAAAAATTGTTATATTAAAATGAAAATTCATAAAAATCATTAGTATGGTGTTGTTTCAAAGCCCAAAGAGTAAAAACTTTGTGCGTGCATCGATAGCGGGTGAACAACCCTTGGAGGGGTGAAAAATGGAAAGTGACAATTTCAAGTATTGAAAAAAAAGTTTAAAAACTGTTTATTCCAATATAATGATAAAATTCACATTAATTTTTATACGTAGAACTTATTTGAACCCTAAAGGTATAAACTATTTTTTAAATCAATATTTAATTCTATTTGCCACCTGTTATCATCCCCTAAATTTAGGTTATTAGAAATATAGGAAAATATGAAAGAAATTTTAAAAATCTTCAAGGGTTTTTAGAAATAATCACAATAAATATAAATTTACAATTTCAATAAAATCCAGTAATTTTCAACCACTTTTCTACCCTTTAATATTCAACCCCCTGTGTATTACAACTAATTCGAACAACGTAGGCAAAGATAAATTTTTGAAATTTACAAAATAGGTAGTAAACTGTATATACAACGGTACTGTATGTTAAAAAATACAAATAAATTATAAGGGTAGGCATCAACCCTTAAATACTAAACCGCCCCAAATAGTAGGGTAGAATATTAAAGGGTAGAAAAGTGGTTGAAAATTACTGGATTTTATTGAAATTGTAAATTTATATTTATTGTGATTATTTCTAAAAACCCTTGAAGATTTTTAAAATTTCTTTCATATTTTCCTATATTTCTAATAACCTAAATTTAGGGGATGATAACAGGTGGCAAATAGAATTAAATATTGATTTAAAAAAATAGTTTATACCTTTAGGGTTCAAATAAGATCTACGTATAAAAATTAATGTGAATTTTATCATTATCTTGGAATAAACAGTTTTTAAACTTTTTTTTCAATACTTGAAATTGTCACTTTCCATTTTTCACCCCTCCAAGGGTTGTACACCCGCTATCGATGCACGCACAAAGTTTTTACTCTTTGGGCTTTGAAACAACACCATACTAATGATTTTTATGAATTTTCATTTTAATATGACAAGTTTTACCAAAACTATGTTACATTGAAAAAGTGTCCCACTAATTGTGACAAGCAGTGTATAATAACTTCGTGCTACGCTCTGCAGTAATACGTCTGTACTCTACATTGATATAGCAAGAAGGAATTTTCCGTATATAACTTATTTAAAGTTATTTGCTAAACTATACGACCAAATTGGATACTTCAAAGGGCAAATTATATCTAAATTAAGTACTTATGATGATGAAGGCATTTATTTCGACAAGGATTAATGTTTTGCAGGCCATAAAGTTTATAATAACTAATTCTAAAAATAAATTCACATAAACAGAACCCAAACATTTTTAATTTTCTTTGTAACATAAGAGCAAGCACTGTGGCTTAAATATAAAAGTTAGATATATGGTATCGCAGACTTTATTTGAAATCTTTTGATTCTACACAATTCTTTACTACATTATTTTGTCCAATATTGAACGGTTTAGGCAGCGTATTGCAAAAGAGCGCGCTGGCGGCAAACTTTTTCCGACTTAATTTACTATTATCGTCACTGCTTATTCTTTATGTTACCTAACGTAACAAAATATGGCCTATATTGATAGCCTATATACATACTATATAGGCTATCATTATATGTTTTCTTTTTAATTCATATGAATTTAAAAAAAACACGTAAATCGGATTAGTAGTTCTCGAGTTATAAGCGCACTAACGGACAGACAGACAGACGTTGAGCCTTATACAAGGTGGGGCATTTAAAGTCTTACAGATTATTATAATAAATAAAATTATTATAATAATCTGTAACACTTTAAATGCCCCACTGTATGTACAGAATGATTTACAATAAGTGTAAAAAAATTTACAGTTTTTTGAGGATGTAATGCCGTGTTTAGACCAAAGAAAACAAAACAGCAACACATTGTATTTAACAATACAGAGGGTTTATTTCACTTTTGTCAAAAAGACACAATGCTGCTGTATTTTATTTCGATTTGTTATCGATTTTCAGTATCAAACAATAATAATTACAATCAGGTGTGTATGGGGCCAGTGGGCCCGCCGATTTTTATAAAGTATTTATTTATCCCGAGTTGAGTTCTTGTAGAAGATTACATGTATATAATTTATACTTAATACCGATGCTTCAAATTATATTTATACTAAATAAGTTGATATTCTTGTTCTATAATTAAAAACAAGCCTTGGGTTGGGGTGAGACCCTTTAAGTCCACACAATCAACTTCCCAACATGGTATTATTATAAATACTCGAATACTGATTATTTATTGTTTCCTTAATATAGTTTATGTGAATATTTTTTTAATATGTTTATGAAAAATTTTAATGGTATTGGTCAGAAATAAAACTCATCTTTGTATTATGAATATTAGTTTTCTAATATCCTAATGTCAATAATATAACACACATTTTTGGAATAACTAATTTGACAGTTAGATCAAATTGCATTTGTTTTATAAAACGTAACTAGTCTGACAATTTAAATTTAATTGTATTGGTTTCCAAGGCAATATGAATTGTAGACTTTAATGGCTGTTTAGGCACGTATAACAAAAAAAAATACTAAACTACATTTTTCATCATTTGTATTGTAGAATATTTATGCTAAGTTTCAAGTAAATCCGACCGAAAAAAAAGTTTACACCTCTTTTTACCCCTTTAGAGGTTGAATTTCGAAAAATGCTTTCTTTCAGATCATATTTACGTCAAGACGCTTCGATTGGCACCCCAACGAAGTCAATAGCTTTTTTCATTTGCGAGATTTCGTGCACGTAAAAAATGACACACACATACGTACGTACACACACACACAAACATCTTTCTGAAAACAGTGTAAATATCAGGGCTTCGAACCGGAATTGAACCGAAAACCGGAAAAACGTTATTTTTTGCCGGAACGAAACCCGGAACAGAACCGAAATTAAAATATCGGTTTTTACGGTTCAATACAACATGTTAAAATACGCGCGTTAACATGATCTTATTTCCCACTTCAATTGTCGTTCGGACTATCATACAAGTACCATAAAAATTTTAAATTATGGTAGAAAAAAAAATTTTAATACAAATAATTTTTTTTTAATTAATCACTCGGAGCTGAACCGAAAACCGAAAAAACCGGAAAACCGTCATTTTTTGCGGAACGAAAACCGGAACCGAACCGAAATATATTTTTTTACTCGAACCGGAACGAAAACCGAAACGAAAAAAATAACGGTTCGAAGCCCTGGTAAATATACTATAGTGACCTTTAAACATATAAATTGTTGAAATTTTTTATTTTGATTTTCGGACCGATTACAATAACTTCCAGCTGGGAAGTTAATAACATAAAAAGTTAATATATATAAATATACATCCTAATACTTATCATCATAAAGTTATAGCCAGTTGTATGACTGTTACACATACTTTACTAACATGGCTAAAAAAGAAACTATGAATGGCTATTTGTTGTTAAAAATGCAGTTTTGGAGGTATATTTATATTAACTTTTTATCTTTTTTTCAACTATAGAATAAGAATATAAACTTATTTTGTATAATATGAAGCATCCGTATTATATAAAATTCTGCAATACTTTTTTCCAATATTTATCGGAAACGGTTGATCCTATGACAAATGAATAAAATATTTTTTTGTGTA
The DNA here is from genome assembly GCA_961205875.1 of Sialis fuliginosa. Classification (NCBI taxonomy): domain Eukaryota; kingdom Metazoa; phylum Arthropoda; class Insecta; order Megaloptera; family Sialidae; genus Sialis; species Sialis fuliginosa. The sequence goes on from OY540811.1 coordinate 35,007,948, forward strand.
TTTTTTGTCAATGATCTTTTACAAGTATCCAAATTTGGAAAAAATTTAACAACAAAAAAATACTTGATAAAAATCGGCGGGCTCAATGGCCCCATACATCCCTGGTCTAAATTATTATTGTTTGATACTAGATACTAGATAACACTTATTAATACCAAACCCTGTATCGAATTTCATAACTGTACCACATTGGGTTTTCTAGATATTAAATGTGCTCTCTCATGAAGAATTTCCGGACACAAAGATTCACATAAAGTTTTTTGCTTTAAAATACATCCTCAATCCACTGTTAATTTTTGTACACTAGTTGTAAATCACCTGTATAATATATTATGGATTATTGTTATTATCATTTAGTTTACATATAAAAATACAAATAAAATATTGGTATAAAAAAATACATACGCACTAACTGCAATGAATTCATTCATTTGTAATATATTTAGGACAAACGACAGGGCCGTAACTACCACCGGGACAGTGTCCCGGGGCCTCCGAATGTAGGGGGCCCCGCAGCAGCGTAAAAATTAAAAATTAGGGTCGGTTAGAGGAACAAAAAAGGTAATTAAAATTAGTAACAAGCGTAAAATTATGGATTGAGGTAGCAACGAAAAAAAAGGTCTTTAATTTTTTTATTTTGCATATGAGTGCCCCTCGGTCACTTACTACCCCGGGGCCCCAGAGCCTTTAGTTACGGCCCTTACAAACGAGCTGAGCTGTTGAAGAAATCGTCATAATTCTAGGAAGGATATCAACGGGAATGACATCCAAAAGTAACAATGAATATTTTTTTCGTAATAATAAAAATTATTTTACGTATTTTTCTTCGGTACAAATGAATAACATATTTTTGATATAACTTACAATCATCATTGATAGATTTATGTAAACAAAATAGCAAAAAAAACCGCGCGAAGTTGTATTTGTACTGGCTTTACCCGTATGGCGATACTCATACTCTACCTCAGGGGTCACCAAACTTTTCGAGAAACGGGCCGGATTAAATTTTTGTTAAATATGGTGGGCCGGACGAAAAATATTCTAGTTGGAATTCTATTAGTTAATTTATTTACATGTGCATATGTAAATCAATGTAGAATTTATGAAAATGACCATTTTTAATAAAATTTTTATTTTTGTTTTCGAGGTTTAAGGTCATTGGTTAAATAAAAAAATAGTTATATAAGATATAACATTTTTTATTATTTATAGACGTTTTGTCTCATTAAAATAAGTATTACGTTTGGTCAGGCCAGAATAGGAATTTTGTTTGTTTTGAATACAGAATTTTATTTTTATTTGATAACGCGGACAAGTTAGGACTGACTTGCGGCACGCGCCGATGCATGTCGAGTCAGTATGCAAAGATATATATACGCAACGCTTCGCTCGCTAATAGTTTAAAGTTAACAATATTTGTATTTGTTTGTGAATCTGTAATTGTTAGTGTGTGTGATTGGTTATATATTATTAATTAGTAAAGAACAGTGCAGTGGTGCCGACGAAAGTTACGACCGACGTGAAGAAGAAATAATCCCTTTCCTTTCCTTACCCTTTAATTACCCCCTCAAGGACGGACGGACGAAAAGCATCACGTCGATCGGACAAGGTAGGTGGCTTGATTACATTGTTTTTTATACCGCCAACACAGTCCACTTATTTAACATTTTTTATCGAACGCGCGAACAACGTTAACTAACGTAATACTTATTTTAAAACATTGTTAAAAAATATTTTAACATTTTATACTTTTCAAAATTGTTATTTAGTTTATTTAAGTTTTTACTAAATTATATATTTGAATGTGTTTTTTAGATAGATACTGAAGAAGTCTTAATAAGACGAAACGTCTATAAATAATAAAAAATGATATCTTATATAACTATTTTTTTATTTAACCAATTAAACCTCGAAAACAAAAATAAAAATTTTATGTTAATAAATAGAGTTTATATTAGAATTTATAATGGAAAATATCTATTAAAATGTACATGTATAATACATATTATCATATATTAATATACTAATATGTTCCATGAGAAGTTTCAAAACGCACGAGCACTAGATTGCGACACGGTAACGGTCATGGTAAACCCGGGTTCACCATAATTCCAATTTATCGACAAGCTTATACATCCACCCCCTAGATGGCAACACGTTTTTTTTTAGTCTGTGTTTTATTCTGTTATAGAGCGGCTTTTGTCTATTGTAAGCATAAACACACAGAATAATAAATATACAGAAGCGACACTCAACGTTATTTTACTGGAAACATAGTTTGACATTACGAGGTGGGATGGGACGGATCTGATTGGTATTTTCAACCCCCTAAACTTTCCCTTGTGGGTAGTTTTAGGTCACACGTTAGTGTCTCACGCGACATATCAAAAATGCAAAACTTCAATTGGGGATAATTCAAAAACTTTAAATGAAATGATATATCAATTAGTACTTATTTTAAAAAATATGTTTAAATTTAAAAGTTTTGATAAGAAAATTTTAAATTTAAAATTATTATTTTTTTTATTTTTTTTTAATAAAATTTTTAATTTTCTTAACAAAAGTTGTTAATTTGAATATATTTTTTAAGATAAAGTACTAATTGATATATCATTCCATTTAAAAATTTTGAATTATTGTTGCTCGCCCACCCTGTATTTATATGGTAGCGTAAAAAGTTGGAAAATATACAGGGTGGGGTCGCTTGTTTTGGGTCCATTCAGCAATTACGAGCCTAATAGTCGTACAACTGAACCCGGCATATAGCCGTCCAGTTGGAATACTACATTGTAGGAATGTTCAGGGGAAACTGGGATACGTACGATGTGGATTTCAACAATGACAACCAAATTAACAAATTGTTAAATTATATTAAATTTAATAACAGAAACAAAACAATTTATAAATTAACTAAACAAAACTAAAATATATTTAAATTGACTCAACCACTATTTAAACAGTTATATTTGAATCCCTACTTATGAAAATTAACAATAAAAAATTTACTCCAGAATAATAAAATATACTCAATACGAAATTCAACTAAGATAAAAATAAAAACCCCAAAACAATTATAATAATAGACTTAAGTTTGCTGACGAAAGGTACATGCATAGCGATATTGAATTACATAACATTTACTGAACTTGATACTCTAGAATAAAATATTATTTTCACATATAATTAAAATAATAAAGCAATTACAAACTTACATGTCCTAGCTCGGCAGCACACTTAAACTATAAATTTAGAATTTGACCATTACCCCCCCCCCCCCCCCCCTATTGCGCGTTATTTTACATTGCACTTACGTCGCAGGAGTATCTCATTGTTACACGCCCAAAACCCGGCTTAAAGTCTCCCCCGTGAATCAAACTTAAAATCTGTCTCCCCCCTTTTAATATTATACGCGTTTACTTTATATAGTTGTCTCGTTGGCCCCAATTGAACTGCAAATCATCACAACCAAGCAAAAATGCACATTTTCTACATTCTTAAGATGACTTAAAACATTTAATTATTACGTTAGTTACTTGAGTAGGTAATTTTAAAGAATGTGGTATTTTTGCTGAGCTGTGATTTTACTTCCGTTCGCTCGATACTTTACATTATCCCCAATTGAAATTTAGCATTTTTGATATGTCGCGTATGACACTTTAAATTATCCAAATCTCGAATAATCATACATCATTAGAAAGTTCATTATTTCTACTTTCAAATAAAAATTTAAAAATAAAATTTCATTAACATTTAACGAAACTAGAGCACTTTAAGTAAACCCCGAAAATTTGGAAACAAGTCGCCATATTTTCTAAACAATTGAATGTATGAAAAAATTTTTTCACAAAAGTTTCTTACTTTTTTATGATCTTTAAAATTATCTACTTTTGGATATACTATTCCATTTGATTTTGCTGAGAAACGGGCATGTACCCCTAAAACTACCCCCCAAGGTAAAGTTTTAGGGGGTTGAAAATATTTTCCTGAAATTCTTTAGGGTCGATATATGTAGTAATTTTTTTATCATAAAACTCTATCTTCAATAGTTTGGGCGTAAAACATAGTCTGGAACACCCGGTATTTAAATACTAAAATTCGGAATATCATTGCCACAAAATGTATGTATATGTTGCGGCTAAAACCCGAAGTGCGGCTAGAACTACATAGGTGTGAAATCTCGATATCAGTTTTTGGTTTGATGTTTATGTAAATAATTATACATCTGCTTGTAGATATGCTGAAATGCATGCTCGAATATTGATGTTCTTTTGTATGGATATCTTTAATGTGGGGCTTATAAACTATAGTTTAAAAAATATGCGTTACTTTTTATTATTTCAAATTAAAACATTTTCGCGTCAATGAAAATGTAGTATTGTTATGTACTATTTTATTATGTTATAAATTTTATGTATATCACTTGTTTTATTTATTTAATATTATTCTACAAAACACCGTTTTTCTGTTTGAAGAGAAGTTTGCTGACTGTCCCAGTGGCGTAGTAAGAAAAATTTTCAGGGGGGGGGGGTAAATACATGAGTTAAATTTTTTGAAGGTATTTTGAACTAATGTTTTTTCAAAACATACGTTTTTTTAGGAACACTGAATATTTAGGAGGGGGGGGGGGGTCGTCTCCATTTTTCTTACTACGCCAGTCAGCAAAAAAAAACGCAGAAATTTTTTAATTTGATATAATAAAAAGTAACGCATATTTTTTAAACTACAGTTTATAAGCCCCACATTCAATAAATCCATACAAAAAAACATATATTCAAGCATATCTACCATCAAATGTATACTATTCATAAACATCAACCCAAAAACTGATATCGAGATTCCACACCTAGTTCTAGCCGATAACAGTTGGCTACAGCTTGTTCTAGCCGATAACAGTTGGCTACACCTTGTTCTAGCCGAATACAATCGGCTACACCTAGTTTTAGCCGAATATAATCGGCTACACCTAGTTCTAGCCAACTGTTATCGGCTAGAACTAGGTGTAGCCGCACTTTGGGTTTTAGCCGTAACATATACAATTTTCAATAGATTACATAATAATTTAATTGCGCAAATTTATATGAGTACTATAAACGAAGAGTACCTCTTTATCTAGCAAATGAATTTCAAAATATATGTCTTTGTTTGATACATAGAGAAATGATTTAAATATTATAATAATCAAATGGGAGAAGTCTACTAGGTTTGTGATAAACGAAAATGAATGCAAACTGGAAGACCAGTTCTGTACATATATATAGTAAAACACGTGAAAGTTTATAAAAATAAAACGGCCAAGTGCGTGTTGGGCACGCACATGATAGGTTTCCGTAGTCATTACGATTTATAAACAAGAGTTATTTCAACGGACGCTCTGATAACGACATTTAAATGCAAATATATCGTGACTGAAGGGTTAAAATCAAAAGATCATTTAACATTTTTTGTTGCATTTTAGGAGACCTATCCAATGACATCACACTCAATGGGATATGTAAAAAAAAGGTGAGTTCATTTTTCAGTCTATGGGAGGGGGGCCAAAATAATTTTGACAGTGTTCGTTATAATTTTCAGTGGGAGTACTAATTAAAGGCTACATTCATGAATTTTTTCAAATTTTTTAAATTAATAGTTTAGAAATTAGGGTGGGGGGACGCTTTTATCACGACTTTGAACGCAAATATATCATGACTGAAGGGTCAAAATCAAAATGTCATATTGCAATTTTTATTGCAATTTAGGAGACTTATCTAAAGACAGCCCACTTAATGGATTAAGTGAAATTTTTTTTTTGAAAATACTTTTTAGTCTATGGGGGTCCAAAAAAAATTTTTTTTTCAAAAATATTATCATTTCTGTTTTTGGGTTATCAGTTTTCGTCCGTATACCAAATTTCATCTTAATCGGCTTACAATTTTTGAGGACGGACGGACGGACGGACATGGTAAAACTTTAAGCTTATCAGTCTTCGTCCGTATACCAAATTTCATCTTAATCGGCTTAAAATTTTTGAGGACGGACGGACGGACATGCCGAAACTATAAGATTTCCTAGTTTTCTACGGAAACTTAAAAAGAACATACATTTTTTACATTTTCGTTCATAACAAATCAAAGAATGCAGTATTTGATTTTGATGATAAATAAATTTTTAGAGTATTTTTGATTATTTCACATTTTTTTTTTAATTCGAGCGTCTCTCCCGTCTAAACTACAATAATTAGAAAGTATGCCCAAGTTAAATTTTGTGGCGGTATTTCAAAATACACCAATGACACATTGTTAAATTCGATCAACACTTCAAATTGTCCCTATGTTAAATTTCCTATGGCTTAATCAACTTGGAATACACTGTATAATTAAACTATCAAAAAACAACTAGATATACTTAAATTCAAGTTATTAAACGTGAAATAAAAATGGTAAACATTTTTTTTTATATTTATGATCAATTCAAAGACGAAATTTCAGACGGAAAAAGCAACAGAAAAAAACACATCTGCCAAGTAAATGCACAGTGCTTCCTCGTGCTTAATTCACCAAAGGTAGGTAATAAACAATTTAAATAAATACCGATAAAGTGTTCAGATAAATTGCTTAGCATTGATTAACCATTTAATTTTTATACAATTTTACTAAAAAATATTAGTTCGAAATTGTTCTTAAGACGCACTTGTTTATTTTTTTGTATTTTTTTTAATTTTTAGAGAATTTCAATCTAAATCCAAATTTATGCAAACGTCAAAATGATATTAAATATGTCAAAGTAAATATCAATTAAAAAAAAACACGATTTTTAAAAGTAAATTGAGATAAATCTTTGTAAGGGAATATTTTACAACAGACGTTGTAGACCTATGCTATAGGAAATTGAATGCACTACAAAAAAGATCCTGCAAAATTTTCACATTTCTTGAGATATCTTGGAAAATAAATATTTTGGGATGTCACCCCTCCCCCTTACACACGATTTTGATGATTTTAAAATGGGACCGATCTCAAGCCAGATCCAACCATTCAACCAAGTTTCATGAATATCGGTTCACTAGTTCATGAGTTATGCGTGTGACAAGGGTTCAGGGGACAGACACAGACGGACGGACAGACAGACAGACACGGAACGAAAAGTGTTTGTCTTGTCGTGAAACGGAAAGATCAATTTAATATTTTGAAATCGGACAACAATGTTTTTGTCTCATTCTAAAACGATCACAAATAGAAGATTTTGTCGAAAGCTTCTCGTACCTTCGATATTGCGAGGAAACAAAACAAAATAAATTAACAATATAGTTTGCGTTTAATGTTAACCGTATTTACATAGATATATACTGGACGCACACATAAATTGAACGCTTACCAATGGTAAAACAATTAAAATAAATATATGACCTCGAAGGTTTGTTTTGTTAGCTAAATATAATATTCTGTGCTACTAGTGCCTACATTTGTCTTATTGTTAGTTAAGCAAAAAATTCTGGATGGGTTATATTAGTAGATTATATATGATATTATTATTATGCACATAAAATCATTAAATTTTATAAACTTCGTATATCTTATAAATAAAATAATTTTATAAAAAAATCGTGCGCCGGATGAAAATCTTTGGAGGGCCATAGAGTCTTGCCGTACCGGTACTGCCATACCTCTCAAAGGGCTAATAAGCATATTATTTTTAATTTTTGTTATTGTCATGTGTTTTTTATTGAATTTTTTCAGTTATATATTTATACCTTGATTAAATAATCTTGTAGAAATAAGGTCGAGTGGTGTCATAACAAGACTGACGGCAATCCCTCCGATCATAGAAGCGGTAAAAGACTGTGCTAATGGATGTTTATCCAAAATATTATGTGTTATTATCCATTCTTTACTCATCGTAAAAGAAGTCAATTGTGTAGAGCCTCCAACTGTTGTCCTATAAATATTTGCCACCATTCCTCTCCATAATCCTATTTTCAAGATAAAAAACAGATTTGCAAGAATATAGGTCACGATGCTCTGGAAGACAACTTTTAATAAAAAAATTGATTACCTCTGATTTTTTTGTACAATTCCATTCTTTAGTATTTAAGGAACATTTTAAGACCAAAAAGAAAAAAATCGCCTTGGCGCTTTTTTTAATAATTCATAAAATAAGAAATCGTATGCAGAATTATAACGCAAATTTTAAACAAATAAAAATAAAAAAATAAAAAATATTGGGATTCGAACTTGAGACCCTTAGTTTACAAGAAAAAAAATAAAAAAAAATAAACATATATTGGGATTCGAACTCGGGACTCTTAGTTTACTAGATTTGTTGTAATTTTTTGTAAATTTCAAAATAACAACCAAACGGTACTTTATATCGAAAAATCACAAGAGATACAATAATTTGGTTTTATTGAGAGAATTCTAAAACATATTTGATATTATCGATCCAATAATATAATTAGTACTCGAGATATTAACTATTTTCAATTTTATTATAAGACCTTTTTCTTGCGGACTCTAGCCTTTCAGGTATTCTTCCGATCTTTTTGAAACTTGTTAGAAAAATCGATTTTGTAAATATCTCAGTTAAGTTAGTTAGTTAGCGGAATTCCTTTATGAATTTCAAAATGGCGGCCGTTCAAAATTGAAAATAATTCATATTAATTATCGGATTGGTAATATAAAATATGTTTTGGAATCCCCTTAATAAAAAAAAATTATTGTGCCTCTTGTGATTTTTCGATATAAAATACCGTTTGGTTTATATTTCAAAATTTGGGTCCCGAATTCGAATCCCAATAATTTTATATTTTATTTATTTTTTGTTTATTTTGTAGAGTAAAAAATTAATAAACAATAAATAATACAAAAAATCGCGTTCTGACCTGTACACGATTTATGTATTTTTTTTGTTTTAAGAAATTATTAAAAAAGCGCCAAGGCGACTTTTTTATTTTGGTCTTTAATGTTCCTTAAATACTAAATAATTGAATTGTACAAAAAAATCAGAGGTAATCAATTTTTTTATTTAAGTTGGTTTCCAGAGCACCATGAGGTATAAATAAAAATTAAGAAAACATATTTTTCACGCTCAACAATAACCCTTGAAAAAGGGTATATTTTATATTATGATAAGGGGTGTACCGGAACTGAAATTTTGAGTTCCGGCCAGAACCGATTTTTTTTCAAAAAAATTCTGTATGAAATATTAACAAATAAAGAATATAAATAAAAATGTTTTATACATAGGTTACGTTTTATATCAATACAATTAATTATTTTAAATAGTAAAGGAATGAGGTACCTACATTACATTCTACAAAATTGTTGTTTCTAATAAAATGTTTATCATACGTTATTTTCGATTATAAATTATAAAAGGATAAAATCGAAGGTGGTAAATCAGATATTTAGAAATAATTAAATATATCTAAAATGTTACTCATAAATGGGGAACATCTATTATTTTTCCAAAAAAGATCAATAATTAAATATCATTTTTATTACATACATATCTTGTATTACTAAAAATTTATTTTATGATTTATGGTTAATTAATGTAATCGTTACAGTTAAATATATCTAAAATGTTACCCAAAAATGGGGAACAACTATTATTTTTTCACCACAATATTCCAAAATTTAAGATTAATAATTAAATGTTATTTTTTTAATTAATGTAATCATTTTAATTAAATATATCTAAAATATAAAGTAAAAAAATTGTTTTTGTGTTATGAAGTTTTTATTTCCATTAAAAATAAAATATAAAATTATATTAATGTTTTTTTTTTACAAAAATACCGTTATTAGAGAATTTCATATGCCCGGTCTCACCGCTCAAACTTATTTCTGTTCCTTTATCTAAGTGTTCCTTAGTCTTAAATAACAAAATTCTGGGGAATTTTGATTTTTAGTATGATCCAATTTTATAATTTGTTTATATCCAAGGTAATTAATCCTTGGTTTATGTCAATATAATTAATTTTGGATTTTTTTTTTTCATGGTTTTAATTATACATATGCAGCCAGCTATTTGTATAATTGACGTCACGGCCTACACCAAACATGGATGACTGGTGGGATTGGGATATGCCCCGGGGCGATCAGGGCAGGATACATTCACTAAGCCCAGAGGACCACAGGTTCTTTCCTAGGGGCTATACAATTTTGGATATAAATTGTGCATTTGATTTATGCTGTGATTGTCATCCAAAAAATATTCAGTAATACACGGATATGTCACAAGCGATAAAAAAGAGGAGCAAGTTACACGCAGGAAGATAAATTATTAATACCTACATATATTTAATATATGAAATTTCAAAGTATTATAATTTTTATTCTTATTTATATTAGTTTAAAAAAATACTACTAACATGACATATAAATATTCGAGTCTATTTTTTAAACGAAACAGTTTTAAAGAGGTTAATTTTGATTTGAAAATGGTTATATTATAATAAACTTGGCTTGAAATGCCATAAACTATTATACCTATGATATCTGCATCATTGCCATCAATAATTTTATCAAAAATGTTTACAATATTCATTTTTGTGTACAGTTTTCAGGTTAAGTGGAACTAAAGTATCACTTTGACTAGGACTTAAATTTAGGTAATACTTAACGACTTAAGGAACACACAAATAGAATGTAGAAATAAAATAAATTCCGGCGGGGTCCGGCCAGAATTTTCTAGGTCCGGCCGGAACCAGAATAAAATCGTAAATTCCGGTACACCCCTAATTATGATATTAATTGCAGAAACACAATTTTAAAATAAAACCGAATAATATATCATTGCTAACTTTGGCGAAACTTTAGTTTAGCACGTACACAGATTTCATATTTTTGTTAGTTGATACCAAGGCAAGGTATAATATAATAGACCGAGCTCTGATAACAAAAAATGGTACGTCATCGAACACCTCAAATTTAAAATGTGAAAATGGTTGGAAATCATGTAAACAACATATTAGACCCGGCAGACTATTAAAAATATGTTAATTGCTATGCTTAATGAATTTTTAAAATGAGTTAAAAAAACAATGAATATACCTTACAAAACACCTGCATGAAATTTACACAGTTGTGCAGTAATGTGCAATTTTTGAAAAAAAAATGCTGCTTAGCAATTTTTGTTAATTACCTTGTCTGCCTTAAATGTTTATAAGTTATAATTTTCAACAAAAGTACGTCACATAACACCTTTTTTTATTTATAAAAAAATGAAGTTTGAGATCTCCCCTATCTGTTAAAACTTTGCTGACTGGAAATTTTCGTTAATTACCTTGTCTGCCTTAATTTTGAATATGCAGCATCCATGCATGAGATGGATGTCCGGCTCCACCGTTGGCATGACATAACACCTTTTTTTTTTAAATAAAGTTTGAGACCTCCTCTATGCTTATAAATTTGTGTGCCATCGAAAAAATGTTTTTTACTATGTCAGTCTTAATTTTTAAGCGCCGTGCCATTGATTTTTTTTCGTTTAAATAGTTTATACGCAGGCCGTGAAAAAACACCATCTTAATTTTTTTTCTAAGATTAACTTTGAGACTTCTTATTGCATTAAAATTTTGCTGCCAGCAAAAAAAACGTTTTTTACTTTGTCAGTCTTAATTTTTTAAGCGCTACGACCACATTTTTTTGTTAAAAAAAATGTAATATAACCGTTGACAACTTTTTTTTTTTTTTTTAATTATCAATCGAGGTTTTAGATCTCTTTTATATATTAAGAGAGTTTTTTTATCGAAAAAATATTTTTTACCAAGTCAGTCTTAAGGGGGAAAGCCACTGTGATGTGATTGTCAATGTTTGAGAATTTTTTATAGGTATACCATATTATTTTGCGATTACATATATATTCAACTTATTGAATACCAATTTTTATTGAAAAATATTAAAAATTAAAAAAGTTATGGGCCTCGATGTGACGACCAAAAAAATAAATTCCTCTCCATTGTCACATCGAAATTTTGGTGAAGGGTTATCGAAATTTTGAAAAAGAATATACCTTCCCTGAATCTATTCTGATTATTTTTGCTATGATGTCTGTGTGTCTGTCTGTTTGTAAGCGCAGTAACTCAAATACGACAAATCGTCGAAGGGTGAAATTTTATATTTAAGATTAATTTTTGTCTGGGAAGAAAACCTCCTATTTTGAAAACAACCTTTCAAAAAAAAAATGACAAGAGTAAACATCCGTTCCCGGTTTAATAATTACGTTTAAAAAAATTAATTTGAGACATCCTGCAGAGAATATTATTATCTATACATAATTTATGTCTTTTAAATAATATTCTATTTTTTATTATTTTTTTAAATCAATAAATTATATCGAATTTATCAGATATTTGGTTGAGCTTATAAAATATTTCATTGCAACGATTTAAATAAATAATTTGCTAGATTCAATCAATTATTTATTGGAACTATAGTAATTTTTTAATGTATCAGGATAGTTAAAAATAATAATAAACATTCATAATTATTTCAAATAAAACAAATAGGGTTTACCCTAGAGTCTAGACCCTAGACCAGCGATCACCAAAATAGGACCTGCGCGCCCGCGCTTCAAAGATTTTCCGGCTCCCGATGAATATATAATATATAGAAATATTAATTTTATAAAATTTAATGATTTGATTGTTAATTCAGGACAATTATTTATTTAAAATTTAAATAAATCATGTGAATTCCAAAATCCTAATAGATGAATATCTTGCCTGGAGTACGCGTACTCTCAGGGGTACGCGAAAAAAAATTTATAATGGCGAAAAAAGATACAGTGGCACACTCCCTCCTCCCAACAAAAAACATAAGCTGTGTGAAAAGTTAATTAAACACCGAGCACTTGAAAACTGATCTCCACAAATAAATAAAATGAAAGTTGGGAACCGCTGATCTATTGGGATTTGAGATAAGACTTGCAGGTAGTAGACCTGGGGTGAAGGAAGTTCTAAAGTGTATTGTTTGAGACGACCAAATGTTTCTTTGCTCGGAAATTTCTTGAATATTACCATTTATCGAAATTCTATGAAAATAGTGCAGGCAAAATAAAAGTTTGCAGGTATTAATTAATAAAAATTGTTAGGCAGACAAGTTATAATAGATAGAGGTGATCTCAAACTTTATTTTTAAAAAAAGAAAAAAAGGTGTTATGTGACGTACTTTTGTTAAAAATTATAGCTTATAAAAATTTAAAAAAATTTCCAGTCAGCATAGTTTTAACATATAGGGGGGATCTCAAACTTCATTTTTTTATAAATAAAAAAAAGGTGTTATGTGACGTACTTTTGTTGAAAATTATAACTTGTAAAAATTTAAGGCAGACAAGGTAATTAACAAAAATTGCTAAGCAGCATTTTTTTTTTCAAAAATTGCACATTATTTACTATAAACTGTGCAAATTTCATGCAGGTGTTTTGTAAGGTATATTCATTGTTTTTTTAACTCATTTCAAAAATTCATTAAGCATAGCAATTAACATATTTTTAATAGTCTGCCGGGTCTAACATGTTTACATTATTTCCAACCATTTTCACTTTTTAAATTTGAGGTGTTCGATGACGTATCATTTTTTGTTATCAGAGCTCGGTCTATAAAGACATTATCTTATTATCTCCTTGACCAATCAGCGGCCGCGCGGGAATTGACGTCACTTGGGGGATGTATTTAAATGTTAGAAATGAGGCGTTTATTTTGACAGTGGCCTAAGTCCACTTATGTTTAAACTAAGATATTTAAGGGTTTGCGGTTTCAATAAAATTAAAAATATATGTACGTGTAAGATATCAATGTAACCACATTGATTAAGTGTTTCTAAGAGAGTTAAATTTACAATTACTATTAAAATAACCCCAAATATTAAATGAATAATATGTGTTTTTTTACCACAAATGGACTTAAGCCACTTTCAAAATTAACAATTACATTTGGTATAAATTGAAAAGAACTCAAGTTCATTTGTTGTATCATAAAATGCTTCAAATTGAAAAAAAACACTCACTTTAATTTATATTATTTCTTTATAACAAATTTATACAATTCAGGAAATCTAAGTAAGTATACAGGATGATTTTTTAATCTTGAGATTATTAATATATGGAAAACTATGAGATTGCTAAGTATATAGGGAAAACTATGGATTTTTAGGGAAAATATTTGGTACAAAAGTTTCAGGATTTAGAGGGACAAAATCAATGGAGGTAACAATTTTGACCTTGAGTGGAGGTTTGAAGGTCATTTTGGGGTCAGCAAATTTTTTTCAAACGAAACCTATTTTTTTTAATTCGTATTTTGCAGAAAAAAAGAAACAACTTTTGTCCGAAAAATTTTATAAAAATTTTAATTTTAACATTTTTTATTTATTTTACATTTAAAAAATTATGAAATTATAAAAAAAATTATTTTTTTAAACTGCATTTTTTCTCAAACATCTAAGATAATAATTTCAAATATTTTGGTTACAAAAAAAATTTTTTCATGTAAAAAAAAAAATTACGTTAAAATTAGTTTTTTTAAATAATTTCAGACAAAAATTATTTCTAATTTTCTGCAAAATACAAATCTGCAAAAAAATAACTAAGTTTCCATTATAAAAAAAAAAATTTGACCCCAAAATGACCTTAAAACCTCCACTCAAGGTCAAAATTATTACCTTCATTAGGTTTGCCCCGCTAAATCCTAAAACTTTTGTACCCAACATTTTCCGTAAAAAGGTTTAGTTTTCCAGCCATTGTGATAAATTAACAACATTATCAATACTGAAGTGGACTTCGGCCACTTTCAAAATAAAGTTTTTAACTTTAAATTAAGTGTGAAAATTGATGTGTTCAAAAAAAATTTTTCCTTTGAATATATTTAACCAAAAATTATTTTTTATGATAGATTACTTCTAATTATACACGTTACTACAGTCAACTAAAAAAAGTGGAAAATGGACATAGGTCACTTTCAAAATTAACGTCTCAAATGTATAATAGAATATCAATTACAAAAATTCCTTTATTTATTAATGTTTTCGTGTTTTTTGATATTTTAACAACACATACAATCAAATAAGTACAAATTCGACATTGCAAAATCATAATAAGCTGTTAGAATCACATAACGTATTACCCACTTAAGAATAGTAAAAATGACGCTTCCCGAATAGACCAAATTGTCTGTGACAGCTTTTTTATGATTTTGCAATGTCGAATTTGTACTTATATGATTGTATGTGTTGTTAAAATATCAAAAAATACGAAAACAAGAATAAATAAAGGAATTTTTTTGTAATTGATATTCTATTATACATTTATAGCATTTGAATACATCTCCCAAGTAACGTCAATTCCCGCGCCAACGGTGATATAAAATATACATCAGTAACAATCCCACCAAATAATTTTTCTGGCAAATTCGCAGATCTAAAATTGAGTAAAATTGTTCATTTAAATGTTAAATAGGGGGGATCTCGCGACTCCTTGTGCAATACTATCAACCAATTGTGTAGCTACGGTGCAGCTATAACGCCGACTTCAAGAAGTCCGGCGAATTCCAACATTCGCAACAGGCAAACTTTTTTCCGACTTGATTTACTATTATCGTCACTGCTTATTCATTATGTTACCTAACGTAACAAAATATATTCTATAACCTGGCCAGAGAACATATCTTTGAATTAAAAAAAAACACGTAAATCGGATAAATGGTTCTCGAGTTTTAAGCGCACTAACGGACAGATTTACCAAATAATAATTTCTTACCAAGCTATAATAAAATTACATGATATTAACCCGAGTGAATTTAATAATCAGAAAGTAGGTAAGGTACTGACACCAGTCTTGGCCCCTTTAAGAACTAGGTGCAGTGGCTTCGCTAAGGGGGGTGACCGCCTCGGGTGTCACCCTCAAAGGGGTGACACTCATGTAATATGTTAAAAATAAAGCCTATTTACCTTGGTTACTTTAAAATTCCAGGGAGTAAAATATGTAAAAAAAAATTTTTTAGTCATTGAAAGTCTATAATATGGTGATAATCATCCAATTTATTTTAAAAATGAATTTTTTTCTGTTGTTAAAAAATCACGGGGTTACACCTGTCTAATGTGTAAAAAAAATCTATTGATTTTTATGGCGGGGGGAGTGACACTCCCGATTTCCGCCCCGGGTGTCACCCCCCCTAGCGACGTCACTGACAAGGTGTACTGTTTGTTGGGATTGATGGGCTTCTTTTTGTAATCATCATTAACTCATGTTACTAATAAAACAGGCACCTCTTTATAAAATCAATTTAACTACCAAAATCCGCAAATATAGTTTGTTTTTTAAATTATAGCTTTTTATTTTGATTCTGTTTTTTTTCTTCAGTAATGGATAAAGTAAAGTCATAACCCTGTATATATACATTACAAATATATAGATTACAATTTACAAACCTTTAATTCCAAACATTTGGTAAATATTCTTTAAGGCACTCCAAGTTCCAGTATGGCTATGTTGATATCCTACTGCTATACTTTCAGCTGCTCTAGATTGTAAATGTGTCTTTATAAGGAAAAAAGGACTGGAAACTACACAACCAACCACAGCCCCTGCTGTACCGGCAATTATACTCTTGAAAAATATTGTTTTCTTATTTTTATCCAATGTCCAGCCATAATTTTCACTGATTTGGTATATGCCTAATCTAAAAAGTACAAATTAAATTCTATAGATATATAATTTGATTGGTTCCATTTTTCAATTATTTCTCACCCCCTGAATAGTTTTATTGAATTAAAAAAATTAATTTCCCGTTGGGTAGTTCATATAATCATACAAATAACAAATATTTAAACGTTACGATAAGCTCATAAAGTGCAAAATTTCGTTTTTATGTATTAAATTGTAATAAATTTTTTTGTTAGGATTCATACATAAAAAAAAAACAGGTTAGAATACACCATATAAGTTAAAAAATTATGAAAAAAATTAATAATACCTTTTAAAAAAGGCGTTTTTTGCCGACAACCACTGAAACTTTTGAAAATGTACAGGGTAATTCAGGTTTGTCGTGTGCCAAACATTGACAATGAATAAAGTAAAACCAGTAATGAACATGCAGTGATGGACAATTGCTAATGATTACAAAATAATAAGTACTGCGACACAAAAGATATAAAAGAAATAATCGTATTTGAAAATGTATACTTTAAAACTAATGTTTTCATATTATATAATTTTTTTATAATCTTCAAATGAATGTTAATTTTATGATATACTTCAATTTCAAAATTCTTACCGGCAACCACCTTTATTTTAATTAACAACCTAGCGCATTTTTCTATTCTGCGCGTTCTTATTGCCCTCTTACTCACACTCCTACGCAGAACCGGCTTTTGCGATTCTGACGCCTCAGGCGAGATTTTTTTTGACGCACCCCCCCCCCCCCCCCACCGCATCAGTGACGATCATTAAAAATTATCCGCACTAAAAAAAAAAAATAATAATATAATATATAATAATAGATAATATATAATTGATAAATAATATATATATAATATAACTAAAATTATATAAAAGATTTCTTCCTAGCTTTCATGTCTGCAAAATTTTCGATTGCTGTCTCAAGATTGAAGTTTACTACAACTTTATTTTCAATTGAAAGAATAGCCAAATTATTCAACCTATCTTCTATCATAATAAGTTTTTATCAATTTTAATTTACTAAAACTTCTTTCACCACTAGCTACACTAACCGGAATTGTTACAAGAATCCGCAAAGCCACCCACAGATTTGGCACTGTGCTATTCAAGTTATTGTCATTTATAAAGTTCAAACATTTTAAAGGGTTATTTGCATCATATGGTATTAACTGCTTCAATGATTCGATTTCCTCGCACAACTCGATTCCATTTATATCACTGCTTGCCTCATCAGTTAATCTTATGTGTAAGTCTTTGCAATTCTTCAGCAGCTCATTACGATTTGTATTATTTTTAATATTGAACAAAAAGCCCCACGACTCTTCTAAATCTTTCATTTGTTGAAACCTTTCGGATATAGACACCAACGACTGATCCAGCCTAACATTAAAACAGTGATTTTTGTAATATTTTTCTGGATCATTTGCATCAGGAACTTCATCATCACACTCATATGTAAATTGTTTCTTTCGTCGTCTGGTCCTTATAGTTTTAAATTGTGTCGATTATATAAGTCTTTGAGAACACATACAAACTGTTGTACAAAAATTAAGGTTTTACAAATACTTTTATTGTTAATCAAAGACAAGCATGATTCCATTATTAACAATTTAATAAAACAAAAACAGTTGATGATATCAGATCCTAATTTTCAGTGAATGTTCTGTAACTACAGAATGTTTATTTTCCAGAGGTATCAACTTTAAAAACATTAAACTTTATTAGTTATTACAGCTTAAAAAAGTGTGATTTCAGTCATTTTAATCAGCGTAGCGGATAAACAAATGAATTTTTTTATTTAAAAAAAAAATGGAGGTTGTAGGGAATTTTGTAGCGTATAACGTTTATTAAAATCTTTTTTTTTGTATAATACTTATTTAGACCGCTATTTAGCAAAACTCAGAAAATCTGAAGAATTTTGCAATTGAACCATGGATAACTCCTGTCGCGGACAACCAAAATCGGAGCAAACTTAGGGTATTATTCTACACCACTTTTGTAACATATCCTGTAAGTATTAAAACTGTACGCAAAAAGAATTGGTTTTAGCCTCCACAGCCTGGACTATTTTGCATAGATTTGCCGACAATATTAAATTTTGACAAAAGGCTGTGCCAAACAAATAATGTTACTAAAAACTCAAAATTTTCGATTTTTTCAGCCAAAGAACTTGCTTCCGAAACAACTGCACTAACTGCAGCATCTAATTTTTGGTCCTCCAACTCATTTAATGCATTTCTAATTTCAGTTCTTTCAAACATTATTGTTTTAATACATTCGATTCTACATTCCCACCTTGTTTCACTTAATGGTTTTGGATTTAATGATTTAACATGCTTTTTTAATATACTCCATCTTCCAACAGATGCAGCAAATAAAGTATAAATTCGTTGAACAATCCCGAAAAAATTGATAAACATAATTGAAGAAGAAACGCTATCACCAATTAGTAAATTAATTTAATGACATCCGCAAGGCATAAAAAACGCGCGTGGATTTTCTTTTAAGATCCTAGCTTGCACACCTTTATTTTTACCTTTCATATTAGCGCCGTTATCATAGCCTTGGCCTCTACAATTTGCTATTTCCAAATTAAATTCTTTTAAATTTGCCATAATAATATCATATAATCCTTTTCCAGTAGAATCAAAAACTGGTTTTAATGACAAAAAATGTTCTTTTATCTCCATATCCTGAACATCATAAAATCTTTAAGTTATGGAAAGCTGTTCTATATGGCTTATATCAGGTGTGCAGTCTAAATAATAGAGAAATACTTCGATTTACGAGCACAATCCAAAATATGGCTTCTTGTCATATCTCCAAATGTAGTTATTAATTCGTTTTGAATAGTTTTTCCACAGTAATGAATATGAATTTCTTGTGAGACTACCTTGCGCAAATGCTCATTTAATGTTAAATCAAATTTTCCTAAAAGTTCAACAAGACCGAGAAAATTCCCATTATGTGGAACAAATAATTTATCACAAGACCCACGAAATACCAAATTATTTTTTGCTAGAAATAATGTTATATTTATTAATATTTCTAGCACATTTTTCCAATTGTGTTTTTCTTGGGAAATCAAAGATTGTAAATTTTTATCAATTGTAGTTTTATTTTTATTATATCTTAATCTTGTCTCTATTCAATTTTTTCACATTTTAAAAACAGTTATATATAAAATTAAAGATAATACAATTCTCCTTTTTGTAGTATATATGTATTTTATTCTACATATACAGGATGAGTCATTTTAATCAACGCAGTCAAATATCTCGAAAAGTAAGCGAAATTGAGAAAAACGTTTCAAACAAAAGTTACTTGGTTTCAAAGGGGTCAAACAATGGTGACCTTGCAGTTGACCTTCAAACCATTTTCAAGGTCAAATCAAGGTCAACTTTAATTTTTTTAATGGAAACCTATATTTTTTATTGCATATTCGTATTCTACGTAAAAAAATGAGTATCTTTAGTAGGAAATGTTTTTTTTTTAAATGCTTTCTTCTCTCGGTGGAGGGCGCTGTAAGATTTATCAACGAACTTAAATATCTGAAAAAAAGATGCACCTAATAGCTCAAACTAATTTTAGCATTACCCAGAAACAACTACGTGGACGTAGTAGTTGTATGTTTCTTTTGGGGTGCTTTTTAAAAGTAAGAGGCAAGAGGACTCACATTAAAAAAGCATCCCAAAGGAAACATACAACTACTACGTCCACGTAGTTGTTTCTGGGTAATGCTAAAAGTAGTTTGAGCTATTAGGTGCATCTTTTTTTCAGATATTTGAGTTCGTTGATAAATCTTACAGCGCCCTCCACCAAGAGAAGAAAGCATTTTTAGAAAAACATTTCCTACTAAAGATACTCATTTTTTTACGTAGAATACGAATATGCAATAAAATATATAGGTTTCCATTAAAAAAATTAAAGTTGACCTTGATTTGACCTTGAAAATGGTTTGAAGGTCAATCGCAAGGTCACCATTGTTTGAGCCCCTTGAAACCAAGTAACTTTTGTTTGAAACGTTTTTCTCAATTTCACTTACTTTTCGAGATATTTGACTGCGTTGATTAAAATGACTCACCCTGTATATAATATGTTTTATAATTTTCAACTACACAAATTGACTTTTACAACTGCACTTTTCATTTTTAGAACTGCAGAAACAAGCTACAACTACACACTAAAATAACCCCTGCAATTCTCTACCATAATTATTATTATTCGATGAAGTATGCATCTGACGAAAAATATTTGACCTTTTTGGTAGAGAATTTAATTAAATACTCTACCAAAAAATATAGTATACTCCGGGTGTACCATTTTAACCTTTAATGGAATATAACTCGAAAAGCAATAAATACATTGATACAATCCTATTTATAAGTGTATTTTATTTTTTGTTATGTCAGAACGTTTTTTTAGCTTTTCTTTCAGTAAATTAAATACATTTTTTAATAAATTTTTTCTCATTTTTTCTCGATATTCTCGTGCCCCCATTTTAGTTTTATTATGTCCCCATGGAAAATTCAATTGTTTTCCTATCAAAATTACACTTTATTCTGTTTCCAACGTCAACGTTTAGAGATACCCGTGTACATATACGATTTTCCCATGAATACACGTACAAGTTCCTTTTGACCTTGAAATGACCTCAAAACATGACATATCCTATTGTAGAATTTCCCGTTCTTTCCGAATCCGGGGTCGAAAATAGGCATTTCCATTTGAAAAATTATAGTTGGCCTTCAAATAACCCCTACGGTCAAGATCAAGGTCAAATTCAATGTCATGGTCGTATGTCCCCCTCCTTGCCCAACAACTTTTGTATAAAACTTTTTTTATTATTTCGTTTACCGGTCGAGTTATTTTCCATTAAAGGTTAAAATGGTCCACCGGGTAGTATAGGGTGATTCAGCACTGTCGTGCCAAACTTGAACGGTACATCGAGAAAAATATTTTAAGCAAAAAACATTATATAAACATTTGTCCGGAAATTTGTCATGAGGGGGCTACAGCCCTCTAAAGATTTTACTCAAAATTAGTTTTTATTTAATATCTTGAGAACCTATTGTGCCATAGTTATGAAATTTGATACAAGGTTTAGTATTAATGTGTTATATATATCCAGTAACAACCAATAGTCATTTTGACCAGGGTTGTATGGGCCCAGGAGGCCCGTCGATTTTTATCCAGTATTTTTTGTTCTTCAATTTTTTCCTGAGTTAAAAATTTGAATAAGACTGTATGAGACAAAATACACAAAAATATACTTTGCTCATTTATCATAGGATAAACCGTTTACGAGCAATAACGATGCAAAAGAAAGCATGCAGAATTTTACTTAATACGGATGCTTCAAACTAAACAAAATAAATTTATATTTCTGTTCTTTGATTAAAGGTAAGAAAAAAGTTCATGTACAGTGTGTTAAGTAAGAGCGTGTTCGGCAATAATCGCAGTCGGTAAGTTATATAAACCTAAATCTTATTACATCAGGTTCAGGGAACCTCCGTCTTTGGCGCTTTGATGAAAAAATTTAAATTTATGTCTATCTTCTGTCAGAGAAACACAAAAACCGCGAAGAGTGATGTGTACGCGAAATGTTTCGCAGTCGTGTTTCTTTGCACGCACCCAAAAGGGCCAAAAATGTCTCATTCAGTGGCGGCCAAGTGCATTAAAAAGTCGAAGGCATTTGTTCAGAAGTGGGTGAATCGATTTAAGGAGAAAAAATGTTGACGACTTTCCAGATCGTGGTTCAATAGGAAAAGTGACTAAAAATGAGGAAAAACAGATCGTGACATTGTTTTTGCGTAATCCTGGCTTGTCCTTGCGTCAAGGGTAAGTGAAATTGAAGCAAAAAGGACTGGACGTATCGCACGTTACTATTCGTGAACATTTGTGTGCAAACAATTTGAAATGGCGAAGAACATTGAAGAAACCACTACTGTTCGAAAAACGAGCTACCAAACGACTCGCCTGGGCACACGAAAATATTGATCGTGATTGGAGTAATGTAGTTTTCTCTGATGAAGCTTCTGTTTGGGGTTTTGTGATTATTCCACGAGTATGTTGTTCCTCCCTAAGCCAGTTCGTCCAACGCACCGTCAAACATCCAATTAAAGTGCATCTTTGGGGCTAATTCTCAAAGAAGGGGTTTGGCGTTTTACACCTCTTTACCAGCGACTTCAATGCTCTCAAGATGGTCGAAATTTACAAGAAAGCCTTGTTACCGACTGCCGAACGTCAATTCATCACAAAATACGAAGAATGGATCTTGCAAGAGGACAACGATCCTAAACACAGGAGCCGACTTTGCACTGACTGAAAATGGGGCAATGGCATCATTACACTTGATTGGCCTTCACAATCACCTGATGCTAATCTCCATTGAAAATGTCTGGGCCTACATAAAGCAGAAGCTTCGAGGAAAACGTGTCTGCACTTTGCAGCAGCTTTCCCAAGAAATTCGAGCCATTTGGGAGGTACTTACCCTCGAATACGCCGAAAATTTAGTGTTTAGTATGCCTCGGAGATGACAAGCGATTATCGATGCTGGTGGTGATTGGACTCATTATTAACACAATTGCGCATTTCCTTGGAACATGTCAAATGTATGGATGTGAAAGAAAAATTTGTTAAAAAATTTTTTCGCGAATAACGCCGAACACGCTCTTACTTAACACACTGTACATATATCACCTAATACGTGTCCTATTAGACCTATAGCCAGTTCTATTAATGTTGCAAGTAATTTACTAACATAACTAGATAGCGATAGGTACATAAAATGGTTATTTGTTGGTAAGGATGAATTTTTGGAGGTATATTTTTATATTATCTTTTTGTCTTATTTTTTATCATAAAACAAGAATATAAAAATATTTTTTGAAATTTGAAGTATCCGTATTAAGTAAAATTCTGCATCCTTTCTTTTGCATTCATATTTCTCGTAAACGGTTTATCCTATGATAAATGAGCAAAGTATATTTTTGTGTATTTTGTGCCATACAATCTTATTCAAATGTCTAATTCAGGAAAAAATTAAAGAACAAAAAAATACTAGATAAAAATCGATGGGCCCACTGGCCCCATACAGCCCTGATCTAAATTATAATTGTTCGATACTAGAAATCGATAACACTTATTAATACTAAACCCTGTATCAAATTTCATAACTTTAGCACAATGGGGTCTCCAGATATTAAATAAAAACTAATTTTAAATAAAATCTTTGGAGGGCTGTAGCCCCCTTACGAAAAATTTCCGGTCACATGTTCATATAATGTTTTTTGCTTAAAATATGTCTCTTAATTTACTGTTCAAGTTTGGCACGACAGCACTGAATCACCCTCTATATGAGTGAGAGGTCAATATGAACGCGCAGAGCAGAGAAACGCGTTTGATTGTTAATTAAATAAAATGTGGTTTCAAAAATCTTGAAATTGAAGTATAGCATATTGTTAACATTCATTTGAAGATTAAAAAAATTATATAATATGAAAACATTAGTTTTAAGGTAAGTATACGTTTTCATGATTGAAAAAACCTATATTCAAGGTTTCATGAACTTTAAAAAATTTATAACAAATAAATGAGTAGAGTTACAGTTATGAGTGTAAGGGCCTTTTTTAAGCGGAAAGATGATACAACAAAATTTGATTTCAAAAAACATTATTTTCTTTTTGTAGGACCTTTACGCGGTTTAAATAATATCCGTCCGAGGTATCGACTGACACTTTGCACTGTTATAATCGGGCTAACCTCCCCAATAACATAAAAACAAAAAATTCAATCGGAATAATTTTCCGAACAACTGTGCTATTATGTCTAATCTAAAGCTACGGTTTCCAAAAAAAAAAAAAACGGTGCCGTTATTTAACGGCCATAATGTAACCGTTATTTATTTGACGGTCGCCGTAGCGGTTGACAAACGTTGCCGAACGTTTTTTCACGTGTAGCGGTGAACATTTCATTAAAAAAACAATGAGTAGAAACGTGGTTTGAAATAGTAAAAATAACGAAAATTTAATTAATTTTGTCAAAAATCATAAAACATCATACAACATTAAATGCAAATAGTATAGACAAACCCAGTTAAAACAAAATATCTATGTGGAATAATATTAGAATTATACTTCAAAAATCAGAATTTGTATAATACTAAAAATAAAAAAAATAACTTAACAAATAAATATAACTTTTCTTCTGGGCATATGGGTTTTTGGTGTCTATTAAATGATTCAATACATAATCAAACAACATTGGTGTTAAGCGACAGTATTGCTTAAATTTTTCACCATTGCATTGCAAATAGTGACGCATTCAAATTTTAAATGCACCCTCAGTAGCACGATTTTAAACATCACACTCCTCCAAATAATAGTTCTAGTCTTTGAATGACTCTTCATCTTCCAAATATATTAATAATGCTATGTGTAAATCGTCCATTTTCCACCGCTGTACCAGTGGCGGTGCGCGAGCTATATTCATGTGAGTCCAGTGACAGTTTATGTTAAAATCAGACACATTCGACTCATTCAATACGGCAGAGAAATGCTCTTTCGGAAGACATGACAAAATCCGAATGTGTTCGATCTATGATAGCAATTCGCATGGCCTCACCTGAATACTGCTTGCGCACCGCTACTGCACTGCACTGTACTGAGTTACTACGATTGAGTACGGTCACTAGATACTAGCACCACTTTCTAGAAAATCATAACTTCGTCACCGTTAAGACGA
The DNA here is from genome assembly GCA_961205875.1 of Sialis fuliginosa. NCBI lineage: Eukaryota > Metazoa > Arthropoda > Insecta > Megaloptera > Sialidae > Sialis > Sialis fuliginosa. The sequence continues at coordinate 35,033,344 of OY540811.1, forward strand.
CAGTTAAAAACGCTCGCCATATCACGGTCGTTAGATAACGGCACCGTTTTTCTAGAAAACCGTAGCTTACGAGGTACATATGTTTTTTGAAATGTTTGTAGATTTCAATAATTCTATTAAGTATGAAACTGTCTAGATTAATATTTTCTATTCTTCTACTTTACCGGGTGTTTTTTTAAAGACTTTCCAGCGGATTACATATTTCTAATATAATGAATTTTCAGAAAAAATGTTTCAGACAAAAGTTTCATGGTTTTAAGGGGGCTAAATATTGACAATATGGATAAACCTTAAAAAGATCACCTTAATGGGTTTTCAGGTTCAACTTTTCTTTTTTAAATCTAAACCTGTCTTTTTTTTATTGCAGATTCGTAATTTACGAGGAAAAATAAACAACTTTTACTTGAAACATTTTTTCTGAAATATGATATGGAGCAAAACAAAAAGACATTTCTGGATATTCAAATTTTTTTACTCGAAAACTATACATTTTTTAGAAAAATCACAAGAGTAAAAAAGTACTTAAATTTAATCAAGAATTCTCAGAGAATTTTTTTTATACAAATTTAATATTAATTTTTTATGCAACTTTTTAATAGGGTAAATTTTTTGTAATTTTGAAGAAAAAAATTAAAAACAAATAAAATAAAAATCTCTGAGAATCATTGTCTAAATCTAAGCACTTTTTACCTCTTATGATTATTTTTGAAAATTAATAGTTTTCGAGTAAAAAATTATTGAAAATCCAATAATTTCTCTTCATCATAAAAAATGTTACCTGTGTGAAGTTAGCACCGCAAGTTTCGAAAAATAAAAAATAAAATAGAGTTCCGGAGAGCACTCAAAGAGTTCTGGAGTTCTTTTATATTTTGAAAAAGAGTTCTGTCAATTTAATCCCCCAAAAACGTTTTTTCAAAATGGGGTGCTAACTTCACGCAGCACCGCAAACTCAAAAAATTCAATTTATTTTTAGAGTTCTAAAGAGCACTCAAAGAGTTCTGGAGTTTTCTTATATTTTTAAAAAGAGTTCTGGCAATTGAACCCCCCAAAAACGGGTTTTGAAAATACAGTTTTAAAATTACACAGAACAGCAATCACGAACAAACAATACTTTTTTGGGATAACACTGCATGTGCTGAGGAGTTCCCGTAAGTTAAAAAATAGTTCTATCAATTTAAACACCCCCTCCCCACGAAAAAAAAATAATTTACAAAAACAGTATACTTTCGGCATTGACATAATTTCACTATTGTAATTTCTGTTTAGAGTTCTGTATAGCACTCTTGAAAATAAATATATTTTCTCATTAACCCTTTCCTGACAAACGAACATATAAAAAAATAGTCAAATAATTAATATTTCAAAATTATTTTTTTTAAATTTCCATAAAGTTTTGAGATTTCTGTTTAGAGTTCTGAATAGCACTCAAGAGAATGAACATAAAAACTCCTTAACCCTTTCCTGACAAACGAACATATAAAAAAATATTGAAATTATTAATATTTCAAAATTATTAAAAAAATATAACTTTAAAGTTTTGAGATTTATATTTAGAGTTCTGAATAGCACTCTTGAGAATGAACAAATTTTCCCATTAACCTTTTCCTGGCAAACGAACAAATAAATAGTTATTCAATTTATTAACATTTCAAAATTATTTAAAAAATATTTCTTTAAAGTTATGAGATTTCTGTTTAGAGTTCTGAATAGCACTCATAAAAATGAACAAATTCGCTCTTAACCCTTTCCTGGCAAACGAACAAATAAATAGTTATTCAATTTATTAATATTTCAAAATTATTAAAAAAATATAACATTAAAGTTTTGAGATTTATATTTAGAGTTCTGAATAGCACTCTTGAGAATGAACAAATTTGCTCCTTAACCCTTTCCTGACAAACGAACATATAAAAAATATTCAAATTATTAATATTTCAAAATTATTAAAAAAATATAACATTAAAGTTTTGAGATTTCTATTTAGAGTTCTGAATAGAACTCTTGAGAATGAACAAATTTTCTCATTAACCCTTTCCTGACAAACGAACATATAAAAAAATAGTCAAATAATTAATATTTCAAAAATATTTTTTTTTAATTTCCATAAAGTTTTGAGATTTCTGTTTAGAGTTCTGAATAGCACTCAAGAGAATGAACATAAAAATTCCTTAACCCTTTCCTGACAAACGAACATGTAAAAAAATATTCACATTATTAATATTTCAAAATTATTAAAAAAATATAACTTTAAAGTTTTGAGATTTCTATTTAGAGTTCTGAATAGCACTCTTGAGAATGAACAAATTTTCCCATTAACCTTTTCCTGGCAAACGAACAAATAAATAGTTATTCAATTTATTAATATTTCAAAATTATTTAAAAAATATTTCTTTAAAGTTCTGAGATTTCTATTTAGAGTTCTGAATAGAACTCTTGAGAATGAACAAATTTTCTCATTAACCCTTTCCTGGCAAACGAATAGATCAAAACTTATTCAATTTATTAATAGTTCAAAATTATTAAAAAATATTTCAATAAAGTTTTGAGATTTCTGTTTAGAGTTCTGAATAGCACTCCTGAAAATGAACAAATTTTGAAATATTAATAATTTGAATAACTTTTATTTGTTCGTTTTTATTTAAAAAATATTTCTTTAAAGTTCTGAGATTTCTATTTAGAGTTCTGAATAGAACTCTTGAGAATGAACAAATTTTCTCATTAACCCTTTCCTGGCAAACGAATAGATAAAAACTTATTCAAATTATTAATATTTCAAAATTATTAAAAAATATTTCTTTAAAGTTCTGAGATTTTTGTTTAGAGTTCTGAATAGCACTCTTGAGAATAAAAAAATTCGCTCATTAACTCTTTCCTGGCAAACGAACAAATAAAAACATATTCAATTTATTAATATTTCAAAATTATTAAAAAATATTTCAATAAAGTTTTGAGATTTCTATTTAAAGTTCTGAATAGCACTCTTGAGAATGAACAAATTTGCTCATTAACCCTTTCCTGACAATCGAACATATAGAAAATATTCAAATTATTAATATTTCAAAATTATTAAAAAAATATAACTTTAAAGTTTTGAGATTTCTATTTAGAGTTCTGAATAGCACTCTTGAGAATGAACAAAATTTTCCCATTATCCTTTTCCTGGCAAACGAACAAATAAATAGTTATTCAATTTATTAATATTTCAAAATTATTTAAAAAATATTTCTTTAAAGTTCTGAGATTTCTGTTTAGAGTTCTGAATAGCAATCTTGAAAATACACATAATAACTTGTTAACTCTTTCCTTGCAAACGAATAGATAAAAACTTATTCAATTTATTAATATTTCTAAATTATTAAAAAATATTTCAATAGAGTTTTGAGATTTCTGTTTAGAGTTCTGAATAGCACTCATGAAAATACACATAATAACTTATTAACTCTTTCCTGGCAAACGAACCAATAAAAAGTTATTCAAATTATTAATATTTCAAAATTATTTAAAAAATATTTCCTTAAAGTTTTGAGATTTCTGTTTAGAGTTCTGAATAGCACTCTTAAGAATGTCAAATTTGCTCATTAAGCCTTTCCTGGCAAACGAATAGATAAAAACTTATTCAATTTATTAATATTTCAAAATTATTAAAAAAATATTTCAATAAAGTTTTGAGATTTCTGTTTAGAGTTCTGAATAGCAATCTTGAAAATACACATAATAACTTGTTAACTCTTTCCTGGCAAACAAACAAATAAAAGTTATTCAAATTATTAATATTTCAAAATTTGTTCATTTTCAGGAGTGCTATTCAGAACTCTAAACAGAAATCTCAAAACTTTATTAAAATATTTTTAAATAATTTTGAAATATTAATAAATTGAATAAGTTTTTATTTATTCGTTTGTCAGGGAAGATTTAATGAGTAATTATGTTCATTTTCAAGAGTGCTATTCAGAACTCTAAACAGAAATCTCAGAACTTTAAAGAAATATTTTTTTAATAACTTTGAAATATTAATAATTTGAATAAGTTTTTATTTGTTCGTTTGCCAGGAAAGGGTTAATGAGCGAATTTGTTCATTCTCATGAGTGCTATTCAGAACTCTAAACAGAAATCTCAGAACTTTAAAGAAATATTTTTTAAATAATTTTGAAATATTAATAAATTGAATAACTATTTATTTGTTTGTTTGCCAGGAAAAGGATAATGGGAAAATTTGTTCATTCTCAAGAGTGCTATTCAGAACGCTAAATAGAAATCTCAAAACTTTAAAGTTATATTTTTTTAATAATTTTGAAATATTAATAATTTGAATATTTTCTATATGTTCGATTGTCAGGAAAGGGTTAATGTACAAATTTGTTCATTCTCAAGAGTGCTATTCAGAACTCTAAATAGAAATCTCAAAACTTTATTGAAATATTTTTTAATAATTTTGAAATATTAATAAATTGAATAAGTTTTTATTTGTTCGTTTGCCAGGAAAGAGTCAATGAGCGAATTTTTTTATTCTCAAGAGTGCTATTCAGAACTTTAAACAAAAATCTCAGAACTTTAAAGAAATATTTTTTAATAATTTTTAAATATTAATAATATGAATAAGTTTTTATCTATTCGTTTGCCAGGAAAGGGTTAATGAGAAAATTTGTTCATTCTCAAGAGTTCTATTCAGAACTCTAAATAGAAATCTCAGAACTTTAAAGAAATATTTTTTAAATAAAAACGAACAAATAAAAGTTATTCAAATTATTAATATTTCAAAATTTGTTCATTTTCAGGAGTGCTATTCAGAACTCTAAACAGAAATCTCAAAACTTTATTGAAATATTTTTTAATAATTTTGAACTATTAATAAATTGAATAAGTTTTGATCTATTCGTTTGCCAGGAAAGGGTTAATGAGAAAATTTGTTCATTCTCAAGAGTTCTATTCAGAACTCTAAATAGAAATCTCAGAACTTTAAAGAAATATTTTTTAAATAATTTTGAAATATTAATAAATTGAATAACTATTTATTTGTTCGTTTGCCAGGAAAAGGTTAAAGAGTTTTTATGTTCATTCTCTTGAGTGCTATTCAGAACTCTAAACAGAAATCTCAAAACTTTATGGAAATTATTGAAATATTAATTATTTGATTATTTTTTTATATGTTCGTTTGTCAGGAAAGGGTTAATGAGAAAATATGTTTATTTTCAAGAGTGCTATACAGAACTCTAAACAGAAATTACAATAGTGAAATTATGTCAATGCCGAAAGTATACTGTTTTTGTAAATTATTTTTTTTTTCGTGGGGAGGGGGTGTTTAAATTGATAGAACTATTTTTTAACTTACGGGAACTCCTCAGCACATGCAGTGTTATCCCAAAAAAGTATTGTTTGTTCGTGATTGCTGTTCTGTGTAATTTTAAAACTGTATTTTCAAAACCCGTTTTTGGGGGGTTCAATTGCCAGAATTCTTTTTAAAAATATAAGAGAACTCCAGAACTCTTTGAGTGCTCTTTAGAACTCTAAAAATAAATTGAATTTTTTGAGTTTGCGGTGCTGCGTGAAGTTAGCACACCATTTTGAAAAAACGTTTTTGGGGGGTTCAATTGACAGAACTCTTTTTCAAAATATAAAAGAACTCCAGAACTCTTTGAGTGCTCTCCGGAACTCTATTTTATTTTTTATTTTTCGAAACTTGCGGTGCTAACCTCACACAGGTAAAAATGTTTCAGGTAAAAGTTGCTTATTTTTACTCGTACATTACAAATCTGCAACAAAAAATATAGATTTAGATTTAAAAAAGAAAAGTTGAACCTGAAAACATATTGAGGTGACCTTTTCAAGGTCAACCCATATTGTCAGTATTGAGCCCCCTCGAAACCATGAAACATTTTCTCTAAAAAAAGTATTTAAAAAAACATCCGGTATTTAGCGAACTGCCCTGACTGACTGACTGACCATCATTTTTGTGACCATACTACTTAACTTAGAACCTTGAAATTTTGTATATATATACCAACTAGTGGGCCTTTTATGAATAAGTTTATAAATGGGGTAACAATTTTTCAAAAAAAACACTACAATTTTTTCATTATGTTTTTTATATTCCTTGGGCGATATAATGTAAAGTTCAAACCTTAGACTTTAAAAAAAAAGTGAAGAAAAAAAAAGTTTTGATGTAAAAAACTATCAAAAGGAAAATCGATATTAAATTTATTTATTTAAAAAAAAATACTTCGGTTAATTGACAACTATGAACCCGTGTCTGATTTTTGCAAATATCGTAACTATGGATACATTCATGGGCGCCGGCAGAATTTCTAGATACAGGGTGTCCCAAGAATGCGTCAAAGTTCAATATTTCATTTATTATATCAAATAGAAGAAAACTTTAAATATAAAAGTTGTCAGGTTAGACAAGCCGCATATTTTAAAAATAGTTACATTTATATAGGGTGTCCCATAAGTGCGTTACAAATCAAATTTGTGTTTTTTTAAATACAATGTGTATTTTTTTGATTGATAATCTTGAAGCATTAATTTTTTTGGATATACGCGACAAAAAAAAGGTCCTCACTTTTATATTTTGACCTGAATGTTAAATTAAAAATTGTATTTCTTAATTTTTTAGTTTTTTCTTTTTTGCCAGGGGGGGTGCAAGGAGGTGCACTTGCACCTCCCGGCGCCCATGGATGCTTTATACCGGGTGTTCCAGACCACCCGTCCACTATGTTTTACGCCCAAACTATTGAAGATAGAGTTTTATGATAAAAAATTTACTATATACAGGTTGAGTCATATCAGGTGGAACAAACTTGAACCGTGGATTGAGAAAAATATTTTAAGCAAAAAACATTATATAAACATGTGTCCGGAAATTTGCCATGAGGGGGCTACAGCCCTCCAAAAATTTTATTCAAAATTAGTTTTTATTTAATATCTAGAGAACCCATTATGCTAAAGTTATGAAATTTGATACGGGGTTTAGTATTAATAAGTATTATTGATTTCCAGTATTGACCAATTATAATTTAGACCAGGGCTGTAAGGGGCCAGTAGGCCCATCGATTTTTATCTAGTATTTTTTTGTTCTTTAATTTTTCCCTGTGTTAGACATTTGAATAAGAATGTATGAGACAAAATACACAAAAATATACTTTGCTCATTTATCATAGAATAAACCGTTTACGAGCAATATCGATGCAAAAGAAAGCATGCAGAATTTTACTTAATACGGATGCTTCAAATTAAACAAAATAAATTTATATTCCTGTTCTTTGATTAAAGGTAAGAAAAAAGTTCATGTACATATATCACCTAATAAATTTTTTATCATAGAACAAGAATATAAAAATATTTTTTGTAATTTGAAGCATCCGTATTAAGTAAAATTCAGAAACCTTTCTTTTGCATCCATATTTCTCGTAAACGGTTTATCCTATGATAAATGAGCAAAGTATATTTTTGTGTATTTTGTCTCATACATTCTTATTCAAATGTCTAACACAGGGAAAAATTAAAGAACAAAAAAATACTAGATAAAAATCGATGAGCCTACTGGTTCCTTACAGCCCTGGTCTAAATTCTAATTGGTTAATACTGGAAATCAATAATACTTATTAATACTAAACCCCGAATCAAATTTCATAACTTTAGCATAATGGGTTCTCTAGATATTAAATAAAAACTAATTTTGAATAAAATTTTTGGAGGGCTGTAGCCCCCTCATGACAAATTTCCGGACACATTTTTATATAATGTTTTTTGCTTAAAATATTTTTCTCAATCCACGGTTCAAGTTTGTTCCACCTGATATGACTCACCCTGTATATCGACCCTAAAGAATTTCAGGAAAATATTTTCAACCTACTAAAACTCCCCCTTGGGGGGTAGTTTGAGGGGCACATGCCCGTTTCTCAGAAAAATCAAATAAAATGGTATATCTATAAGTAGATCATTTTAAAGATCATAAAAAAGTAAGAAACTTTTGTAAAAAAAAATTTTTCATACATCAATTGTTTAGAAAATATGGCGCCTTGTTTCCAAATTTTAGGGTTTTACTGAAATAGCAATAAAATGCGTCGTTTTTGAGATATTTAAAAAAATACCGATTTTGAGATACCACCTTTGTACCCTCCACACGATTTTGATGATTTTTATATGGGATCATCTATTAGTCAGAACCAACATAGAAAGTTTAATTAAAATCGGTCCAGTGGTTCATGAGTTAAGCGTGCGATAAGAATTCAGGGAACAGGCACACATATACATAGACACACACGCAGACAACATGTATTACCATATTTTGATGATAAATTTTACTAAAAAATCCTCTTCATGTAAAATAATAGAATGCACGTTTGTGAAAAATGGGCAAAAAATCAATAATAAACGCTTGAAAAAAAAATTGTACCACATGGATCTCATAGAGATGATTCAGTTCTACAATTCTTTTTATAATCATTTTTTACGTTAAGTCCGCCGTTATGGAAATATTTACGGTGAAAAATCATGCAATGCAGATTTTTCGCTTCGTTCTCAAAACTACTCTTCACTTTGAGCATCGACTGCGAGAGAAGGCTTGGAATTAGCAGAATAGACATTTTTTACGCAGTATTTCATTTAGAATCTTTAATTCCTGTTATATTTTTTTCTCTGAACAATGGTTTGTATGAAAAATGATAAAAACTGGGATAAATTTCATTCCGGTGGTAGTTTTTTACGTGAAAGGGAATGTTCCATCCACGATTTAGGTGGGAACTTTTCGGGATCTTATTCCGAACCTTAATAAGAGTTTGTGGACAAAGTATCAAAACTTTATAATTTTTTTCTTCTGTTTGGCGAATTTTAATCTAATTACCGTCGACTGATTGGTACATATGTGTTTTTATACTTACACTTTAACAAACTGATGAGCAGGGGTAGTTTGGCAGGGAGTGAAAAAATGTTTTTTTTATTAATAACATCAAAACAGCTAATTTTATTAAAAAGTATTTAAAATATTTTTTGTAGTTCTTTATTAGACCTTTAATTTGTTTTTTTTTACCTTTGTGCATTGAGATTAGAGATATCATGTTGTGGCATATGAAAAATAGAGATTAATTAATGGAAAGTCATAGTTAAAATTAAAATTGTTGCAAACAAAAATTGATAATTGTAGACAGAATTTCAGTGTAAAGAATGATATTACCGATACAATATTAAATGTAAAACTGAGGAAATTTTTCATATTGAAATTTTATATACAACACAATCGTTTACATTAATGAATCTTATGATACACCAACATGTCAAGCCGAAATTCAACATTAAATTTAAAATTATGATATTTGTTGATCTGGAAATTATTATATTCTAATATAGAAGTAAATTTTTTTTAAAGGAAATTATAATAGAAGTATATATGTTAGGCAACATCAATAGAGAAACCATGTTTAGTTTGCGTAATAGAGATTCTAGAGTCCGAAGGGAAGCGAACGAATTTTGATTTATCAAGGTCCGACTTATAAAGGTTCTACTGTAATGTGTGTATAATTTTTTTTTCATTCAAATAATTAACTGTGTATTTTATTTTAAATTAAAATTTTTAAAATAGTCAACTTGGAAATTACTTGATTCCAATATAGAAATAACATAACTAAAAAATATATTAGAGAATTTCTACTTTACAGATTAAATGTATAAACCCGGATAACACTGGGTCCAACGCGCTAGTTAATTATATATGTACCTAAACCCGTTCAGAAAAAACTGTGTCCACAATGCAGGAATAAGTCCCTTCTGTAATGCCAAAAGTCCATCTGCTTTAGCGATATTATACATTGCGTGAGGTACATTTTTGTAATGCACAGCGTGTTGACCTCGTGCTTGAAGTTCCCCTTGAAGCTGCATACGGATCTTCACGACTTCAAGAGGGTTTGTAAAAAAACCTGCACCAACAGCAGCCATACCACCAAGCAATATATCCATTATAACTATTTAAGTTGATATGAATTACAGATGATGATAATAATGTATCTGTAAGAAAATAAATGATTTGTAAAATATAAAGTACAGTCAAAATGGCGAAATAAAGGGCAACCGTGCACTTTGAGTAGGCAGCGATTTTATATGAGAGTCGGTCGTGAGTCTAACACTTAATACAAGTAACACTACTCAAGTACCATTCGCCGATATTCTTGAAACTTTGCACACACGTACTACACCAAAAAACATTTAACACGTGTTTTTACTTGCTTAAAAGAAGTACCATTTTAATCAGCGTAGCGGATAAACAAATGATTTTTTTTTAAGTAGAGGTTGTAGGGAATTTTATACAGATCAGGAACTAGAAGGAAGTGAGTGGACACAATATGACAACCGGCAACTATGTTCAGATTCGTATACCTGAGACCTCAAAGAACTTAAAAAGTCAAGGTGTCAAGTCGTTACTTGAGTGCAATTTTTTTAAAGCGCGAAAAGGCCCTACAAAAGGAAAAAAATGTTTTGTTAAATCAAAACTTTTTTTTTATAATCATTAGGCCTTTCCGCTTAAAAAAAGACCCTTACACTCATAACTGTAACTACTCATTTATTTGTTATAATTTTTTTAAAGTTAATAAAACCTTGAATTTTGGTGTTTTCAATCATGAAAATGTACACTTTAAAACTGATATCATATTTAAAAAAATTATTATCTTCAAACGAATGTTAACAATATGGTATACTTCAATTTTAAGATTATTACCGACACCCACCTTTATTTTAATTAACAACTACATATGTGCGTTTTTCTACTCTGCGCACTCATATTGCTCTCTCTGGCCCTCTCACTAACAGTTCTACGAAGGAAATGAGTAGAAATAATATGACAACCGAATTTTCTCAATCGATATAAGCGCACAAGAGCCCAAAGATTAATATTCTGAAAGGTGCTAACCCATTTTATAGTTCGTTTGTTTTTTACTCCCCCTCCTCTTAAAAATTAAAGAAATAGATTGAGCGTCTGCTGTGTAGGCGCGTATACAAGGGGGGTGGGGTCAAGGGGTTATGACCCTACCGAAGAATTCAAAAAAATATACTAGATATTATGAAGAAATCCGAAAGTTATTTACAGTATGGTCAGATGAGTTCAAATCACTATTAATAAACACATTAATAAATTTTCAACTACAAAATCATTTGAATAAAAAAAAATTATTTTGATAATTAGCTCCTTGACACGTAATATTTTTAATATATCTATCTAATTAGTAATTATTTTATATTAGTTGTACGAAATTGATTTGACTTCATTTCTGTGTGCATCTCTCTTTAATACCGTTTATTGCAAAATTCGCTATTGTAAAATAAACAATTAAGTAAAGAATTTGCAGCCAAGAAATTGTTTGTTAACTAATATCTCGAAAACAACAGCTCTAAATAAATTTTGATTTATAGTTTATAGTTAAATCAGAGAATTTTTCTGTTTTACTGTTCTGGAATTTATATTTTTTACAAAAACTAAACAATAAAAAATATTTTGAGAGTTATTATACGCTTATTTCAAATATATACATATATATACATATACTGCTATTAGAAAGTTAAATTTGTAATTTTTTTCCTGTATGACTCCCTCCGACAGTTAGGCTGTATACGCGCCTGCTGCTGTGGAGTCTTAATATTTATTTTGAACGACAGTTTTTTTTTATAGAAATTAGTAATTATAGGTCATTAGGGTTCCGAATAAATCCTAATAATCTAACTTTGTCGTCCGTCCGTCCGTCTTTTTCATTCAAAACGAAATATCTCGTAAACTATATAAGCTAGATACTTGAAATTTTATGAAAAATTGAACATTTTCTTCAATTGAAGAAACATCTCGCAAGCGCCCATCACTACGCATAAGCATAGGTACTGTAACGCTACGCGCGCTATAAGGTTTTTGTAGGGGGTGGCCAGGGGGGCAAATGAACCACAAGAGCTGCCGGCACATAGCATTTTTAAGTTCTTTAAGGTCTCAGGTATACGAATCTGAACATAGTTACCAGTTGTCATATTATTTCCACTCACTTCCTTCGTAGAATTGTTAGTGAGAGGGCAATATGAGCACGCAGAGTAGAAAAACGCACTTAGTTGTTAATTAAAATAAAGGTGGGTGCCGGTAATAATCTTAAAATTGAAGTATATCATATTGTCAACATTCGTTTGAAGATTATAAATATTGTTTTAAATATAATAATATTAGTTTTAAAGTGTAGGTTTTCATGATTGAAAACACCCAAATTCAAGGTTTTATGAATAAAAAATTATAACAAATAAATGAGTAGAGTTACAGTTATGAGTGTAAGGGCCTTTTTTAAGCCGAATGTCCTAATGATTATACAAAAAATAATTTTGATTTAAAAAACCATTTTTTCCTTTTGTAAGGCTTTTTCGCGCTTTAAAAAAAATTGCACCCAAGTACCGACTGACACCTTGACTTTTTAAGTTCTTTGAGGTCTCAGGTATACGAATCTGAACATAGTTGCCGATTGTCATATTATGTCTACTCACTTCTTTCTAGCGCCTGATCTAATGGCGAATACTTATTTAGACTGCTATTTAGCAAAAATCAGAAAATCTAAAGAATCGGAGCAAACTTAAGATTTATTCTAAACCACATTTGTAACATATCTTGTATTATAAGTAGCAAAAATGTACCTAAAAATTCTTATTTTAGGAACTTGTTAGCCTTGACAACCTGGACTACATTAGGATATTAGAAAATTAATATTCATAATACAAAGGTGAGTTTTATTTCTGAAAAATTCCATTAAAATTTCTCATATAGGTACTATACGTATTAAAAAAATTATTTATATTAACTACCTACGGAACAATAAATAATCAGCATTCGAATATTTATAGTCATACCATGTTGCGAAGTTGGTTGTGTGGCCGTCAAATGTTTAATTTAATTTTTGATTGCTACCATATAAAAGAAAATTATTGAATTATTTAGGAAATGGCAGCACGTGAACTTTATACTTTAAATAATTTAAAGTTTAAGCGATACCATTTTACAAATAATTGAATAAAAGGGTGCGTTTAGCGAACGTCAGCGGCTGAGATGCTGACCAAATCGGTTTCGCTAAACGGGCCGCTGCGCAAACGCTGACTTCCAACTGTTGAGTAAACAGGTCAGCGCAAAAAATTAACGCTGCGTCGGTCAGCTATTAGCTGGCTCTGACTTGTTCATATTTAGACGTCAAAACTTTTTGGTCCGGTAAATTATTTTGCGTTTTCTGAGTCGTTCTTGTCGAAAAAATGAACAAACCAATTTTGCTTCCTCGCAATATCGAAGATACGAGAAGCTATGTTTCAAAATCATCAAAATCGTGTGTAAGGGGGAGGGGTGACACACCAAAATATTTATTTTTTCAAGATATCTCAAGAACAACACATGTTACGTGAAAATTTTATAGAATATTTTTTGTAGAGCATTAAATTTCCTATAATAACGTTTGTTGTAAAATATTCCCTTACAAAGACTTATCTCAATTTATTTTAAAAATTCGTGTTTTGTTTTTCTAAATTGATATTTGCTTGGATATATTAAATATCATTTTGACGTTTTAAATGTCATTTTGACATTTGCATAAATCTAGATTTAGATTGAAATTTCCAAAAAATTAAAAATATATGAAAAAATATTCAGGTGCGTTTTAAGAAAAATTACGAACTAATATTTTTTATTATATAAACCCATACAAACAGTTGTACAAAAAAAATGTTTAAACAAAAACCTTTACTATTAATTCAAGACAATGTACAGTTTAATAAAACAATAGCAATTAAAGATATGAGACCCAAACAATGAATATTATTTATTACAAAAAGGTTTTTTTCCGGGGGGTGACAACTTAACCCCATCGTGGCTTCCCGATTTAGGTGCACATGGGTATGTCACGCCCTTTTTTAGGGTTCCGTAAAAAACTAGGAACTTCCGTCCTCAAAAATTGTATACCAATTAAGATGAAATTTGGCATACGGACGAAGACTGATAACCTAAAAACATAAAAACTTTTTGGACCCCCTTTCCATAGATTGAATAGTATATTTTAAAAAATTCACTTAAGATAGATCTCCTAAAATGCAATAAAAAATGTTTTATGACCTTTTGATTTCAACCCTTCAGTCGCGATATATTTGCGTTCAAAGTCGTTATCAGAGCGTCCCCCCTCTAATTTCTAAAAATCTAAAAAAAATTAATGGCGAAACTTTAGTATCCGACGTACACACAGATTTCATATTTTTGTTTGTTGGTTATAATATTATTTTATTATACTATAATCTTTTAGCGGTCGCATATATATTCCACCGTTTGAACACCGTTCAATCACTAACATAGATCATATGCGCGCGCGCACCCAAATAATGTATTGCCAACAAACAAAAATATGAAATCTGTGTAAACGTCGGATACTAAAGTTTCGCCGAAAATGACATTTAAAACGTCAAAATGATATTTAATATATCCAAGCAAATATCAATTTAGAAAAATAAAACAGGAATTCTTAAAATAAATTGAGATAAGTCTTTGTAAGGTAATATTTTACAACAAACGTTGTAGACCAATATTATAGGAAATTTAATGCTCTACAAAAAATATTTTATAAAATTTTTACGTAACATGTGTCGTTCTTGAGATATCTTGAAAAAATAAATATTTTGGTGTGTCACCCCTCCCCCTTACACACGATTTTGATGATTTTGAAATGGGACCGTCCTCAAGCCAGACCCAACCATCCGACCAAGTTTCAATAATATTGGTTCAGTAGTTCATGAGTTATGCGTGTGACAAGGATTCAGGGGACAGACGGACACACGGATGGACGAATGGACAGACAGACAGACAGACACGGAACGAAAAATGTTTGCGTTGACGTGAAACGGATAAATCAATTTAAAATTTTGAAATCGGAGAACATTTTTTTTGTCTCAATCTGAAACGATCACATAGCTTCTCGTATCTTCGATATTACGAGGAAGTAAAATAGTTTATGAAACATTTTGGAATTACTCTTTTATAAATCGAAGTGAGAATGACTACGGAACCCTATCATGTGCGTGCCCAACACGCACTTGGCCGTTTTATTTGTTTTCTAAAAGAGGGACTGCATCAAGATAGGTACATGAAATCCAGAATTATCTTCTACAAAATCAGATAAGGTAACGGCACCAATCTTGGCAAGCACCCCAGTGGAGGCAAATTTTTTATTAAATGTCCTGAATTTGAAATATGTGATGATATTTGATTACTACTATTTCTTAATATTAATCTATATACATTTAACTGTCTTACAGCGTGATTTGATGACAATCGGCCAATAGGTGTCAAAATGGTGGACATTTAAACATCGCGGATCAGTCGAAATTTACGAAGTGTGTATTTTCTTATGTAAATGATTAGTGGATCGAGTTCGATTATAATTAATATAAAATAATTCTTAGTGATTTTTATGCTGCTTTTGCTTCCTCGCAATATATTTTTTTAAAGTGAAATTAATATGTTTCATTCTTGAATATATCTTAAAGATAAGGTCACCACCAAATTTAATTTTATTGTTCTTGGAGGGGTTTTGTGTTCAATAACCATTACTGGGTATTCATTTTTCACTAATACCCAGTAGTGGCTGCGATGTTTTCATTACTAGGTGTGAAAAATGTTAAGCAAGCGGGTTGAAATTATTAATATACAGGCTGATTCAGTGCTGTCGTGCCAAACTTGAACAGTATATTAAGAAAAACATCTGCCAAGTAAATGCACAGTGCTTCCTCGTGCTAAATTCACTAAAACCGATAGTGTTCAGATAAATTGCCTGGCATAACCATTTAATTTTTATACAAATTTTACTACAAAATCTTAGTTCGAAATTTTTCTTAAAACGCTCCTGAATATTTTTTCATATATTTTTAATTTTTGACAATTTCAATCTAAATCAAAATTTATGCAAATGTCAAAATGACATTTTAAACGTCAAAGTGACATTTAAAACGCCAAAGTGACATTTAAAATGTCAAAATGACATTTAATATATCCAATCAAATATCAATTTAGAAAAACAAAACACGAATTTTAAAAATAAATTGACATAAATCTTTGTAAGGGAATATTTTACAACAAACGTAGTAGACCCATATTATAGGAAATTTAATGCTCTACAAAAAATATTCCATAAAATTTTCTCGTAACATGTGTCGTTCTTGAGATATCTTGAAAAAAGAAATATTTTGGAGTGTCACCTCTCCCCCTTACACACGATTTTGATGATTTTGAAATGGGACCGTCCTCAAACCAAACCCAACCATCCGACCAAGTTTCAATAATATCGGTTCAGTGGTTCATGAGTTATGCGTGTGACAAGGATTCAGGGGACAGACGGACGGACGGACGGACGGATGGACGGACGGACACACGAACAGACAGACAGACACGGAACGAAAAGTGTTTGTCTTGACGTGAAACGGATAAATCAATTTAAAATTTTGAAATTGGAGAACTTTTTTTTTGTCTCAATCTGAAACGATCACATAGCTTCTCGTATCTTCGATATTGCGAGGAAGCAAAAATATTAATATTATTATACTTAGATACATAATTTAATTATAATCTTTTTAATGATCAATTTAAAATCCCAGTTATAAAACTTGAAATGACTTTTTAAAATAAATTATTTCTTTGTATTCGTAGGAAAATGTTACAAAGAAAATTATTCTAAAGAATTTTATTTTACGTATTTTTATAAATATGTTCGGGACTTCTGTTTACTAGAAAATCATCATCAGGAACAGGACAAGAAGAAGATGTAACGGGAAACAAGTCGCGGAAATGGTCGCGCTGTTCGCCTTTCGTTTGTTAGTTACTGGTTTGTTCTTTACGTAGTTGCTCAAGACGCGGTCAGATTCTCAAATAAAGTATACAATAAATGAACCATTCTGAGGCAAAAACAACTGAGGAGGTTAGTATCAAAACGCAATATCTGCACAAAGTTTCATTTTTCACCTAAAGGTGGAATCAGATGCATCTTTGCAGCCTCTTTTTCGTTGATAAATAATTATGGATTAAAATGCAATGCATTCCATAGTTAAGCTACTTTAAGTGTACATTTTGTTTCAAAACGCAATATCTGTGCAAAATAAATACATTAAAAATTACATATTTTAATAAATTCACGTTTAAAAAACATCTGCCAAGTAAATGCACAGTGCTTCCTCGTGCTAAATTCACTAAAACCGATTGTGTTCAGATAAATTGCCTGGCATTGGTTAACCATTTAATTTTTATACAAATTTTACTAAAAAATCTTAGTTCGAATTTTTTCTTAAAACGCACCTGAATATTTTTTCATATATTTTTAATTTTTTGACAATTTCAATCTAAATCTAAATTTATGCAAATGTCAAAATGACATTTAAAACGTCAAAGTGACATTTAAAACGCCAAAGTGACATTTAAAACGTCAAAATGACACTTAATATATCCAATCAAATATCAATTTAGAAAAACAAAACACGAATTTTTAAAATTAATTTAGATAAATCTTTGTAAGGGAATATTTTACAACAAACGTAGTAAACCCATATTATAGGAAATTTAATTCTCTACAAAAAATATTCTATAAAATTTTCTCGTAACATGTGTCGTTCTTGAGATATCTTGAAAAAATAAATATTTTGGGGTGTCACCCCTCCCCCTTACACACGATTTTGATGATTTTGAAATGGGACCGTCCTCAAACCAAACCCAACCATCCGACCAAGTTTCAATAATATCGGTTCAGTGGTTCATGAGTTATGCGTGTGACAAGGATTCAGGGGACAGACGGACGGACGGACGGACGGACGGACACACGGACAGACAGACAGACACGGAACGAAAAGTGTTTGTCTTGACGTGAAACGGATAAATAAATTTAAAATTTTGAAATTGGAGAACTTTTTTTTTGACTCAATCTGAAACGATCACATAGCTTCTCGTATCTTCGATATTGCGAGGAAGCAAAATATTTTAAGCAAAAAACATCATATGAACATGTGTTCGGAAATTTTCCATGAAAGGGCTACGGCCCTCCAAAGATTTTTCTCAAAATTAGTTTTTATTTAATATCTGGAGAACCGATTGTGCTACAGTTATGAAATTTGATACAGGGTTTAGTATTAATAAGTGTTATCGATATCCAGTATCAGCTAATAGTAATTTTGATTAGGGTTCTGTGGGCCCAGGGGGCCCATCGATTTTTATTCAGTATTTGTTAGTTCTTTAATTTTTTTCTGAGTTAGATGTTTGAATAACATTGTATGACACAAAATACACAAAAATATACTTTACTCATTTATCATAGGATAAACCGTTTACGAAAAATAGCGATGCAAAAGAAAGCATGCAGAATTTTACTTAATACGTATGCTTCAAATTACAAAAAATAAATTTATATTCCTGTTCAGTGGCGTAGTAAGAAAAATTTTCGGGGGGGATTAAGTTTGGAAATATGTGAAATTATTATTAGACTTTGTAATCGAATGAGTTAAAATTTTATTTTTATTTAATTTTATGACTAAAAAAAAAGGTCATTCAATTTAAAATTTTTATACTTATTAATACGGTATAATAATTATAAGTAAATAGATTACATTTTTAATTAGGGCAGGGTCGTGTTAAGTAAAATTTATAGTTAATATTTAATAATAAATCATTAATTAAGTAATTAAATACTAAGCAATGGAACTTTTGATATTGATGTTATTATAATGTTATTGAATATTAATTATAATTAAGAAGAATTTATAATTAGTATTTTCCAATAAAAACTGTATAAAAAAAACACCATTAAACAATGACAGTAATGACATTGATGTAGTTAAACTGAAAATGTTTATACGAATATTTTAATCAGGCACGTATTAAGAAGGGTTTATAATTAGAAAATTTTCCGATAAAAGTTCTATAAAAATGAAAAAATATTAAGTAATTGTAGTAATGCCTATGATGTAACTAAACAAAAAATGTATATGAATATTTAAGTCAGGAACGTATTAAGAAGAATTTACAATTAGTATTTTCTCATAAACTTTGTTTAAAAATGAAAATGTTAACCAATGGAAGTTGTTATATCTATGTAATTAAACTAATAATGTATATTGAATATTTAAGTCAGGCACGTATTAAATAGAATTTATAATTAATTTTTTCCAATAAAAACTGTATAAAACGAAACCATTCAGCAATAAGTTTTGGTATTAATGTAGTTAATACGAAAATGTATATATTAATATTTTAGTCAGGTACGTATTAAGAAGAATGTATAATCAGAAAATTTTCCGATAAAAATTCTATAAAAATGAAAATATTAAGTAATTTCATGTTACTAAACCACAAAAGTATATGAATATTTAAGTCAGGCACGTATTAAGGAGAATTTATAATTAATTTTTTCTCACAAAAAATGTATAAACATGAAAATGCTTACAAAAGAAGGATGATATTGATCTAAATGAACCAAATATACATATAATATTCAATTAAAATTCGGACATTCAACCTTTAACGGTGGGGTAGATAGGGGTTTTATGCAATTATTAACTAAGATCCGAGATATTTACGATTTTTTATAGGTAATGAATTAAAATAAAAACTTGTTTTTTCATCCCCTGCCACGTATGGAGGGTTGTAATTAGTTTCATTCGATCTGGCGGGAAAAATACTTCGGGGTAGAGGGTTCTAAAAAATCAATCCCCTATCTCGCATAGGAGCCGAGATATTTACGATTTTTTATAATTAATAAAAATTTAATATTTCATCCCCTGTCACGCATAGAAGGTTGTTATTAGTTTAATTCGATTCGGCGGGAAAAATACTTCAGGATGGGGGGTTCTAGGGGAAAAAACAACCCCCTATCTCGCATAGGAATCGAGATATTTACGATTTTGTATAATTAATAAAAAAAAAATATGTAATATTCCATCGCCTGTCACGCATAGAGGATTGTAATTAGTTTCATTTGATCCATGATATTTATGATTTTGTATATATGAGGCGTTTATTTTGAAAGTGGCCTAAGTCCATTTTCCACTTTTTTTTAGTTGACTGTAGTAACGTGTATAATTAGAAGTAATCTATCATAAAAAACAATTTTTGGTTAAATATATTCAAAGGGAAAATTTTTTTGAACACATTAATTTTCACACTTAATTTAAAGTTAAAAACTTTATTTTGAAAGTCCACTTCAGTATTGATAATGTTGTTAATTTATCACAATGGTTTGAAAACTAAACTTTTTTACGGAAAATGTTGGGTACAAAAGTTTTAGGATTTAGCGGGGCAAACCTAATGAAGGTAATAATTTTGACCTTGAGTGGAGGATTTAAGGTCATTTTGGGGTCAATAAATTTTTTTTAAATGTAAACTTAGTTCTTTTTTTGCAGATTTGTATTTTGCAGAAAATTAGAAATAATTTTTGTCTGAGATTTTTTATTAAAAAAATTTAATTTTAACGTAATTTTTTTTTTTACATCAAAAATTTTTTTTCTAACCAAAATTTTTGAAATTATTATCTTAGATGTTTGAGAAAAAATGCAGTTTGAAAAAAAAATTTTTTTATAATTTCATAATTTTTTTAATCAAAAATATTTTTTTTTAATGTAACAAAATAAAATAAAAATGTTAAAATTAAAATTTTTATAAAATTTTTCAGCGTAAAGTTGTTTCTTTTTTTCTGCAAAATACGAATTCAAAAAAAAAATAGGTTTCGTTTGAAAAAAATTTGCTGACCCCAAAATGACCTTCAAACCTCCACTCAAGGTCAAAATTGTTACCTCCATTGATTTTGTCCCTCTAAATCCTGAAACTTTTGTACCAAATATTTTCCCTAAAAATCCATATTTTTCCCTATATACTTAAAGCAATCTCATAGTTTTCCATATATTAATAATTAATTTTGAAAGTGGCTTAAGTCCATTTGTGGTAAAAAAACACATATTATTCATTTAATATTTGGGGTTATTTTAATAGTAATTGTAAATTTAACTCTCTTAGAAACACTTAATCAATGTGGCACATTGATATCTTACACGTAAATTTTTAATTTTATTGAAACGCAAACCCTTAAATATCTCAGTTTAAACTAAGTGGACTTTGGCCACTTTCAAAATAAACGCCTCATATATATCAAAGTGATTTAAAACAAAAAAAAGAGATCTAAGAATTACGAGTAAGTTCTGTTCAGGTCGATTTTTAGCCTAATTTTCCTGTACTATTAAAGTTTCTAGCTTATATAGTTTACGTGATATTTTGCTTTGAGTGAAAAGGACACACGGACGCATAGACGACAGACAGACGACAAACAAAGTGAGATTAATAAGGTTTCTTCGGAACCCTAATAAGAGGAAATTAAATAAATAAGCACTGTTAACTCATTACCTAAGTATATTATGGCTGTGTAAAAAAAGTAAAAGTAAGTTTTAACCTATTGTTAGTTTTAGTAATATGTATTTATAATAAAAAAAAACCTACCTGTTTAATCAGCTATTTAATTTTATTATCATGGAATATATTTGTATATTGTTAAAATAGAAGATTCACTGTAAAAACATATATTTCTTAACAGCTACAAATGAAACTGCTTTCATAATATATAAAAAAAACTTTTATGGAATAACCTAACCTAGTCTCTCAACTGTTATCTTTTAATATATATAATTAATGATATCTAGATTTACATAGGCGCCGAATCCTGGGAAAAACGATGGGGGCAATCGTCTCCCTAGGCGTAATTCAACGGAGGCTTTACTGGGAATCTACTCTATCTAACAAAACATAACAATTTTTGCTTCCTCGCAAAATCGAAGATACGAGAAGCTTTGTGATCGTTTTAAAATGAGACAATAAAATTGTTCTCCGACTTCAAAATTTTTAATTGATCTTTCCATCCAAGACAAACACTTTTCGTTCCATGTCTCCTGCCTGTGTGTCTGCCCCTGAATTCTTGTCACAGGCATAACTCATGAACCACTGAACCGATATTAATGAAACTTAGTTGGATTGTTGGGTCTAGCTTGAGGACGGCCCCATTTCAAAATCATCAAAATCGTGTGTAAGAGGGATTGTTCAATAATTAACTACCTTTGGTGAATTTAGCACGAGGAAGCACTGTGCATATACTGGCAGATGTTTTTCTCGATATGCTCGCGCCCCATAAGAAGGCGCGCCCCACAGGTTGAGAATCACTAGGTTAACCAATGTCAGGCAATTTATCTAAACACTTAATCGGTTTTTATTTAAATTGTTCAATAATTAACTACCTTTGGTGAATTTAGCACGAGAAAGCACTGTGTCGTTTATTTTTTTTACTCGGGAATTTCTCTTACAAAATTTTTCTTTTCGGTCAGCAATTACAGCGCTATCTACCCCAAATACAAAAAATGTTTGAGACAAAAGTTACGTATTTTTTTACTCAAAATCCGAATCTGCAATAAAAAATAAGGATTTCCATTTAAGATAACAAAATTGACCCTCTCGCTCAGTTTTGGGCGCTTTTGATAATCGATACCTACATTAAGAGAAAAAATAACTTTAACAAAACTAATACATATTTTCTTGATACAAGAATCAAAAATTATTTTGCATTAATCAACAATAAAGGTTGTCCAAGATAAACGTGAAATGCATGGGGATTTCCTAAACGGTTAGAGATACAGATTCGGCTATAACTTTTGATTGGTGTATTTAAAAATTTTATATCACTTTTAAATTCCGAGTTACAAATTCTGTGAGTTACAAGCCCTAACATTCAGTGCCGGATTAACAACGTAGAGTAGCAAATGCTATGGGCCTCACGTCTCTGGGGGCCCCGCGACTTTTTCGGAAAAATATCTCTTATTGGACTTACCACTTACAGTGATTAATAATTTAAATTTAAGATTTCCGATCTCGATTCAATTTAATCGAAAAATCGATTTTTGAATCTCCGATCTTTGATTTTTTTTAATCGATTTTTCTAAATTTGCTCAAATCAAATCAAGAAAATTTTGTGTGGCAAAAGTGGTGTTTTATTATACACTCCTCAAAAAAATGAAGGAATAATTTAAAAAAAGCAAAACAAAAAATAGTAGTTAGGGGGTGGGTAGGGAGGCGGGGCGGTCTGACCCGGGTGACACCCTGAAATTATTTGTTAAAAAATAAAACCTATTTACCCATTAGACCAGTGGCGTAGGAACGGGGGTGTTTTGGCGTCGAAACCCCAAGCTTATCCCCCCCCGAAAATTTTTCTTACTACGCCACTGCATTAGACATAGAGAATGGACCGACCATCTGATTCTAATACAGATCCGTGTCAAAAGAAAGAGATGGAAAATGATTTGGGATATACTTGTCTTTATTTAATTCATTCATTTATTTCATTCTTAATTCAATTGTTAATCAGATTTGACAGTTAGTATGCATCTATGTTTGTTTATTTAGTTATTATTTGATAATTAAAATAAATTACAGGTATTCGCGTGTTAAATAAGTGTATTGTAGTTGATATACAATTGAACTTGTATGTATTTATTTATATATTTAACAAATCAATTTTATAAATTTGAATTTCGAACATCCGTTGACGCATGCGCATAGTCAGTTTCGGTTGTTAGGAAATATTCAATTTCTGCCATCATGTCTGACTTATCATCAGTCCAGCGAGTCCAGCCATGTCAATGGCTGGTGCCGCTGGTGCACATGCGTATACATGTTTGCCAACTGTCACTCGAAACTAAATACAACATTACAAAAATAAATTTTGTACTTTGAGATTATTCTTGTATCGTATAAAACAATTTTGTGTTATATATTTTTTTAAACTTTTTTCTATTTAAGTATATTTAACTAATTTGTAGTCTCTATTTTTATAATATAAGCTTTATTAGTGTAAGATCATATATTAATCTAGTTGATTAATATATGATATAACCTTAATAAATGATGTGTAATTATTTATAACTTATAATTATATATATTGTAATATAATATATAGTTTTATTTTGTTCATGTACCTACATTTGTCCACTGTGATTTTAATGTTGCATTAAAGAATAGTGAAAAAAAGAATAATATATAAAATGTTCTATATAATATTGGCCCTTTTTAGAGATGGTCATGTACGAAAGGTGGACATTTGGAGATTTCACTATATTTGTTACTAAAAATGTTTCTTTTATTTATAATTTTTTGTTATTGTTATTAGATTAATAAAACTGTGATTTTAATTTTAGATAGGTGTTTATTTATTGAGTTTTGTATGCTGTGTTTCATCTTTGAAACGTGAGATAAAATACTCGAGAAATTTTATTTTAACATTTTTATCAAACATCTGTTCCGCATTTGTTTAATAAATGAAATGATGATATTTAAACCAGAAAACTTATTTTATATAGATTATGCTGGTACTAATGCAGGTTAAAAATAGACTGTGACGTTACCAGCATTTTATATAAAAATGTCTATGTTAGATATCGCTGACTTTTCAATAGAACTAATCGAACCCTATAAAACCTTGCTGGTATCACTTTTGAATTTAAAAAAATTAGGGTCGAGTAACTATCAAACTCCAAGGTATCAAAAGTTTAGATAAAAATTCCAAATTTATAGCTTAGATCTTTTACTATGATGGACGGTTGACAAAGTGAGATTAATAGAGTTCTGGTCATAATCCTACGGAGCCCAAAAAAGAAGTGATTTTTAGAATTTGTATTGTATTATGTGTATAATCAAAGATATGTAAGTAAAATAAATGATGTTAAATGTTTTAAATGGTGCAAGGTTTCAGGTAAGCATATATTGTGGTATTTGTTTAGTGCTATGTAAAACTCTTTTTTGATATAAATGCGGCTCTAATGAGCCTTGGTAGAATCAAACTCTTTAAAAAGAGTTAGCAACGATATTTCTTTTTTCATTAGCTTCCTGGTTGAATTCTTCTTCTACAACATTATCTGCCTCATCAATGTTGAATTCTTCATCTTCAAAATTAACGTCATTTTGGTTTATTATAAAATTATGCAAGATGCAACAAGCTGTTATCATCTTATTGCCTAGTTGAAAATCAGTAATATCGAGGTACTTCAGTCTACGAAATTTGACTTTCAAAAGACCAAATGCCCTTTCAATAATTGATCTAATAGAGTTGAATTTTCTATTATACAGCCTTTGTGCAGGTGTTAGATGGCCATTATCACGAAATGGTGTCAATACATTTTTCTGTAGTGGATACGCAGAGTCACCAATTATGTGCATGTTCCCCGGCAAGAGTGGAATTTCTTCATTGTTCAGTCGATGAAAAATGGGACTATTCCGAAAAACCCTTGCGTAATGCATTCGCCCTGGCATTCCAACAAAAACATCGATAAAACATGCTCGATGATCACAAACACCTACAATAAAATGATTTTATTAATATGTTATACATATAAAGTTACATAAAATAATATAATACCTTGTAATATAATAGAATGAAATCCTTTTCTATTATAATAATCCACAGGATTTTCTGGTGGCTAAAATATTTGTGACATAAATAACACAGTTTACCAAAAAACCATTTCAATACTCATTTTGCTAATACAAAATATCCAAAGTGACAGTTCTCACAGCTGTTCTTCCCTATTTCCACCATTTTGGTTAACCAGAGTTGGTAGGGGTAGATTGGCTGAATGCTCCCATTGGTGTTATGCGTTATGGAGTGTTGTTCTGTGGAATTATGTGATTAATTTGTAACTATTCGTTGGTAAAATTAATATTTTAAAATCCTAAGTTTACAATGAGTTTACCAACAGATTTTGGACCTGATTCAGGGGGTCGAGTAAAAGTAAATACCAAACTGTATTATAATATATTTGTAATGTTTATGAAAATTTTCTGAATACATATTTTATTTTAGGGTGTTTGTATTGTCAAACCTATTGTATACGGCAATGTTGCTCGATATTTTGGCAAAAAACGTGAAGAAGACGGCCACACACATAGGTGGACAGTGTATTTAAAACCTTACCACAACGAAGATATGTCTAGTTATGTAAAAAAAGTACATTTTAAACTTCACGAAAGTTATGCCAATCCAAATCGAATTGTCACAAAACCACCTTATGAATTGACAGAAACTGGATGGGGAGAGTTTGAAATAGTTATTAAAATCTATTTCCATGATCCAAATGAAAGACCTGTGAGTTTTAACAAATTGGCTAATACAGAGTGTATGGTTGGCCACTGTCACAATTGTCAAAAATCACATATATAATTATTCAGAATAGATTTGATGCTCTAATAATATACATGTTAACTGTCCTTGGTTAGGGCAATCTATTGGGGCAAAATCAAGTTATTGGTTTTGGTTATGTTAAAAACGGGGATTCAATCTCCGCCGCAACAAACTGTTTTTTAATAATTCTATCAAATAAAATAAACATAAAAATGTCTTGGTCACGCATGCGCATTCTAGTCACGCACGTGTATGAATTCTATTCTGAATACAATTCTGACAGCGGCCACCCATACACTCCGTATTAATCAACAAATTTATTGTAGCAGTGGCATAGCCGAGATTTTTTAAAAGGGAGGTACGTTATTTTAACCAAATTAAATAATGGAATATTTTTTGATTTACAACAAACATTTATTATAATCCATTAACAGGTTGACTGCCATGACGGTCGTATACGACAGCCTGTAGCCGGCCAAATTTTCTATTTGGTATCTGAACCTTTTTTTGTGATTTCATTATGGCAGTCAACCTGTTAATTTTAAAATTGAACCTCTGACTTAATTGAGACAGAAATTTTTCAGACAAAAGTATTTTGAGGTTGCATTTTTCATAAAAAAAATGTTTATATTTCTAGAGGTACTGCTTTTTTGAAAAAAATCCCGTTTTAAAATAAAAAATCATGATTTTTTAAATAGGAACCTATAGTTTTTATTTAGTAATCATATTGTACGTGAAAAACATGAATCTTTCATTGGGACTTTTATCTAACAAAATAATTTTGAGATTTTGAACATTCAAGCATTTTTTACTCAGAAATTATCAACTTCAGTAAAAAAAAAGTACACGATACAAAAAATGTTTATTATGGTCTAATAAAAGTTGGAGAATTATTCTACAAGTTTTTTTAACATTTTGATTTTTTTTTGTTTTTACTTAAATAAAATAAATAGAAAAAGTTGTGAATTTTAAAAATAATTTTCCAATTTTTATTAAACCAAAATAAACATTTTTTTGTGTCTTGGACTTTTTTTCTAAAGTTTATGGTTTCTGAGTAAAAAAATCTTGAAAGTCAAAAATCTCTAATTATTTTGTAAGATTTCTTGGAAAGACTAGGTTGTTATACATTCGTGTTTTTTTTACATACAATAAGATTACTAAATAAAAACTATAGGTTCCTATTAAAAAAAAGATGTTGGGCTTCTAAATATCCTTGAAGGCTATAAAAAAATATAAATATTACTATTCAATTCACAACCAAACATTTTTTTCAAATATGCGATGGTTCTGAGATAAAAATCTGTAACACTTTAATTTCCCCACCCTGTATAATATGAATTAAAAAGCGACTGTTTTTTTTAGTATTTGAGGGGTGCATTTTTCACAAAAAAACTTATTAATTATTATTTTCAAATTACATAACAAATTGTCGATTTTTGCTACTAGCTAATTGATGTAAAACTTAAATAATCAACTGAAATTTCTCGATGGCATTACCAATTGCATTTCCTGTCAATCTGTCATGTTCCTTAAATGTGTTTTCACCCTTTTTAATGTAGAATAACGTTCAGGGGTACGTGTTGTAATTTGTATGTAGAGTTACGAACATGATGATTTTGATATAAACAAGTTATGAGGTCTGCTAAAAATTTAAATTGAGACCCATGTTTTTATTATTGCTAAATTGTCAATTGATTTTAACACTTCACTTTTAAAATCACATCTAAACAACAAACACCCTCCTTCTTAGCTTTGCCACTGAATTGTAGTTATTCAATGCATTTATTTATGTATGATTTTAGACTACAATGTATCACACACTGAAATTATTTCAAACAAATTCTGCAAACAATCCTACTGTAATAAATTCAACAGATACATCCAAAGGTTTAGTATCGGAGTCTTATGATGAAATAGTTTTTCAAGATCCTACACAGTTAATGCAACATTTATTGACGAATATTAAACAAAATTTAGGACCGTGGAAACATGAAACAGATTGTTAGTATTTTTTTCATATTCGATACACAAGATTCTTGCTAATCCGACACTTTCTAGTCCGGCCTCTCAATAGAGTACCCCATAGAAAAAGTCATAATATACACGAAAAAAACGGGAAAAATTGGGAGAAAAGTGGTGTTTAAAAAAACGTGAAAATTGCTATTTAAAATACATGTTAAATTTAAAGTGCATTGAGCATAGCCTAAATATTAATTGTCAATGCTGAGTTTGTGGCTACCTTATTTTTTGGTCCCAAAGAACAGTTAATATTTCAATATGATCGGACACCCTAATGTATATGTCTGTTATTAGAACGTGTAGATAATAAAATATAAAAATTTAAAAGAATTATTGGTCATGTCACATATTGATCGCCAGATTATAGAGTGTGTTGGATTCGGCCCACTCTATAATCCTGCCATTTTTGTGCAAGGAATAGCCGGATTAGCGAGAGTCTAGTGCATTTGTGTATTTTTAAGTACTTTAGTGTCCTAGGCAGAGAGGCGATCTTTATCTCCTAAAGCAGGCCTGCACAACATACAGCCACCTTGCGGTTCGTGAAGAGTTTGGTGAAAATTCATAATATTATAAATTAAAAATAATATTCCCTAGCTTATTGTTACGGTTAAAACCCAAAATGCGGCTAGAACTAGTTCTAGCTGATAACAGTTGGCTAAAACTAGGTGTAGCCGATTATATTCGGCTAGAACTAGGTGTAGCCAATTGTTATCGGCTAGAACTAGGTGTGGAATCTCGATATCAGTTTTTGGGTTGATGTTTATGAATAGTATACATTTGCTGGTAGATATGCCTGAATATTGATGTTCTTTTGTATGGATGTTATCGGCTAGAACTAGGTGTAACCAGCTACACCTAGTTCTAGTCGCACTTTGGGTTTTATCCTTAACATAACATATATACAGAATATAATATAAATATTTATTTAATTTTTAAATAATTAAATAATATTATTATTTTCATAATAACTTTCCTCCCTATTTTTTTCGGCCCGCACAAGTTTTTCATTAAGTATTACGGCTGATTTTACATTTTGAGTTGTGCAGGCCTGTCCTAAAGGATTGACTTATAGAAAATTTTACAAAGGATTAAAAGTGCTTACAATTAGAATATAAATAATTCTTTTTGGAATTTTTTTGTAATGTTTATTAATTTTATAAAAAAGTCGAAACAAAAAACTAAAAATGTCACCATTTTTTTTCTAACTCAAAAATGGTACCTTTAGGGAGCTAAAAGCAGTATTCTATTTTATCCATCCCCCCTCTAACTTTGTAACTACTGGCTCAAAAAATCTGAAAAAAAATTGGTAACGAGACTTTGGTGGGATTACCAACGACAAATACTAAAATCAACAATATAATTTTAAATTTTGGAATTATAGGGAGGGGTGTCATAGAATTTTTTATTTTATTTTCATATCTAGGCATATGGGGTGTCGAAATGTACATCACAATTAGTAGAATATGACCATATTTTCTTTCTCCCTAACTCAAAAATACTTAATGAGGCTCCAAACACGTACTTCGGAACCCTTATGACATTCACTTGTGTATGTCTTGCCCGAATTATTATTTTTAATTCAAAAGAGTTAATAAATGCTTAAAATAACAAAACTCGTGATCGATACATTTATGTGCTGAAAAACATTTAAAAATCACATCTGATTAAAAAATATTTCGGACAAAGTTTCCTTTTTAGGGTTCCGAAGAAACCCTATTAATCTCACTTTGTCGTCCGTCCGTCCGTCCGTTTAAGTCAAAGCAAAATATGTTGTATGTACAAGTGAAGAATTTCATGTGCTTTAAAAAACCCGGGCATCTGACCCTCCCTTTGTAAGCAATCGTCTGTTGATTCGCCTAAAAAAACGTCGAGTATTCAATTTGTTTAAATTGTAAGACACAACCACTAACTTTGCTTTATCTTATTATTTATACACTACAGTCGGGTCTCGTTTATTGTAACGCTCGTTTATCGTAAATGCCGACATTCGTTTATTGTAAATTTTTTCTCCTCCTTCACCTCCCACCATTCTCTAAATACCAAGGTCTACATCATATATATAATAAGACTATATCGCGCATTCTCCATACAAGCAATGATATAAACATGTCCCCATGACTAGGTGATAGCATTATTGGGAAAAGATATATCTGTCTCATAAGTTAAGAAAGCCTCGGCTGCGCATGTCTAAAATTTCCGCACTAAATTCAAAATGTTTAAAATTTAATATTCACAAACAATTCACACGTTAGTTATTTTACAATAGCCACTTATTATTTTCAATTTTTCGTTAATTTATGAATGTTTGTTTCATTTTCTCATCAATTATGTTCTTTTTCACTAAACGTCATTATAGGATTATACCGCCATATGCAGTATAACAACCAATAGTGTTCAAGTATTAAAGAACATGCGCAGATCACACCATCTCATTTAACATATTCTATCTTCTAGTGTGAGACCGACGCCTCTCTTTCTATGCTCAGTATATTCTTTTATATGTATATGGTCTACATACATAGTCTCTATAGCTCCTTGACCAATCAGCGTTGGCGCGGGATTTCAAGTTACCACCACGGGGGTGTCACTCTAGTGGTAAAATTGGAAACACAGTTTGACATTAACGGGTGTAGGGATCTCAGGGGCATGGGCGGTAAGGGGATGCCGGGTGTGGGGATCTCAGACGTATGAGAGGTAAGAGGAAGTGTCTTGCACAACAGTACAACGTTGATAAAATTTTGCAACGATGTAAAAAGTTTAGACATGAAGGAAGATGCGAAGTATTCTAAAATGGCGTATAGAACTTCGGAAAGTGTATCGTTTGCAAAACGTTGACGTTATTTTTTAATATTAATGTAAGTATTTAATTATTATTAGTTTTTCTATTACATATGACTGATTTGCTTCTTTATTTTAATTTATGTGTTGAGATACAACTTTGAATTGAACTTGTTTTTATTAAAAACAAGTATAAATATTTTTATGCTAATAATTAAACTTATAATTTAATGAAATTTATTCTTCACTTTACAGACACTACATACATCATATTTCCTGATCTTGAAGATAAAGAAACATTAAGAATATTGGTATGTACTCAAGTTTGATGTGTTTTTATAATTAAGGCTCAAGTCCGACTAGCCACTTCCAGCAACTAAAATATGGCTCAATGTTACCAAGTAACAGCCACTGCCAGTGACAGTATGCCTTCAAAACTCGACTTCAGTTTGTATTCAACTTCGAGGCATTTTTTAGTGACTTGAAGTGTCTGAGTTGAGCCTAACTTACGAGAACTAGCACCTTTGAAATATCAGGAAAACTAACATGTTTAACATATTTTAAAGAAAATTAACATGTTTAAAATATGCAGTGAGTTATCAAAAATGTTAGGTAACGTGGTGAGAAATAAAATGTGCTAATTTTTATGGCAAAATATCATACATGCTAGTTTTCGTAAGGAATAAAACGTGCTAGTCTTAATAACGCAATTGATATAATGTAATATTGTACTTGAAATATATAAATTTTATGAATTAAGTGTAAAAAAATGTAAATCAAGTAATTTGTCATAGTTAATAAACATTAATTAAAACAATTTTGTATTTTTATTTCATTAATCTTAACGTAAGAATATTTTATTTATTCCTTAATAATCCGTGATGTTTTATTGTGTCTGACATAATTTGTGCATTTAATTTTTTGTACAATAAAAAATATTGTTTGACATAATAAAACATCATGGGTTGTATAGGTTAGATTTAATTCCAATAAACAGAAAACATATGTGGATTTCAAATATTCGTATACTGGTACATGATTGGTTCAGAGTATATATATACCCAACCAATCAGAACCGTCGCACCTCTTAATGTCAAACGATGTTTCCAGTAAAATAACGTTGAGTGTCGCTTCTGTATATTTATTATTCTGTGGTTACCACGAAGATGTATTCAAATGTTTAACATCACTGAACGTATTGCCAACTTAAGAATAGTAAAAATGACACTTCCCGAATAAATAAAATTGTCTGTGATAGCTTTTTCATGATTTTGCAATGTCGAATTTGTACTTATTTGATTGTATATGTTGTTAAAATATCAAAAAATACGAAGACAAGAATAAATAAAGGATTTCTTGTATTTGATATTCTATTATACATTTATAACATTTGAATACATCTTCGTGGTGATGTCAATTCCCGCGCCAACGCTGATTGGTCAAGGATCTACACATAACTTGGTGGGAGCCAAGGTTAGTATATGTATAGGTGCCTCATAACTTTTTGACCAATCAGCGGCTGCGTGTGATGACGTCACCCTGAGGAACCTTTAAACGTTGTTTCATATATTAAGTTTTTTTTCAAATTATTTCGAATTTTTGGATATTTGTATTTAAAAAAAGTAAATATTATTGTTTATTATAGAAGCACAAATTATTACATATAATATTTCTTCATAAAAACTTTAAAATTATGTCAGAAATCAATGCTTAAAGAAAATATATTTCTTGGTTACACATAAAAAAACACTTGTTTAAAACTATAATTTATAATAATAAAATAATAAAAATTTAGATTTAAAACTCAGTACACTATCAATATCAAATGAAAATATTTAAAAACAACTTACAATAAATCAGCTTAACTAAAATAAAGAATAAATATAGTTTGACAGCCATTTATAATGTCAAAGAGTTCCTCACGATGACGCGTTCTCCCCTCTCATGCCACTCCCCGCCAGAGTTATGAGGCAACCTATAACTTTACTAACCTTGGGTGGGAGCCCCTCTCGACTTAACATAAACGCGAGTCATATGATTCAGAAGGTTTAAAATAAATGAGTCCCGACTGTACTTATATGAAATTCTATGGTGCACCTACTCTATATTATTTTATCTCTATGTTTCATATATATTTGGCATATCACCTTGAACACATTTTAAAATTAAATTATTTATTTCAGTTGAACAGAAAAAAGAATCAACATTACAAAAAATTAACGAAGCTAAAGTGAAAATAAAAAGTGAAAATGACATATTAAAAGAACGTCTTAAAGCATACAAGGAAACAATTGCTAAATATAAAGATGAAATAGCAAAAGCACAAGCAAATCAATCTAATGGATTGGTAGTTACTAATTGAAATGAAAATATTTTAATAAATTCATATGCTGTAATAATTATTTAAATAATAAATATCCGTATGGAGATCCATACATGACTTCCATGTTCTTCCTATCTTTTTAAATAATTTTTAAATGTAAATTTTTTTTAAATATTTTATTTATATAAATACATATACTATACTATAACCCCTAATCCGATTAGCACCAAAATCAATAGGTCTGGAGTACTCACTGAGACAAAAATTTTCCCCAAAAATAATTTAGATCGGTGCATTTTTACAGTAGTTATCGTGAACGAAAGAAAATTTTACATCCGCACAGACACACGCACAGCCGCCATGCGGAAATTAACTTTTCTTTAAGTTTTAAAGTTAGTACATTCAGAATCTGTACGGACACGATTTTTCGATGGTATTACAATATCTCCATTTCTTTCAGAACATGGAAGTAAAAACAGAATGTTTTGTTTTTAAAGTAGGTACTTTATAGCATCTAAACTGAAAATTTATGTTCAATTTTTTACTGCTAGGTTTTACTTAATGTAATTAACAATGGAGATATTTGCAATTATTTTATCAATATAAATAAAAATTTAAGCAAAATTTAACAGTTTGTATTTTGTATAATAACGTAAATAAATGAACACAATTTATATCGCTTCTTTTTTTCAACCAAAAATATTTTTTCTTTCTATAAAACCCATCTTCTCGCGTCGCTAGGGGGCCTCGCAAAATTAATTTTGCCCACATCAAATTTAGGTCTTGCTGCGCCACTGCCTCTGGGATAATATGCACGGAAATGACGAAAGTGACATTTAAGAAAAGATGGTCGCCATAAAATGTTGGTTCAGTTTCATATACGGCCTAGCATTTGTTGTTATGTATCCACTAAGGGCTTTGCCCCTGGGCGTTACGCGCCCCAACCCCAAATCGCGCCACATTTGATAAAATATTGATTGATAAAATATAAATTATTATTTTATATTAACTTTTGTCATATCAAATTTTAATAAAATATATCACTGTAATTGTTTTAAATGCTGATAAGTAAATAATTCTTGAATTTGGCGGGGATAATCATTTATCATTATTATCTTTCCAATAATATTATAATTTACATGTACAAATCACCCTAACCTCAGAACGTACTCGTATCCATCGTACTTTATACCTTTACCATTAATTTTGATAATACCTTTGAGAAATTACCAAAAAATCATTGTGAATATCAGTTTCCACATTTTTTTGCATACAACATATTCAAAGAATGCGTTGAAGCATTTTCGATGTTATTTATTAGGTTGAATTATCTTATTACGATTTTTATTTTATGTTTATGCAATTTTATGAAAAAATAACAAAAAAGTATTCATAGTTTTTCTTAATCTAAGATTTCATCTACTTCATGTTTTATGTGATCATTTCTGAAAGCAAAACAATTTTTGGTCATCAATTTCAAAATTTACACTTGATTTTTTAGATAAGGGCGCCTTATCTAGAAAATATTTTACTCCAAAATGTTGGGAGTATTTTGGAGTAAATGAAATTTAGACAGGATATTTTATTTCATACTTCCGTACATTATTGACCGGAACCCCGAAAATTTTTAGAAAATAATGTTAAATACAACATTTGTCGATTTCGCTATTAAAATCAGTTATATAGATTTTGGGTCCACGATCCTATTTGGGTCATGTGTAGCCTCAGTCCATTTTTTCAAAATATATAAAATTACTATCCAAACTTTTCCCAATTTGGGCCTATTACATATAGTAAATTGGGCCCTAAGTTTAAATTAATGAAGATGAAAATCCTGACTCAATTAACCCCTTAACTGACATTGGATTATATCATATATTAAACAACTATACTCTATACCCACACAACACACTCACGTATAAGATACGTATAATTCAGGTAGATACGTTGATTTTATGTATACGGCTTGTGATATACCTAACATATACGTACATATTACATATACAAACATCTTAAAAAATACGTATATTTAATACAGCTATTATACATATTTGGTACATACAGTATATACGAAAATTATGAGAGATAGAGAGTTACGTATTAAATATGTGTATAAAGAATGTAAAATATACGTATTATCGTATATGTCCATAATACGTATATCATTGGTTCTTAATTTACGTAAATAATTTATAGGTAAAATTAAGATTATTTTTTACGAACCATAACTGTCACTGACATGACGGCGTGATTTCACTATAGATTAGTATACATACAGCAGTTTAGGTATTGTAATATAGGTATAAGTTAGTACGGTGATTAATAATCGTAATATTTAAATTAGATTTATTATGAATATTAATAATACTTACAGGTCCCCAGTGTTTCCAGTGGCGAGTTTCTAGGTTCCGAGAGTATAAGAAAGTAAAATAGAATAAGAAAGAAGGACCATATAGAAGAGAGATGTGATGAAACGTTGGCCGATGATGATAAACACGACCAAACAAACCGACGCGGCTAACACCCAGAAGCCAAGATCAAGATCCATATCACAGAATAAAGATACTAGATCCATATCAAGATCATCGCGGAAGCCTCCAAGACTTGTACAGCAAAATTTATATTTTTTACGTATTCATTACGTATATAATACGTACATATTACGTAGATATTTACGTAAAATTTATATACATACGACATATTTTAGCTGGACATTAAGCTCTTTTTTCAACCAAAAATATACATACAATTACATAAAATATACGTAGATACAGCAAAATGTTTGCGTAAAATATACGTATGTTAAACGTAAGTGTGTTGTGTGGGTATTTAATTTAAGAATGCAGTGGTTGCCGGATATATGTATGTATGCAGCGGCGGATTTACGTTAAATGCTGCCCTGGGCAAAAAAAAATTACCGCCCCTCTACCAAGGGAAAATAAAACCTATTTTTGATACAACTGTTTTTATAAGTGATGTAGAAAAATCGTTTTGATAATCGGAGTAATCGGGGCCCGCGCATATCAAGAAATAAAACGGCCACGCACATGATAGGTTTCATTACTTACCCCCCCACCCCCTTTCAGGGAACGAGAAAATTGATGTAATATTCTCTTCTATAATGTACTTGGGAAAAAAGTTTTTTTTGGGGGGGAGGGGGGGGGCTAAAGCTAATTGATATTTGTTTTGGTCATTGAAAGTCTACACATGGTCATGCTTGCCCAAAGTAGCGAAAAGTGAAAAAAAAATACCTAGTGATCTTTTTTTTGGTCAATGCGATAAGGTTTAGGTCATCACCCCACCCCACCCCCCTCGGGAAATTTTCTTCGACTTTCCTGCAAATAAGCTAGGTGATTATGTCGGACGGTGCAATATTTATTCTAAAAATCGCAATAATTCGGCAAATATGTATAAAAAGACCATATGAGATATATTTGCACTGCATTTGTACCTAAATAAAAATATCCAATTTTGATCGCCATTTTCAATCTTTTCTTTGCAACATTTTCATTGTAATTTTTTTGTATTTCTATATATTAATCATAATTAACATATTTTGATTATCATATTTTTATTTAGATATATTATGTTTATTTTTTAAATTAATATATAATTTATGACAATAAAACGTCTAAAAATGATATTTAACTTTGTTTATTTTTCCACAACAAAATATATAAAAATTTTAATAAAAATTATGTGTTGTATACAAAAGTATACATCAATAAACATCATAGTGCAGCTCATTTGAAATAAAAATCAAATTCAGCTATTATAGGACCTTTTGAAAATGGTCTACGCATGTATGCCGCGCGCCTAAACTCGCGACAATAGTACGCGCGCCTAACGGAGGGTTAAGGATGTAGATATGATGTATTTTTTTAATACATTTTTTAAACATTTTTCCGGAAAAACGCTTCACAGAAAAACTGACTTCTCATATTTTTTACATAAGTATAAACAAAGCAACCTGCAAAGCTGCAGGAGCAAACTCATGATATAGTAGCATTTTTTTGCAACTTTTATAACAAATTACAGAAGCGAACAAATGATATAGGAGAGCTTTTACATTTTTAATTAATTAACTGTTAATTGAAAATGCAGAGATACTGTAATTGCAGAAATGGTATTTAATATTTTATTTATTCTTAGATCTTCACACTTTTGAACTTCTGCCATACGAACAGAACA
Source organism: Sialis fuliginosa (assembly GCA_961205875.1). Classification (NCBI taxonomy): domain Eukaryota; kingdom Metazoa; phylum Arthropoda; class Insecta; order Megaloptera; family Sialidae; genus Sialis; species Sialis fuliginosa. The sequence goes on from OY540811.1 coordinate 35,070,868, forward strand.
GATAATTTTAAAAAGTTTGCCACCACCTCCCTAACTATATTAAATCTGTGACGATTGTGCCATTGCGCAACAACCACAACCGTCAACCGTTTTGTGACATCAAGAGTGAATCAACGGAATCAACACTTCTAACCTAAGTTTAAAATCTTTTAAAGTAGGAATACGTTTATATCGTAAGTATTTTAAGATTTATTTTGCTTATTTATTTACATATTACTATAAATAAAAATACAGTGCGTTTAAATCAGTACAAGTCGCTGGAAAATGAAATCTTGTTTGGTTATTTATAGATATAAATAAACCAACTACTAAATAATCACTTCTTTTGTTGTTTTAAATGTAGTTTACATTATATTGCTAACTGTAGATAGAGTACATTTTAAATTTAGCTAACTGGAGAGACAAAAAAATATATACAAAAAACTGTGTAGGGGCAAAACTTAAGATTACGTTGTACACTCAGATTTTATAGTTTTATATGTAACGAATTAGATTAGTGGTTATATTTAAAAAATTTGTATTATACCTTTTTCGAACTGTATAATTATTTTGATTATAAAAGTTATCGATAATCTCTGTAATTAATGTATTTTTAGGATCGCACTTATCGTAGTGCTGAACTAAATATTTATAACTTATTTGCTTATCTTATTTTCTCTAAGATTTTACTTATTATGATGAAGATGATATTAATGTAGTAAAATTACATTATCAACAAGCATACAAATCCAAAACTAAATAAAGTTTATGAAGATGATGATAACATGTATTGAGACAGTTAACCAAGAAAATAATATAGAGCATAGAATTAATCTAAAAGAACCATTACATCCACATCAATTGGCTAGTTGTCCATGGCAAAAGGTAGCGCCAGATCTTTTTAACACGCCAGTGGAGGCGTGTGGTCAAACTGACCCAGCAACATCTATGAAAAGCTCTATTAACAAAATGAATTTATTTCTTTACTTCTTACCAGTCTACCTTCAATCTGAATCATGTTGAATAGCTGATATTCATTAATTTGAGTCAAGGGTTATTTTAGTGTGTAGTTGTAGCTTGTTTCTTCAGTTCCAAAAATGAAAACTGCAGTTGTAAAGTCAATTTGTGTAGTTGAAAAATTGCAAATAGAAAGAAAAATATAAAAAAGTGTAATTTCTGGTATTATAAAAGAGCTAGAAACTTTACTAGCCAGCAAGCACTTTGAAATGGGGTATTAATTCTGTGATAGTATCTATGGATTATGTAACACAGTTGGCGAGTCAGACCGTACAAAATTTCATAATATCGCCAGTGTTGCCAGAACGTACTTTTTAGTACGGTTTTCGTACTATTCATGACCCGACCGTACCAAAACCGTACCTCAGCTCTGACCATACCTTTTTGCCCCACAAAGATTTTTACAAGATTTTTATATAAAATGTTTATTATGAATAACACCAATAAAAATTTAAGTAAAAACGAAACGTACCTTAATTTTTTCGTCTATATCTACTTTTCAGTATTGACGGTTTAATTACTTGATAATTGATGTCTTTTAACAAAAAATAAAATAAAGGATATAATGAAATAAAATATAATAATTCAAATACATTTCTAACAATTTTAACATTTGTAGTATCAGGGGTTGGGGGCGACAAAATGGGACAAAAAAAGTTCTTTACTATACTACTATTTTGTCAAATTTCGTACCATTTTGGTAAGCCTATCATACTTTTTAGGGAGTTCATACTGGCAACACTAAATATCACCACTGTTTTAATACCGTTGGTATTTACATACCACGCGTGCGCGAAAATTGTCAAACACTTCATGAAACTGCAAGATAACTGTCAGATAGATTTGAAACCTCATTTAGATATGCTTGATAGCTAGCAAATTTTGCTAACACATTTATAATATAATAATATTATATTATAATATAATTACTGAAGACCAAAAAAAAGGTCACTATAATTTCTAAGAGAGAAATATAAAAAGGGTAGAGCAAAAAACAAAAAAAGAAGGTATTTTAAGAATAAAATAACCCCCGGTTTGACTTTATCACAGTAATGTGGTATGTTATTCCTCAAAGTTGTTGATAGGTTAATCTAACCGAACGTTTCCATTAATGTGATTTTTTTACAGCATGGCCGGTTTATTTAAAAAAAATGTTTATCAGATCCGAAAGATATGATGATTGATTATTATGATGAATTAATTCAATATTCAAACTCTATTTTGTCAATATTGTTGTGATTAAGATAATTTTACGTTTTCATAATTTTTATGTTATATACATTCACTAATCTTAAAAATTACCCCTTTCGTTGCGGGAATCATACGAAGTCATAAAATAATTCTGTGTTTCACATGCTGGAACCGGATTAATACGCAAGCAAAATTTCGGTACTAACTGCAGGTAACGAATGCATACACTGGATTATAATTATGATACAGACTAATAAAAATGCTATAGGCATGTGAAAACTTGTTTTTGTCTCAGACTATGGGAAACCCTAAGTATGAGTTATAAAAATATTATATGGAAGAAGAGGTGTTTGATATTCTAACGAATAGTGATGATGAAAACGATGGGGATTTTCTTGGCAATAGTGGTGAAGAAAATATAAGTGAATGTAGGGATATATATACGCACGTAAGCTGTACATTCTGCGTCAAACGTACGAATCTGCACGCCTGAAAAATGCCGCACAGGGAGTCCAGTACGCCTAAACATGTGCCTCAGCGAAAGAGTTAAATAAAAATAAATAAAAGATGGGGGTATATTATATGATTTATATTAGACTGGAAATCTAATGACATGTTTTACTTAATAATATAATAATTATGTAATTAAAGAGTGCTTTAAAGAGCCCCTAATGTGTAATAGGTCAATTTGACCCATTGTCTCTGCTGACGTGAGGATTTTTCATGTTAAAGAAGGGAAACATTGGTATATAGTTTTAACAGACTATTGTTCTAGATATTTTGAGATTGACGAATTACATAGTCTAAAAACTCACAATGTAATTATATTTATGAAAAATGTTTTTACATTTACAGATAATGGACCACAGTTTAGATAGTTACTTTTATCGTGCTCTGCCATTAGCAAATGGATTTACTTCATCAGAGTTATTATTTAGGGGGTGGGGGGGAGGTACAGCTTTATTGTTGCATAGAGAAGGGAGGTTTTATTCAAATGTTATGTAACATTCATTCTACAAATAAAAACAAAACATTGTTGAACGATTAACCGATATTTATTATAATGTTTACTTCATTCTGAAATAATTTTTAAAAAAATGTGTAATACATACAGGATGAGTAAAAAATATAGAATATTGTTTATATTTTCTAAAATATTTATTATTTAAAAAAATATATTTTTGTAAATGTTTTAGAGAAGTTATTTCATCAAATGAAATTAATTTTTTTTAATCAGGTCATTTAGGCTGGGAACGCTCTGATCACGACTTTGAACGTAAATATATCGTGACTGAAGGGTTAAAATCAAAAGGTCATATAACATTTTTTGTTGCATTTTAGAAGACCTATCAAATGACATCCCACTCAATCGGGTTTGTGAAAAAAAATGTGAGTTCACTTTTAAGTCTACGGTAGGGGGGTCCAAAATAATTTTGACAGTGTTCGTTATAATTTTCGGTGAAAGTACTAATTAAAAGCTACATTCTCGAATTTTTTCAGATTTTTTATATTGATAGTTTAGAAAATAGAGGGAGGGGACGCTCTGATCACGACTTTGAACGCAAATATATCGTGACTGAAGGGTTAAAATCAAAATGTCATATAACATTTTTTATTGCATTTTAGGAGACCTATCTAAATACATCCTACTTAATGGTTTAAGTGAAAAATTTAATGAAATTATTTTTTTTAATCAGGCTGCTGACATATAATCCACTATTATCTATCCTGCTGACTATTTTTGTAATTATTATTATTATTATTTGAACTATCGGTGTACAAATTTTCAGACGATCTGAAATGACTTTTGGATTTTTTTTTTTACATAATCAACAATTTTTCACCACTTTTTGACCCTTGATTCTATCACACTATAATATAAACGTGTGGGTATATATATACAGTGCGTTCACGATGAAAGGAACAAATTCATTTAAAATTCAGGTAATTATTTTGTGGAAAAACGCTCGGACCCGTCGATTAGTATTTTTAGTTGCGGATTTTTTGAAATAAGAAAATTATATACACGGTGTCTCAGGAAAAACATATGCAGTCATCATTGATTTTTTTAAATGGAATACCCTATATATTATACCATTTTTGAATTATGCGATAAATTCTGAACACTTTTTGTACAGCATATCATATCTCTAAAATCAGTGGTTTTCGGAATAATGACGTTTGAAAATTGACGTTTTGAAATACACACAAGTCAAATAAAATGTTTAAATTGAACAAAAACACCTTGAACATTTTTTAAAAGCCAACAAAAACATCCTGGTATGCCAAAAAAAAAACATTGAACTTTTTTTTTTCTTTTAATTTTCCTTTTTTTTTCTTTTTTTTCATTTTTTTTCCTTTTTTTGCAATGCCAGGTTATTTTTATTGGCTTTTAAAAAAGTTTTCCAAGTGTTTTTGTTCAATTTAAACATTTTATTTGACTTGTGTGTATTTTAAAATGTCAATTTTCAAACGTCATTATTCCGAAAACCACTGATTTTAGAGATATGATATGCTGTACAAAAAGTGTTAAGAATTTATCGCACAATTCAAAAATGGTATAATATATAGGGTGTTCCATTTAAAAAAATCAATGATGACTGCATATGTTTTTCCTGAGACACCCTGTATACAATTTTCTTATGTCAAAAAATCCGCAACTAAAAATACTATTTGACGAATTTGTTCCTTTCATCGTGAACGCACTGTATATACAGTGCGTTCACGATGAAAGGAACAAATTCGTTTAAAATTCAGGTAATTATTTTGTGGAAAAACGCTCGGACCCGTCGATTAGTATTTTTAGTTGCGGATTTTTTGACATAAGAAAATTGTATACAGGGTGTCTCAGGAAAAACATATGCAGTCATCATTAATTTTTTTAAATGGAACACCCTATATATTATACCATTTTTGAATTGTGCAATAAATTCTGAACACTTTTTGTACAGCATATCATATCTCTAAAATCAGTGATTTTCGGATTAATGACGTTTGAAAATTGACATTTTGAAATACACACAAGTCAAATAAAATGCTTAAATTGAAAAAAATACACCTTGAACAGTTTTTTAAAAGCCAACAAAAACATCCTGGTATTGCAAAAAAATGAAAAAAAGAAGAAAAAAAATAAAAAAAAGGAAAAAAAAAAGTTCAATGTTTTTTCTTTTTGCCATAAGTACCAGGATGTTTTTGTTGGCTTTTAAAAAACTGTTCAAGGTGTATTTTTTTCAATTTAAGCATTTTATTTGACTTGTGTGTATTTCAAAATGTCAATTTTCAAACGTCATTAATCCGAAAATCACTGATTTTAGAGATATGATATGCTGTACAAAAAGTGTTCAGAATTTATTGCACAATTCAAAAATGGTATAATATATAGGGTGTTCCATTTAAAAAAATTAATGATGACTGCATATGTTTTTCCTGAGACACCCTGTATACAATTTTCTTATGTCAAAAAATCCGCAACTAAAAATACTCATCGACGGGTCCGAGCGTTTTTCCACAAAATAATTACCTGAATTTTAAACGAATTTGTTCCTTTCATCGTGAACGCACTGTATATATATACCCACACGTTTATATTATAGTGTGATAGAATCAAGGGTCAAAAAGTGGTGAAAAATTGTTGATTATGTAAAAAAAAAATAATCCAAAAGTCATTTCAGGTCGTCTGAAAATTTGTACACCGATAGTTCAAATAATAATAATAATTACAAAAATAGTCAGCAGGATAGATAATAGTGGATTATATGTCAGCAGCCTGATTAAAAAAAAATAATTTCATTAAATTTTTCACTTAAACCATTAAGTAGGATGTATTTAGATAGGTCTCCTAAAATGCAATAAAAAATGTTATATGACATTTTGATTTTAACCCTTCAGTCACGATATATTTGCGTTCAAAGTCGTGATCAGAGCGTCCCCTCCCTCTATTTTCTAAACTATCAATATAAAAAATCTGAAAAAATTCGAGAATGTAGCTTTTAATTAGTACTTTCACCGAAAATTATAACGAACACTGTCAAAATTATTTTGGACCCCCCTACCGTAGACTTAAAAGTGAACTCACATTTTTTTTCACAAACCCGATTGAGTGGGATGTCATTTGATAGGTCTTCTAAAATGCAACAAAAAATGTTATATGACCTTTTGATTTTAACCCTTCAGTCACGATATATTTACGTTCAAAGTCGTGATCAGAGCGTTCCCAGCCTAAATGACCTGATTAAAAAAAATTAATTTCATTTGATTTTAAGTCGGATGAAACTTATACAGGTCGTTATTTATGTTAAAAAAAATAAGAAAAAAAAGTCAGCAGGTAATCCGACAGGGGAAAGATCGTCAGCAGGGAGATTGTAGGTGCAAACCAGGCATTTGACTATAATATAGAACAACCAAATGTATTATTCAGCTGACAACTTTACCCTCTTTAAATATTCTGCTGACCTTTTTTTTCATCAAATATACTATTTAAATAACCTCTATAATTAATTTCAAGCGGCCTGATATCAATTTAATAACAAAAATATTCATTTTTATGTGTTTTTATATAGCATATCTAGACTATCTTCTATCACTCGACTTGCTGACAACTTTACCCCTTTTTAATATTGTGCTGATGCTCTTTTTTATCAAATATATTATGTAAATGATATTTATGAATAATTTTAAGCGACTTACAATTAATTTAGTCATAAAAGTTGTCGTTGCGATCTATTTCTAACGTACATGCGATTGTATGTTATAAGAAAATGAGATTTTAATATAACTGTTCGAATATAAAATAAAATATGTTTTAAATTACATTTATTTAATTTTCAACAAAAAATGATATAATTTATGACAAAAAAGCTTTAATAATCACAACCATTCTCTTCGTTATCATCAGAATCTTCAGAAGTGTCTGATTCATATTCGGTGTCCTCGTTGCTGTCATCAGAAATTAGGGGGTCCAAAATTTTATTGACAGTGTTCGTTATAATTTTCAGTGAAAGTACTAATTAAAAGCTACATTCTGATTTTTTTCAGATTAATTTAATTGATAGTTTAGAAATTAGGGAGGGGGGGGGAGGACGCTCTGATAACGACATTTAAATGTAAATATGCCGTGACTGAAGAGTTAAAATCAAAAGGTCATATAACATTTTTTGTTGCATTTTAGAAGACCTATCAAATGACATCCCATTCAATCGGGTTTGTGAAAAAAAATGTGAGTTCACTTTTCAGTCTACAGGAGGGGGGTCCAAAATAATTTTGACAGTGTTCGTTATAATTTTCGGTGAAAGTACTAATTAAAAACTACATTCTCGAATTTTTTCAGATTTTTTATATTGATAGTTTAGAAAATAGAGGGAGGGGACGCTCTGATCACGACTTTGAACGCAAATATATCGTGACTGAAGGGTTATAAATACACCTTGAACAGTTTTTTAAAAGCCAACAAAAACATCCTGGTATTGCAAAAAAAATGAAAAAAAGAAGAAAAAAAATAAAAAAAAGGAAAAAAAAAAGTTCAATGTTTTTTCTTTTTGCCATAGGTACCAGGATGTTTTTGTTGGCTTTTAAAAAACTGTTCAAGGTGTATTTTTTTCAATTTGCACAAAATAATTACCTGAATTTTAAACGAATTTGTTCCTTTCATCGTGAACGCACTGTATATATATATATATATCTGTCCAGGCACTATAGCTTTATGGAATCACGATTCACCGAACCGATTTACGTCATTTTTTTTTTGTTATGTAGCTTCATCCTTCTTCCAATTAACTGTGTAGGTTTCATTTCTTAGCTATGAAAGGTTTCCGAGTTATGATTTTTTTTCTAGGGCAAGATGTGAACATTTTCGTTAAAATAAAATTTTTAAGATAAAAACCATAGGCTTTTTTTTCTAATCCGACGCACAGTGGGTCTAAATCGTACTTTTTTGCGCGAAATTTCGCTTTAAGCCAATTTTCAACCAATTTTAATAAAGTCAGTGTCATTTGAAAGGTAAATAGTTGTAGTTTCTGAAAATTACCCCAAGAATAGTCAATTCACCCTCTTAATTATTGTTTCATCCCCTTAAATCTGAAAATTCGATTAAACGATAAATTCATAAATTAATAAATCGAATAAGATAATATATTCTGCACAAATATAAATATCTATTTGTTAGTACTATTATATAGTATGTGTAAACATGTGTGAACATATTTTAATATATACAGGGTGAGTCATAAGTTCGTATTTCTTCGATATCTCCTCTGTTAATAATTAGAGAAAAATTATAATTTTGAATGATATTATAAGTAATAATACACATCTAAACTTATATTAAAATATATAGTGTGACCCCGAAAAAGGTGTATCATTACAGGGTGAGTTGATAGTGCGTGTATCTTCGATATCTCCTCTCTTTTACAAGATACAGAAAAAATTCAAATATTAGAAAATACTAAAAGTATAAATGTACATTATAAGAATGTATTGAAATATACAGTGTGGCCCCGAAATAAGGTGTATCACAAATATAATGTATTTTTAAATGGGATGACCCATTTATTTCTACCTTATGTAACTCTTGTTTAGAAGATCTATACAGTGGTACAATATTTTTTAAAAACATTGAGGGGAAGGGGTATGATATATTTTTTTTAATTGGCGTTTTCAAACATTGTTTTAATAAATCATTTAGGGCTTAATTTTGGAGATATATTCTAGTGTTTTGGTGTGGCATTAGCTTAACCTCAACACCGCTTGTAATCCATTTGAAATTTAATTGTTTTATACAAGGTGTCCCTGAAAAAAATTGGAAATATTCAAAAATTATTTATTTATGTCTAATGAAGGGCTTCAAGGGCATTTGGAGGTCAATTTTAAGATAAACATATTTCATATTGTACAATTGTTGTTTAAACTTAACAAAACAATTTTTGTTTGATATTTTTAAAGAACCTTTTATATGTTTTTAATTCAATAGAGATTTTTAAAGTTTTTTCAAAAAATTAGTCTAAATCCTGCAAGTTTAGAGAAAAATTTTTTAAGACACGAAGTGTTTATTTTTAAGCATAAAATCTAAGAGTTTTTTTTCATAAATGTTTCATGTAATGTAAGTAATAAGCATTTTTAGTATATTTATTTATTTTAGGTGCAGGATTTACCTGCCGTTAAAAGTTGTAGTGTACCGAATATTACATACTTAATGACAAAAAAATATTTTGTTCCATTAAAAAATAGTTTTGTAACATATAATTTTTGAATAATTGTAGTTTTTTCAGGAGCACCTTGTATAAAACAAATTTCTAATGGATTACTAGTGGTGTCTAGGTTAAACTAATGCCACACCAAAACGAAAATGATTTTTCAAAACAATGTTTGAAAACGTCAACTAAGAAAAAAAATTATATCATACCCCTTCCCCTCAATGTTTTTAAAAAATATTGTAATGATACACCTTTTTCGGGGTCACACTATATATTTTAATATAAGTTTAGATGTGTATTATTACTTATAATATCATTCAAAATTATAATTTTTCTCTAATTATTAACAGAGGAGATATCGAAGAAATACGAACTTATGACTCACCCTGTATATATTAAAATATGTTCACACATGTTTACACATACTATATAATAGTACTAACAAATAGATATTTATATTTGTGCAGAATATATTATCTTATTCGATTTATTAATTTATGAATTTATCGTTTAATCGAATTTTCAGATTTAAGGGGATGAAACAATAATTAAGAGGGTGAATTGACTATTCTTGGGGTAATTTTCAGAAACTACAACTATTTACCTTTCAAATGCCACTGACTTTATTAAAATTGGTTGAAAATTGGCTTGAAGCGAAATTTCGCGCAAAAAAGTACGATTTAGACCCACTGTGCGACGTTTTGATTGGTCGAAAATGACGTCAGTTCTGTCTGATTTAAAATTCCGAAGTCATATGGTTTTTGACACATGACAGGTGTCATATTATTTAACGTTTATAAAAAAAATATTTTTATTAATATTATTGAAAATTTCAGAAAATGCGAAAATAACATCAGGAGCGTATAAAAAAAGAAAATAAGGCAGGAAAAAAAATTATAAAAATATAATTTGTAATCGTTTTGTTGTAGTCATATTGATGCAATTTATCCAAAAATTTACATTTAAAAATAATTAAGCCAGGGGCGGGTGTAATAATAAATATATGACATTTTTTTACACATGGGAGCTCTCAAATTTCGTAACATTTGTAAAAATATTAGATTTTTTTTAAATTGTTCAATAATTAAAATTTTTAGAAAAATATGAAAATAATAAATAAATCATGAGCGTATAAAAAAATTTACTATGATCATTTTCTAATAAAATTTTATTTATTGATTTATTATTTTTTAGAAATTGTGAGATTGATATAACATTATCTAAAAAATTATATTTAAAAATAATAAAGTCAGGAGCGTCGCATAAAAAATATTTAAAATTTTTATTTTTTAATCATGACGTAAAAAATTTATTTTGTTCGAAATTGAACAAAAATTAAAAACTTTGGAAATATATAAAAATAATAAATGAGTCAAAAATTTGCATTAACCATTTTTTTATACAATTTTACAAAAAAATAGTTTTTAATCATTCGGTTGTTGTGAAATTGATGTTATTTACCCAACAAATTATATTTTATAATAATTTAGTCCGAGGTGTGGTCTTAAAAAAATTTTATTTGGTATTTTCTCATAAGATTGTATAAATAACATAAAATAAAGATCGTAATAAAATAATTTAACCAAATAAATAACATCGAAAATGCTTCAATGCATTGGAAATGTTCAACGCAAAACAATGTGAAAATTGATATTCGCAATGATTTATTGGTAATTTTCTAGAGTATCAAAATTTAATGATAAGGGTATAAAATAAACAAACGAGGGTCGCAGCCGAAGGCTGAGACCCGAGTACGTTTGAGGTGAGGGTGATTTGTACATGTAAATTGTAATATTATTGGAAAGGTAATAATGATAAATGATTATCCCCGCCAAATTCAAGAATTATTTACTTATCAGCATTTAAAACAATTACAGTGAAATATTTAATGAAAATTTCATAAGACAAAAGTTAATATAAAGAAATAATTTATATTTTATCAATCAATATTTTATCAAATGTGGCGCGATAAGGGGTTGGGGCGCGAAGCGCCCAGGGGCAAAGCCCCTAGTCATTATATATATTTAAACAATTAATTCTACTTATAATTGATCGACCTGAAATGACCATGAAAAATGCAACGCTGCCTCTCGTACTGCGTACTATATGTATCTAATGCTATATGTATAATCTTCACAAAAAAATTTAGTGCTGTTAGTTACATTACTATGGCATTCAACTCTATTTTTTTAAATAACGACATATCTTTTTTATTGATTTTATGAATAAAATTTTTGCATACAACCCTGTAAAAAATTATTTTTATTTCCATTGTTTATTTCAATAGTGAAAATTTCGGTACTAACGTCCAGTATTATCAAGTTTAATTAAATGCTCCTTTAACTAACTCATATTATTAACAGAACCAAGAATAATATATTTTATCAAATGGGGTTTTAATTTTCTACACTATGTTTTTACAACGCATATTATGTACATTTTTCATTGAGAACCTTGATATTGATTTAAATCACGTTTGTAATATACAAAATTTAGGTTAAAGGAGCATTTAGCGTTAAAGAAGCTTTAAATTGGTTGATAATACCATATAAAACATACTAGTATGTTTTATATACATATGATAATACCGAGCATAAATCTTATATATCTGTTGAACAATAAAAGTCGATTCTGGCAGCCTCTGCGGCCGGGTTATACTACCCCAAAATTACAAAGAGAGTGAGAAATAAGATCAGTGGCGTCGTAACGAGGAAGGGGGGGGGGGGAAATTTCATAAAAAATATTGCCAGAACATATCCCCCTCATCCAAGTGTTACCAGAACGCTGTAAATGTTTATTAAGAAAAGTTCCATTTTTGTTATTTCAATAGTCTTGAAATTTTAACAGAATAAATAAAATATTAGTAGGAGAGATAATATAAAAAGCCAGAACAAAATTCCATCACCAAGTGTCTGCCAGAACCAAAAATGTTTCCATGTTAGTGCGATACAGTTATATAGCGGCGTGCGGGTTAGAGAGAGAACATAATATATGGAGAATAAAACAAGCTAAATATATAAAATTGAAGAAAAAAATATTGAAAAAACAAAAAATAAAACATTTATTTAATGCTCTACAAAAAAGATTCTATAAAATTTTCATGTAACATGAGTCGTTCTTGAAAGCTTAGAAGGAAACAGAAGCTGGTTGAAACAAGCTCTGTCTCTGGTCACTTACTCGTAAGATACCATGTTTGTAAATCTATGGTTGTAAGCGATTCTGACCTTTCCGGTGGCAGACCACTTTTGAATCTGATAGTACAACGTAATTTAAAGTTTCACCAATGTAGATTTTGTTATTGTTAAAAACAAACTTGTTTGTTTAAACGTCAAAATTTATTAAAGAAGAGGAAACCGCAAGCTTTCGATTCACAGAATCATCGTCAGGCTATTAATAAAGATTTAAAATTGAGAAAGATGTCGAAAGCTTGCGGTTTCCTCTTCTTTAATAAATTTTGACGTTTAAACAAACAAGTTTGTTTTTATTTATATTTAACGTCACTACTATTATATTATTATTTTATTATTGTTATATAGTCCAATCAAATTAGAAATTTTCTATACGTGACAAATGGAATTAATTGTCGCCTCGATTATTTTAGCGCTAATCGATGATGCCCTTAATAAAATGTAAAAAATGCAAGGCTGTAGACCCTCAAGAAATAAAAATTTTGTGCCAGTTATGCTTAAATCGTCGATTTTTGACCTAAAAACATGAAATTATTATTTAAAAGTAATGAATTATTTGATTTATTTTTACAGCTGTAAGGGAAGTGTTATGTACAACGCAAGTAGTTTAATTCCTGCAAGGTTTTTGACATTATTAGCTCACCTTTGTGTCGCCGTAACATTATTATGGAGCAGTCAGAAGACAACGTTAACTTGCCTTCCCTCCGACCCCTCACCTATTCTTTTCAAAACTCAGCACACACAGTAAGTTTCAACATTTTATAATCGGCAATTACGGCATTTATTCATTATTTACTAATAATTAATTATTAATATTCTGATTGTATCATATATGTTCCTGAGACTAAAATTGAATTGTTCATAAAATATTAACTTATTAACTTATTACATTTCACCTTAAGGCAGTATTGCGGTGTGACGCCTATAATTTTAAGCTTATTTCAGAATTTTTTTTCGTAACAAAATAAAATATAATTTTTTCAATCTTTTTATATGTTTTTATTTGCATCTTAAATTACACAAACAAATTTTTTTTAGTAAATTTTATTATACTTTGTGTTTTTTGGGGTCAAAGTGGGTGGATGATGGAAAGCATATCTCCACTTGTAGTGATTTGAAACAAAAAATTAATTTATAGACTTGTCTCTATCGTATTATTAATTATTTAACAATTTAAATAAAAACCGATAGTATTCAGATAAATTGCCTAGCATTGGTAACCATTTAATTTTTATACAATTTTACACCTGATTATTTTTTTGTATATTTTTAATTTTTTTGACAATTTCAATCTAAATCTAAATTTATGCAAACGTCAAAATGACATTTAAAACATCAAAATGACATTTAATATGTAAATATCAATTTAAAAAAACAAAACACTATTTTTTAAATAAATTGAGATAAATATTTGTAAGGAAATATTTTACAACAAATGTAGACCTATATTATAGGAAATTGAATGCTCTACAAAAAAGATCCCATAAAATTTTTACGTAACATGTATCTTGAGATATCTTGAAAAAATAAATATTTTGAGATGTCACCTCTCCCCTTTACACACGATTTTGAAATGGGACCGTTCTCAAACCAGACCCAACCATCCAACCAAGTTTCATTAATATCGGTTCAGTGGTTCATGAGTTATGCGTGTGACAAGGATTCAGGGGACATACAGACAGACACGGACCGAAAAGTGTTCGTCTTGACCTGAAACAGAAAAAAATTTTAAATCGGAGAATAATTTTTTTGTCTAATTTTAAAACGATCACAAAGCTTCTCGTATCTTCGATATCGCGAGGAAGCAAAAACATAAGAAATTATTAATAAAAATAAATCATTTAAGGTAATACGATAACTATAAGTGTGTTGAACATGTCCTGGAAGTTGCACCAGCCAAATCAGCCCAATCAAATAAAAGTACTTGGGGTTTTTCTTACTTTTTTTTTACTAATTTATTACCACTAAAGATATTTTATTACCATTTCCGGTATCGAGTTACAGCCGTGTGATCTAGATTCGTCCGTAAGCTACACCAGCCATAGTGTTTCATGTGTTCATTTAATGCGTTCAGAATGAAACCTATGTCATTTTTTATTACCTTTTTTTTACTCTCGAACGAAACCAAGAAAACAAAAAAAAAAAATTTTTCAACCCTTAAACCAAAATATTAACTTTTAAGACAAAAATCATTAGAAAGCGTTAAATAATAACTATATAATAAATTAAATATATCAACTATCTAGAACAGTGGTTCCCAAACTTCTTTTGTCGCTGAACTCCTACAGGTTTTTTCATAATTTGAAGGACACTTATCCTAAAAATAATTTTTTTTACCGATTTCAATTATTTCAAATAAAAAAAATACTTAAAACGTCCAAAACAATTTATTACCCCAGTCCAATCAACTAAAATGTATCCATACAAGTTGTTTTATACCTAGATAATAACATTATAATAGAAATAACCGTTTAGCGATGGCCAATAATTTGTTTTTACCGATTTTACTCATTTAAGTTGATTGGACTGGGGTAATAAATTGTTTTAGAATTTTTAAAGATTTTTATTTTTATTTGAAATGAGTAAAATCGGTAAAAACAAATTATTGGCCATCGCTAAACGGTTATTTCTATTATAATGTTATTATCTAGGTATAAAACAACTTGTATGGATACATTTTAGTTGATTGGACTGGGGTAATAAATTGTTTTGGACGTTTTAAGTATTTTTTTTTTTTTGAAATAATTGAAATCGGTAAAAAAAATTATTTTTAGGATAAGTGTCCTTCAAATTATGAAAAAACCTGTAGGAGTTCAGCGACAAAAGAAGTTTGGGAACCACTGTTCTAGATAGTTGATATATTTAATTTATTATATAGTTATTATTTAACGCTTTCTAATGATTTTTGTCTTAAAAGTTAATATTTTGGTTTAAGGGTTGAAAAATTTTTTTTTTTTGTTTTCTTGGTTTCGTTCGAGAGTAAAAAAAAGGTAATAAAAAATGACATAGGTTTCATTCTGAACGCATTAAATGAACACATGAAACACTATGGCTGGTGTAGCTTACGGACGAATCTAGATCACACGGCTGTAACTCGATACCGGAAATGGTAATAAAATATCTTTAGTGGTAATAAATTAGTAAAAAAAAAGTAAGAAAAACCCCAAGTACTTTTATTTGATTGGGCTGATTTGGCTGGTGCAACTTCCAGGACATGTGTTGAACAACGTTGCTAAAATTATATCTCGATCGGTTAATTAGAATTTCTCGTCTGCTTCCCACCAACCGATAAAAAGTGTTTTCGAGAAATAAAACGTGTTTTTAAATACAATCGAAAATTTTGAATCGTCACACCGCAATTCTGCCTTAATAGACACACATTCTTTATTTCTTGTAATTTTCTTCTACTTCTTTGTTCATTGTAGTATTTGTATTGTTTTCTATAAATAAACATCAAAATATTTTTTGTAGGTTGCTGGTAGGATTGAGCATTGCTTTAGGCCTTATCGGTTTTGAATTATTAGCATTCTTAACTGGGGTTACAATGTTTAATTCAACCTCGGCACTTGTATGTATCCTTATAACATTTTATATAATATAATCATTAACGCATATGTGTATATGCAGTGGTGGAATTCAACTAGTTCAGGCAAACTGTTTCTTAAAATTTTATAAGTTCAGGCGAGCGGGTTGGTAATAATAATGTAGAAAAAGTTATTTATGAAAAATATTGATAAAACAATATTTTTTAGATATTATTATACAGAGTGATTCAAGACTACGTCTGTGAATTTAGCATCTCATAAATAAACTTCAGTTCTGCTCGCATCCAGCGTATAGTTCCTGATAAATTTTAACAATAGTTTAGTGTTTCGAAGAAATGAGATGCTAACTTCTCGTAGCATCTTAGCGATTTGAGATCGAAATAGTATAATTGCGGAGAGTTCCACAGTCTGCATGCATCTTATCAATATAACCACGCGGAGTCTCTACCCGTAACTCGATGCACCTCTGTGAGCATCTCCTTGTTAGTTATGTAAATAATTATTTGTTATTAATATTTGTGTTTTGTAATTTTTATTGTGTGGTTGTCTACAATCGATACAAGTTATTCGCGTGTGGTTATTACCGCCTACTTCACAGCCACTTCGTGGTCACCGAAAGTGACTGCGCAGTGGCTTGTCTACGTTAGGTTAGTTACTTTAAGGCTAGCCGCACACTGGCAACTTTTTAGTCTCTAGGTTGAAAGTTGCCCGCTGTTCTTCCAAGCACCCACTGGCAACTGAATGCTTAACATCAGTTTCTAGCACTATATCAATATACAATGTGATAAATAAAAATTTACTAACCTTTTTCTGTTTTCTCCATATCCCCGAGTTCATCTCTACAAACTCCCGATACAATTCACACCACAACTTATTTTTAAGATTTTTATCTGCATATTCTTTTATTTTTGTGTCATACTACGCAGGGCGTAATTTAACTGCTTCTATAAATACTTCAATATCTAGCGACATGTTGATACGGGCACAACGAAATTGCAACTGGAAAATCAAGAGCAACTTTTTAATCGCCAATGTGCGGAGACAGGTATGAATTAGTGATGTAACGGATATTCGCACAATTTTGAACATTCGCATTCGCAACATTAAGTGCGAATATCTTTACGAATATTACTTGTTTTTGTAATAATAAAAAAAATATTTATTTATCCATGTATTAATTTATTTTTAAGAACTTAGGAACTGTCAACATTTATTTTTACTTCCATGTTCTGAAAGAAATGGAAGTATTCTAATACCGTCAAAAAATCGTGCCTGGTGGTAGAATTTTCTTTCGTTCATCCGAACTACTGTAAAAATTCACCGATTTAAATTATTTTTGAAAGAAATGTATCATAGTGAGTACTCCAGATCTATTAATTTTGATGCTAATCGGATTGGCGGTTTTTGAAATATTCACCCCCCAATTTTATAAAATTAAAGTAAATTAAATAATAGAATATATTTGGGGGGTTGTATGGATCATGCCCCAACTCCCAAAAAAAATAAAAGTTATAAAATTAAAGCAAATTAAATAAAGCAATATTTTTTTAGGGTGGAAGGGATTATATGA
The DNA here is from genome assembly GCA_961205875.1 of Sialis fuliginosa. Classification (NCBI taxonomy): domain Eukaryota; kingdom Metazoa; phylum Arthropoda; class Insecta; order Megaloptera; family Sialidae; genus Sialis; species Sialis fuliginosa. Next base: position 35,088,545 of record OY540811.1, read on the forward strand.
ACCATGCTCCCCCCCCCAAAAAAAAATATCAAATGAATACAAATTAAATTTACAAAAAAATGTTGAGGGGGCTTATAGGCCTTAATGCTCCCCTAAAAGCGAAAAAATAAAAATTTATAATAAAAAAAGTCAATATTCGTATTCGCGAATGCCGGACGCTAATATTCGTATTCGCATTCGCATTCGCGAATGTTTAAAATTATACATTCGTTACATCACTAGTATGAATATGTGCGTTCTATTTTGCCGGCAACAATTGAGTCTCCAGGAAAATCGAACGTGTTGGAATTTTTTAGTTGCCGCAACTAAATAATCGCCTGTTTGCGGGTTCTCATAACAAATAAAGTGTGTTCTATTTTTGTGATTAAAAAGTTGCTTGACTAAAGTTGTCAGTGTGCGGCTAAGCTAATTGTATTGAGACAGACTCATATCAAGTTTAGGCTTCATTGTAAACTGCATTGACATTCCTAGTAACACACCTGATTATATTTAATTGTATAATTTTATATTAAGGCAGTATTGCGGTGTGATGACTTAAAATTTTCAATTTTTTTATACATAATATTTTGAAAGTAAAATATATTGAGTGTATTGTGAAAATTGTAGACCGATATTCAAAGTATTTATAGCACATCGAAGAGAACGAGCTGTGTTAATGTAACATTTGTTACTAAATCTTTAATTGTGTTTTTCTCGAAACCACTTTTTTGCGGTTGGTAGGAAGCAGAAACGAAATTCTAATCAACCGATCGAGCTATAATTTTAACACGTTGTTCGACACACTAATAGCTATTGTATTACCTAAAATGATTTATTTTTATTATTTTATTAATTAGTTCTTATTTTTCTCAATTTTCAACGAAAAAAACTCGATTTTTACCAACATTTTTTACGAGTACGCCATTTTGTTTTTAATTAATATAAATATCTAATTCTAAGTAATATGGTAGAGACAAGTCTAGAAAGTAAAAATATATTTGATTTGTTTGTTTCAAATCACTACAAGTAGAAATGTGCTTCCCGTCTTTTTTTCGAGGAGTCCACTTTGACCCCAAAATACTCAATTTACTAAAAAAATGTTTTTGTATAATTTAAGATGCAAATGAAAACATAAAAATATTGAAAAGATTATATTTTATCTTATTACAAAAAAAATTCCTGAAATAAGCTTAAAATTTTAGGCGTCACACCGCAATACTGCCTTAAATATTAGTAATAATATTATATATACCTTAACAAATCATAGCTACTGGAGGACATGCAAGCGCAACAGTATTACTTGCATATTTCATATTGGATGGTTGGCAATGTGGATGGTTTTGGTGGGTGTTTGGTGTTTGTTCTGTGTTACCGGCCATTGTTGACATGTGGACAGTGTTTTTTGTATTATTTTCAAAATCCTAGTAATCTCTAAATTCATAATACATACTTATAACATTTCTTAACACTACTATTAACTATTATACAGGTAGAATAAGAAGTAAAGATTATTGATTATTCAACCTAAAATATAAATTTGCAAATTTTTATTGAAATTTGTTAAATTTGAGAATTTTTATTTTTTATTAAATATCAATCTACTGGTCGGATAAAAATTATCCTGTATTCTGGAACTATAAATCATATAAATTAAGACATAGTCTTAAAATGTTTGTTATACAGGCTGTTTAAATACCAGGGTACAATATGGGATTTCGGAAACTACAGTAGAACCCTATTAAACGGGACCGAAAATTCTGAGAATATCGATCTAATGAAATGAGACGGGAATAGTTATCTTTTTTTTCGCACACTACTCACCGTTTGCGCAGTAGAGCCAACGCAATGAAAGACAATAAGGAGTAAGGGAAACAGCTTCTCCTCCGATATAGGGGAAATCAAACTTAAATTGTTTGAACTTATAGGAGTCTTACAGAGTCCTACTAAGACATAAATTCGGTTAAGGGGGAGGTAAGGTTTTAAAGGCGAAAAAAAGCATATTTTCATGATTTTTTTTGGAGATATGAATAATGTTGGTTTATTTATTTCATACACATGTTATAGTATGACATCTAAAGTATCTTTGGAAAAATTTTCAATTAAAAATATCAAAAAATAAGTCCATGACAGTGAATCTCTGGAGGCGCCTCGAAAAAAAGTTGTTATGCGGTGAACTCCATAACTCGTTACCGGATCATCTAAAACAAAAAAATCGAAATGAGCTTAAAAGGTGATATGTTTCCCTAGGTAGTCAGAGAGAGTTTTTTTTCGATTTTCTTATTTTTGGCAGCATTTGAAAGTGAAAAACGTGATTTTCGCTAAAATTTTCGGTGAATTTGTTATTATAAAATGGAAAAAAATGGTATAAAAAAACCTCTCTCTGATTACCTGTTGATTTATGTGTGGAAATAGTGTTTAAAATTTCAAAAGGATCGGTCAAGTAGATTTTGAGTTATAATGTTCACGAACTTCAAAAATGACGTTTGCGAGAAAATCGATTTAAAGTTTTTTATACTCGAACATCCAAAATAAGCATCAATAAAAGGGTATAATTTTTTATACTTACACAGAATCATCAATGCCAGCTCCGTACAGTGAAACACTGTCATTCAGGATGTTCAATGCATATTTTTGCTCTTGCCTACGTTGGATTCTACCCTCTTTACTTGTACGTGCAGCTTGTTCGTATAAAAATCGAGCATGACGGTCGGTCGCTTGAAACGCTGTATCTTCGTTAGTTTTATTCCGATTTACTTGAAATTTTGACACAATACTCTCGATATGTTGTACATTCAGAATTTTTTTTTTTAAATGTAAAACCTTACCCCCTCCCCCCCCCCCCCCCCCCCCCCCCCTTAAATGAGACAAAAGTTACCTTGAAGAGGATGCAGTTTAAGGGCCGATCCACACTATCGTGTCGGTCTTGCTCCAGTCAAATATTCAGTATAGTAAATACTGTATTGGAGTGTGACTGGAACGAGACCGGCACGATACCTATAGTGTGGATATTTGCATTGTGTATTGTTTATTTATATTTTGTTTGGAGCGAGACCGGACCGGGACTGGCCCGATAGTCTGGATCTACCCTAATGGTGCATTTAAATCTTACAAAATTTTCATAGCCTACTAGATATTAACTAAAAACCGTTTGTTGGAAATTTTATTTATTTTATAATTCCTATTTTTTTACCACTATACAATTCACTCGGCTCTGGCCAAAAAATATTCTTCGGTCGGACACTAGGTACTTATAACGTAGGGTTATTTCGGGTGAGACGCACCACATTTTTTGTATTGCTTATAAAATATTAAATAAATACAAATTAATGTATGAGTCTTATTTATTTATTTATTTATTTAAATGTCTAAAAAAATATAACATTTTGTCAAAAAATATTATTTTAATATCGTAATACAGGTTGTCCCAAGACTGTGTCAAAGTTCAATATTTCATTTATTATAACAAGTGGAAGAAAACTTTAAATACAAAAGTTGTCAGGATAGACAAGCAGCACATTTTAAAAAAAGTTACATTTATATAGGGTGTCCCATATGTGTGTTACAAATCAAAGTTATATTTTTTTAAATACAATTTTTTTTAATTGATAATCTAAAAACATTTATTCTTCTGGATATTTTGATATAAGCATGTGTGGGATTATACTGAACGGTTTAGGAATTATGACAATTTTTGTAAGAAAATTGTGTTATTTTCAACACCTTGTAATTTTCTAATTACAAAAAAAAAATGTGTTTTCTGCTAAAAATAATTTTGGCACATGCTCTATTATTGCGATAATACATCAAACATTTACAAAAATTGTATTCTTTGTACAGGGTGTATCAAAACTCTGAACTGAATTTTTTTCAAAATTTTCAAATGAAACATTTTATATATTTTCACATTTTCGAATTGCCTATTCAATTCTAAAAACATTTTATATTTATATAGAAACACCCTTTATAAATGTAACTATTTTATAATGTGCTGCTTGTCTATCCTGACAACTTTTGGATTTAAAGTTTTCTTCCATTTGTTATAATAAATGAAATATTGAACTTTGAGTCTTGGGACACCTGTATATGCTTTAAAAAAAAATTCGAAAAGATGCATCTCATCCAGTGGCGGATTTACCAGCAGGCTGAGTAGGCTGGAGTCTAGGGCGGCAGATTTGGGGCCAAAATTTTTTTTTATGTCTTACAGAAATTAAATTGATTCATATTTATATACCTAAACTAGCTGGACCCGCGCGGTTTCGCTCGCGTGGACTACGGAATTATTGTTTAGGATTTAAAAAATATATAGTTGATAAGTACAAACACGATTAGTTATTTTTCTAATAAAAACCAAACAACACTTAAATTACCTACCTAACAAAAGCGAATCAGAACAAAAAGTAAAACTAATTAAAAAGGTAATGTAAAACTTTCATAACTTAATTAATTCAATTTCATCATCATCAGCCGGATTGTTACCAGATAATTGAATATATTGTTTTTAAACTAAGCAAGCGCAATACAAATTATTTAATTACATTTACCGAATGTACATTATTGTGTAAGTAGTATTAACGCATACCTTACCCCGCCTTATTAGTAGTAGGTACTAGTACATGATTGAGCTTTTATTAGCTCTGAAATATATCCAAAAACTATTTCTTGTGCAATCTTAACTAAATCGTTGGGTTGTAAAAATAATCTAGAAACTGACACATCGTTCCCCTAGTTCACAATCATACTAATTACGGGAAAAAGGTGGTGTAATTAGGACGATAATGCACAAATCATAAAGTTACATTTTCATTGACAAAAAAATTGTAATTAATATGATTGTGAACTAGGGTATCGAATTGTAGAGGTCGGTAGGGGCGGGAAAAATTTGAATAGTCTACTGGCGGAAAATGTGTAAATCCGCCACTGATCTCATCATCGAGGGCTTGGGGTTAGATGCACCTCAGACTAAGGAGAGAGGCACTTATTAATTTATAGTTTTATACCTTCTCCTTACTTCTTTTTTCTCTCCCCACATCCTATCACGGACTCCTAGACTGGAATTGTTGGCGGGCCACCTAAGAAATGTTTTTCTCGGTAAGTTTGAATGTCCTTTTTTATTTTATTTTTTCGTTTTTCAATAAGAAAAAATTATCATAGGACTGTCTAAATAATAACCTTTCAATTAAAACTTTAAATTCGTAAATACCATTCAATGATTTTTTTTGCTCACCATTTTCAAGATTTCGACCTAATTCTGGCCATGTTTAGGCCTTAAAGCACCGAAGTCCCTACATAAAAAATTCTGCCATTATGTTTTTATGTAAGTGTACGTCCACCAGGTCTGGTCCAGTTGTTATTTGATTTTTTTGGGTCGAAATTTTGAGGGGCTCCTGTAATTAAACTCCTACGCAAAAATTTCTGCCGTGTATCCAAAACATCTTAAATTGGGGTCTACTATAAGCAACCGTCTCATTCAAACGGTTGTTACGTGATTTTTTTGTGCGTATTTTTCGTGGGCCCTATCTATTAAATCCCTACAAGCTGGTGGACCGGACTCATCATTCGAGCTTTGTCTGAGTGAGTACTTCAAAAAAACCACAACGGCAGACGGTTGTTAAATCTACACCGATTTTACAGCTGGCTCCTATACTAGTATATATGAGGCGTTTATTTTGAAAGTGGCCAAAGTCCACTTATGTTTAAACTGAGATATTTAAGGGTTTGCGTTTCAATAAAATTAAAAATATACATGTAAGATATCAGTATGCCACATTGATTAAGTGTTTCCAAGAGAGTTAAATTTTCAATTACTATTAAAATAACCCCAAATATTAAATGAATAATATGTGTTTTTTTACCACAAATGGACTTAAGCCACTTTCAAAATGAACAATTACATTTGTTATAAATTTATATTTTCAATTGAAAAGAACTCAAGTCCATTTGTTGTAACATAAAATGTTTCAAATTGAAAAAAAAATACTCACTTTAATTTATATTATTTCTTTATAACTCTTAAAAAATGTATACAATTCAGGAAATCTAAGTATGTATACAGGATGATTTTTTAATCTTGAGATTATTAATATATGGAAAACTATGAGATTGCTTTAAGTATATAGGGAAAACTATGGATTTTTAGGGAAAATATTTGGTACAAAAGTTTCAGGCTTTAGAGGGACAAAATTAATGAAGGTAACAATTTTGACTTTTAATGGAGGTTTGAAGGTCATTTTGGGGTCAGCAAATTTTTTCAAAGGAAACCTATTTATTTTATTTTAAATTCGTATTTTGCAGAAAAAAAGAAACAACTTTAGTCTGAAAATTTTTATAAAAATTTTAATTTTAACATTTTATTTTTATTTTGTAACATTAAAAAAAAATTTTTTGATTTAAAAAATTATGAAATTATAAAAAAATTATTTTTTAAACTACATTTTTTCTCAAACATCTTACAAGTAACACTACCCAACTGTAACTCACCGATTTGAATGAAACTTAACATACTTATTAAACACCGAAAAATATTAAATACGTGTTTTTTTGTTTCGGCTAAATACGCTTTTTAGGGGTAGAAATCACCCCTCAATCACTGGAGGTGGAAACAGTTATGGATAATTATTTTTGAAACGATACATTTTCTGAAAAAAGTGCTTAGGACCAAAGTTGTAGAGTTCAAAGTGATGCACTTAATGGCGACCTTGAGGTCGATTTTCAAGGTCAATTGAAAATCATTTCATGTTTCATTCACCTTGAAAATCGACCTCAAGGTCGCCATCAAGTGTACAACTTTGAACTCTACAACATTGGTCCTAAACACTTTTTTCAGAAAATGTATCGTTTCAGAAATAATTATCCATAACTGTTTCCACCTCCAGTGGTTGAGGGGTGATTTCTACCCCTAAAAAGCGTATTTAGCCGAAACAAAAAAACACGTATTTAATATTTTTCGGTGTTTAATAAGTATGTTAAGTTTCATTCAAATCCGTGAATTACAGTTGGGTAGTGTTACTTGTAAAATAATAATTTCAAAAATTTTGGTTACAAAAAAAATTTTTTCATGTAAAAAAAAAAATTACGTTAAAATTAAAGTTTTTTAAAAAAAATTTCAGACAAAAATTATTTCTAATTTTCTGCAAAATTCAAATCTGCAAAAAAATAACTTTCCATTTAAAAAAAATTTGTTGACCCCAAAATGACCTTAACCTCCACTCAAGGTCAAAATTATTACCTTCATTAGGTTTGCCCCGCTAAATCCTAAAACTTTTGTACCCAACATTTCCCGTAAAAAGATTTAGTTTTCCAGCCATTGTGATAAATTAACAACATTATTATTACTGAAGTGGACTTATTATTATTAGGCCACTTTAAAAATAAAGTTTTTAACTTTAAATTAAGTGTGAAAATTAATGTGTTCAAAAAAAATTTTTCCTTTGAATATATTTAACCAAAAATTGTTTTTTTATGATAGATAACTTCTAATTATACACGTTACTACAGTCAACTAAAAAAAAGTGGAAAATGGACTTAGGCCACTTTCAAAATAAACGCCTCATATATGTATCTATCGAACAACACAGTTGGTATCTATACATGAGATATAGGTCCAGATGGTGTAGTCTGATTATTTTCAGGAAAATATTATCTGTGGTGACTTCTCAGCGTGTTTGTTTATCTACCCGTACGATTATTAATAATATGTGTTTATAATTAAATATAAATATGTGTTTAATAAATAAATAGAATAATGTCTGATTTTTAAAAATTCAACACAAGATCCCGCACAAGAGATCATCATCTCATGACAATATAATAATGGGGGTACAAAACATGTGTAGGAAATTTTATTCATATACAATTTTTGAAATTTCCAATACATTTTGTAAATTTTCAGAACTTTTCTCGTAATTAAAAATAGTATACTGATATTGTAATATTTGTATAACCAATATAGGAATTTTACAAAGTTATGGTATCGTAATTTCCTACACAGTATAGTATTTCACATTCCAACACCATGTTGGAATTATCCTAAATCTTCACTTCTTCATTTACAATACGTATTAGAAATTTCGGACACTGTTTAAGAATAAAACTTCCAACACATTTTTTGTTTTGACTCGGAAATTTTTGACAGTGTACATAAAAAAGTAAAAATTAATCTTGTCATATTATAACATCTATTTTAAACTATTGATAACTGAATCATATCTAATAATTATCATTTTATTGTAATCTGTTGAATTAGATTTGATTTGTAAATTTCTTATAACATTTTAGTTTACTTTATGATTTTATCAAACAAAAATATTTATACAAACATAATATTATGTACTATTTTTTGTCGTATATTTGTAATACTTAAAACTTTCAATAAAAAACCATCAATGCACAATGTTTTAATTTTTCTCATTCTTTGCTAATCGTAAGTGTTATCATTAGAATGTTGGTGATTTGAATAATATCGTTTTTAGTCACTAACAGTTAACTATTTATAAATAATATAAAAGACTTTTTGTAAAAGTTAATCTCCAGTGTAATTCAAATCCATAATATAAATACATCGTTTTTATTTCCCAGTGTGAATTGAAATAGCTATTATCAGTATCATTTTAAATGATAACCGGTTCACTATTGATTTTGTACAACATATTTTGAGATCAGAATATTTTTAATAATCAGTCTTGTACCATGAATATTGTAGAATCCAGTTTTATCAATAAGAGCAGTGTTAAAAATGTAAGTCATTTAATAAAATACACTCATCCAAACAATTAAAGGAACAAGAAATTAAACATTTTTTTTGGGTGTTTTTTGAAGTGCTGTATCTCTGTGAAATAAATAAAAAAGCATTTTAAAGCTTCAAGTTTCTAGTTTTGAGATATTTTAGCATCATTTTTTTTGAGTTATGGTTATCGCGCAATCAGTGGAAAATTTTTCCAATTTTTTAAATTTTTTTAAGGGTCTGCGGGCTCGGGAAATTTTTTTTCAATTAAACGAATGCATTGGTCAGTTTACTTATTTATTCAGCTTTAATTTGTTTTTTTTTTTTTGGTCTTTCTCAATTTTTTTTTGCCGAGATATCTGACTTTAAATGAAAAATCATTCTTTTGTCTTCGATCATCAATATATCAGCAACTAATGATTAAACAGTAAATTTAAGGGCAGTTTTAAAAACTTGAATAAATTTTCTACAAGACCATTTCATGACTTTACTAGAAAAAAAATTTTTTTTACCCTCACCATTAGTTTGAAAAAGTTCAAAAAAATGACCTTTTATGATCTTTTAGTAAATCTATCGCTACTTAACAAATATTGATGGGAAGATTAATGTTGCCAGGTGATTTTACAGCTTAATGTACCCCCAACAGTCCTGCAAATTTTGAAATTGATCAATCGAACCGTTTTTCCGGACCGAAAGTTTTACAAAACAAGTGTATTGTGTAACATAAAGTGTATTGTGTAATATAACATTGTGTAATCATCATACAGTTTTGCATTAGTTACTTGTTAAATTTGAAATGGAGAAAAAAAAATCGAAAAAATAAAAAATAATTTATTTTTTTTAATTTTGAATTTTTTTTTCAAAATTTTTAAAACATTTCAAGAAACAATACTGACTCATTTTTGACACGATTCGGCTTTTGCGTACCATAATTTTACTCAACTTAAATTAATTGCATTAATTAATTCTTTCGCAGCGGGAACTGTACGAAATTGTAAAATAATTTTGTGTCTCGCATGCTGGAATTTAATTAATACGCAAGCAAAATTTGATCAATCGGTCCGGAAAAACGGTTCGATTGATCAATTTAAAAATTTACAGGGCTGTTGGGGGTACATTAAGCTGTAAAATCACCTGGCAACATTAATCTTCCCATCAATATTTGTAAAGTAGCGATAGATTTACTAAAAGACCATAAAAGGTCATTTTTTTGTACTTTTTCAAACTAATGGTGAGGGTAAAAAAAATTTTTTTTCTAGTTAAGTCATGAAATGTATGTAGGAAATTTATTCAAGTTTTTAAAACTGTCCTTAAATTTACTGTTTAATCATTAGTTGCTGATATATTGATGATCGAAGACAAAAGAATGATTTTTCATTTAAAGTCAGATATCTCGGCAAAAAAAAATTGAGAAAGACCAAAAAAAAAACAAATTAAAGCTGAATAAACAAGTAAACTGACCAATGCATTGGTTTAATTGAAAAAAAAATTTCCGAGCCCGCAGACCCTTAAAAAAATTTAAAAAATTGGAAAAATTTTGTGGCCCACTATTTCTTATGATTGCGCGATAACCGTAACTCAAAAAAAAATTATGCTAAAAAATCTCAAAACTAGAAACTTGAAGCTTTAAAATGTTTTTTTATTTATTTCGATACGACCATTTTTCACAAAGATACAGCACTTCAAAAAATACCAAAAAAAAAAGTTTTCTTGTTCCTTTAATTGTTTGGATGTGTGTATAAACATTTTTTTTTATGAAACAGAATTATAATTTGTCTTAGTTATATTAATTAAAGCAACATTTTTTAAGTAATACAATTCCTTAAGTTTTTATTTCGGAAATAAAAGGTTAAAATTAACATAGTTTATTAATGCATAATATGAATATATGTATGTTTTGTGAATCTCGGACAGTAATAAAATTTAAATAATTTGATACAATCTTCAAATTAGTATTTTGAAGTGATGCATTATTCGGTAAGTTGGATTTTTTTTATTTACTCTTTTTATGTTCGAAGATGAGTTGAAAATTGAAAAAGTTAGGAAAATCGGCCATGTTTGTCCCGATAAAATGCATAATTGTGCATGTTTGATGCATTTCGATTATATCATTACACTGTTTCTGAATTATCCCCGATTCTATAGGTTCTAGGAAATAAATATATATTATTCACTAATAATGCAATAAATAACGTAAAAATCAAGAGATTATTACGAAAATGAGAGAAAATATGTATTTTATGTTTAAATACGTGATAAAATTTAAAAAAAAACTGATTTTTACACCCACAATCGGCCATTTTTGAAATGGAGAAACCTGTGCCAGAATCTTATATTAGTACAAGAGCTGATGATATTTTTCTGCCCCATCTGAGCACTAGGCAGACTTACTGAAATCGCTTATTCCAATAAAATAGTCCCAACCCCCACACCCGGGAATAAAGGGGGTTAATTCCTTAGTGAACGTAAAGAAAAAGTTAATTTTTGCCCCATGTGAGCACTAATAAAATCACCTCAGGGAGTTATTTTATGAAAAGTTAGATAGTGAAAGTGCAATGGGCAGACGCGTAGGGTGGGGATAAGGGGCAGGCAGACGCACTCAAAGATGCAATTTTTTTTTGAAAATTGCCCCATTTGAGCATTGATGAATTTTAGAAGGATGACAGTTTTTGATCTGTAGATGACCGGAAAAACAAAGACAGACACGTAGGATGGGGATAATAGGCGGGCAGACGCGCTCAAACATGCAATCTTTTAAATGAAAATTGTCTCATTTAAGTATTGCTGATTTTTTTTAAGGATGATAGGTTTTAATCTATAGATAAATGACCGAAAAAACACAGGCAGACGCTTAGTGTTGTTTACGTTTATTGTTTTTCCGGTCATCTACAGATCAAAAACTGCCATCCCTCTAAAATTCATCAATGCTCAAATGGGGCAATTTTCAAAAAACATATTGCATCTTTGAGTGCGTCTACCTGCCCCTTATCCCTACCCTACGCGTCTGCCCATTGTACTTCACTATCTAACTTTTCATAAACAACTTCCTGAGGTGATTTTATTAGTGCTCACATGGGGCAAAAATTTCATGTTCACTAAAGAATTAACCCCCTTTATCCCCAAGTGTGGGGGTTGGGACTATTTTTTCCATGATGTGCAACACATGAATAAACGATTTCAGTAAGTCTGCCTAGTACCTGAGCTCTTGTACTATCTGTTAAATAAGTTAAAATATCGTTGTTTTTAAATTAAATTTATTTTATATTTTGCCACTAGGTACTGCGAATAATACACACACATAATAATAATAAATCATTGGCAGTAACATAAAAAAATGTAATATTAGAAATACCTATAAAACATTTATAATAAGACTATTGAAATGTGGTATAAACATATATTACGCGCACGTGGCCTTGATCAAGCATTAATTTATAAACTATTTATGGTATTTTAACTTATTTAACAGATTTTGACATATGTTCACAAGAAAGTACATAAAAAAATCTAAAATTGAAAAGAAAGTTACCCTACGATGTTTTCTCATTAAATTGCGAGCTTTTCCATTTTTTTCAGAATTGTCCGATTGTGGGCGTAAAAATCGATTTTTTAAATATCATCACGCATTTATAACATAAAAAATGTTACGTTATTTATTGCATTATTAGTGATTAAAAAAGTTTTACATTTTTTTTATTTTTGAGGTTAGGATGCGATTGGAAAGTAACACTACCTACACAGTTCTATAGTCTATTAGCTTACAAGTATCTTGTTTGTTTTTTCTACGACCCATAGAACCGGAGATATTTTAAAAACAGTGTGGCGATGCACTCGAAATGCATAAAAAATGCACATTTATGCGATATTCTCGGGACGCACATGGTCGATTTTCCTAACTTTTTCTAATATACAAAGAGAAAATAAAAAAAATCCAACTTCCCGAATGCATCACTTTTTTGTCTTTATTCCATCTAGGTACTACTTTAAAGGCAAGATTTGCCTGTTACTACAAATTTATAATTATATTATTTTATAATAATAATAATAATTGTGAACATAAATTTTGGAAATTGTTGGATTCATGGCACCTATATTAGCAATCCATGATTTAAATATTATAATTTAATAGAAGCATTTTATTTTTAGCCTAATTCAGAAGATGAAACTAATAGCTATTTGAAACACTCCCAATGGACAATGTTATTAGTATTAGCTGCAGTTTCAACTATTGCAGGATCATCTATTCCAGCCGGTTATGCTATAGGTGTTATAAATGCTCCAGCAGATGTAAGAATTTTTTTCTAAACTTGAATATTTTATATATTTTTTTTAACATTTTAATAGATATGTAAACTAACAATTTTTAGGTAATTAAAGTCTTTTGTGTGAATTCTACTTCATCTCATTATGGTGTCGACCTAACTAAAGTGCAATTAGAAATCCTGTGGTCATTTGTTGTATCAGTATTTATAATCGGTGGAGTTATAGGTTCTATATCAGGGTCGTGGATTGCTGATAAAGTCGGTCGTAAAGGTGCCATTATAATTGCCAATATCTTATCAATTCTTGCAGCTTTGTTCTTTGTGACTTGTAAATATGCAAATTCAATAGAAATGCTCGTTATTGGAAGGTTTCTAATTGGTTTATCTGGTGGTAAGTTTGTTTTAATCATTTGATTATCTTGGTATTAGGAATACAGAGTACTAATGTTCATTTTATTACATTATTCTAATGTTCAATGATTATTTTATGAATTATTTAAAATGATTAGTATTTTTAATTATTTTATCAATTTTAAATGTAGCCAAGTCAGTAAAGGTTTTAACTTCTAAAAAATTCCGACCAAGCTGAGTTTTTGTGAAGACTTTTATTTTGATTTTCCAAGCATGAAGAGTACACTTATTTTGAGCCATGGGTTTTTTTTTGTTTTTTTTTTTTTAATTATCAATTTTTCCAGGAAAATAGTCATGAAGAAAATTATGGCTTATAAAACTCTACACAAAAACAGCCCCTATACTTTTTTTAAATAATCAATACTTTTTAAATAAACGGTGTGATAAAGTTGAGATAACTGATTTTTTCAAAAAAATACGTACTCTTTTCCACCCCACACATTTTCGAATTTCGACTGTTGCCATTCGAAAGAGTATAAAAAATCATGAAAATTTTGTATTATAGATTTTTTGAAATCTTCATTAGTTTCAGAGTTATTTGAAATATACGATTTTTTGCACAATTTCATAGGGGTATTTCACCCCCTTAAATTGTTTTACCGCAGTTAAAATAATTTTTTTCTTACTACCCTTGACCCCCTCTAACTACATACAAAATTTGAATTCGACACGATTTTATCACTTGAAAAGGTTCCCTTGTTAGATAGGTATGAATTAATGACAGAAAAATCAGCAATATCGATAACAAAAAAAAACCTCGGGCACGATTGGGTTAACTGTATCACAGTGGGTTCTCAAAATATTAAATAATAACTAATTTTAGACAAAATATTTGAGAGTCTGTAGCTACCTCGCGAAGAATTTCCGGACACGTTTGTATGAAATTTTTTTCTTGAAATATTTTTCTCGATCAACTGTTCAAGTTTTATACCACCTGATATGACCCTGTATAATTGAAAAGTTCAATGTCCGTAATACAATGACATTTTTATTAATATGTATAAAAAAATTTACTTATTTTTTAAGGTCAATTAATGTTATAATTACAATCATACTTTTACTGCACAAAATGTTAAAAAAACTTCATTTGTGTTATGAAATGATTGTTTCTATTAAAATTTTTGCTAATAAAATGTTATATCATAATTATTATATTTATGATTGTATGTAATAATATACGTTTAACGTATATTATTTATGAATTTTTTAGTAGAAATCAGTAATAAAATTTAAAAATTCCGAAAATCCGGCTGGAATTTACTAAATTAAAATTTGCAAAAAATTATATCAGATCTTGTATACTAATGGTCCCCAGTTCGAATCTCAATATTTTTTATTTTTTTGATTATTTTGTATAGTAAAAAGTTAATAAACGATAAATAATAATACAAAATCGCGTTTTAATTCTGCACACGGTTTATGTATTTCTTATTTTATGAATTATTAAAAAAAGTGCCAAGGCGATTTTTTTCTTTTTGGTCTTTAAAATGTTTCAATTTTTTTATTAGGGTTGTCTACTAATCAACCTTTAAATTATCATCTATATACAGCAGGGGTCACCAAACTTTTCGAGAAACGGGCCGGATCGAATTTTTTTACATTTAAAAACTTATAAAACTTTAATAAAATTATTTCTTTAAAAAATTATTTTATAAAATCTAGTAAATTTACAGATGTTCAGATGGTTTTAAAAACTGCTCTATTTTATACCCTTTCTAAAAACCTACCATAATACCTACATGAATTGGCTATTTTTGTTAAAAAAAACTTACATTTACCCCAGAATAAGTAAGATTTTTACATTTTTGCAGTGAGTCGATCGTAGTATGCTATTCTAAATAAGTCATTAAAAACGTGATAATTTTCAAATATTTTTTTATACTCAATGGACAGGATCATACTTTGCACAGGAGGAAATGTTACACTGTCCAATGTGTATAAAAAATGTTTGAAAAGTATCACATCACATTCTTAATGACTTATTTAGAATAGCATACTACGATCGACTCACTGTTCTCTGGCCAATTTAAGGTGGCCCCCATTTTTCAAAATGCGATTCTCGAAAGTCTTATGGTCTAATTTTATGCCAATAGATAAAAAACGACCCGTGACAAAGTTTGAAGTCAATCGAAGAACTTTTAACCGGCGCGCAAGCCCCTCAAACTCAAAAAATGCCAAAATTTGATACTTCCACATATTTTTATGAAATTAAATGCATTAATTCTTAATGAAATTAATTATAATTTATTATTTTCTAAAAGTACATTAAATTACCTTTTCAACAAATGTAAATTCGAAAAAATCGAGCAAGAAATGGCGAAGTGAGAAGAATTTTGTCGAAAAAAAAAATGAAATTCGAACATTTAATTTTTATTATATTTATAACTTCAAATTTTTAGATTTTGAATTTCCAATGACGTTGCAATGAATCATCTAGGATTTTCGTCGACTTACCCATGTTTTAGCGCTTTAACAATTTTTTTTTATTTTCGAAGAAACTTTGATGTCGAAAAAAATGCTAATCCGACAACCACCGAAGATACCAAAGATGATTAGACATTTTGTGCAGAATACAATCCGAAATCTCGCGGTTTGTTTCTGTGTAAGCGATAGCAGTTTTAATAAAAAAAATCAAACCATTATTTGGTGCTTCAACACTTATCGGGTATCAAAACCAGATTTTGACGTACAATTTTACCAAAAATATGGAAATTCGGCAACCTCCGAAGATAAATACCAAAAATGATTAGACATTTTGTGGAGAATACATTCCGAAATCTCGCGGGTTCTTTCTGTATAAGCGAGAGCAGTTTTAATAAAAAAATCAAATAATTATTTGGTGCTTCACACTTATCGGGTATCAAAACCAGATTTTGACGTACAATTTAACCAAAAATATAGTAGGACCGGTAGTTCGTAATTTGTATCGGTTTGGGATTGTTCCACTTCCAGAAAAAGATTAACATTACATTACAACATCATCTTCATGCCAGATTGGATGATAATGTTGTAATTCAGTATATATCTGATGATGAACGTGTGGAAATTATCGATTTTTGCTTGCTTGAATTGAAGAAAGAAATATTTAAAGACGAGTTTCTTGAGTTAGTTATTCTTTTTCTGGAAGTGGAACAATCCCAAACCGATACAAATTACGAACTCCTGGTCCTACTCATCACGGCCAGATGAATGGCCAAGGCCATGTATGTCCTGAAAATTTTTCCTTTTCGAGAGCAATTTATTCTTGTAGCTCGCGAAAAAAGCCTTTTGCCGAATAATCTATTTTTTTGTTTCAATTGTACCTCAAAGTCTGGTTTCGATATCCAATAAGTGTTGAAGCACCGAATAATTATTTGAATTTTTTTAAACTGCTATCGCTTACAGGGCTACACAGAAACAGATCGTGAGATTTCGGAATGTATTCTCCACAAAATGGCTAATCATCTTTGGTATTTATCTTCGAAGGTTGCCGAATTTCCATATTTTTGGTAAAATTGTACGTCAAAATCTGATTTTGATACCCGATAAATGTTGAAGCACCAAATAATGGTTTGATTTTTTTTATTAAAACTGCTATCGCTTACACAGAAACAAACCGCGAGATTTCGGATTGTATTCTGCACAAAATGTCTAATCATCTTTGGTATCTTCGGTGGTTGTCGGATTAGCATTTTTTTCGACATCAAAGTTTCTTCGAAAATAAAAAAAAATTGTTTAAGCGCTAAAACAAGGATAAATCGACGAAAATCGTAGATGATTCATTGCAACGTCATTGGAAATTCAAAATCTAAAAATTTGAAGTTATAAATATAATAAAAATTAAATGTTCGAATTTCATTTTTTTTCGAATAAATTCTTCTCACTTCGCCATTTCTTGCTCGATTTTTTCGAATTTGCATTTGTTGAAAAGGTAATTTAATGTACTTTTAGGAAATAATAACTTATAATTAATTTCATTAAGAATTAATGCATTTAATTTCATAAAAATATGTGGAAGTATCAAATTTTGGCATTTTTTGAGTTTGAGGGGCTTGCGCGCCGGGTAAAAGTTATTCGATTGACTTCAAACTTTGTCACGGGTCGTTTTTTATCTATTGGCATAAAATAAGACCATAAGACCTTTGAAAATCAGATAACGAAATTTCTCCATAGAGCTCCGGGCCACCTTACTGGCCATATTATAGGCCATATTTTGTTACGTTAGGTAACATAACAACTAAGCGGTGACGATAATAGTAAATCAAGTCGGAAAAAAGCTTGCCGCCGGTACGCAGCCTAAACCGTTCAATAGTGAACAAAATAATGTAGTAAAGAATTGTGTAGAATCAAAAAATCTATATTAAATTCCACGACACCATATAAGTATCTTATATTTAAGCCACAATGACTGCTTTTATGTTACAAAGAAAATTAAAAATATTAGGGTTCTGTTTACGTGGATTTATGACCTGCAAAACATTAATCCTTATCGACATAAATGATTTCGTCGTCATAAGTACTTAATGTAGACATGGGTGCCGGGAGGGGGGGTGCAAGGAGGTGCACTTGCACCCCCCTGGCAAAAAAGAAAAAACACATGAAAAAATTAAGAAATACAATTTTTATTTTAAAATTAACTCTTTGAATAACGGTTTAACCTTTTGAACTTTCTAAGCCGCAGGTCACAATATAAAACTGAAGTCCCTTTTTTTTTGGTCGCGTCAATAATTTCAATGCAGGTTTATTATTACAAAATTATTATTGAATTATCCTCGCATGTAATTTAATTTTATACATCTAGATGCACCCCCCTTAAAGAAATTCTGCCGGCGCCCATGAATGTAGATATAATTTGCCCTTTATAGCATCCAATTTGGTCGTATAGTTTAGGAAATATCTTTAAATTTTATCAACAACAACGCGTGTTCTAATGACGGCACCGGGGCAGAGGGAAAGGCATCACAGACCTGCATTTGGATTCCATCGACTCGGCTATTATGTTTTGATCGTCAGTTGTTTATTTTGTTTTCAATAATTAACTTTTAAATTTAAAATTTAAACAGAACAAAAATTATTTGTACTTTTTCTTCTGATTCATTTTTGTTAGGTAATTTAGGTGTTGATTAGTGTTTATTACCAGTGGCGTATTTACGTTAAATGCCGCCCTGGGCAAAAAACAAACTGCCGCCCCTTTACCAAGGGAAAATACAATTTATTTTTGATAGAAGTCATAATTACTATTAGTCCAGTAATTTTAGATATTAATACGCCTAATCTGGGGAAAAACTAGCAGTTAGATGAATTTTTGTATACACCTTCGTTACAGTGTTATAAATAACGTGTCAAAAGTCCCCAATGATATCGTGTCGGCGCGGCGTTGCGAGATATTGAAGGTCTAACGTGACGAAAAACGGTTATTAGCGAATATCTCGCTTCCAATGACTCGGAGGTCAATGGGGTTTATTATATAAATGGTGTATTATTAAATTCTTAAGAAAATAGGTTCTCTTCATTTTTTTCAAAAAACAACCGTTCTCGTGGTAGAGCGCGGAGAAAGTATTGCTATATATTTGCAAATGTATGGTTTCTTTTTTTTTAATTTGAAGGTTTGCATATCAAATAGGAGCTATCAAGAGATACTGCGGTAGTATGAATAGAAGTTTTTCTAGCAAAAAAATAATAAAAAACATGTTTGTAGCCTAAAAATATTTATAATTTTACTGTTTAGTCATATTTATAACATAAGTACACATAAAATTTTAAAAAGGGTGCACTTTATAATAAAATAATTTTTTTCGATTTTTTAATTTTTGGCGTACCTATTGTTAAATGTAGGTCAATTTAACACATTTTTTCTCTTTTCTACTCAATATGTCCAAAGTTTATTTTAGTAGAACCCTTAAATAACATTGCAAAGGCATATATTTTGAACACAAAATTGAACAAGAATGGTAATTTTTCAGAAATCGCTATGTTTGTAGTTCTACTAAATGTGATTAAAATTGACTAAAAATGTTTTTTTGATACATTCGAATGACACACCTTATAGATAATTTGCTACTCTTTAATTTTTGTTCTGTAATTTTTTCACGTAGAAATAGTCAATTGCCATAGAGTGCGTCATACCATATGCAAATTATAGCCATACTTTCTCCGCGCTCTACCACGAGAACGGTTGTTTTTTTTTTAAATGGAAAGAACCTTTTTTCTTAAGAATTTAATAATACACCATTTATATAATAACCCTCATTGACCTCCGAGTCATTGGAAGCGAGATATTTGCGAATAACCGTTTTTCGCCACGTTAGACCTTCAATATCTTGCAACGCCGGCACGATATCGTTGGGGACCTTTTTACACGTTACTTATAACACTGTAACGAAGGTGTATACAAAAATTCAGCTAACTGCTATTTTTTTCGCAGTTAATAAACTGAAAAGTGATAACTGTTTTTATAAGTGATGTAGAACAAAATATAATATAAATTAAAAACTGGCGACCTTTTTTTTGTCACAATTGAAATTCATATTTATTAAACAAAAGTCGCACTACTAATTTTCTAAATATTCTGTATTAAACTAAAAGAAACTAAAGTATCTGCCGCCCCTCTCAGCCTTCCGCCCTATACCATGGACCCCATGGCCCCATGATAAATACGCCACTGTTTATTACAATAATAACTAATCGTGTTTGTACTTATGTTAATTCAACTATATTTTTTTTAAATCCTAAACAATAATTCCGTTGTCCACATGAGCGAAGCCGCGCGGGCCTAGCTAGTTTAAAATTAAAATAAAGTAAATTATGGAACATCGATTATTATATGGTATTATGTTTCTATCAGTGGCGTAGATAGGGGGGTGATTGAGATGATCAATTACCCCCCATGAGTTTAGTTAGAGAAAATTCAAAGATATTTTTTTTTTAATTTCCCAAGTATGAACAAAAGAATACAAGTAAATGGGAAAAAAATGGTAAATTAAGAGTAAAAAAAAAGGTCTTCAGTTATTTTTTAACTTTGAATTACCTTTTTTTTTACTCATAAAAAGTAAACTTAATACGGATTATATGATCAAAAAAAAAAAAAGGTCATTCATTAATCTTTTTTTTCGCATTTTTTAGAGGCCCTTCAGTCACCACTTGTCATATCTCCCCCCATCGTAAAAAGCTATCTACGCCACTGGTTTCTATATGTATAATATTTATCATTTTTAGGATTAACAACAAGCTGTATGCCGATGTATTTAACAGAAATAGCTCCAATAAATTTAAGAGGCTCTATGGGTGTGATGTGTCCACTTGGACTTACTTTTGGTGTACTTTTTAGTCAAATAATGGGTTTAGAACAAATTCTAGGTACCAATATTGGAATATATTAAACAGTATTTAGTAAAATTCTCAATATCTTTTTTTGTTCATTTCAGGAACTGAGACTACATGGCATTTTCTTTTGTCATTTTATGTTTTATTGGTTATATGTGCATCAGCAGTAATTCCATTTTTACCAGATAGCCCAACATATTTGTTTGTTATAAAAAATCAAGAAGATTTTGCTATACAAGGTACATTAGTTTAATTGATTCAGGACCCGATCTAGGGGGGGCGGGCAACCGGAGCGGTAAATTTGAGGGGCGGCAAAATTGGAAGAAAGACAATATTAAAATCAATCAAAACCAACAATGCCGCCTTTTCGATAATATTTCAACTGTTACTTTTATATTGGTTCTAAAAATAAAATTGGTTCTAAATTACAATTATTGTATTATAATATTTGTGTGGTTTGTATTAACTAGTCCCATTTTTAAGTAGCGTTCATAAGTGCAAAAAAATAAATCGAAACATTTTTTTACTGATTTTCCTTTTAGTTTGAAATATTCATGTAATTTTTGGATTAAATTTTTTTAAATGGTTGTAGCATTTTTTGGTGCTGAGATATTCTAGTTTGAATGAAAAAAGTACTCTATTAAAAATAAACTTGATTTCAAAATATTGATAGATCTACACAAAACATCTGAAAAAAATATTCTTTTACAAAAAACAAAAACTTTTTTCTTGCAATTTTTCTCAAAAATTTGATTGTTTTTCGAAAAAAAAAAATCTCAAAGAAAAAATTGTTATAAATGTATGTCAAGTCCTGCAAGTACACAAAAAATTCAAAATGCAATTTCTCAACTTAAAAGATTTTTGCTGGAACCTTGGTTCACATAGAAAGTTATACATACGTATGTCTAAATTTTATGTTCTTTAAATGAACTTAATTTCTGAATATATTCTTAATATTAGAATAGGGTCATTTTTACAGAATTATTTACACTCGAACAATGTTTTGTTTTTCGTATTTGAAAAATTCAGTTAAAATCAATAATTTTTAAATGCTACCCAGACCGTAGGTATATTGCTTAGTAGGGCATACAAACCGGTTTTAACCGAAACCGGTTAACCGGTTTTTTGTTAAAATTTACCAAAACCGTAAAACCGGGTTTTTCCCGAAAAACCGAAAGTCAATTATATATATATTTTTTATTTCTTTAAATGACAAATAATTTTATTTTTTTACTGTTATTCATGAAGTATTTCTGTTGTGAATTTATTTAAATTAAAAAAGGGTGACATATAAACTAACGCGCAATGTGTAAATAAAAATATTATAGCGGAGTAAATGGAATTTGAGGGTTATTCGTGAAGTGTATAATAATATGTTAATAAAGGAGATTATACCATTTCAAGTTCAAATTTAGACTAATCAATTTCAGATTGGGAATTGTAAATTCCACATTTGAGATGAAAATAAATAAATAATTTATTTCAATATAATATAATGTATTATAATACAAAATATATTTGCTATAGCAACGAACTCATATAGGGGCCACTGTTGCAATTGTTATTTAACTTATTATTGTTACGAATATTAATTAATTAAGTTAACATATATTAAAAAAATTTAATTTCTTAATTTTATTTAAAATTAGGCCCTCAATTATTTACTATTGTCCAAATTAACAAATCATAATTAATGTATCATATATATTATATATCATGAATGACATATCGGATATAATTAACAATAACTGAAATCGAAACTTAGTTTGAGTCATATTTACTGTCTTCACCTATAGATCACTTTTAAACTAACTTTACTAATTAATAGTTCCCAATTTGAAATTGATTATTAACAGTTTGAAATTGAATAGTCTTAATTTTGAAATTGATTATTCTCAATTTAAAATTGAATAGTCTCAATTTGAACTTGAAAAGGTATAGTTAAATAAGCTAAATTTTTTTAATATTATTTTATTTAAATAGTTTAAAACATTTTTTAAACTTAATTGAAAAACCCGACTAAAAACCGGTTAACCGGTTTTTCACATTATGAAAAACCGAAAACCGGGTTTTGTAATTTTTTCGGGTTTTTGTATGCCCTATTGCTTAGGTTTAAATTTTCTTTTTTTTTTCTTTTCTGTATGGCCAAAATTAGACCCTTAATGGTCTTTTATTTTTTATTCAACTACAGTATGGTCATAAAAAAAGTTTAATAACACAAAAATACCCCTGAGTTCAAAAAAAGATAAAATTTCCTTTAATTTTCACCCTCTATAAACTAACAAATGTTAATAATTGACCAATGAGTACTAAGTACTTTGAAAATGAGAATTGTTTTCGATAAAATGAGATGTTGCTTTAATTTTTTGCATGAGTGTATAAGGGGCGGCAAAAATTCTTTTTGCCCGGAGCGGAAGAAAAGCTAGATCGGATCCTGAATTGATTATTATTTTAATATTTATTGACCAAGTCAATATTATTTGTAGAACTCAAACGCTTACGAAATAATTTGGAACATGTAAACTCTGAAATAGAAGTAATGCAATTAGCAAAACATTACCATATAGAAAGTGGTGGATCTTGGAACATGTGGAAAGTTATAAAAGATCCTACTCTTCGTTTGCCTCTCTCTATAGTATCTTCATTGCAAGCTGGCCAACAATGTAGTGGAATTAATGCTGTAAATATTATGTTATCCTAGATAACTTTTATTTAACTAGATATAGATTTGGTTAAGTGAGATGAATTATTTTAAACTTTGCTTCATCGCCATATTCATATTCAAGCAATATTCAGTTCAGGCAACTTATTGTAACACAGTTGGCAACTCTGACCGTATAAAATAATTGTCATAATATCGCCACTGTTTTAATACCACCATTGGTGTTTACATACCACGCGTGCGCGAAAATTGTCAAACACTTCATGAAACTTCAAGAGAACTGTCAGATAGGTTTGAAAGTGCTTGCTAACTAGCAAATTTTGTTAGCACGTTTATAATACCGGATATAACACCTTAAATAATTGACTACGCGCACATTTTAAAATGAACTTTTTGCACGTTGTTTGTGAAATTTGTAAAAAAAATTCTTCACCAGGACTTATTTAGAAACAAAATTCTAAAATGATTCGACTACTAGTCTAGGCTGTGGAGGTTAAAACAATTTTTTTTAGGTACAGTTTTGCTACTTACAGGATTTGTTACAAATGTGGTTTAGAATAATACCCTAAGTTTGCTCTGATTTTAGTTGTCCGCATCATGGGTTAACAATGGTTCAATTGCAAAATTCTGCAAACTTAGGGTATTATTCTAAACCACATTTGTAACAAATCCTGTAAGTAGCAAAACTGTACCTAAAAATTCCTATTTTAGGTACTTTTTAGCCTAGACAGCATGGACTATTCATAGAATAATCAATAAATTTTTCTCTTCTCTATTTATTAAAAATGTCTATTACTGTACTATAATTAAATATACAAATTTGATTTTTTCAGGTGTTTTATTACTCTGTTGATATATTTCGATCTGCTGGCTTATCAAATTTAGAAAGTCAATATGCTAATATAGGAGCTGGTTGTGTTAACTTCTTTGTTGCTATTCTTGCAATTCCAATTATGTCTCATTTTAAAAGAAGATCGGTAATCCTTCTAAGTTTATTAACAGCAGGAGTATGGTTGGGTTTATTAACGATCTTTATAAATTTCATTGTAAGTACATAAATATAATATTTATAGTTAGTCCAGTAAATGACAATTATCACCTCCCAATTCTTTGAACATGAATGAATTGATTTGAAATTTTGACAGGTCGCAGAGAATAGCACAAGAAGCAAAAGTGACCTAGTACCGACGTGTGCTTTTTCTTTAGGGGTGGTTCCCACCCCTTCTCAATAATACCCCCACAATTACCACCAAATTCAAAATTGGACGTAATCCTTTTACAATTCCTTTCACTTGAGTACCTACTATCAATGTGATCCAGGAGTTTTGACCGTTTTAAGTGCCTAGTTTTGAATTTTTTTTAGTTTGATTGAAATAATGAGATTTTTTATAATTTAAAAAAAAATCCGTTTTTTAAATTACTCAAAAACTAATGCAAATACGAAAAAATAGCAAGAATAAAAAAAGTTGGGATTTTTAATTTACTATAAGTTGAGTTTTTTTTTATTAAAAATAACTGAGTTATGAACGTTTGATGTTAACATGTTACAGTGAAAGTCTCCTTTCTCTATCCCTTTAAACGGAATAATTTTAAAAATGAAGGGTTCAAATAAGTTTTAATTCATGAGAGCTTATAGCTATGAAAATTTCTAAAATGGTTTTTTGATGGACTGTATAGCTCAAATTGACCGAGTTATCATCAGAAAACAAAAAAAAAAATTCGGAGCTACTTTCAGAGCATGTTAAAAGCTCCATGTAGTTATGCATATACAAACACATTTTACCATATACAAGTATATTTTGAATTGTATTATTTTCATTCAATTTGAAATTTTAATAAAAAAACTTGGTAGGTAATTTTAATGACAAGAGGTGGTTTAAAGGGGTTGAAAATGTACTATGAATGTTCTAATTATTATGGGGTTAAGAGACTTTAATGTAATACAAAAGCACACAATAAAACTTTTGACCTCTTTCGAATTAGTATATTTCTAAATTCTAGTATAAGGGGTAGTTTTTTGGGGGTTGCGATGTTTAATGTGATTTTTGATTCATAGTGCATTAGAAAACGTTTATTCAAAAAATTCTAAAAATCTACAATTTACAAAAAAAATTGTAAGAGGTTGTTTTCATAAGGGGTAGTTGTTAAATTGGGGTAGCAACGTTGAAACTAACATTAAATTCTATTTTGAACCGTGCAATAATTAATAAAAGCACTTTTAAAACCTTTGAAACTATTTCTTTTCAAATTATGTCATAACATAAGCAGCACTCCAGGGGTTGATTTTCAAGGGGGCAGAATTTTGAAAAAATCTATTAATTGAAATGTTGTAGGTAATACATCATAAATCATACCTACAACATAAAATAAACTGTATTTGACATATTTCAATACGTTTTCAATCTATTAAATGCTTTAATCATCAGTTTTATCATTTTTTATAAACAGGGGTTGTTTTCACCCCTAAAAAATAAAAAGCACATATTGGCATAGGGTCACTTTTGAAGTAGAGGGAAAGACAAGCTTAATCCTAAATTTTCATGCAAATCAATGCATGTTCAAAGAATTCTGAGGTTTTTAAATATTTTACCTTCATTTACTGGACTAACCTTGGGTTGCATAAAGCAAAATTAATCATGATTAGTTAATCAGTTGTTTTCAAACCATTATTACGTCAATTCTAAAAATCAATAACGGTTATGATAAATTTTATAAGGTAAAAAATTATCATATTAGTGAATTGTTCATTTACAAATTGAGGTTAAGTTAATTATTAATTATGGTTTGAAAACAACCGATTAACTAATCGTGGTTAATTTTGCTTTATGCAACCCAAGGTAAGTACAGAAATCAAGTAATTATTGTGAACATTGCTACTATTATACCGGGTATTCTAGACCACTATGTTTTACGCCCAAACTATTTAAGATAGTTTTATGATAAAAATTTTACTATATATATCGAACCCTAAAGAATTTCAGGAAAATATTTTCAACCCCCTAAAACTTTCCTTTCGGGGGTAGTTTGAGGGGTACATGCCCGTTTCTCAGCAAAATCAAATGGAATGGTATATCCAAAAGTAGATAATTTTAAGGATCATAAAAAAGTAAGAAACTTTTGTAAAAAAAATTTTTTTATACATTCAATTGTTTAGAAAAACTTGTTTCCAAATTTTCGGGTTTTACTTAAAGTGGTCTAGTTTTGTTAAATGTTAATGAAATTTTATTTTTAAATTTTTATTTGAAAGTAGAAATAATGAACTTTTTAATGATGTATGATTATTTGAGATTTGGATAATTTAAAGTGTCACACGCGACATATCAAAAATGCAAAACTTCAATTGGGGATAATTCAAAAATTTTTAATGAAATGATATATCAATTAGTACTTTATTTTAAAAAATATATTTAAATTAACAACTTTTGATAAGAAAATTTTAAATTTAAAATTATAATTTATTTTATTTATTTTTTAATAAAATTTTTAATTTTCTTAACAAAAGTTGTTAATTTGAATATATTTTTTAAGATAAAGTACTAATTTTAGTATTTTTGATATGTCGCATATGACACATTAAGTTATCCAAATCTCAAATAATCATACATCATTAGAAAGTTAATTATTTCTACTTTCAAATAAATATTTTAAAATAAAATTTCATTAACATTTAACGAAACTAGAGCACTTTTAGTAAATCCCTAAAATTTGGGAACAAGTCGCCATATTTTCTAAACAATTGAATACATGAAACAATTTTTTTTTTAAAGTTTCTTACTTTTTTATGATCTTAAAATTATCTACTTTTAGATATACCGTTCCATTTGATTTTGCTGAGGAACGGGCATGTACCCCTCAAACTACCCCCCAAGGGAAAGTTTTAGGGGGTTGAAAATATTTTCTTAAAATTCTTTAGAGTTGATATACATATATAGTAAATTTTTTATCATAAAACTCTATCTTCAATAGTTTGGGTGTAAAACATAGTGGTCTGGAACACCCGGTACTGAAAAAACAGAGAAACTGTAGTTTCTTAGTCACTTAAACTAATAAAACACCTTAACCACAATAAAACAATGTCACTCGACATTCATAATCCTACCTTGTATATTTGTACCATGATCATATCGACTAACAAACATTCCCACTCGTGTGAAAAACTGCTACTTTACACCCTAGTTACACAAATAACTATATATTGTTTGTTTTTTTTTGACATGCTTAAATTTTTTTAGGATAAAGCACCGGCAATGGCATACATGTGCATTATCGCTGTTCTCTTATATGTGTTCTGTTATGGTCTTGGACTCGGTCCTATACCATACTTCATAGGCTCAGAATTATTTGATACAGGACCCCGACCAGCAGCCATGGCAATAGGTAGTATGTTTAACTGGGCAGGAAATTTCATTGTTGGAATGTGTTTTCCTTCTATGAAATTAGCATTTGAAGCATACTCATTTTTATTTTTTATGACTGTTTGTTTTATCCTAGCCATTTTTCTATAGTAAGTATTTAAGTTATTTATGAAATAAGTTTGTTTATACACAGTGCCGTCGTTTTATGGAGACATCCTGGCAAATGTCTGGAACTATATTATGTTATGTGAACAAACCACCTAACAGTATTTGCTATAAAGAGGACAAATTCCATAGATCAGTGGTTTTTAAACTATGTTCCGCGGTACCTCTTTGGGGGTTCCGTGAACCAACTAAAAAATACAGAGTTCCTCAACATTACTGGTGTCAACTTTTAGATTATCATAAATTTGGTTCTCGTGGATTGTTCTAGATATTTTGTACAGTGTTCATTATTATATTGTTTACATTGTGTGAAAGTTTTATTACAAAACATAATGCATTATAGATCGGGAACCGTCAACCGGTAGTTTCTCTACAGTAGGTAAAACAAATGCTGGTCGGCCGCGGCATATCTTGTCCAGTTATGTGCTAGCGCTGGTGTTAGTGGCTTATTTTACGTCGACTTTTACGTCATCGAATTTCGGGCTGAATTATATGCCAAATTAAAGCTAAAACAATGTATTTTTTAAATCTTTTGGTCGGCCTGCTCATATCTAGGCAGTTTTGTCAGTCCGACCAAATTTATCTTTAAAAAAGATCAATAACTCGTGAGGTGACCTTCGCCGATTTTGTTGC
The DNA here is from genome assembly GCA_961205875.1 of Sialis fuliginosa. NCBI lineage: Eukaryota > Metazoa > Arthropoda > Insecta > Megaloptera > Sialidae > Sialis > Sialis fuliginosa. Next base: position 35,117,033 of record OY540811.1, read on the forward strand.
AATTTCATATACTAATAGTCCAATCAATTCTAAGGGACACGTATTTTTTTATATGTGTGATAAAAACTTGATGACGTATGTTTCAGGGGTTGACGGCTCCCTGTATTAGTTTCTAATCATAATGGAGGCTTTTATTTTCTGATGATAAAATGTTCCTTTTACAGTTCCTTTTATAGTGTATTCTGTTGTTCCTAAATGTAAATTAGCTGTCTAACGTTTTCAGAATATCTCTCGTGTAAGGGTGAATTTAGTAGCACTTTGTGATTTTATCATTTGTAGGTGTCAAACAAACATATAAAACAAGAAAAACCCTTTAACGCAATTGTTCCTTTCTACCTCTTATTTTCCGGTATAATCAAAAGCCTAAGAAAGAAGCTAGATTTGAACTAAATTAATTTTATGGAACCTCCATAATGTATATAATGTTTGGATGAAATTTTTTTTCTCTAGAAATAAATCATAGTTTCCTCAAAATTCACTCATTTATTTCACATCAGTAAAGCTGGGGAACTCTGTATAAAGATACATTTAGTTATATTTGAAAATTAATACATTCCAATAAGTTAATTGTCTTTACATAAAGTACCTATGCCTATAACCAACATTGATTTACTTTGAATATTATTTTAATATATATTTTTCTAAGAGTGAGAAAGGGTTTGCCGAAAAAACATTATAAGAGTTCCGTGAGTCGACAAAGTTTAAAGACCACATGAATTTGGAATCTCTTCAGCCTTATATTTCTTATTCTTATAACACATTACCTAGCGTTGTTACAATATTGCTCCACAAAAAATTACTCCACGAGTCATTCGGATTTTAAAATAAATATCATTTGTTTGGAATTATACAATTATTTAATAATAATTGCGTTTAAAAGTATTTCAGAGATAAATCATTAATAGAGAAACGTTTGAAAATTAATTAATAGCGAAATGTTTGCAACCATCATTTCTCTTACAGACAAATTCAATTGTAATTTAAAGCCTATTTGCAGATTATAAATTTTCGACTGACTCCTCTGACATATTTTCATGGAAATGACATTTAATGGACTAGGTAGCTTGTTATAAACCCAAAAACTTTCTAAATCTAAGTATGACATAGTGCAACGGTAATGGTTTTAGCATAAAAATAATAATGGTGTTGGAAGCATCACCATTATTATTTCGATAATATTTAATATTGTTGAATATCAAAACAGAAAGAAGGGCGCCAAAGCTTTATTTGCCTAGGGTGCAGATATATTGTATGACGGCACTGTTTATATATATAGAGTGAATAAAAACTATAAAATATTGATTCTACAACCTAAAATGGAAGAGATCCGGCGCCACTGCCCCCATAGACTTGAATTGTTGGCAAAAAAAAATTGACCAGATTTTTTTTCGGTAGAGTCATGATTAAAAATTAAAATCCAATTTTTAATATGAGTCACATAAAATAATAAAAATATAACAAAATTGTGAGGAATTAATAATTAACACGGAATATTTAATATTTTAGGCTGTAGAATCAATTTTCCTTTCATTTTATTCACTCTGTATATAGGTAATTTCATCAAATACCAGAAGAGTTTTGAACATAAACCTACTAATTTTATTATTATAGGGGGTACCACATTTATGCTATTTTATAGCTCTTGTTATACCAAACAAATTTTGTATTATACACAAAGCCACTATTCTAAGCGGTTTACGAGCTATTTACAAATTAAAAATTTTACCCTCGTTTTCAAGGGTCGATTTCACCACCTAAACTTAAAAACGGACACGTATAAAAAAATACATGTCCTTAATTTTTACCCAAAGAACATTTTTACCAAGTTTCATTAAAATCAGAGAGTGGCACCTGGGGATGTTTACTTGTCAGGCTTTTAGAAAAGAAATTAAATTGAGACCGATGTTAATCTCAATATTCCCGTAGCTACATGAATATTGAGATTATAACATCGGTATACAAGTCTTGAGGCTTCCGTAGTGATCTTGATATGGATCTTGGCTTCTGGGTGTAAGCCACATCGGTTTGGCCAACGTTTCGTCACACATTACAGTGGACATCTTCAGGGCCAGACAGCTATAGTCGGCACGCCCGGGAAAGAGATAGAAATACACTATATCGTAAATTTCATTACAAAGGCCGAAGCACCAAAGGGTAGAGCCCCTAGTATTCAATAACAATCAAAAGAATAAATAATGAATTACAATTTTTTTACTAAACAAATCATATTTCGGAGAAACCCATTGAGAAAACAACATAAAACAAATAGAGATTAACTTTTTCTAACAGACCATTTATGAATATACTATTCTGATGTTTGGTGGAATCATCCAATACATTTTCAGTTTTTAAGAATAATATTTTTTAACTAATACTTCTATATATAACTAATACTTCTATATTTTCAGTTTATATATGCCTGAAACCAAAGATTGCGATATTAGGGATATTGTACAGTTATGTAGTAAAGGATTTAATTCTCATTCCATTAGACAAGGCATAGTTAAAATGGTACCAAGTGCTGATGAAAGTAACATTGACAATCAGGACATCATATACGAAATGAAAGAATAAACAACAGTGAAAATTCTCCAAACCAACCTGCTATTAAAAAAGTGGTTGCTTAAAGTCTTTTTACAGAAAAAATAAAATAGTATTAGTACCAGGTATTTATTTTGGTAACAACTATTAGTTATATCTGAAAAGTTCAAATAAGAAATACCTCTGAAAAAGACGGTGGCAACCAAATTCATATATCTTAGCTCAATTAGCACAACTTTTTTTTTTAATATTAATTATTTTTTTTGTTTCAAAGAACAATAATACACATTTTTATGGACAATTTTTGTAGAAAACATTTTTTACTATGTCGACTAATACGTATTAGCCCACACAACACACTCACGTATAAGATACATATAATTAGGTAGATACGTTGATTTTATGTATACGGCTTGTGATATACCTAACATATACGTACATACATATTACATATACAAGCATCTTAAAAATACTTATTTTTAATACAGCTATTATACATATGTAGTTGGTACATACAGTTTATACAAAAATTACGAGAGATTATAGTTACATAATGAATATGCATATAAACAATGTAAAAGATATTTATCGTATATGCCCAAATTAGCTAAAAAATTCAATATATTATAACTTTTTTATAAATAATTATAAAAAATTTATATTATGCTGGAACATATCCTTATAAAAGCCTTTATAACATATTGTAAATTCATGAAAATCCTCGAGGTTGACCTGAAAAGTAGCTGCCCCCCCCAAATTTTCAGTGAGAGGGAAAAGACTACTTTTTGGCCCACCCTAATGTACATACTATTACATAAAATATACGTAGAAACAGGTAAATTTTTGTAAATGTGTTGTGTGGGACTGTGGGCGAATACTCTAAGCAAAATCCAATACCAAACTTTGTTTTATTATAAGGAATGATATTTCATAGGACAATAAACAATGCTGTTCGGATATATATTTTGTATAAAACATTTTTTTTAATTCAATTTCCTAAAAAAATGTTAAATAAAAAATTTTTGGGCAGTGAGCTAATTATTTGACAGGTAGTTTAGATAAAGGGCTCAGGAACTTATTTCAACCTTGAAAAGTAAATTGTATCAAACTCTAAAACCAATTTGGATCATAAGCCCCCCAAATGTTTATTTTCATTGATATTTAGGAAAAACTTGACTCAATCTAAGGTATATAAATTATACATACTACTTGTCCTGGATTTAAAAACGTGAAATTTCAGGAGTGTCTTCCTTTTATGATACAAACACCCACTAAGAAAGGATTTTTCAAAATTCAACCACTGCGGGAGTAAAATGGGATGTAAAAGTTTGTAAGGATAGATATTTTTTTGGTCGAATTTACTTAAAATTTAAAATAAATACTCTAAATACAAATGAATTTCAGCATTTCCCAAAATTCAACCCCCAAGGTGTTGCAAGGGGGTGGAAAATATTGTAAGAGAAAAAATGTGTTTATTTGTATTCACTTGAATGAAACATGGTACAAGTTCTCTACAAGACAAATAGCATTTTCGAAGATTCAATCCCTAAGGGGGGGAGAGTTAAATTTTCAAAATTTTGATATATTTATCTACATAACAGTTCATAATATTAATGTAAATTCGGACAAAATAGTCTTCTATTAAAATAAAAATTTTAATATTCAACCCATACTGGCAGAAGTAGACAGGGGGTGAATTTTTGCAATTTTTAACTAAGATCAGAGATACTTGCGATTTTGTATAAGTAATGAATAAAAAGTAATAATTTAATATTACATCTCGTCACATATGGAGGTTTGTAATTAATTTTATTCAATCCAGCGGGAAAAATACTTAAGGGAGGGGGTTTTGGGGAGAAAAACAACCCTCTATCTGGCATAGGAGCCGAGATATTTACAATAGAGTAATCCAGAAATTTTTGACATACCTTTTTTATTACTTAATTGCAAAGATTAGTCTAAAAAAAATAATAATAGCATTGAACAAAAAACAAAAGTGTAAAAATCAACTCGCATTTAAAACGTGACGTGATTGATTGAAGCGTTTGTGACGTCATAATTCATGTTCTGTCCAGCTGTTGTTTGTATACAAAGTTTTAACGCGTGAGTTATAAAAACTATAGAAGAATACTAAAAATGTTCCGAAATCCTCAACTTTAGGATTGTTGCCCTTAGAAAGCCGTAATTTTTCGAGTATATTATTATTGTACATATTGCAACTATATAGAATAACCTTACTTTTAATTTTTTCCTTAGTTTCCTTCTGGCACAGTTATAAATTTTTTTCCAGGAGTTTTATGAGTTGAATTATTACAACAAGGTATGAAACAATATTTATAACTTATTATTTTTCGTGGGTTTTCCATATTTATCGTTGGCACTTGTATATTTAAGCACTGACTGACATTTTAATACTGAATTATGACGTCACGCAACATGGCATGGCGCGCAATTGGAAGCGTACCTTTTTTTTAATTTGATATTTTGGAGTATGAAAAAAATTTCTGCAATGTTTTTGTACCTCTAGATTACATTAAACAGGTTTTTAGGGGTTTTCATTTTTGACCGGATTACTCTGTTTTGTAATGATTAAAAAACAAAAAAATAATTTAATAATTCATCTCCTGTCTTATATGGAGGGTTGTAATTAATTTCATTCAATCCGGTGGAAAAAATACTACGGGAAGGAGGTTTTAAGGGGAAAAACAATTCCCTATCTCGCATATGAGCCGAGATATTTACAATTTTGTATACATAATGAATATACTTATAAATACTAATCTCCGTATCAAATTTCATAACTTTAGCATAATGGGTTCTCCAGATATTAAATAAAAACTAATTTTGAATAAAATTTTTGGAGGGCTGTAGCCTCCTCATGGCAAATTTCTAGACACATGTTTATATAATATTTTTTGCTTAAAATATTTTTCTCAATCCACGGTTCAAGTTTGTTCCACCTGATATGACTCACCCTGTATATCACCTAATAAGTTTCCTCTTAGACCTATAGTTAGTTCTATTACTGTTAGAAGTATTTTACTAACATAGGTAACTAAAAAGCGATACTTCAAAAGACTATTTGTTGATAAGGGTGAATTTTTGGAGGTACATGTATAGTAATTTTTTGTCTTATTTTTTATTATAGAACAAGAATATAAATTTATTTTTGTAATTTGAAGCATCCGTATTAAGTAAAATTCTGCATGCTTTTTTTGCATCGATATTTCTCGTAAATGGTTTATCCTATAATAAATGAGCAAAGTATATTTTTGTGTATTTTATGTCTAACTCAGGAAAAAATTAAAGAACAAAAAAAACTACTGGAAAAACGGAGAAACTGTGGTTTCTAGTCACTTAAACTAAAAATATACACCTAACCACAATAAAACAATGTCACTCGACACGTGTTTCGACTTCACAAGAAGTCCTCATCAGGAGCCTAACAGTTCCAGACTGTTATTGTGGTTAGGTGTATATTTTTAGTTTAAACAAAAAAAAGATAAAAATTGATGGGCTTACTGCCCCCCCTACAGCCCCGGTCTAAATTATAATTGGTTAATACTGGAAATCGATAACACTTATTAATATTAAACCCTGTACTTGTACCAAATTTCATAACATTTGGTACGACAGTGCTGAAGCAGCCTGTATATAAGTTGATGCTGTAAAATAAATTATTTTGTTTTTCATGATTTCTTATCATAAATGACTTACCTGTTTTATATTTTGTCATATTAATTTGAAATATTGATATTTGTTTGTTTCTATAATGTTTTGGGGGGATTGGGAGATTTAGTTCACAGGGAGACTTTGTACAGATGGATTAATAAGTCTACTAATGTCACTTTTTAAATGTATGTAACACCAATCAACAAATAGTTTTTGAGATAATAATTCTCAAAATTCATCTACTTTTTCCGTTGTCTACTCATATGTTCCCCCTTAATAAAATAATTATATTTGATATTCAGTCATTACAATCTATAATTTATTGTAGTAATGTTTTTGTTTATTTTTCAAAAATTTAATATTTTTTGTTTTGAGCTATAATAATAATACTATATGAATTTTTATGTTCCTATGATTCAGATAAACTTTTTGTATATGTGTATTATTCTTCCCTGACAGTTTTCACTTTTTTTCATACTTAGATATTATAATTTCTCTCAAATTATATATATAATTTTGCAATGTTTTTATTCTTTTTATAAAGAAAACTATATTTTATTTAAAATGTATGAACCCTCCCCCTATGCTTTGAAATAGACATAGCAATTAAGCAGATTTTTGTATTTATCATAAACATCGAGCATGAATATCTGATTCAAGTCTTCACAAAAAAAGAGATAGAGGTATTCCTCGACTTACGACGGTTCGCACTTACGACCAGATTTATTTTCTTCAGAACTTCTTAAATTCCTCATTAACTTTATTGTACAACAATCCTCAAACACAAATCACAAAATAAATCAAATACATCAATCAACAATTATTTGTCAACAATAGAACATTTTGAAAAATACTACGGGAACATGTAAATATGTCACTTAAATAATATAATATGTAGACATATTTTTATTATCATTTTGAATAAAGATTGAACTATGAATTTGAATTTTGTATCTAATAATCTTTTTGTAAGTCAAGAAATACCTGTAGTGTATATTGGTTATCTTTACCTTCACTTATGTGAACCAAATTTTATACATTATGGTAATACAGAATACGCAGTCCATGTCTATGGTATTTAGTATTTACTGCATTCAACTAATTTTTTAGACTGGTTAAGAGTAAAAAAAAATTGTTACTTTTGTGGAAAATGGTGACTAATGTTTTATATATTTATTTTTATTATTTTTTTTTTACTGTTATTGTATTGTTAATAAATGTATTATTTTAGCATTAAAGAAGGAATTGTTAAAATTTCAAATCGTATGCTAATTTAAAAAAAATAGCAATAAATTGATATCAAATATAAAATTTGTTTTATTGAGAAAAATCAGTCAATTCGAACCACATCAGTAAAACAGTATATACCCATTTCTGTTTTTACACGATTTAGAAATAGCACGACCGATAACATTAAAATAAAAAATTTTACGCATATTAATTTGATTTTACACGATTCATTTTTTTTTCTCTTTTTTAATTCTGAGAAAAAAATATCCGTTAGAGCTTACGTTTTTATATTTTTAGGGAATTTCAATTTAAAAAAAATCATATAAAATTAAAATAATCTTTTATTTATAAAAATTTGTTTTTATGTTTTTTGAGCCTTTGAAACCAATCCCCAATTTTTTTCTGTACATATATCATATCTTTTTTACACGGTGATAGGCTATACTTATCTACTGTGCAAAAACAAAATATGGTAAATATCTTTATTAATAATGAGCGTGAGATTCAATGTTCAGACACGTGTCTTTTTATTTTTACACTAGTTTCACCTCTCGAAAGCTGACTGAAATCCCTGATCCATGAGCTGCAATGTTCCTTGTAAGTAAAATTCTGCAGTCCTTTCTTTTGTATCAATATTTCTCGTAAACGATGCATAGTATAGGTATTTAAAAATATTTATGCGTCATTTAACTTTATAAAAGTGCCCCATACACCCCTGGTCTTAAGGCAGTATTGCGGTGTAACAACTTAATATTTTCGATATTTTTTTATACATATTTTGAAAGTAAAATATATTGAGAGTATACTGTGAAAATTGTAGACCAAAATTCAAAGTATTTACGAAGTTATAACACATCTGTTACTAAATCTTTAGACGCATATTTCTCAAAACTACTTTTTATCGGTTGGTGGGAAGCAAAAACGAAATTCTAATCAACCGATCAGGCTATATTTTTAACACGTTGTTATACAGACTAATAGTTATCATATTACCTAAAATAATTTATTTTTATTAATAATTTCCTTTTTTTGTCGATTTTCAACAGAAAAAAAAACTATTTTTTCAATTTTTTTTACGAGTCCGCCATTTTGTTTTTTTTTTATTAATATGAATGTGTAATTCTAGGTAATATGATAGAAACAAGTCTATAAAATGAAAATATATTTAATTTTTTTGTTTTAAATCACTTCACCCACCCACCTTTTTTTCGAGTAGTCCGCTACTATGACTCCAAAAAACACAAAGTATAATAAAAACTAAAAAAAAATTTTTTTGTATGAATTAAGATTGAAATAAAAACATATAAAAAGACTGAAAAAATTATATTTTATTTTGTTACGAAAAAAATCCTGAATAAGCTTAAAATTTTAGGCATCACACTGCAATACTGTCTTAATAATTATTGATTGATACTTGAAATCAATAACACTTATTAAGACTCAATCGATTACGAAATTTAATACATAATTGTATCGCTATGGGTTCTCAAGATATTAAATAAAAACTTATTTTGGGCAAAAAAAATCTATGGAGTTCTATAGCTAGAAGTTTGGTACGCTAGTTCTGAATCAACCCTGTATAATACATTAAATGTCAACCTTCCAAGGCTTGTAGTGAAAAACTAGCTATAGTCAGAAATTGTGCCTAGACATTTGTTCAGGATCACAAGAACTACAATATATCTTAACCTGCCAACATCTATGAAAAGCTCTATTAACAAAATGAGTCTACCTTTAATCTGAATCATGTTGAACAGCTGACATTAACTAATTTGAGTTTATCACAGAAACGTGATGTGTTGTCAAAGTTTTGAATGGGTCAATCTGACCCAATGTTCCCATTAACGTGACTTTTTTTATAACATGGTCAGCTAATTAAAAAAAAAATTTATCAGATCCGAAAGATATTGAATTAATTCAAAATTCAAACCCTCCACTACGTTTGTTTAAATCATGTAGACATATTTTGTCAATATTGTTATGATTAAGATAATTTTACGTTTTCATAATTTTTATGTTGTATACATTCACTAATCTTAAAAATTAAAGTTAAATAAAAAATGGGATCCTACCAATTGCGCCATGCGGTAGCAGTCAAGAGGCAACAAGGAGACGCTTGCAATAACACGTCTGAACTATCTGGTGACTACGGCGAGAGTGTTGGCCGGTACCACAGGATTACTGTATTACAGGGTCGCCAACTCTACTTATCACAATTATGTGATTTATATTAGATTGGGGATTTAATGATATGTTTTACTTAATAATAAAATAATTATGTAATTAAATAGTACTTTAAATAGCCCCTAATGTCTAACAGATCAATTTGAACCAACGTTTCCACTGACGTAAGGATTTTTTATGCCTCTGCATGCAAATTCCACTGAAAACTATTTTCCATAAGATTTATGCAAGGTCCTTTGTTAAAAAGATGTTTTCTTGTTATATTTAAAACACAACAAAAAAATGGATTAGTTATTATTTATATATAGCTTTGATATATACATACATACAAATACATTTATAAATTAAATATTTTTAATCTTCATGATGCTCTTCATCAGAACCATCTTGTTCAAGTAACAATAGACTTCCGTCATTTGTTTCACTTCCCCTACGGCTTGTTTGTGCTGAATTCCGTGAAGGAAATACCGGAGTAAAATTCGTACAAGGCGTAGTTGGAGCTGATCGTGAAAGCCAACTTTTAGTACCTCCAAAAATACCAGTAGGCTTTGAAGATTTTTTATTTAATGGCATGTATAGAGTTTTTGCTTTTGATTTAGGAAAGTATCGTTTAGTTCTTGATAATCCACAACTACTAGTTACCGGTGCATCATTACTTGGGCTCTTTTGTTGTGGTAATTGTTGGATTTTATCTAATAGCTCTCGTAATTCTACCGTGGGACTTGTCGCTCTTGGAGGTGAATCGGGAGTACCTAAATTTGCTAAACTACTAATATCAGAACTGGTAATACTATTAGCTACACTATATGTCCTTTGCAATTCATCTAAATTTTGTTGAGTATCGTATTCCATATGACTACTGAAATCTGTGAGATGATTTGTTGGTGTTCCTAACTGCATGCTACTAATATCACAGTTGGTAATACTGCCCGTAACACACAAAGACAAATTCACAGGTGATTCTATATTATTACACACTTCAGAATCCTCACTACTGTCGTTTAACAATGTCGCTTTCCGCATTCGACACGGCCATGAGACGTGAGTAGAATTTTCTAGAGAATTTGTTAATTGATTGTTTACCCGTTGATCAGTTCTATTACTGCTGCACTGTCCGTCATTTGAACTATTAATATTATTATCTAAAATGTTTGATTGCAATGAAGTAACACTGTTCGCATTGTTTTGACATTTTACACTACCATTCTGAGAACTGTTGTTTACAGATTGTATTGAATTGTGTTGTATTAAGATGTTTGATGTAGATTGTAACAATTCACTGTTCACCTGTTGCTCTTCTTGAACACTCTCTGTAACATGGTGAGGAGAACTATCTTGATGTATGGAAATAGTAAATTCATCTAGACTTCCAGTGCAAGAATAAGGAGGAGGTACCATTGAATTAGCCTGAAAAATAATAAAATAAAACTATTGTCATCGGAATTCATTATATTCACAGGGGAACCTTTTCAAGTGATAAAATCGTATGGAATTCAAATTTTGTATATAGTTAAAGAGGGTCAAAGGTAATAAAAAAATTATTTTTGTTGCGGTAAAACGGTTTGAAATACCCCTATGAAAATGTGCAAAATAATCGTATATTTCAAATAACTCTGAAACTAATGAAGATATAAAATAATTCGGGCAAGATATACACGAGTATATGCCTCAAGGGTTCCGAAGTACGTACTACGTGGACTGTTTGAAGCCACTTACAGGTGTATTTTTTAGTTAGAAAAAAATATAAAAAAATTTCATGTTCTACTAATTGAGATCTACATTTTGACACCCCACTTGCCTATAGATATCAAAATAAAAAATTCTACGACGCCTCTCTGCATTTTTTTTGCTATACATAAATCTGAATATCAAATTCTATTTGGTACATAATTTTTTAACGGGTAATTATTAGATGTTAATTATCATGGTCAAACCTAGATAAATATGCTAACAAAAAATTTGTGAAATTAAATAGTAGGTACACATTAATTTTCTGTGTATAAATACTTTTTGCTGGAAGTGAATGGACAATCTGCAAAATGCAAAACGTTCAACAAAGAATTAAGGTTCCTCAAAAGGATTTATACTTTAAATTCTATTTATAAAATCAATTAATTATTTTTCAACGAAAGTTCACTGTACGAATATTTTTCATAATCATACATAAAACCGTAAGTACACATTTCAAAATTTATTTACAAGTTAAATAATTTTTTTACAAAAATAAATTCTAATCCCGGAATTCCGGGATTTGAAAATTGTTCAATCTCGAAATCCCGGGATTGAAAATTTCGATCGGGATTGAAATCTCTAATGGTGGCACTACGATATTTAAACAAGAGCACCCTACAACCTCCTACAATAAAAATAAAGTCCATATTTAATTTCGTCTTCAAAGCTGCGGCCGCGGAAGTGATGAATTGTAAAGAAGGTAATCTTTTTTTTTTTAAATATTACGTCTAAACCGGACATTAGATGGGGCTGATATTTTAGATATGAATAAACATCCCAAGATATGTGTTAAATGCAAAAATATTCAGGACATTCCATTTAAAAAAAGTACCTTAAACGTTCCACACTTTTTTGTTACAGCCTGTATATTTGAAATAATTTCTGTGTATGCACATTTACCCACAGTTTACATCTGTATTAGAAAGATGTTTTTATCTGTTATGGTCTACGAGCTATCGAACTTCAACGCACTATTGCCCCACTCTGTATATAAATATTTGAATTACTATTGTACAATACAATTATATTGAGTAAATAGAAAAATAATCTTAAAAAATAATAAGGTGGATGGGAGGTGAGAGTGTACGGTTTCACGTTTTCGAATTTCGACTAAAGAGTGTAAAAAATCTTGAAAATTGTGTACTATAGATGTTTTTATATCTTCATTAATTTCAGAGTTATTTGAAATATACGATTATTTTACACATTTGCTTAGGGATGTTTCACCCCTTTAAAGCGATTTACCGCAATAAAATAATTTTTTTCTTACTACCCTTGATCCTCTCTAAAGTTACGGTTTCCTAGAAAAACGGTGCCGTTATCTAACGGCCGTGATATGGCGAGCGTTTTTAACTGCCGTTTTAACGGTGACGAAGTTATGATTTTCTATAAAGCGGTGCTAGTATCTAGTGACCGTACTCAATCGTAGTAACTCATTGTCAGTACAGTGCAGTAGCGGTGCGCAAGCTGTGTTCAGGTGAGGCCATGCGAATTGCTATCATAGATCGAACACATTCGGATTTTGTCTTGTCTTCCGAAAGAGCAGTTCTCTGCCGTGTATTGAATGAGTCGAATGTGTCTGGTTTTAACATAAACTGTCACTGGACTCACATGAATATAGCTCGCGCACCGCCACTAGTACAGCGGTGGAAAATGGACGATTTAGACATAGCATTATTAATATATTTGGAAGATGAAGAGTCATTCAAAGACCAGAACTATCATTTGGAGGAGGTGATGTTTAAAATCGTGCTACTGAGGGTGCATTTCAAATTTTAATGCGGCACTATCTGCACTGCAATGATGAAAAATTCAATCAATACTGTCGCTTAACACCAATATTGTTTGATTATGTACTGAATCATATAAGACATGGCATAACTTCCTAACCATTTAATAGACACGAAAACCCCATATGCTCAGAAAAAAAATTATGTTTACTTGTGAGGTAATTTTTACTTTCTTATACCATGTATATGAAATAAGTATAAGTAAGTATAGTGAAGCCGATTTTTTTCGAACTCCGGATTTTGACGGAATTATCTATTTTGACCTTCCCTGAATCCATTCTGACTATTTTCGCCATGATGTCTGTGTGTCCGTCCGTCCGTCCGTCTGTCTGTCTGTAAGCGCTGTAACTCAAATACGACAAATCGTAGAAGGCTGATATTTTATATTTAAGATTAATTTTTGGCTGGGAAGAAAACGTCCTATTTTTGAAAACGATCTTTCAACCGGATACGAATGTTTACCTACGTCGATTTTTTAATTTTTCGAATTACTCTGAAACAGTGCAAAATAGAGAAAAATGGTCAAGTTAAAAAATGTAGGTAATATCTATATCTATAATTTATGTTCTATTCATTTTTTCGTAAAAACGAATTTTTGAAAAAAAAATTATTATTATTCAAATGGTTCATAACAGAGGAGAAATATCTGCCATGAGTGTCATGGGACTTTCTTATACGTATTACAGAGATTGAACAGTGTGTGTATTTGCCGTAGGTAACATGGGACTTTCTTATACGTAATACTGAAAGTGAACTGTGTAGGTGAATCTAAATAATTACATAAAAAAATTCTTTCTGGCTAAATCATAAATGTTGGAAAAAAATGTATGGGGAATAAATTATAGATAATAATATACTCGACATTTTTTATCTAAAACATTTTTTTCTTATTTAAAAAATAATTCAAAAATCCAAAAATTTACAAGAGTAAACATCCGTTTTCAGTTATTACGTTAAAAAAATCACTTGTTATATAAATATAAAATTATTCATTTTGTTCTTTCTTGTTAGTTTGTTAGAAATGTTTTAATAAACAAAGAATCACGTATACAATTCACTGTTAGAATAGGTTAGGTTAGGTATAAGAAAGTCCCGTTGTTCCCAAGGCAGATATTTTATTTTTATTATTATACAAATTCTGATTTTTGAAGTATAATTCTAATATTATTTCACATATTTTGTTTTAATTGGGTTTGTCTATACTCTTCGCACTTAATGTTGTATAATGTTTTATGATTTTTGACAAAATTAATTAAATTTTCGTCATTTTCACTATTTCAAATCACATTTCTACTCATTGTTTTTAATGAAATGTTCACCGCTACGGCGCACAGTGGGTCTAAATCGCACTTTTTTGCGCGAAATTTCGCTTCAAGCCAATTTTCAACCAATTTTAATAAATTCAGTAGCTTTTGAAAGGTACATAGTTGTAGTTTCTGAAAATTACCCCAAGAATTGTTAATTCACCCTCTTAATTATTCTTTCATCCCCTTAAATCTGAAAATTCGATTAAACGATAAATTCATAAATTAATAAATCGAATAAGATAATATATTCTGCATAAATATAAATATCTATTTGTTAGTACTATTATATAGTATGTGTAAACATGTGTGAACATATTTTAATATATACGGGGTGAGTCATAAGTTCGTATTTCTTCGATATCTCCTCTGTTAATAATTAGAGAAAATTTTTAATTTTGAATGATATTATAAGTAATAATACACATCTAAACTTATATTAAAATATATAGTGTGACCCCGAAAAAGGTGTATCATTACAGGGTGAGTTGATAGTGCGTGTATCTTCGATATCTCCTCTCTTTTACAAGATACAGAAAAAATTCAAATATTAGATAATACTAAAAGTATAATACATTATAAGAATGTATTGAAATATACAGTGTGGCCCCGAAATAAGGTGTATCACAAATATAATGTATTTTTAAATGGGATGACCCATTTATTTCTACCTTATGTAACTCTTGTTTAGAAGATCTATACAGTGGTACAATATTTTTTAAAAACATTGAGGGGAAGGGGTATGATATATATTTTTTTTAATTGGTGTTTTCAAACATTGTTTTAATAAATCATTTAGGGCTTAATTTTGGAGATATATTCTAGTGTTTTGGTGTGGCATTAGCTTAACCTCAACACCGCTTGTAATCCATTTGAAATTTAATAGTTTTATACAAGGTGTCCCTGAAAAAAATTGGAAATATTCAAAAATTATTTATTTATGTCTAATGAAGGGCTTCAAGGGCATTTGGAGGTCAATTTTAAGATAAACATATTTCATATTGTACAATTGTTGTTTAAACTAAACAAAACAATTTTTGTTTGATATTTTTTATATTTTATTATTTTTTATTAACCTTTTATATGTTTTTAATTCAAAGAGATTTTTAAAGTTTTTTCAAAAAATTAGTCTAAGTCCTGCAAGTTTAGAGAAAATTTTTTTAAGACACGAAGTGTTTATTTTTAAGCATAAAATCTAAGAGTTTTTTTTCATAAACGTTTCATGTAATGTAAGTAATAAGCGTTTTTAGTATATTGATTTATTTTAGGTGCAGGATTTACCTGCCGTGAAAAGTTGTAGTGTACCGAATATTACATACTTAATGACAAAAAAATATTTTGTTCCATTAAAAAATAGTTTTGTAACATATAATTTTTGAATAATTGTAGTTTTTTCAGGAGCACCTTGTATAAAACAAATTTCTAATGGATTACTAGTGGTGTCTAGGTTAAACTAAGGTAAAAATAAATGGGTCATCCCATTTAAAAATACGTTATATTTGTGATACACCTTATTTCGGGGCCACACTGTATATTTCAATACATTCTTATAATGTACATTTATACTTTTAATATTATCTAATATTTGAATTTTTTCCTGTATCTTGTAAAAGAGAGGAGATATCGAAGATACACGCACTATCAACTCACCCTGTAATGATACACCTTTTTCGGGGTCACACTATATATTTTAATATAAGTTTAGATGTGTATTATTACTTATAATATCATTCAAAATTAAAAATTTTCTCTAATTATTAACAGAGGAGATATCGAAGAAATCCGAAATTTTGACTCACCTGTATATATTAAAATATGTTCACACATTTTTACACATACTATATAATAGTACTAATAAATAGATATTTATATTTGTGCAGAATATATTATCTTATTCGATTTATTAATTTATGAATTTATCGTTTAATCGAATTTTCAGATTTAAGGGGATGAAAGAATAATTAAGAGGGTGAATTGACAATTCTTGGGGTAATTTTCAGAAACTACAACTATTTACCTTTCAAATGCCATTGACTTTATTAAAATTGGTTGAAAATTGGCTTGAAGCGAAATTTCGCGCAAAAAAGTGCGATTTAGACCCACTGTGCGGCGTGCGGGTTAGAGAGAGAACGTATATGGGGAGCGCGGGAATGACACTCTGGTGATTAAATTGGTAAGTATATGGAGAGTAAAACAAGTTAGATATATAAAATTCAAGAAAACAATTTATTATAAAAAATAAAAATTAAAACATTTATTTAATGTATCAAAAAATACAAATTTTTTATTTATCTTCTTCTTCATCTACTTGATTATCTAACTTGTTTTACTCTCCATATACTTACCAATTTAATCACCAGAGTGTCATTCCCGCGCTCCCCATATACGTTCTCTCTCTAACCCGCACGCCGCTATATAACTGTAACGTGGAAACATTTTTTGTTCTGGCAGGCATTTGGTGATGGAATTGACTTTTGTTGTTCAGTAGGTATATAAGATTTAGTACCAACATTTTCACGACTTTTGAAATAAACAATGGAAATATGCCACTGGCTCTCCGTCTATTAAGAATGCGTAAACGGTGAGTAGTGGGAGAGAGAGAGAGAGAAAGTTATTCTCGTCTCATTTCATTAGATTGATATTCTGATGGAAGGTGTACTACGTATGTTCTATTTCTCAGAATTTTCGGTTCCGTAACAGAACTAATAGAAGTTCTACTGTATCTTTAAATATAGCATGTATGAAGTTTTTTTTTTATTAAATATTAATCTTATTAATTTTTCTTGTGCAATAATACCTCATTTGCAGCATTACAGATGAAACTGGAACTCAAAGAGTCGATAGTGCTTGTAGCAGACAGAGTACCTAAAATTTAAAAAAAATGTGTTAAGGTTTTAATAAATTTTTTTCAAAAAAATCCTAGAGAATTTCTTTTCGTAAAATAAAAAGTCCACATTTGGTTTTTCATCATTTAATTTGAGCCAAACTTATAAATAACAGTAAATTGTCTATTAACACATTCAATGCAAACAAAAACAAATTTTAAAAATTTTAAAGAAATAAAAAGCTAAAAAAATATACACAAAATAACTTAAAAATGAAAAGATAAAATAAATTTAATAAAGAATATTGGGCATATACAGAATGTGTCGTAATTGAATGGGAATATTGAAGAGTGTGCATGATTTTAAGACGAAAAGTTCATATAAACATAACAAAAATATTTTTTTAATAACTCTGAAACTACATTAGATATTTTTATAAAACTTGGTTGATTTAAACACGGTGAAGAGACATATTTTTTGTGAAAAAAACGAATTTTCAGTTTCAACCAGTGGTGTTCCAATTAATTTCACCTTGATTATTTTGGATAAAATAAACTGCCCTGGACGGTACAAGATTTTTTATACAACATGTTACAGAAGTAGGGTGACCAATAGACTTGTGTAGTTCACGAACGAACTAGTTCAAAAGAGCGCTCCCACACGAGAACTAGAGGAACTAGTTCGTATACGCTCCACTCTTTTAGTTCAATAGTTCCCGATACAGTTCAAATACACTGTTCTAAAAATAAGATTGTACGATTTTTATTTTTAATAATTTACGTTGCAATACTTTATTAAGTACCAATTATGAATTTATTTTACTAAAGATATACACTCATCCAAACAATTAAAGGAACAAGAATTTAAACATTTTTTTTTGGTGTTTTTTGAAGTGCTGTATCTTTGTGAAAAATAGTCGTATCGAAATAAAACAAAAAGCATTTTAAAGCGTCAAGTTTCTAGTTTTGAGATTTTTTAGCATAATTTTTTTTGAGTTACGGTTATTGCGCAATCAAAAGAAATAGTGGGTCACAAAAATTTTTCAATTTTTTTTTAAAATTTTAAGGGTCCTCGGGCTCGGTAAATTTTTTTTTCAGTTAAACCAATGCATTGATCAGTTAACTTGTTTATTCAGCATTAATTTGCTTTTTTTTTGGTCTCTTTCAATTTTTTTTCGCCGAGATATCTGTCTTTAAATGAAAAATGATTCTTTTGTCTTCGATCATCAATATATCAGCAACTAATGATTAAACAGTAAATTTAAGGGCAGTTTTAAAAACTTGAATAAATTTCCTACAAGACCCTTTCATGACTTTATTAGAAAAAAAATTTTTTTTACCCTCACCATTAGTGTGAAAAAGTACAAAAAAATGACCTTTTATGTTCTTTTAGTAAATCTATCGCTACTTTACAAATATTGATGGGAAGATTAATGTTGCCAGGTGATTTTACAGCTTAATGTACCTCCAACAGCCCTGTAAATTTTTAAATTGATCCATCGAACCGTTTTTCCGGACCGATTGATCAAAGTTTTACAAAACAATTAAAGTAACATGTGTATTGTGTAACAGACTGGAACACAACATTGTGTAATCATCATCAAAATGTAGAATACGATTTTCGATTTTTGATTTTATTTACAGTTTTACATTAGTTACTTGTTAAATTTGAAATGGAGAAAAAAAATTCCAAAAAATTAAAAAAATAATTATTTTTTTAATTTTGAATTTTTTTTTCAAAATTTTTAAAACATTTCAAGAAACAATACTGACTCATTTTTGACTCGATTCGGCTTTTGCGTACCATAATTTTACTCATCTTGAATTAATTGCATTAATTAATTCTATCGCAGCGGGAACCGTACGAAATTGTAAAATAATTTTGTCTCGCATGCTGGAATCGAATTAATACGCAAGCAAAATTTGATCAGTCGGATCGGAAAAACGGTTCGATGGATCAATTTAAAAATTTACAGGGCTGTTGGAGGTACATTAAGCTGTAAAATCACCTGGCAAGATTAATCTTCCCATCAATATTTGTAAAGTAGCGATAGATTTACTAAAAGAAAATAAAAGGTCATTTTTTTGTACTTTTTCACACTAATGGTGAGGGTAAAAAAAATTTTTTTTCTATTAAAGTCATGAAAGGGACTTGTAGGAAATTTATTCAAGTTTTTAAAACTGCCCTTAAATTTACTGTTTAATCATTAGTTGCTGATATATTGATGATCTAAGACAAAATATTCATTTTTCATTTAAAGGCAGATATCTCGGCGAAAAAAAATTGAGAGAGACCAAAAAAAAGCAAATTAAAGCTGAATAAACAAGTTAACTGACCAATGCATTGGTTTAACTGAAAACAAATTTCCCAAGCCCGAGGACCCTGAAAAAAAATTTAAAAAATTGGAAAATTTTTGTGTCCCACTATTTCTTTTGATTGCGCAATAATCGTAACTCAAAAAAAAATATGCTAAAAAATCTCAAAACTAGAAACTTGACGCTTTAAAATGCTTTTTGTTTTATTTCGATACGACCATTTTTCACAAAGATACAGCACTTCAAAAAACACCCAAAAAAAATGTTTAAATTCTTGTTCCTTTAATTGTTTGGATGAGTGTATTATATTGAATTTTTTTAGTTCACATGAATGCAATATGTCTGTCAAAATCACGTGATTTGTATATTATTTTATGACAATCAACAAAAAGGAATGTCACAGATTTTAATGAAATTTAAATATATTGCTTAAATTACTATACAATTAATAATGTATCATTGAAAATGTTTCAAAATTTTCATATACCTACATATATCAAGGATTCGATTTTAAAAAAAATATTGCAAATATATACATTTGAAAATATCGATCTTGTCTATAAATTAATAACGAATTCAAAATTGCAGCAGTTTGCATTTCTATAGTTTGATGAAAAAAACAGTAGTACAAAATTACTAATCAAACAATTTAATTATACATTAAAAATCCAACAATCCAATATATCTAAATCAATAAATTGTCATCGTATAGTCCGAAAAAAAATTCTATGAACTAGAAGAACGAACTAGTTCATTAAAGACCAGTGAACTATAGGGAACGCTCTCTGTCATGAACTAAAATCCCCAACTCTAGTGACCAGGTCTCAGGTTTTTACCTCGAGTCTCAGAGTTTCAATATCATCTCTCCGGGCTCCGGGTGTAGTTGTAATTTCTCCGGGTTTTCTAATAATTCAACTTAATATAACCGTAAAATAAAATAAACTTGATATAACAATACCTGCTTCATTCCTCATTCTAGTCAAAAAGTAATATAGCAAATTGATTGTCAAAATAATAAATGTAACAATAATAAATATGTTAGCTTATTTCAAAATTTGACTATTTATCATTTTCACCTCATATTCTAATTTAATATTGTATTTAATTTGACAAATATTATTCTTTTGATGTCGAGCATTATTTTCAAAATAACTTATAGTACAAGAGCTGATGACATATTTTTCTGCCTCATCTAAGAACTAGGCAGACTTACGGAAATCGTTTATTCTTATGTTGTAGATCATGGGAAAAATAGACCCAACCCCCACACCCGGGGATAAAGGGGTTTAATTCCTTAGTGAACATGCAAAGAAAAAGTGCATTCTTGCCCCATGTGAGCATTAATAATGTCACCTCGGGGAGTTAGTTTATAAAAAGTTAGATAGTGAAAGTGCAATAGGCAGACGCGTAGGGTGGGGATAAGGGGCAAACAGGCGCACTCGAAGATGCATTTTTTTTAAATTACCCGATTTGAGCATTGATGAATTTTGGAGGGATGACAGTTTTTGATCTGTAGATGACCGGAAAAACAAAGGCAGACAGACGCGTAGTGTGGGGATAAGGGATGGGCAGACGCAATTGAAAGTGCCAATGGATTATAAATTATTATTTTTTAATTGTATCTCCGGTACTAAATATTCCACAGATGATATCAAATATTTTTAGAATCATCTAAATAAGAAGAAAATAATATGTCCCTTGTAGTTTTCTGATATAACGTACCGTTTAGCTGAAATTTATTAAATTTACAAAACTCAAAGTTCCAAGGTCCTACTCCTGAGTTCAAATCCCAAAGAGTTTTGTTTTATTTATTTATTTTTTGTTTATTACACAGAATAAGAAAAATATAATCAAAACATAATAAAAAAAATTCAGCAAAAACAAAAATTACAAAACAACCCAGTTAAAATACATAGGATTACTCTTTCAATTACATGTGCCCATCCCTTATTCCCACATTACGCGTCTGCCTGTGTTTTTTCGGTCATCTACAGATTAAAAGCTACCTTCCTTAAAAAAATCAGCAATGCTCAAATGAGACAATTTTCATCAATGTATTAAGTGATATTTTGAGCCCGTATGTTAAATTAACAAATTCACATTTCGCCTCTTCTCACAGATAAAGGGTTGTAACTGGTCTCATTCGATTCAACAAGAAACTTATTATGGGATTGTATGGATTTTAGGGGAAAATCTACCCTCTATCTCGCGTAGGAGCAGAGATATTTAAAATTTTCTATAATGATATTTAATATTTTTTGAAAATGATATTGGTGAAAACTTCGGTCCAGTAGTATTCGAGATTAAATATAGTCAAGCCTCGCTTATTGGTATCCCGTACCATAATTAAATCTTTAGCAAAGTTAAGAACCAATATAGATTAGTTTAAATATGTATTATTATTGTTGACCTTCAAATAAACCAGGGCTTCGAACCGGAACTGAACCGAAAACCAGAAAAACCGTTATTTTTTGCCGGAACGAAAACCGGAACAGAACCGAAATAAAAATATCGGTTTTTACGGTTCAGTACATGTTAAAGTACGCGCATTAACATGATCTTATTTACCACTTCAATTGTCGTTCGGACTATCATACAAGTACCATAAAATATTCTAAATTATGGTAGAAAATTTTTTTTTAATACAAATAATTTTTTTAATTAATCACTCGGAGCTGAACCGAAAACCGAAAAAACCGGAAAAAACGTTATTTTTTGCGGAACGAAAACCGGAACCGAACCGAAATATATTTTTTTACTCAAACCGGAATGAAAACCGAAACGAAAAAAATAACGGTTCGAAGCCCTGAAATAAACTAATAAAAATTACCGTTTTATTTTCCCATTCAAATCAAAAAATATGCGATGATTGTGTGATAAAAATGTGTAACAGTTTATTTAAATTCCCCACCCGATATATAATTTACAATACAATTTTTGTATTTATGAAATGAACAGTTGTTAATTAAGGTAAATTACCGTTTTTTATGTTTATGTTTAAATTTTATATTGTCATAAATTACTTGTTAATTACATTATAATATTTTGTAATGTAAATTTAAAATTTTAGATTTATTAATATGATTTAATTTAAAAATGTTATCAAACTTACTTATTGTATATGTCACTTACATAGAATTTAAAGATTTTACAATTTAATTTACACTCTTATTGTCATATTACTTAATAATGTAAAACATGTTTATATTTATTTTAGAAACTGATGAAGACAATTATTGTCGAAACGTTTTAAGTATTAATCAAAAAAAATTATATAAATTAATTCAATGACCTAACCTCGAAAGAAAAACTATATATAAAAATATATAATTTACTATACATTACCTGTAGGTTGGAATATATAATTTCGGAAGTACTGCACCATCAGATAGCTAGCAGTGGGGGTCTTGTTAGCGTCACAGCCCACAGTATAACTAATCACTAATGGGTACATATCCGGCTTCGATGCAACTTCAGTATATGGTGGAGGTGCATGGTGGAACGAACTGCACCTAATCAAATTTACTCATTAAATAATGAACATTTAAAACATTTCTAAATAAGCTTGTTTTATTAAAACAACCCGGGAAAAAAATTTAGTGATCAAATCAGATCTGGGATAGATCTGCATTTTGAGACATAAAGATCTATAACGACCTACAAAGATCTATTAATATCGTTGTAGACCGTGATATAGATTCAAACGTTGAAAATTCGTGAATTTTCAACGTTACAACGATCTTCAGAGATCTTTGTAGATCGATGTAGATCTTTGCAGGTCTCCACAGATCAAAAACCAGTGAACAAATATGATTTGGTCTCAAAATGCTGATCTATCCCAGATCTGATTTGATCACTTCAAATCTAAAAATGTATTCCAGGAATGTATAAAAAAATTTAACAGAATCTAAGACACCACAAAGGGAGGGAAAAAAACTTCAAATTTAAATTTGAGGGCGCAGTGTGGCAAAGCTGAACAAATACATTTTTTTAAAGTATTTTTCTGAATGTTTTGACTTATAAATTCTTTTTAAGAATACTTGAAAGAATCTGAAGCAATACATTTTTTTTTTGCTGGGAAGTATAGTAAAGTTGATTGTATTTTATTTTTTAACTGTTGCAAAAATTATAGTATAAGTACTTTAAATATGTTTGTTTATATATTTATAAAGAACATGTATAATATTTCAAATAAAAAACATTTTTGAGGGGATTTTTGAATGAAGTTTTGAAACGTCTAGATTTTTATGGATTTTTTTAACTTTACGTAAACTTTTAGTAGTGTGCCCATTTATATTTTTACTTTCTTATACCCAGGGCTTTTTTAAAGATAATTATATTCAAATATCATTTAAGTTAATATTAAAGCAGCACTCGAGTGTGAAAAACCCCAATATCAAAAACAGTATTTAAAAAATATTTTGCTAAATAAATGTATATCGGATATGGGTCTAGCAAAGTCCTTGTCCTCATGAGACCTCCAGCGCCTGTTCGAAAATAAAATATAAGTATAATATACATTAAAATATTCCGCGGTCCAATGCCGCAACACGGCCGGCGGTTGAAACTAATTTTCAGAACAAACAGACACAAAAATTTTCAAAACTAATCAAATAATCCTAGATTCGAAAAAATGCATTGCACAGATAAGCCCATTGTACCAGAGTGAAAGAACTGAAATGAACTATTAGGAGATGTCACAGAAATCCGGTTCCATGAAAGATTTTCGTACGACTGTACCAAGGAGCTGTTTAATGCACTAGCGAAGTTTTCAAATAAAAAATGAAGATTAGATAAATATTAATAAACATTTTTTCAGTTATAATAGTAGGTATCTAATATAAAAAAATAATAATTTAAGTTAATATATCGTTTATATAGTTAAAATAATGAATAGAGTCCTATGGCGGGTTAAGGGACCGCCAACATAATATATTTATTGATGTAATGTATTTAAAAAATGTATTTATTGATTTAAATAAAAATACAGCCCTCTTAACAGGGTTGTTTAGAGGATAAGCCTACCCTGCTTACCAATTTATATATTATTATTTAAGTATACAAACATACTATCACTGTTATTTTTTGTATAACATAGGCTCCCTTTTAAAGCCCAAATACAGTTATACCCTACAGTTACGTCACTTTCGGTTCCAGCCGCAAGCCATAACTCGAAAATAACCGCTACTCGAAACACTATTATTTTATACCGAATTGCCGAAGCAGCATAGTTAAGGTGATGGCAGAAATAATTTAAAATAATAAAAAATTCGTGCGGTGAATGTTTAAAAGTGTGAAGATCTAACAACTACTATATCATTTGTTCGTTTCGCAATTTGTTCTAAAAGTTGTTCGTCAATATAACATTAATATAAATGTAATTTGCAGAAGTGTATGTAACGATTTGTTCGTCGATCAACCTTATATATAAGGTTGATCGACGAACAAATCGTTACTCTAATGGCTTAAAGAACATTTTTGTATAAATACAAAAAGAACATTTTTGTATAAATACAAAAATGTTCTTTAAGCCATTAGAGTTTCTAACTTTTTCCTACTTTTTTAATGTTGTTTACACTAAAAAAATCTATACCCCTGCGTTTAAGAGGGGTGAATTTTGAAAATGCAAAAAAAGTGCTTCCATTGGCACCAGAGCTCGGGGGTAGTTACCCCCTCAAAATTTTCAGTTTGGGGGCAATGATTACTCATTGCCCCCCCCCCAAAAAAATTTTATCCTGTTTTTTTAGGGTGAGTTTGAAGCGACGCGCAATTATAAAAATATGTTTTCTATAACTTTTTTACTCTTAAAAATTCTTTAATTTTTGTAAACTGATGTTAAACAAATAATAAAATGTAACCATGAGTCAGAGACAAAGAAAAATAAAAAGTGACCCCGACATTCTTTCATAAGACCCCATGTTAAAATATTTTGTTAGTACGTTTTTCTCGTTAGTACGTGTTTCCCCCAGTCCCTTTAAAAACGTACTAACGAGGTTCCACTGTATTTATATTTATTTATTTTTTTAACAAATAATTCGATATTAATAAAGCTATTGAAAATTGAAGTCAATTTTTTTTTTAAAAACGCCAAGTAAAATTAGGCCAGATTAATTTTTGAGGTTCATACTCCCCCCTCCCTCACACCCCTGAAAAAATTGGTTCCGGCGCCACTGAGTGCTTCTATATCATTAGTTTGCTTCTGCAGCTTGCAGACTGCTTCGTTTATATGTAAAAAATATGAGAATAATAGTTACAGAAGTCAGCTGTTCTAATTTTTCATATGTAGAAGGTTTTAAGCGTTTTTTTGGAAATTGTTTAAAAAATGTATAAAACAATACATCATATGTATTTTTGAATTCGTGCTTCAATAAGCTTTTATTTGACCCTACACGATGACCTTAAAAATTGTGTACTTCATTTCCCAAATCATCTTTGGAGTAAATTATGAATATTTCTAAAAATCAGCAACACCCACTTCTGCAACTGTTATTTTCTAGTTCTGGGTATAAACACCTCCCTAACTATAAAGATAAGTAACTCCGAAGCAAACGTTGAGACGAAAGTTAGATCCGTAACTCAAGGTATAACTGTAACGAAACCATTGTTATAATTATATTTTAAGTATATAAATTGTAATGACCTGCTATAATGCGGTGGAGCATAGCACGAGCCATTCGAATCCGGCTCGGATCTCCGATCCATTCCAGATGGGTCACTCCTGCAACATCCCCAAACTGCGCGCCGTCTCCATAGTGCACACGCACATATAGCAGCTAATAGGCACGCAAAGAGTAGGGCCCAGAAATACCAATGTACAGGAAGTAGAAGTAGTTGAGCACCACTCATAATTTTAACGTTTCCTGATGGTGTGATGGCGCTACCACCAGGTGGAAGACCGCTGCCTGTGACACCGGAACCACCGTTACCGACAGCCAGCATCGGCGCACCGGTGTAACAACATCCCTTACTGCAGCAATCTGTTGGGCCAGAACATGAATGACCGCCATCACAGATTTTACTTTTTACCTGGGAACATTTATATTATATCATTAATAACTTGTTTACAAACTGGCGATTATGTATAATTTAAGTTGGCAGATTATAGCTTACATTTATTATTATCTCTATACTGACAAACTTTTAGTCGTTGTTGAGGACATTAAAACAATCGCTTTTTGTCAATATAGTAGAGGGAATAGAGACAAAAAAAGTGATGAATAGTGATACATTCGGGAAGTTGTTTTCTTTCTTTATAAGTTCGAAGATGCGTGAAAATAGAAAAAAATTGGAAAATCGGCCATGTGCGTTCCGAGAAAATTGTATAATTGTGCATTTTTGATACATTTCGAGTGTATCGCTATACTGTCTTTGAAATATCACCTATTCTATAGATCGTAGGAAAATAGAAAAAATAATGAAATACATGTAAATTAATAGACTATAGTACTGCATAGGTAGCGTTATTTTCCAAACGCATCCTAACCTCTAAAATAAAAAAATTGTCGAAAAACTTTTGTATCACTAATAATGCAATAATTAAAGTAAAAATGAAGAGATTTTTACAAAAATAAGGGAAAATATGTATTTTTATGTTATAAATACGTGTTGAAATTTTTTAAAATAAAATTTTATTATTACACCCACAATCGACCATTTTTGAAAAAAATTAAAAAGCTCGCCATTTAATGAGAAAACATCGTAGGGTAAATTCTATTTTTTTTAATTGTAGACTTTTTTATGTACTTTCAAGAAAGTACACAAAAAAGTTTTCACAAGAACATATGTCAAAATCTGTGAAATAAATTAAAATATCGTAAATGATGTATAAACTAATGCTTGATCTAGGCCACGTGCGCGTAATAAATATTTATACCATATTTGAATAGTCTTATTATAAATGTTTTATAGGTATTTCTGATATTGTATATTTTTTATGTTATTGCAAATGATTTTTATTATTATGCGAGTGTGATTTTACAGGAATTACGTTTTTTAAAGATTTTATTCGCAGTACTATATGGCAAAATATAAAAAAAAAATTAAAAAAACGATATTTTAACATATTTACCAAAATTTTTTTTGTTCATAATTAATTTAATGGCAAGCTTTTCTATTTTTTTTTAAAATGGCCGATTTTGAGCGTAAAAATCAAATTTTATTTTTGAAAATTTTATCATGTATTTATAACATAATATAACATGTTTTCTCTTATTATCGTAAAAATCCATTCATTTTTACTTTAGCTATTGCATTATTAATGATAAAAAAAGTTTTTCGACATTTTTTTTATTTTTGAAGTTAGGATACATTTGGAAAGTAAGCTGTAGTTCTATAGTCTATTGTCTATTAGGTTACAAGTATTTTGTTATTTTTTTTTATTTTCCTACGACCTATAGAATACGAGATATTTCAAAAACAGTATAGTGATACACTCGAAATGTATCAAAAATGCACAACTATGCAATTTTCGCGGGACGCTCATGGCCGATTTTCCTATTTTTTTCTATTTTCACTCATCTTCGAACTTTTCCCTCTACTAATAAACAAACCCATGTCCGCAAACGAGCCGTTTTAGCAGTAGAACGAAAGAAAGGACCCCGCACTAAAGCAATGGATTTTGCCTTTTGCTTGAATTTTTGTATAACTTGGGTAAATGATAGCAGGGATGTAACGGATATCCGCATCCGCAACTGCGGATTATCCGCATCCTTAACTTTACATTTTTAAAACTCCGCATCCTCATTTTTCTATGTGGATATTATAACGTATATTTTCTACAAAACTATAAACTAACTAGCTTGGAGGGGGGGGGAGGGATGGCGTCTTAAGAAAAATTTATAACTAATATTTTTTAGTAAAATTGTATAAAAATTAAATAGTTAACCAATGCTAAGCAATTTATCTGAGCACTTTATCGGTTTTTATTTAAATTGTTCAATTATAACAATTAAATGACCAACGAAATAAAAAAAGGTAACAGTTTTTATTATCAAAAGTATATATAATTAGAATAATTAAATTTACTTCACATTGGTTACGCAATACCATCATACACTTATTGAATAATTACTCACTGGAAATAAAAAATAACAATATAACGATTAACACTAATATTACACATAACAATTCTAACTTTAGAATTTAGAGCCAAAAAATCGTCACTGAATTATCGATAATAAATAAATAATTAACACAAAAAACACCAAAAACACTAAGTACATTCACGACGATAGTGAGGAATAGGTAAATATGGATCCTCCCTTATTGTCACTCGCCTAGTATTTAGTATCCATTACTGACTGCCATCCAGCAACCCGTAATCAAAATATCTGCTGTTAATGCCGTAACTTTTGAAATTATACAATCCAGAGTGAAGACTATTTATTAAATACCTTCTACCCGAGCTTATGTAACCCAGAGGTGAAGACATTTTTTGTTATACAATAATTAACTACGTTTGATGAATTTGGCACGAGGAAGCACTATGCTTTTACTTGGCAGATGTTTTTTCGACAACGCATTTATTTATTTTTATAATTACTTCCACACATTGAAAATGAAAATTGATGAAAATGGCCATCAAGATGACAATTTAAAGATCTAGGTAACTGTTGATATATGTAAATATGTATGTTGTGGCAGATGATCAGTACTATATATTGATGTTTACACATAATATTTTAATAGTTACACTTATGTCCGGTATTATAAAGGACCTAACAAAATTTGCTAGCTAGCAATTAGTTTCAAATGGGGTATTAATTCTGTACTAGTATCTATGGATTAGCTATGGAATTTAGAGCAGTGACACTTCAACTAATTGTAACACAGTTGGCATCTTTGACAGTACAAAATAATTTTCATAACATCACCACTGTTTTAATACCGTTTGTATTTACCTACAACGCGTGCGCAAAACTTGTCAAAGTCATCAACAAATTCCAAAAGAACTGTCATATAAGTTTGATATCTCAGTTGAAAGTGCTTGCTAACTAACAAATTTGCTAGGTCCTTTATGATACCGGACATTATACAAGTCTTGAGACTTCCGCGGTGATCTTGATATGGATCTTGGCTTCTGGGTGTAAGCCGCGTCGATTTGGTCGTGACCCGACGTGACGTGAGCGATTTTCAAATATTGGATCGTGAGCGGGCGTGATCGTGAGCCAAAATAAAACAATCGGGCGTGACCGGGCGTGAGTACATTTTTGTCGTGCTTGAGTCCGTGAGTATATGTATGTATATTTTGATATTTCTTTAATTTTCATGTCATGCATATATGATAATTTGTTAAATCGAATTTTTATATTAAACATTTTATTTATAATATATTATTCGGGTCACGAGCGTGACCCGCCGTGCGTGATCGGGCGTGAGTAAAAAAATAGAATTCGTGAGCGGGCGTGATCGTGAATACTTTTTTGTAACCGTGAGTGAGCGGGCGTGACTAAAAAATTTTCTCTCGTGAGCGTGCGTGATCGTGAGCAAAAATTACTCACGCGCCCAGCTCTAGTGTGTATGTCTGTCTGTCTATTTTTTTTTTACTTTTTCACGGCTAAACCGCTGAACTGAACTTGATGAAATTTGACTAGGAGATAGCATGCATCCTGAGGAGGGATATATTTGCTACTTTGTATCTAGGGTGACCGGAGTCTCAGGGTTTGTATACTGTTTCTCCGGGGTTAGGGTTTCGGTGTAAATTCTCCGGGTTTTATAATAATAATGACAAAAAAAGGTTGTCAAAAATAGATTAGATTAGGATAATACATTTTCATAAACTTTTAATAAATTTTATTAAAAAAATAATAAAAAGGGTTCTTCATTTACATGTCAGGGTTACAAAATCTAAAATCTAGTCACCCTATTTGTATCCCGAAAAATGTATTACATAAAAAAAAATGGTGTGTGGCATTTGATCTGTTTTATCAATAATCATACAAAATGGATAATTCCATCAAAATCCGGATTTCGAAAAAAATCGGTTGTTCTCTAGTTATAAGCACACTAACGGACAGACAGACAGATATATATTAATTAATAAAGGATTATTAACAACATTGTGCATTAGCGATATACACTAGGCAACGGACGACCTAATTCTACAGATTTACCGTTGTCTCGTATATGGTGCATTGAATATTTCTGACGCCAGTCTGCCTACATATTTATATCGAGCGGCGTCGAACAGGCGCCATGAATGGCGACGCAATATCTCATTGTACATCCATCCACAGATCGTTGCAATTATATCAAACTATAACGCTACGGTCGCACTTTGCAATATTTACTGCAAGTTAGAAATTTAGAGTAATCAAATCAAATGTATATATACAAAAATAGTAGAAGGAAATTAGAATTTTGAAGTGATGCATTCGGGAAGTTGGATTTTTTTGGATTTTCTCTTTATATGTTTGAAGATGAGTTGAAAATCAAAAAGTAAAAAACTTTTTTTATTACTAATCATGCAATAATTAACGTATAAATGAAGGAATTTTTACGAAAATAACAGGAAAAATGTATTTTTATGTTATAAATACGCGATAAAAATAAAATTTGATTTTTACACCCGCAATCGGGTATTTCTGAAAATAATGAAAAATCTCATCATTTAATGAGAAAACGTCGTAGGGTGAATTTTATTTTTTTTAATTGTAGACTTTTTTATGTTCTTTCTTGTGAACATATGCCAAAATCGGTTAAATAAGTTAAAATATCGTTTTTTTTTAATAATTTTTTTTATATTTTGCCATTATTGCGAATAAAATCCTAAAAAAACGCTATTCCTGTAGAATCACACACACATAATAATAAAAGTCATTTGCAATAACATAAAAAGTATGCAATATCGGAAATACCTATAAAACATTTATAATAAGACTATTAAAATGTGGTATAAACGTATATATACATCATTTACGATATTTTAACTTATTTAACAGATTTTGGCATATGTTCACAAGAAAAAAAAAACATAAAAAAATCAATAATTATAAAAAAAATTAAATTTACCCTACGACGTTTTCTCATTAAGTTCGGTTAGGTAAATAATACAGATTTTTGTATGATAATCGATAAAACAGGTCAAATGTTACACACCCATTTTTAGGGTTCCGAAGAAACCCTATTAATCTCACGTTGTCGTCCGTCATTCCGTCCTTTTCACTTAAATCTAAATAGCTCGTAAATTATATAAGCTAGAAACTTAAAATTTTTACTAAACATGTAAAATGACACCCTCTAGGAAAATATGTACAAATTTATTGAATAAATAATTTTTCAGAGGGGGCAATAAGGAGCTTAAGCTAGGTTAAAAAAATATTTTTTTTATACTAAGGCATGTGGCACGTTAAAATGTATAACCAAACAAGCGGAATTTGACCCTTTTTCTATTTTTTTTTTCTAAATCAAAAATGGTGCCTGTAGGGGACTTTAAAGCAAATCCAAAAAAAAAAACAAAAAAATTGTATACTAAGATGTCAAAATGTACATCTCAATTAGTAGAATTCGACCATATTTTTTATTTTTTTTCTAACATAAAAATGGCGCCTGTAGGGGGCTAAAAACAGTATTTTATTTCCCCCCCTCTAATTCTGTAACTACCGGCTAAAAAAATCTGAAAAAAATTTGGTAACGAGGTTTTGGTGGGACTACCAACGACAAATACTAAAGTCAACAATATAATTTTAAAATTTGAATAATAGGGAGGGGCGTCATAGAATTTTTTACTTTTATTTTCATATCTAGGCATGTGGTATGTCAAAATGTACATCTCAATTAGTAGAATTTGACCATATTTTTGCTTCCTCGCAATATCGAAGATACGAGAAGCTATGTGATCGTTTCAGATTGAGACAAAAAAAAAGTTCTCCGAATTCAAAATTTTAAATTGATTTATCCGTTTCACGTCAAGGTAAACACTTTTCGTTCCGTGTCTGTCTGTCTGTCCGTCCGTCCGTCCGTCACACGCATAACTCATGAACCACTGAACCGATATTGTTGAAACTTGGTCGGATGGTTGGGTCTAGCTTGAGGACGGTCCCATTTCAAAATCATCAAAATCGTATGTAAGAGGGAGGGGTGACATCCCAAAATATTTATTTTTTCAAGATATCTCAAGAACGACACATGTTACGTGAAAATTTTATAGAATATTTTTTGTAGAGCATTAAACCTATAATATGGGTCTACAACGTTTGTTGTAAAATATATATTAAAAATATGTATCTCATTTTGCTTTAAAAATTCGTCATTTGTTTTTTTAAATTGATATTTTCTATGACATGTTAAATGTCATGTTGACGTTTTAAATGTCATTTTGGCGTTTTAAATGTCATTTTGACGTTTTAAATGTAATTTTGACATTTGCATAAATTTAGATTTAGATTGAAATTGTCAAAAAGTTTAAAATATATGAAAAAATATTCAGGTGCGTTTTGAGAAAAATTTCGAACTAATATTTTTTAGTAAAATTGTATAAAAATTAAATGGTTAACCAACTACAGGCAGTTTATATAAACACTATTGGTTTTTATTTAAATTATTGCATAATTAACTACCTCTAGTGAATTTAGCACGAGGAAGCACTGTGCATTTACTTGGCAATGTTTTTATTTTGTTTCTAACTAAAAAATGTCGCCTGTAGAGGGCTAAAAGCAGTATTTTATTTTGTTCACCCTACCTCTAACTCGGTAACTACTGGCTCAAAAAATCTGAAAAAAATTTGGTAACGAGGCTTTGGTGGGACTACCAACGACAAATACTAAAGTCAACAATATAATTTTAAATTTTGGAATTATAGGGAGGGGTGTCATAGAATTTTTTATTTTGATATCTAGGCAAGTGGGATGTCAAAATATAGATCTCAATTAGTAGAACTTGACACTATTTTTTTCTAACTTAAAAATGCACCTGTAAGTGGTTCCAAACATTCCACGTAGTATGTACTTCGGAATCCTTATGGCAATACACTCGCGTATGTCTTGCCCGAATTATTTTTATCTAATAAATGTTTCGGAATACAAAGTAGCACATGTCCTTCCTCAGGATGCAAGCTATCTCTCAGCCAAATTTCATCAAGCTCGGTTCAGCGGTTTAGCCATGAAAAGGTAAAAAAATAGACAGACGGACATACCCACTTTCGCATTTGTAATATTAGTATGGATTTAAAGAACGTCAGTTTCGCTTAGTTTTTTAAGACGAGGGTGGGGGATATAAAGTCAGCGTAGTACTCCTTCCCATACATAGATTTGGTCAATAAGATTGACTATATTATTATATTTATATTAAATAGCTGTTACTCTTGATTTTGTCCGCATGGAATTTGTATTTAACAAAAAATCTAATTAGTATTTTGAAAACATAAAAAGTTCAAATAGTGAAAGATATATAACTGCAATATATTATGGATCTTGGCTTCTAGGTGTAGGTCGCGTCAATTTGGTCGTACTATCGGTCAAAGGCTTTTTTTCTAATCCAACGTTTTGATTGGTCGAAAAAGACGTCAGATCTGTCTGATTTAAAATTCAGAAATCACGTGTTTTTTTGACACATGACAGGTGTCATATTTTTGACGTTTGTTAAAAAAATTATTTTTATTAAAATTATTGAAAATTTCGGAAAATGCGAAAATAACATCAGGAGCGTATCAAAAAGGAAAATAAGGGCAGGAAAAAAATTATAAAAATATAATTTGTAATCGTTTTGTTGTAGTCATATTGATGCAATTTATCCAAAAGTTCACATTTAAAAATAATTAAGCCAGGGGCGGGTGTCATAATAAATATATGAAATTTTTTTACACATGGGAGCTGTCAAATTTCGTAACATTTGTAAAAATCTTAGATTTTTTTTAATTGTTCAATAATTAAAAATTTCAGAAAAATATGAAAATAATAAATAGATCATGAGCGTATAAAAAAATTTACTATGATCATTTTCTAATTAAATTTTATTTAATGATTTATTATTTTTTTAGAAATTGTGAGATTGATATAAAATTATCTAAAAAATTATATTTAAAAATAATAAAGTCAGGAGCGCCGCATAAAAAATATTTAAAATTTTTATTTTTTAATCATGACGTAAAAAATTGATTCTGTTTAAATTGAACAAAAAATTAAAAACTTTAGAAATATATAAAAATAATAAATGAGTAAAAAAATTTGCATTAACCATTATAATAATAAATAATATCGAAAATGCTTCAATGCATTGAATATGTTCAACGCAAAACAATGTGAAATTGATATTCGCAATGATTTATTGGTAATTTTTTTTAGAGTATCAAAATTTAATGATAAGGGTATAAAATAAACAAACGACGGTCGCAGCCGAAGGCTGAGATCCGAGTACGTTTGAGGTTGGGGTGATTTTTACATGTAAATTGTAATATTACTGGAAAGGTAATAATGATAAATGATTATCCCCGCCAAATTCAAGAATTATTTACTTATCAGCATTTAAAACAATTACAGTGAAATATTTTATGAAAATTTGATAAGATAAAACTTAATATAAAAAATAATTTATATTTTATCAATTGATATTTTATCAAATGTGGCGCGATAAGGGGTTGGGGCGCGTAGCGCCCAGGGGCAAAGCCCCTAGTAATATCTATATCATATTGCCAAATAGTGGCCACCACCATTTTCCCCCACGTATTTTCATACTATAATTCGTATAGTACAGGCAAATTAGCTTTTAATTGAAACATAATTATTAGATTAAATTTTATTTCGGAAATGTATCCAATAGTATTTCTCATTAAAGAATTCAATGAGTCCCGAGGCCAGAAGTTGTTGCGTTTAGGGGAAAGTGGGGTAAAAAGGATATGTTAGATCAAATGCATGAAAATAATGAATGTCCCTGTACTAAATAGTTCATAACGAACATTAAGTAATTAATGAGGTCAAAATTAATGTTCGGAAGAGGACTGGGGGTTATAAAATGACAAAAAAATAAATAGTAAGGTAAAATTAATTATTTTGTAACGGTAAATATTTATTTACATAAAATTGACACGTGTGCATTAAAATTAGGTTTTATTAAGGAAAAAATGGAAAGATTAGAAATAGCTCCTGAAATGGCTTCAGAAATACTTTATCTTTAAGAAACCGAAGAGTCTTTAGTCGGGACTGGGGAACTTGAGCCGGTATTTTGATTTAAAGTAGGGCGCGTAAAACAAGCGATGAAGCTAGTATTAATTTTGATCACTTACTGGCTTATCGTGTTCTACAAACAAATTTTATGAAAATCGGATAATATATGTCTCATAGAATGTAATCATGCTATTTTTTTTAATTATGAAGTAGGAGAACCTCTCCATAAGCAGCTTTGAACGGCCACGTATTGCCGATGCTTTAAAAAATTGTTAGCTCTTACTAGAGAGTTATATTTATTTTTGTTCGTATGGGGACATGTTTAGGTAAAGTAATTGAGAAAAAATGAAAAATTTGTTTTAAGCGCAGTTTGTAATTTTTTTGAGGTTATGAATTAAGTTATAGTGTTCCGCCTTCCACAGATCGATAGAGGGGTTCATTACGAGTGACCCTATTCTTTTTGGTTCGTATTGATCAAGTAGAAGCCGAGATATTCGCGAAAAATCGAACCGCAAACAAGAAAAATTGATGATTTTCCGGAAAAGTCGTGAAAAAAGTACCGCGCGGAAAACGGATTAATCCACAAACTCAGTTATAAACTTCTCTTGATCCCTAGAACATTTTAAAATCATAAAATCGCTGTAGGGAGATATTGTTTTATTCAAAAAAAATTTCGTTATATGACTCCACTATATATTATATTACACATTATATTAGTTTCGCTTCCTCGCAATATCAAAGATACGAGAAGCTTTGTGATCGTTTCAGATTGAGACAAAAAAAATGTTCTCCGATTACAAAATTTTAAATTGATCTTTCCGTTTCATGTCAAGACAAACACTTTTCGTTCCGTGTCTGTCTGTCTGTCCGTCCGTCTCTCTCCTGAATCCTTGTCACACGCATAACTCATGAACCACTGAACTGATACTATTGAAACTTGGTGGGATGGTTGGGTCTGGCTTGAGGACGGTCCCATTCTGAATCATCAAAATCGTGTGTATGGGGGAGGGGTGACATCCCAAAATATTTATTTTTTCAAGATATCTCAAGAACGACACATTTTACATGAAAATTTTATAGAATCTTTTTTGTAGAACATTAAATTTTTTATAATATAGATCTACAACGTTAGTACGTCTGGTTCGTGGCAAATAAAGCCAAAACGCTGCACTTTTTGATTGGGGTATGCCACTTTCGGTGGTCATATATAAGGTCAAAAGAAACATTTTCAGATAGGGAGCCACTTTAAAATCCGTGTAGAACACCATTATATCGGCTATTAAAGATGGCCCTCACGGTTTTTATTAAATTGACTGTATCTCAGCTCCTAATCATCTGATTTCAATTTTCTTTTGTTTATTTTAAAGTTCTTTTAAAAAAAAATAGTTTTTATCATTATTCATTTTTCTCTAAATCTTAAGGGTTCCCCACAATTTTCGATAATCTGAAAATTTCACTTTTCTTACAAGCATAATTGTTATATAACTTTTTTATTGTGCCCAATATCATTTTTTTACCTCATATAAAAAAGAAAGACATTTTTGTCTGCGTTCCATTGATAACAAGATAATACTGTTTTAATTAACAACTTCTTTGGAAATAGTGTGTTAAACTAAGAAAAATAGATTATTTTTGGATTATTCCATGTCAAGTTTACCTGTATTGGTTTCTCGGATTCGAGATTTTGATGGAAATGTCCATTTATACCTTCCCTGAATCAATTCTGACTATTTTTATCACCATGTCTGTCTGTCTGTCTGTGTGTGTATCTGTTTGTCTGTAAACGTTGTAACTCAAAAATGACAGTACATAGAGGGGTAAAATTTTATATTTGGGATTAATTTGTTTTAAGAAAGAAAACCTGATTTTTTTTAAACCGGAAACGGATGTTTACTGTAATTTTTATAATTATTCGAATTATTTCTGAAACGGTACGTGTTGGAAGAAAATGTTTAAAGAAAAATTTGTTTAGAATATTATTATTTATAATTTATGTTATGTTCAATTTCTCCCAAAAAAGTTTTTGAGGTTATAATCGTTTTTTTCAATTATATTTGAAATGGTTTAAAGCAGAAATAAATCATTGAAATAAAAGTTGTAGAGTATGTTATTTTCTATAGTTTATGTTCCATTAATTTTTTTGTATCTCTGACCAATTAAAAAAAAAAAATCTTTTAAATTATATTTTTAATTTTTTTCCATTTTATTTGAACAAGTTCATGACAAAATGAAATGTTCATAACAAAAAATGTAGAAAACGTTATTATCTATAGTTTATGTTCTATTAATTTTTTTATATCTGTCATCAGTAAGCCAAAATTATTTGTTTTATATTAGTAGATACACGTACATTTTTTTATTGTATAAGAAAGTTCAGTGACATCCATGACAGATTTTTCAATTTTTTAACTATGCCATATGAAAAAATTGATCCCAACATAAAATATCATATGATAAAAGGTAAACTTGACATGGAATGATCAAAAAATAGTCTATTTTTCTTGTTTAATACGCTTTTTCCAAAGAAGTTGTTAATTAAAACAGTATTATCTTGTTATCAATGGAAAGCAGAATAAAATGTCTTTCTTTTTTATATGAAGTAAAAAAATGATATTGGGCACAATAAAAAAGTTATATATAAATTAAGTTTCGTA
The DNA here is from genome assembly GCA_961205875.1 of Sialis fuliginosa. Taxonomy (NCBI): domain Eukaryota; kingdom Metazoa; phylum Arthropoda; class Insecta; order Megaloptera; family Sialidae; genus Sialis; species Sialis fuliginosa. The sequence continues at coordinate 35,155,376 of OY540811.1, forward strand.
AGAAAAGTAAAATTTTCAGATTTTCAAAAATTGTGGGGAACCCTTAAGATTTAGAGAAAAATGTATAATGACAAAAAATAATCTTCTCAATAAGAACTTTAAAACAAACAAAAGAAAATTGAAATCAGATGACTAGGAGCTGAGATACAGCCAATTTAATAAAAACGGTGGAGGCCTTCTTTAATAGCCGATATAATGGTGTTCTACACGGATTTTAAAGTGGCTCCCTATCTGAAAATTATTCCTTTAACCTTATCTATGGGCACAGAAAGTGTCATACCCCAATCAAAAAGTGCAGGGTTTTTTTACGTACCAGACGTACTACGTTTGTTGTAAAATATATATTAAAAATATGTATCCCATTTGGCTTTAAAAATTCGTCATTTGTTTTTTTAAATTGATATTTCTATGACATGTTAAATGTCATGTTGACGTTTTAAATGTCATTTTGGCCTTTTAAATGTCATTTGACGTTTTAAATGCCATTTTGACGTTTGCTTAAATTTATATTTACATTGAAATTGTCAAGAAATTAAAAATATACGAAAACATAATCAGGGGCGTTTTAAAAAAAATTTCGAACTAATATTTTTGAGTAAAATTGTATAAAAATGAAATGGTTAACCAATTCCAGACAATTTATATAAACACTATCGGTTTTTATTTAAATTGTTGAATAATTAACTACCTTTGGTGAATTTAGCACGAGGAAGCATTGTGCATTTACTTGGCAGATGTTTTTATAAACATTTTTCTTTGTTTTAATTCAGTGGCGTAATAACATGGAGGGAGACGACCCCCCTACCGAAATATTCAGTGTTCTAAAAAAACGTATGTTTTGAGAAAAAAACAGTTCAAAATACATTTAAAATTTTTTACTCAAATGTATTTCCCCTCTCGAAAAATTTTCTTACTACGCCACTGTTTTAATTGAACCGAGTTGTTTTATTTAAATATCCTATACAATTACCCTTTGAATTCCAAGATAAATAGTTTTGGCCAAATTTTTTGTATATTTCGCCAGTGTGTGACGCTGAAACGGCGCGCGGCGGTGAAATGTCCTAGACCAACCTTGTCCTACACGCGGCTCGCGGGCCACATGCGGCTCGCAAGGATCTTCGGTGCGGTCCGCGAGGATCATTTAAAAAATTAATAATATAAAAATAAACGTGCATTGAAAGTAACGCGACTAAAAAAAAAAGGTCTTCAGTTTTTATTATCCTAAAAATTAGAAATTGAAATTGAAGTGACCAAAAAAAAGGTCCTCAGTTTTATTTTATATTATATTCTGGCCTGCGGCCCTTAGTAAATTGGGGTTTATGCAATGCGGCCCACAAGGTTCGAAAGGTTGGACACCTATGTCCTAGGTCCTAGACCGTGGACTATTACCGGAGTATTAATAATTATATTTATAACCTCTTTTCTATACGTTCCGTCATTCTTCGAATGCTAACAATTTAGTAAATGTTGTTCTTCAATGAGATCTATATATGTTTTATCACTCTTGTTGAAACAACAATAAGTTATAATTAGGAAGGTGGTGGCATTTTTTAAATGATCTGATCGTGCGGCAGAAATTCAAGAGTGTGAAGATCTAACAATAAAAAATATTAAATATTAAATCTGCAATTACGGTATCTCTGCGTTTTCAATTAACAGTTAATTAAAAATGCAATTAAAAAAAAGCTCTCCTGTATCATAAATATATTCAGTTATCTAAAAAAAAACATCTGCCAAGTAAATGCACAGTGCTTCCTCGTGCTAAATTCACTAAAACCGATAGTGTTCAGATAAATTGCCTGGCATTGGTTAACCATTTAATTTTTATACAAATTTTACTAAAAAATCTTAGTTCGAATTTTTTCTTAAAACGCACCTGAATATTTTTTCATATATTTTTAATTTTTTGACAATTTCAATCTAAATCTAAATTAATGCAAATGTCAAAGTGACATTTAAAACGCCAAAGTGACATTTAAAACTTCAAAATGACACTTAATATATCTACATTTATTTATTTATTATTTATTATCTACAACAAACGTAGTAGATCCATATTATAGGAAATTTAATTCTCTACAAAAAATATTCTATACAATTTTCTCGTAACATGTGTCGTTCTTGAGATATCTTGAAAAAATAAATATTTTGGGGTGTCACCCCTCCCACTTACACACTATTTTGATGATTTTGAAATGGGACCGTCCTCAAACCAAACCCAACCATCCGACCAAGTTTCAATAATATCGGTTCAGTGGTTCATGAGTTATGCGTGTGACAAGGATTCAGGGGACAGACGGACGGACGGACACACGGACAGACAGACAGACACGGAACGAAAAGTGTTTGTCTTGACGTGAAACGGATAAATAAATTTAAAATTTTGAAATTGGAGAACTTTTTTTTTGTCTCAATCTGAAACGATCACATAGCTTCTCGTATCTTCGATATTGCGAGGAAGCAAAACGTATATTTGAGAAAACAACAGTTTAAAATACCTTCAAAAAATTTAACTCATATGTTTTAACCCCACCCCCCAAAAATGTTTCTTACTACACCACTGATATAGGAGACTTTTTTGCAATTTTGATATTCATTTATTTAAAAAATCAGCCATTTTCAAACTCAGAACCTACTTTGATCGATTCGTTATATCATAAACTTCATTACATGTTGCTGTCAGCGACGAACAAATCATATACCCACAGTTAAAATTTAAAACAGTCTGTTGGCAAATTGGGTAACCGTTTCTATCTATTTCGTCCTGCTGCTGTTATAGCCCGATCATTTTAGAACAAATTCGATGTTAAGGTACAGTCAGACGGGCAATGATATTGCCAGCAATATTATAATTTCGATTGATACACAAATATTGCTTCGTGTAACCACACTCGGCAATAATATTTTTGATAAATTTGTTAAATTGCTGGCTCCACTTTTTTTTAGTTGACTGTAGTAACGTGTATAATTAGAAGTAATCTATCATAAAAAAACAATTTTTGGTTAAATATATTCAAAGGAAAAAAATTTTTTGAACACATTAATTTTCACACTTAATTTAAAGTTAAAAACTTTATTTTGAAAGTGGCTTAAGTTCACTTCAGTATTGATAATGTTGTTAATTTTTTTACGGAAAATTTTGGGTACAAAAGTGTTAGGATTTAGCGGGGCAAACCTAATGAAGGTAATTATTTTGACCTTGAGTGGAGGTTTTAAGGTCATTTTGGGGTCAATAAATTTTTTTTAAATAGAAACTTAGTTATTTTTTTGCAGATTTGTATTTTGCAGAAAATTAGAAATAACTTTTGTCTGAAAATTAAAAAAAAAATATTTTTTTAATTTAAAAAAAATACGTTAAAATTAAAAAAATAATTTTTTTTTAATTTTAACGTATTTTTTTTTTACAACAGAACATTTTTTTTGTTACCAAATTTTTTTTAATTATTATCTTAAAATGCAGAGAAAAAATGCAATTTAAAAAAAAAATTTTTTTATAATTTCATAATTTTTTAAATAAAAAAAAAATAAAAAATGTTAAAATTAAAATTTTTTATAAAATTTTCCAGACAAAAGTTGTTTCTTTTTTTCAGCAAAAAATATGAATTAAAAAAAAATTTACTGACCCCAAAAGGACCTTCAAACCTCCACTCAAGGTCAAAATTGTGACCTCCATTGATTTTGTCCCTCTAAATCCTGAAACTTTTGTACCAAATATTTTCCCTAAAAATCTATAGTTTTCCCTATATACTTAAAGCAATCTCATATATTAATAATCTCAAGATTAAAAAATAATTCTGTGAATGATTAGATTTCCTGAATTGTATAAATTTTTTAAGAGTTATAAAGAAATAATATAAAATAAAGTGAGTGTTTTTTTTTCAATTTGAAGCATTTTATGTTACAACAAATGGACTTGAGTTCTTTTCAATTTATAACAAATATAATTGTTAATTTTGAAAGTGGCTTAAGTCCATTTGTGGTAAAAAAACACATATTATTCATTTAATATTTGGGGATATTTTAATAGTAATTGTAAATTTAACTCTCTTAGAAACACTTAATCAATGTGGCACATTGATATCTTACACGTATATTTTTAATTTTATTGAAACGCAAATACTTAAATATCTCAGTTTAATCTTAAGTGGACTTAGGCCACTTTCAAAATAAACGCCTCAATTGTTCTATGTGGTTAACAGTATTTTTTATTGACTGACTTGAATTTTTAAAATTGCTTATTTCCCGGCTAGTTAGACGGGCAATGATATTGCCAGCAATGTTATAATTTCCATGGATACACAAATATTGCCTCTTGTAACCACACTCGGCAATGATATTTTTGACAAATTTCTAAATTGCTGGCTTCAAAATATTTTTATAATTGTTCTGTGTAACCACAGTATTTTTATTGACTGACTTGAATTTTTAAAATTGCTTATTGCCCGGCCAGAACGAGCAATATTTTTATTGCCGATTGGAATTTGTTAATTAATGTTTTTAAATCAAAGTGTGACACTTGTGTGATTACATATTGTACTATTTAATGGTTAATTATTATATCTATATACATAAACTAAATATGTATTATTTATTAAACAGTTCAATGGATGGTATCACTGACGAAAGTCTGAGGCGATTAAATAATAATAGATGTGAAAAGATGATAAGGTATATCAATAGGATACTTTTTAGGGAAGAAGATCCTATAGTAAAAATTTTTTTGTATCAGCAAGTTATTCTAATATTTAATAATGTTTCATATATTTATATTTATAATAAATTTTTATTTGATAACATAATTTTTGTTTTAATCACCTTTAAGTAATATTCTTTTAATACCCTGTAAATTGCTTCGCACACTTCGGGAATTATACGTGATATTGTACAACTAGGAATCTGAAATAATTACATAATAAAGTGATAACTATCCCCTACAAATATAAAAAAAACGATTTAATATAATTATAATAAAAGATTATCTACAGTGCGTTCACTATGAAAGGAACAAATTCGTTTAAAATTCAGGTAATTATTTTGTGCAAAAACGCTCGGACCCGTCGATTAGTATTTTTAGTTGCGGATTTTTTGACATAAGAAAATTGTATACAGGGTGTCTCAGGAAAAACATATGCAGTCATCATTGATTTTTTTAAATGGAACACCCTATATATTATACCATTTTTGAATTGTGCGATAAATTCTGAACACTTTTTGTACAGTATATCATATCTCTAAAATCAGTGGTTTTTGGAATAATGACGTTTGAAAATTGACATTTTGAAATACACACAAGTCAAATAAAATGTTTAAATTGAAAAAATAAACTTTGAACATTTTTTTAAAAGCCAACAAAAACATCCTGGTATTGCAAAAAAAAGAAAAAGAAGAAGAAAAAAAAGAAAAAAAAGGAAAAAAAAAGTTCAATGTTTCTTCTTTTTTTCTTTTTTTTTGCAATACCAGGATGTTTTTGTTGGCTTTTAAAAAAATGTTCAAAGTTTATTTTTTCAATTTAAACATTTTATTTGACTTGTGTGTATTTCAAAATGTCAATTTTCAAACGTCATTATTCCAAAAACCACTGATTTTAGAGATATGATATACTGTACAAAAAGTGTTCAGAATTTATCGCACAATTCAAAAATGGTATAATATATAGGGTGTTTCATTTAAAAAAATTAATGATGACTGCATATGTTTTTCCTGAGACACCCTGTATACAATTTTCGTATGTCAAAAAATCCGCAACTAAAAATACTAATCGACGGGTCCGAGCGTTTTTGCACAAAATAATTACCTGAATTTTAAACGAATTTGTTCCTTTCATCGTGAACGCACTGTATACTATTTACCAAAGGAAAGATATCTCAACATTAGTGCTAATCGTTCACCAGGCGTAATAGATAGTCTCGCGTTCGAGTCCTTTTTCTTAATTAGAGAACTTATTTTTTCTAATAGAATATTAAAATCAATAAAAATCGTCACTTATTTCCCTAAACAGTAAAGCCTTCCTGTTCTCTTTTCATTACACAACTGCTGCTCCTAATTTTTCAATAATATTAATAGACACGAAAATATTTTCATCGCTAAAGGATCGATTACATTGAGCGAGTTTACAAGCTAACAAGCCAGCTTGTAACAAGATAGTTATGATGACACACAAAACTTCCCACTCGCTCAGTAGCCAACTAACTAGCGAGTAAACCACGTGTTGTGAATACATTTTATAGACACTGAAACCTGGAATCACTGAGATACTAGCAGCTAGCGAACTAGCTACTATGATGACACACGGCTAGTTTACAAGCTAAGAAGCTAACAAGCTAACAAGCCTACAAGCCAGCGAGTAAAATAGCCCGGCTTTCAACTTTTGTAGCAGATTGTTAAACAAGCAGTTTGTTAGCTTGTGAACATGATTACACTGAGCGAGTTTACAAGCTAACAAGCTAAAAAGCTGGCTTGTTAGCTTGTAAACTCGCTCAATGTAATCGACGCTTAAGCAATTAATATTGCTCGTCTAACCAACCTTAGAAATTTTTTGAAAATGTTGCCAGCAATTATGTAGGTATCCAGCAATCTTTTTTTACTAGCGAGCAATGAAATTTCTTCGCCGTATAACCAGATGCAGCAATAATATTGCCAGCAATTCGAGAAATTGCCGGCAATATTATTGCTCGTCTAACTAGTCGAAACCTTTGACGCAGTTGTGAGTCCCCGTCAGAGTAGATGATGAAATCACATTCTTGCCCATAAATTAATTACCGGAAGTGTCCTCCATCTTGGATTTTGTGTTTTTGTCGATTTGAACGCGTATTTTGCATTTCTCGATAAAAAGGTTAATAATAATTTTATAGAGAATTTAATTCTCTACAATCTTTATATAGTCAAAAGTGTTCAAAATTAGAAGAGTGGCGCAGTTTTTTCAACTTTTGTGCCATTTTATTGAAAATAAGTGGCACATTTAATTGACAAAGATGTAAAGAACTCAATTTTCAACAGCTTTTGTACAAACAAGTTTTTCGTACAACGTGTAGATGACGGCCGAGAACGCGCTCAACACAGCGGTATGGGGGAACTCGCGCTGTTGAACACAATTACAGTACAGTACAATACACGATAGTTCAATAGTGCGTCCGGCTTTCCTAGCGCACTTCCCGTAGGAGATAGAAAAAAAAGTTTGGTGCATAATATTATTGGTTTGAAAAGATCAACATCGTAAAATTATTTTCAACAATACAGGGTGTCCCATTTTTGCGCTATAACAAAAACAAAGATTATTTTAAATGGAACACGCTGTAATGTTTCAAGTATTCCAATGTCATTTTTTAACCTCTACATTAACATCTGTTCATTTTTTGATTCAGTGTTGCCAATTTTTTTTTTCTGAAAAATAATCCATATTCAGGCTCAAGCGTAAAAAATCGTAGCTGTGTTAAGCGAGTTCTCGGCCGTCATCTACACGTCGTACGAAAAACTTGTTTGTACATACAAAAGCTGTTGAAAATTGAGTCCTCTACAACTTTGTCATTTAAATGTCCCACTTATTTTCCATAAAAATGGCACAAAAGTTGAAAAAAATGTTATGTAACCTTTTGATTTTAACCCTTCAATCACGATATATTTGCTTTCAAATGTCATTATCAGAGCGCCCCCCCCCCCCTATAATTTCTAAACAATCGATGTAAAAAATCTGAAAAAATTCCAGAATGTAGTTTTTAATTAGTACTTTCAATGAAAATAATAACGAACATTATAAATAAAATAGTTTATGAAAAATTTTGGAATAACTCTTTCTTGTAAATCGTAGTGAGAATGACTACGGAACCCTATCATGTGCGAGCCCAACACACACTTGACCTTTTATTTAAATTTTAAAATAGCATTTTTTTTATTCTAGAAAAATCAAAATAACAAAACGAACCAAACTGTCGTTTATATACAGTACATGATAAAGAGTATCCCAAGACTGTGTCAAAGTTCTATATTTCATTGTCAGGATAGACAAGCAGCAAATTATTAACAAAGTTACATTTATATAGGTGTCCCATAAGTGCGCTACAAATCAAAATTTAAATACAAAATATGTTTTTTTTAATTGATAATCTAAAAGCATTTATTTTTTTACATTTTGATATAAGCTGTGTGGGATTATACTGAGCGGTTTAGAAATTATTATCATTTTTGTAAGAAAATTGGAATACTTTCAACACCTTGTAAATTTTAAATTACAACCGGAACTGGAATTTTTAATCCATACTATCCCTACTAATATTATAAATGCAAAAGTGTGTCTGTGTCACTGAACCGATCTTGATGAAGTTTGGCAGTGAGATAGCTTGCACCCCGAGGACGGACATAAGCTACTTCGTATCTCGAAAATTCAACCGCTAAAGAGTTGCAAGGGGGTGGAAATTTTTTATTTTTTTTAGTAATTAATATTTTACACCCTGTCACATATGAAGGGTTGTAATTAGTTTTATTCGATCCGGCGGGAAAAATACCACAAGAGTGTGGTATTAGAAGGAAAAACAACCCCCTATCTCGTATAGCAGTCGAAATATTTACGATTTTGCATAAAGAATGAAAACCAAAATATAGAAAAAAATTATATTTCACACTCTTTTACATATGAATGCTTGTAATTAGTTTCATTCGATCCAGCGGAAAAAATATTATGGGGATGGGGGTTTTAAAATCCACGTGAGCGAAGCCGCGGGTAGCAGCTAGTAAATAATAATAATTAAAACAATATATGTATGCTTTGTACATAGATTATTGTCTTAAATTATTATACCATTATTTTACATTGTATTTCTTAAATATAGTAGGTAGAGTCCTACATTATATTATAAACTAGCAGTGCCCACGCGGCTTCGCTCGCGTAGATTACGGAATTATTGTTTAGGATTTTTGAAAAATATAGTTTAATTAATTAAGTACAAACACGATTAGTTATTATTGTAATAATAATTTATCAATACCTAAATTACCTAACAAAAACGAATCAGAAGAAAAAAGTACAAATAATTTGTGTTCTGTTTAAATTTAAATGTTAAGGATGTATGGCACGTACAGTCTGAGTCAAAAATAATGTTAATCTAGATGAAATGAACGATCAAAATCAAATTATCAATTATTCACTTTAAATGCTTATAAGAAAGTCAAATTGGTTTATACACTACATAAACTATAAAAATACTTTTGTTTAAAACCTTATTTCCCATTATTGACTGTTATTTTAGAATTTTAGCCAAAAAATTAATATTTGTGTTGATAATACGAAAAAATTTTATTCTGAATTCATCTGTCAGATATAAAAACAAGTATTTTATTGTTATAAATGACATAAATTAAAATATTTTTAAATAACACTATTTAGAACATAATATGTGGAACATACAATTTAATGAAAATAATAATATTAGTACTTCATATGCTTACATATATGAAAAAATATGTAATAAAAACAAATCATTACATTTCAGTACGCCATTTTTTTTTTATATTTTTCACCAATAATTTTTTTTTCTCAGAATTTAATTCTGTATGTATATAATTTTTTATGAAACTTGTTGCTAAATATGTAAGTGACGTGTTGTGAAAATTTCAGATTTTTCTCGATGCTTGAACCATGTGTTTTATTGGACTTAAACCGTAAATACACCATTCTGCCATAAGAGCCCATGTTAATTTTTTTAAATAATAACTGTGAAACTATGTTGTAAAACCTTTTGAAATTTTGTATGGGTACTTAATATTTATAAAGGAGTAACATCTCCAAATTTCAACTATTTCTCGTTGAAATTAGATACCTGCCATACATCCTTAATTACTGAAAACAAAATAAACTCAAACGATCAGCCGAGGTAATCCGAATATCTACCGAGCGTAAGCGAATCCAGTCTGTTGTACATCGCTTCGATGCGGCACGACACCATACATTTAAAATGTTACCTTTATAAATATATTTTAAGATATTTTCTAAACTATACGACCAAATTGGATGCTGTAAAGGGCAAATTATATCTACATTAAGTGCTTATGACGATGAAATCATTTATTTCGATATGGATTAATGTTTTGCAGGTCATAAGTCCATGTAAACAGAACCCAAATATTTTATGTTTTCTTTGTAACATAAAAGCAGTCATTGTGGCTTAAATATAAAAGTTAGACATATGGTGTCGCGGACTTTATTGTAGAACTTTTGATTCTACATAATTCTTTAATACATTATTTTGTTCTATATTGAACGGTTTAGGCAGCGTATTACAAAACAGCGCGCCGACGGCAAAATTTTTTCCGACTTGATTTACTATTATTGTCACTGCTTAGTTGTTATGTTACCTAACCTAACAAAATATAGCCTTTAACCTGGCCAGAAAACGTATTATGAATTAAAAAAAAACACGTAAATCGGATAAGTGGTACTCGAGTGATAAGCGCACTAACTGACAGACAGACAGACAGACAGACAGAGAGACGTTGAGCTTTATATATTATATTAAGGAAGATATTATTTTTTACAAATCTTGTAATTTTTACAGTTTCGTACGATCGATTGTTTTAAATTGTTTGTATATCATACGTTCTTCTTGATCGAATCCAATTACATTTCTAGTGTCAAATTATAAATGTGATAAACCACAAACAGCACCTAAACATTTTCACAATAGAGAAGATGGAATAAACTTTTACAGATAAAATAATACCTACTACTCAAAATTAAAGCACCAATACATTACTATTTATAGTGCATACATAAATATATCATAAACAATACTGCATTATCTTAATACTACACTGCTTGTCACAATTAGTGGGACACTTTTTCAATGTAACACACTTTTGGTAAAAATTGTCATATTAATATGAAAATTCATAAAAATCATAAGTGTGGTGTTGTTTCAAAGCCCGAAGAGTAAAAACTTTGTGCGTGCATCGATAGCGGGTGTACAACCCTTGGAGGGGTGAAAAATGGAAAGTGACAATTTCAAGTATTGAAAAAAAAGTTTAAAAACTATTTATTCCAAGATAATGATAAAATTCACATTAATTTTTATACGTAGAACTTATTTGAACCCTAAAGGTATAAATTGATTTTTTTAAATAAATATTTAATTCTATTTACCATCTGTTATCATCCCCTAAATTTAGGTTATTAGAAATATAGGAAAATATGAAAGAACTTTTAAAAATCTTCAAGAGTTGTTAGAAATAATAACAATAAATATAAATTTACAATTTCAATAAAATCCAGTAAATTTTAACCACTTTTCTACCCTTTAATAATCAACCCCCTGTGTATTACAATTAATTCGAACAACGTAGGTAAAGATAAATTTTTGAAATTTACAAAATAGGTAGTAAACTGTATATACAACGGTACTGTATGTTAAAAAACACAAATAAATTATAAGGGTAGGCTTCAACCCTTAAATACTAAACCGCTCCAAATAGTAGGGTAGAATATTAAATTTAAGTGTGATTTTATAAGAAATCAATTAATGCTCTTATTTGAAGATTTTTGTGAAAATTTTGTGCACCACAATTCACCCCTACGGATTTAGCTACCCTAAATTTTAAAAAATATACACTTTTTTTAAAACATCGTATCTAAAAATTCAGTGGAATTTTTTGTCATCGTTTCGTAATATAAAAGGACGACATTTGATCATTCTACACTGGTAAAATTAAAACAATACACTATCAGCAACTACCCTTAAATTATTATTTCTTAAAAATAAAATAAATTTTATTTCAATTAATATTGAAAATATAGGTATCTATGGAAATTAATGGACAATTTACGAGTTGGCTCAAATTAATCCAATCGTTTTGACACATTTCTGATAATGTATTGTTTAATTTTACCGGTAACGAAAGAACAAATGTCGGCCTTTTATATTACGAAAGGATGAAACAAAAATACCACGAACTGTCTAGATACCATATCCTTAATATATATAAAGCTCAACGTCTCTCTGTCTGTCTGTCTGTCTGTCCGTTAGTTACCTTATCACTCGAGAACCACTTATCCGATTTACATGTTTTTTTTTTAATTCATAGGTACGTTCTCTGGCCAGGTTATAGGCTATATTTTTTTACGTTAAGTTACATAACAACTAAGCAGTGACGATAATAGTGAATCAAGTCGGAAAAAATTTTGCCGTCGGCGCGCTGTTTTGTAATACGCTGCGTAAACCGTTCAATATAGAACAAAATAATGTATTAAAGAATTGTGTAGAATCAAAAGTTCTACAATAAAGTCAGCGACACGATATGTCTAACTTTTATATTTAAGCCACAATGACTGCTTTTATGTTACAAAGAAAACATAAAATATTTGGGTTCTGTTTACATGGACTTATGACCTGCAAAACATTAATCCTTATCAAAATAAATGATTTCATCGTCATAAGTACTTAATGTAGATATAATTTGCCATTTACAGCATCCAATTTGGTCGTATAGTTTAGAAAATATCGAAATATACATATTAGAACATATTATTCGCGCGATTGTGACCGTGCGCGGGAAGCGGCGAGGGAACATGCCAAAAGGCTGGGAAGAACAGGCCGGTATTCTATTGATTGTCAATTGTTTATTTTGTTTTCAATAATTAACTTTTAAATTTAAATAGAATAAAAATTATTTTTACTTTTTATTCTGATTCGTTTTTGTTAGGTAGGTAATTTAAGTGTTATTTGGTTTTTATTACATTAATAACTAATCGTGTTTGTAATTAATTCAACTATATATTTTTTAAATCTTAAACAATAATTCCGTAGTCCACGCGAGCGAAGCCGCGTGGGCCCAGCTAGTTTAAAATGAAATGGCCAAGTGCGTGTTGGGCACGCGCATGATAGGTTTCCGTAGTCATTACGATTTATAAACAAGAATTATATTATTTCAACGGACGCTCTGATAATTACAAAATAAATGCAAATATATCGTGACTGAAGGGTTAAAATCAAAAGGTCATATAACATTTTTTGTTGCATTTTAGGAGACCTATCTAAAGATACCCCACTCAATGGGTTAAGTGAAAAAAAATTTGAGAACAATTTTCAGTCTATGGGAGGGGGTCCAAAATAATTTTGACAGTGTTCGTTATAATTTTCAGTGAAAGTACTAACTCAAAGCTACATTCTAAATTTTTTTCAGATTTTTTGAAAAGATAGTTTAGAAATTAAGGGGGGGGGACGCTCTGATAACGACATTTAAATGCAAATATATCGTGACTGAAGGGTTTAAATCAAAAGATCATTTAACATTTTTTGTTGCATTTTAGGATACCTATCCAATGACATCACATTCAATGGGATATGTGAAAAAAAAATTGTGAGTTCATTTTTCAGTCAATGGGAGTGGGGGCCAAAATAATTTTGACAGTGTTCGTTATAATTTTCAGTGGAAGTACTAATTAAAGGCTACATTCATGAATTTTTTCAGATTTTTTAAATTGATAGTTTAGAAATTAGGGTGGGGGGGACGCTTTTATCACGACTTTGAACGCAATTATATCGTGACTGAAGGGTTAAAATCAAAATGTCATATTGCATTTTTTATTGCATTTTAGGAGACCTATCTAAAGACTCCCCACTTAATGGATTGAGTGAAATTTTTTTTTTGAAAATACTTATCTATGGAAAGGGGGTCCAAAAAAATTTTTTTTTCAAAAATATTATCATTTCTGTTTTTGGGTTATCAGTCTTCGTCTGTATACCAAATTTCATCTTAATCGGCTTAAAATTTTTGAGGACGGACGGACGGACGGACATGACGAAACTATAAGGTTTCCTAGTTTTCTACGGAAATCTAAAAATGTGTATATTTTTTTAAATTGAGGGTACCTATATCCGTAGGGGTGAATTGTGGTGCACAAAATTTTCAAAAAAAATTGTTAAATAACAGCTTTAATTGATTTTTCATAAAATCCAATTGAATTCAATTAATAACCCTATTATCGGGGGTGATTTAGTTTTTAAGGGTTGATGACTACCCTTATAACTTATTTGTGTTTTTTAACATACAATTCTGTTGAATACACAGTTTACTACACATGACAAAAAAATTCCACTGAATTTTTAGATACGATGTTTTAAAAAAAGTGTAAATTTTTTTAATTTAGGGTAGCTACATCCGTAGGGGTGAATTGTGGTGCACAAAATTTTCACAAAAATCTTCAAATAAGAGCATTGATTTCTTATAAAATCACACTTAAATTTAATATTCTACCCTACTATTTGGGGCGGTTTAGTATTTAAGGGTTGATGCCTACCCTTGTAATTTATTTGTGCTTTTTAACATACAGTACCGTAATATATACAGTTTACTACCTATTTTGTAAATTTCAAAAATTTATCTTTACCTATTAGCGCGCACATGTGATGCCAACCGAAGAATGTGACAAAACGTCGTAGCTACTGCTTATCGAGTTTTAGCCAAAAAGTTTAATATTACTATCCAAAAATTACATTAGGAAGTGTAAGCATTTTTTATATCAATGATAACATTTATTTTCTTACGCCATTGTTTTACTACGAATATGAATTTTTAAAAGTGCGCCAATGTTCGCGAGAATGCGAATATTTGTTACTAGTTGTTACCCTTAGCTTCGCTCGCGTGCATTTCTAAACCCCCATCTCCATGATATTTTTTTCCGCTGGATCGAATGAAACTAATTACAACCATTCATATGTGACGAGGGGGGTGAAATATTAATTACTAAAAAAAAATCCTCATACAAATTTTTCAACCCCCTTGCAATCCCTTAAGGATTGAATTTTCGGGATACGAAGTAGCCTATGTCCTTCCTCGGAATGCAAGCTATCTCACTGCCAAATGTCATCAAGATCGGTAAAGCGGTTTAGCCGTGAACAGATAACAAATAGACAGACTCAGAGACACACTTTCGCATTTATAAATTAAGTCTATGCGAGATAAGGGGTTGTTTTTACCCACAATAACCCCTCTTCCGTAGTATTTTTCCAGTCATATCGAACGAAATGATACAACTTTTCATATGTGACAGGGGGTGAAATATTAAATTTTTCTTTTTTTTGGTTTTCATTCATTATAGAAAATCGTAAATATCTCAACTCCTATGCGAGATAAAGAGTTGTTTTTCCCCCTAAAACCCCCGCTCATGTGGTATTTTTCTCGCCAGATCAAATAAAAGCAATTTCAACCCTTCATATGTAACGGAGGGTAAAATATTAATTACTAAAAAATATATAAATTTTTCCACCCCCTTGCAATTCCTTATGAGTTGAATTTTCGAGATACGAAGTAGCCTATGTCCGTCCTCGGGATGCAAGGCATCTCACTGCCAAATTTCATCAAGATCAGTTCAGCGGTTTAGCTGTGAAAAGGTAACAGCCAGACAGACAGACACACTTTCGCATTTATAATATTAGTATGGATATCTTATACAGTGTATCCCAGAATAGATGTAACAAAAGGTATAATGAACAAAAAAAATTCGAATTTCGGAATAACATTTGGGGATCGAGTTCTGCTTAATGTAAAACTAACGTATACCAAAAATTATGTTAAGAATATTTAAATACAAAAAATTATTTTAATACATAGGTACATAATATACACAATACACATAATGTTATATAAGATAAGAGTAGTTTGTTTAGTCTATTCACCCTAGCCCTGGTGATAATGTTTACATTTTGTGAAGTGGATCTGAGATGCAGATGCACAAAGAAAGACACATTTGCTTATCAGAGTATCTGTATGCAAGATTGCTTGCGAGCGTATGTTTTAAATATTGAGTAATTAAATACTATTTTACAAAATTATAAAGGAGTTTTATTTTAAAATTTTTTTTTAACATATCAGAAGTGGGATAGTGTACCTGTGTACCTAATCGTGAATACTGTGTGTGTAAAATTTGAAATTTTCTATACGAAAATAAAAACTGGAGGAATAACATTGTGTACCTAATAGTGAATACGGTGTGTAAAATTTGAAATTTTCTGTACGAAAAACGTGTGAAGTTTTCTGTGTGAAAATATATTTGAAACGATATTAATTTCTGTCCAACCATGGGAGATCAAGAAAATGATCCAATTGAAAATGCAGAGGAGCTGTATCAGCAACAACAGATCGAGAAACGAATAAGTGCCGCAATCACCCGAAAATTGGGTAGTGGGTCGTCCACTAGTGGAAAAGACACATCGATTGTAAATGGTGATATCATACCTCACTTTGATCCTGATATGAAATCATTGACTGTTACGTCATGGATTCAAAAAATTGAGCAGTTTGGGGAAATCCATAAATGGACGGACTACGAAAAAAATTTGTTTTATGCAAAATAAATTAAAGGGAGCTGCAAGAAATTGGTTTAATCGATTGGAGGATTATGATAAATCATGGCAGGAATGGAAAGAGCTAATTACACTCGCATTTCCTCGCTACAGTGACTATGCTACTATTCTGGAGGAACTAGTAGCTCGTGATAAGCGTCCTGAGGAAACGATGACGCATTATTATCATTCTAAGTTATCACTAACGCAACAGTGTAGACTTGATAATGATGCTACAATTTCGTGCATTATTAAAGGATTGCCCTTAGAATTGCAAGCAAACGCGCGGGCTTTTCAATGCACGAGACCTGATGAGCTCTACGCTGGATTTATTGCACCGATGGACAATTACCAATCGCCATCCTCGAGTTTTGCCAAGCGTTCTAATTACCAACCACCAAATTTTCTCAAACGTTCACGATATGAAGCTTATGTATCTCCATCATACGCGAAGAAACATAGGAATAACTCGTTCCCAAATAATGCTAAACGTTGTTATAACTGTGGGAAAAACGGTCATATCGCACGTGATTGCCAGCAACGTATTCCGCGTTGTTTTACATGTAACATGAAAGGACATTTAAGTAACGAATGTGAATCAAAACAAAAAGAAAAGCGTGATCAAATAAAAAATGTTAAAGTTATTGACTACTCAGAAATTAACAATACTTACAAGAAAGCATGCAAAATCAATGGCTATGATGTTGTTGGTTATTTAGACACAGGAAGTGAGGTAAATGTTATTTCAATGTGTGTAGTAAGACGGCTGGAATTGAATATACAGAAAAATGAAAACGTATTGAAGGGATTCGGTGGTAAATATGTTTTTTGTAACTTAGAGGCAACGTTTTCTTTGCTAATAGATGACGTGTCATTAGACACCACAGCAGTGGTTACCGACGAAGTGTTAGACGGTGGAATGGACATCATTATTGGTCAAACTGTTTTAAATACCGACGGACTATCAGTGGTAGTTAACAGTGGTGAAGCTAAGGTTGTAGAGGATTTATGTGATTATTTACGTGGAATAACTCTTAACGACTCTGCAGAACGCTCAAAAATAACATTAATGGAAAGTGTAAAAGTTTGTAGTGGAAAATCTGTACTAACGACAGTTAAAGTGAATGATGTGCCAGAAGGAACGAATGTATATACGGCGGAAAAGGCATATGCTTTAGGCCAAGCTGTCGTGTACGTGCCAGCTGGAATTCATCAGGCTCCACGATCTCAGTTGATCATCTCAAATATGGGCAATCAGCCTATCTATTTCATGGAGGGTCAGTTGATAAGCCGAGGTGATGCGTGTGCTGAAATTCAAGCATCTAATGAAAAACTTTGTCTGAGGGTGAGTACTTGTAATAATGCATGTAGCAATAAAATCAACATAGATGAGGTTGATGTAGATAAATCAGTAGGGTCAGATGCAGTTAAGGCTCTCAAAGAACTGTTGAATAAGTGGGGATGTTGTTTTGCGAGTACTACAAAGCAGTTGGGTGTCGTGCGAGATGAAAAACTGTCAATTGTGTTGAAAGATCCTAAACCTGTGTGTTATAAGCCTTACAGGCTGCCATTTAAAGAAAGAGAAATAGTACAAGAAAAAATTAAAGACCTTTTAGATGCTGGAATTATTAGAGAATCTAAATCTGACTTTGCAAGCCCAGTAATTTTAGTTAAAAAGAAAAACGGGGATCATCGTTTGTGTGTAGATTTCCGCGCATTGAATAAAAATACAGTGAAAGATGTCTTTCCAATGCCAAATATAGAGGAACAATTGAACTGTTTAGCTAACAAAACATATTTTAGTAGCTTAGATTGTAGTCAGGGTTTTCATCAAATACCTGTATCTGAAGAGTCTATAGCAAAAACGGCTTTTATTACTACTGAAGGTCATTATGAGTACTTAAGAACCCCATATGGTTTAATGAATGCACCATCCGTGTTTCAAAGATTAATAAATAAAATTATCGGTACTTTACATAATGAAAATATACTCGTTTATATGGATGACATTTTAATTCCTTCAACTACTGTAAAAGATGGTTTGTTCTTACTAAATAGGGTTTTTGATGTTATAAGTCAATCAGGACTTAAATTGAATTTGAAAAAGTGTTCCTTTTTAAAGTCAGAAATCGAATATTTAGGTCATACAATAAGTGCAACGGGTATTTCTCCAGGTAGTAAAAAGACAGAGGCTGTCGAGAAATTTAGAGTACCTCGTAATGTACATGAAGTGCGACAATTTTTAGGTTTAGCAGGGTATTTTCGCAAATTTATAAAGAGTTTTGCAATAATTGCGAGTCCTTTGACAAATCTAACGAAAAAGAATACTAATTGGTATTGGGGCGATCAGCAACAAAAAGCATTTGACTCACTAAAACAAGCGCTAGTTAATAAACCTGTGCTAACTTCATTTGATTCAAAACTAGAAACCGAAGTACATACAGATGCTAGTAGCAAAGGATTAGGCGGAATTTTGATGCAAAAACAATTAAATGGAGATAAGCAACCCGTGGCATATTTTAGTAGAGTGACTAGTAGTGCAGAGCAAGTGTACCATAGTTATGAATTAGAAACACTGGCAGTTGTCGAATCTTTAAAACGATTTCGAATATATTTATTAGGCATCCACTTTAAAATTATTACAGATTGCAGTGCTGTACGATACACTTTCACAAAACGCGATCTTATTCCACGTATAGCTCGTTGGTGGTTATTAATTCAGGACTTTGATTTTGAGATTTTACATCAGTCAGGTAAATTAATGACTCATGTTGATGCTCTTAGTAGAAACGCTATTTCTGTAAATATTACTCAAGTTGCGAATGTCGATGATTGGTTCTTAACGGTACAAATGCAAGATGATTGTTTGAGACAAATTGTGGATCAATTGAAGACAGGTACTAATGACTTTAAGGGAGAATATGTATATAAAAATAATCGTTTGTATAGGAAAACTCATATTGGAGAAAGGTTAGTTGTGCCTAAATCAGCAAGATGGCAAATAATGAAAAAATATCACGATGAAATTGGGCATCCAGGCCTTAAAAGATGTGAATCGCTAATTAAAGAAAATTACTGGTTTGCAAAGATGACGCGTTTTATAAAAAAGTATGTCTCTGCTTGTATTGACTGTGCATATAATAAGGGAAATCATGGGAGAAGTGAAGGCGAATTGCATCCGATCGAAAAAACTAGCGTACCAATGGATACAGTTCACGTAGATCATATCGGTCCATTTCCAAAAAGTAAATCCGGATACATGTACATACTTACAATTGTTGATGCGTTTACAAAATATTTTATGGTAATGCCGTGTAAAACTCTTGGTTCAAGTGAATGTATCAAACATTTACGCCAAATATTCGGTACTTTTGTTGGGTATCCTAGAAGAATCATTTCTGACAGGGGTAAGGCATTCACTAGTAGATATTTTACCGAATTTGTAAATAGTAAACAAATAAGACATATCTTGACAGCGGTATGTACACCAAGGGCGAATGGGCAAGTAGAAAGGTTTCATAGAACATTTTTAAATTCTATAAAACCTTCGATAGATAATGAAAAGCATTGGGACGACAAAATTGCAGAAATAGTCTGGGGAATGAATAATACAGTGAATGCAAGTACTAATTATACTCCGTATGAGCTGATGTTCAGCCATAAAGGGCGACTCTTAAATAATTTAGAAAATGTAACATCGGAAAAAGATGTTGTAATGAAACGAGAAAGAGCAGGTCGAAATTTAGAGAAAGTTGCTGAAAAAGCAAAAGAAAGGTATGATAAGAAACACAAGGCGCCAAGAAAGTATGTAAAGGGCGATTTGGTTTTGTGGAGGGATGGTATGTCCTGTGGTCGTACAGGAATCAATAAGAAACTTGATTCTTATTGTAATGGTCCCTATACTGTAATAAAGGTTTTAGGTAATGACAGATATGAAATTCGAAGTATAAAAGGGCTTAAAGGCTATAAAAATTTTAAAACAGTTGTGGCAGCTGACAGTTTGAGACGCTATTGTAGTACTCCCGGTACATCCAGTAGTTCTGAGTCTGATGATGAAATCAGAGATACAGAAGATTTGATTGATTTGCTTGAAAGTTAATAGTAATAAGTAAAATAAGATATACAGTTATCAGCTGTAGGACAGTGGTAAAAACAGAAATGTACTGTGTTCTAAATTAAATAAGAAAGCAGTCAGTGCTAAGTTACAAGGGTAGATTACTACCGAGAATAAATAATTAACATAGCAGGTCGCTGCTGAAAGAAAAAGCTAGACTATTTGTAGGTTGTAAGTTTTTATAAACTAAATGTAAACTGTAAGTTTTTGTAAGGGCAGATTTCTGCTGAGAATAATTAGTTAATAGAGCAGGTTGCTGCTGAATGAATTTTCGATTTGAGTGCAGGTTACTGCCGAGAATAAGTAATTAACATAGCAGGTTGCTGCTGAATAAATTTTGAATGCTTCGATTTGAGTGCAGGTTACTGCCGGAAATAAGTAATTAACAGAGCAGGTTGCTGCTGATTGTGAATGAATTTTTAATGCTTCGATATGAGGGCAGGCTACTGCTGAGGATAATTAATTAATAGAGCAGGTTGCTGCTGATTGTAAATATAATGCTTCGGTATGAGGGCAGGCTACTGCCGAGAAGAATCAGTTAACAGGGCAGGTTGCTGATTGTGAGTGAAAAATTTCGATCTGAGAATGATCAGTTAACAGAACAGGTTGCTGATGAGTGAAATGCTACGATGTAAGGGCAGGTGACTGCCGAGAATAATTATTCGACGGAGTATGTAAGTTGTTGAATGAAATGTTTTGATGTAAGGGCAGATTACTGTCGAGTAAAGTAGTTAACGTAATAAGTTACTGTTGAAAGAAATAGCTACGTTGGCAAATAACTGATTGAGGGAGACATTCTAATTCGAGTATGTATGGGATTGCGATGTACTGGCCACACACGTAACCTATATTTATTCGTATATGTCTTATAAAATCAGAAAATAATGAACTGAGAAAAAGTGAGCAGGTTTCTGCAGAAAAACAAAACAAAATATTTCGGTATATATTTGTTGAGAGAGAGCATTTCTATTACGATTGCTCAGTTGTAAATTTTATTATTACTGATTACGATGCACTGACCAAATATGTAAATGTAAGACGCGTGTGTCTTATGCTACTGATTGCATTCAAGTACAAGTACTCATATTACATGCTATAAATGAATGGCATTTTTGTGTAAAAAAAAAATTACAACTGTCCTAAAGCTGTTTACGCAAGGTAATGATACTGTGAGAAATGTTTGTATTTTTCCAGATTGAGTAAAGACGAGCATCACAAAACAATTCGCGAGGACGCGAATATTATGCAGGATGGCCGAATTGTTAAGAATATTTAAATACAAAAAATTATTTTAATACATAGGTACATAATATACACAATACACATAATGTTATATAAGATAAGAGTAGTTTGTTTAGTCTATTCACCCTAGCCCTGGTGATAATGTTTACATTTTGTGAAGTGGATCTGAGATGCAGATGCACAAAGAAAGACACATTTGCTTATCAGAGTATCTGTATGCAAGATTGCTTGCGAGCGTATGTTTTAAATATTGAGTAATTAAATACTATTTTACAAAATTATAAAGGAGTTTTATTTTAAAAATATTTCCTAACAATTAGTTGATTTGATTTTCTACAGGATATTTTACAAAGCAAAGTTGGAAAAAAAATAATAAAAATAAAAAAACAATTTCAATAAAAATTTTATTAGAGATATTTTTTGTGAAGTGAAAACTAGGGTTGGAAACAACATAATAACTAAATAATATTGTTGTTTCAAACCCTACTTTTCACTTCACAATAAAATATCTACTTACTTAATGTAATGAGTGTTATTTTTTTAATGCTCTGAAATTCGGTATAGGGTTACAAAATTGCATTCTAAACAAACTTTCGCAGATTTTTTTATAATTTGAAAAATATAGATAGTTTGGTCTTGGTTATTTTTACAACTTTGCTTTATAAAAAACAGCCTGTAGAAGACCAAATCAACTAATTTTTGGTGTACGTTAGTTTTTCATCAAGCAGGACTCGATCACCAAATGTCATTCCGAAATTCGAAAAAAAATTGTTCATTACACCTCTTGTTACATCTATCCTGGGACACACTGTATATGTACATATATGCTATACCTAATATTTATATTAACTGTTATATTAACTGCGGGGTCCTAGTTTGTATCCTGTTTTGCCTAATAATATATCCAGCGATAGTTGTATGTAAAGACATATATATGCATGCCTAGCTTATTCAAGAATACAAGAATGCTACTTGCCACTTACATTTTGTGCAGATAAAGCTAGCAGTAGTCCTGTTATGAAGCACGCATTGATTCTCACGAACCACATGGTGACAATGGACACCCAATACAACTACAAAAATAACGTCGAATACAAATAACAATGGACATTGTTATTCGCGCGTACATATAAACACAAATACACATAAACACACGCGCGATACACGGATGACAAGTGAATCAGAAGGTGCACTATGAGACAAATTCAGGCCAATGACTGACCTATTATTGAGGGGTGCGGAACCCTTACTAGCTTGATGTTGATGGTGGCTGCAAGAGCGCCGATCTGTCGGATGAAATTGGCAAAAGTATTAAAATTTGTGTCGAAACTATTGCGCATGCGCTGACGCATAAGGGTCGATTGTTTGGGTTCATGTGTGCAACAATAAAAACATGTTCAATGCAGTACCGTATCAACAGCAGAGAATTGGGGCAAGTGCCAAGGGCGCCAAAAAAGGTATTACCAAATTTTAATATGAACAACATTTTACGTAGTACTTTATAATTTTATATAAAGTATGAGGTACCAAATTTAAACAGAGAACATGCCCAGATTTATATTTCCTGAAAACTCCTTAGCAAAATTTGCTCCGGAACACCCTCAACCAAGGGCCCAAAGTTTGGTTTTGCAAGGATTTTGTAAACACTGTATCTAATGAACGGAATGTTCAATCAACTCGGCCTTTCGCATTTTAAACAGATTATTAAATTTTCTACAACCTTTTTAATTATTATTTTAACCAAAAATAATTGTATACCTTTCAAAATGGCGGTCAAACTAAAAAATTTACTTTAAAAATGCGAAATTTTGAGTTTGACAGCCTTTATAATAGGTATAAAGTTATTTATGACCAAGAATGTGTTATAACTGATTGTAGTACATTTAATTGTCTTTTCAAAAAATTAAAAAAGGGGTTAATCGGACTTTTAGTTCACTGGATATAGTAATTTTACGATACCATTGCAATATCTAAATATGTTACAGTAAATATGTATGTTCATACATATTTAGATTCGAGTCTTGTGTTTGGCGATATGGTACACTGAAATTACTAATCTCATAAACTTCGGAAAGGTCTGAAAATGTTCTCATTCAGTCTAGTATTAAGATTTATTTTAAATTAGTTCAATAATAGGTTTTGTTTGTATTTATTCTTCCAGTACGCAATATAGGAAGATGTTAAATGTATACAGGTACATTAAAATTGCATTTTTACATTACAATAAAATTTTGAAGTTTAGAAAAATGTATGCGGTACAAAATTTTTAGAGCAATTAGAAAATAATGAGATGTATATTTGAAAACTCCCTAGAAAAGTAGAGCCCGAAACACCCTTAACCAAGGGCCTAAAGTTTTATTTTACAAGGATTCTGTATCTAATGAACGGAATATTCGATCTACTCCGTCGTTCGCATTTCAAACAGATAATTAAATTTTCTACAACCTTTTTCATTATTATTTTAATCAAAAATAATTGTAAACCTTTCAAAATGGCGGTCAAACTGAAAATTCTACATTAAAAATGATTTTTTTTTTAGTTAGGCAGCCATTTTGAATAACATAAAATTATTTTTGTTAAAACAGTCTTACAGTATATTATTTCACATTTAATTATCTATCCAAAACATAAAATATGGTGTTAATCTGATTATAGTTACAGTAATTTCACGATACCATTACAATATACTTACTTCAAAAAAGTCTGAAAATGTTCTTCATATAGTCTACTATTAAGATTTATTTTAAATTAATTCAATAATAGGTTTCGTTCGTATTTATTGTTATTCTTCCAGTACGTAATGTAGAAAGATGTTAAATGTTGCTTTTTTACAATACAATAATTTGAATTTTAGGATAATGGATAAGGTACTAAATTACGCAACATGTCATTCTTGAGATATCAAGGGAGCATTTGCCCCGGGCGGCAGTTTGTTAAGTGCGGCAAAATTGTGGAGCGGCAAATTCGAAAAAAATGGTCTTCAATTTTTTATATTTAGCATAGGTATAGTGCGGGGGGGGGGGGATTTTCCATCTGCCCCGGGCGGCAGTAACCTACGGTACGCCACTGGGGGCGGGGGGTTGCGTTAATGTTCATTACTGGATACGAGTTTTGTATAATATCCAGTTATGAATACGATGTTTGTAAATTATATTGTACTCATTACTGGGTGTACAAAATGATGAGCAAATGAATTAAAATAATTATAAATATAATAATAAATTTGAAATCATCCTATTTGAATAAAGTCAGGCCCGTTATAAGAAAAATTTAGAATTGGTATTATTTTATGCAAAAATATATAAAATATAAATAAACTGGAAAATAATTTTTATGTTTATGTATTATAGTTTAATTACTTTTTAAAATTCAGGGCCGGCCGAACGGCCAGGCGACCCAGGCGATAGCCTGGGGCGCCAATTTCGCGGGGGCGCCAATTTCGTGGGGGCGCCAATTGTTTTAAACATATTTTCTATGTTCTGTTCTAGGGCGCCAAATTTAAACTGTATATATTTTTTGAATAATAGTTTTGATTTTTAAATTAAAATTGTTAAAAACTTATTTGCGATCGGCTATGATAGAAGAAAGGTTGAATAATTTGGTTATTCTTTCAATTGAAAATAAAGTTGTAGCAAACCTCAATCTTGAGACAGCAATCGAAAATTTTGCAGACATGAAAGGCAGGAAGAAATATTTTATATAATTTTAGTTATACACTCACGGAAAAAATTAAAGGACCACTTTTATTTTTCGAAAAAATTGCTCATTTTCAAAGTAATGCCGATAGGTCAAATATGATCCGTTTTTTACTTATAGGATATGAAAATTGAAGGAAATTTTATCATCTTTTCGAATTTAGAGGTATTTTTGTGTTATTAAACTTATTTTTGTGACCAAATCGCGGTTTAATAAAAAATAAAAAAATTAATTTTTTTTTGCAATTTTGAAAGATGCCCACGGGGATGTTAAATTTTTTTTCTAAAATTTCAAGATAACCCTTTTGTAGGAAATTTTTTCAGCTTTAAAACGCTTTTTCAAATTTGTTTTATAATTTTTTGGTGTTGCGATATTCGAGTTTGAATGAAAAAAGTACCAAAAAGTTTTAAACGACCATAAAGGGTCTAATGTTGATCGCACAGAAAATAAAAAAAAATAATATTAAAGCTTAAATAATCACCTATTGTCTAGTAGCATTTAAAAAAAAAATTATTTTAACTTAACCCTTCAAATACGAAAAACAAAACAATGTTTGAATTGAAATAATCCTGTAAAAATAACCTTTTTTTAATCATAGATCTTATGTATAAAATGTATCCAGAAATTAAGTTCTATAAAAGAATATGAAAATTAGACTTATTACCTTCTATGTGAACAAAGATTCCAGTAAAAATCTTTGAATTTGGCTGAGAAATTGCATTTTGAATTTTTTGTATACGTTTAGGACTTGACCGTACTTTTTATAACAAGTTTTTCTTTGGGATTTTTTTTTCGAAGAACAATCAATTTTTGAGAAAAATTGTAAGAGGGAAAAAGTTTTTCTTTCTTGTTATAGAATATTCATAATTTTTTTTCAGATGTTTTATATCAATATTGTGGGATCAAGTTTATTTTTAATAGGGTACTTTTTCATTCAAACTTGAATATCTCGGCATCAAAAAATGTGACAATCATTTTTTTAAAAGCTTTTTGAAGCTGAAAAAATTTACTAAATGATGAATATCATGGAATTTTGAAAAAAAAATCATACATCCTCGTGTGAAATTTCTATAACTGCAAATAAATAATTAATTTTTTTTTAGTTAACTACGTGTGGACAAAAAAATTCAGTTACTTTGAACGAATAAGCGGTGAAAATTCAATGAAAATTAATTTAACTGTCGAAATCAAGAGTATTTCATATGTTGTTGAACGTTTTTTCATGACCACACGCAGTTGACTAAAAATTTAAAAATTGAAATTTTTTGCAATTATGGAAGTTTCACACGGGGATGTATGATTTTTTTTCAAAATTCCATGATATTCATCATTTAGTACATTTTCTCAGCTTAAAAATGCTTTTTAAAAAATGATTGTCACATTTTTTGATGCCGAGATATTCAAGTTTGAATGAAAAAGTACCCTATTAAAAATAAACTTGATCCCACAATATTGATATAAAACATCTGAAAAAAAATTATGAATATTCTATAACAAGAAAGAAAAACTTTTTCCCTCTTACAATTTTTCTCAAAAATTGATTGTTCTTCGAAAAAAAAATCCCAAAGAAAAACTTGTTATAAAAAGTACGGTCAAGTCCTAAACGTATACAAAAAATTCAAAATGCAATTTCTCAGCCAAATTCAAAGATTTTTACTGGAATCTTTGTTCACATAGAAGGTAATAAGTCTAATTTTCATATTCTTTTATAGAACTTAATTTCTGGATACATTTTAAACATTAGATCTATGATTAAAAAAAGGTTATTTTTACTGTTTTGTTTTTCGTATTTGAAGGGTTAAGTTAAAATAATATTTTTTTTAAATGCTACTAGACAATAGGTGATTATTTAAGCTTTAATATTTTTTTTTTTTATTTTCTGTGCGACCAACATTAGACCCTTTATGGTCGTTTAAAACTTTTTGGTACTTTTTTCATTCAAACTCGAATATCGCAACACCAAAAAATTATAAAACAAATTTGAAAAAGCGTTTTAAAGCTGAAAAAATTTCCTACAAAAGGGTTATCTTGAAATTTTAGAAAAAAAATTTAACATCCCCGTGGGCATCTTTCAAAATTGCAAAAAAAAATCAATTTTTTTATTTTTTATTAAACCGCGATTTGGTCACAAAAATAAGTTTAATAACACAAAAATACCCCTAAATTCGAAAAGATGATAAAATTTCCTTCAATTTTCATATCCTATTGTTAGAATAATAGTTATAACACTTTATACTTTAATCCTTTATTAAACATTACATTGTTTTATCAAAATCATTTTTAACAACCTTTCTCCATAACACACTCTTATTATTATTATCTCTTGTCTTCTCTTAAGTTAGCCACACGTTAACCTGACAATACTAAAATCACTTTCTCAACACGCCTCCTTAATTTTATATTGTCCTTTTTTAAACTTATACAAAAAAAATTATTCATCATATTTTAAATTTAACAAATCTCTAAATTTTTCGAATTTACATCTCCCTAAGGATTTTGTTAGTATGTCTGCGATCTGATCGTCAGTTGAAATTTTTCTTATACTTATTACATTTTTCTTTTTTAAATCATTTACAAATTGATAACTAACGTCTATATGTTTTGAATTTTTCACAAATTTCCCTTTTTCAGCGAGCGCGATGGCTCCTGTATTGTCTTCATTAATAGTCACTGGAAAGTCAATTATCACTTCTAAATCACTTAGAATCCCTTTAACAGGTAACACTTCTTCTACACAGTCTGCTAGGGCATAATACTCTGCGTGAGTAGAGGCTCTTGAAACTGTTTTTTGTTTTTGCGTTTTCCATAACACTGGATTTCCGTAAACTCTTATTAATATTCCAGTTGTTGATTTTCTGTCGATTATATCTGCTGCCCAATCAGCATCTACGTAGGCGTCAATTTCTTCAGTAAAGTGAGAATCATATTTAAGTTTGATATGTCGAGATGAATACAAATATTTCAGAATGCGTAGAGCATATTTGTAATGTGTACCATTGTAACTGTTTTGATAACGACTCAAATAGTTCACTGGGAAGGATACGTCCGGTCTAGTTCCGTTAGCTATATATAATAAAGCTCCAATTACATTTCTATATTTTACTTTATTATCAACACTTTCTGCTGGCTCTAATTTTAAGTTAATTTCCATTGGTGTTTTAAAAGTTTTTGAATCTTCAATTTGATATTTTTCAGCTAAGCTTTCTATGTATTTTTGCTGGCTTAGTAACATTTTCTTTTCACTAGGATAGTATTCAATTTCAATTCCCAAATAATTTTTAATTTGGTTTAGATCTTTCATACGAAATCTTCGATTTAATACTGTTTTCATCATATCAATAGTCTTTTTATCAGCTCCACAAATTAATAAATCATCTACATATAAAATAATATACATTTGATTGTTATTCATTTTTCCTGTATACAAGCAATAATCATAGTTGGATCGTTTAAAGTTAACACTTGCCATGAAATTATGAAAACATTCATACCAATCTCTTGGGCTTTCTCGTAAACCATATAACGATTTCTTTAGCAAACAAACCTTGTTCGGCTTTGTTTTGTATCCATCTGGAGGATAAATGTATACTTCTGTTTTAATATCACCATTCAAAAAAGCTGTTTCAACATCCATTTGTTCAATTTCCCAACTGTTTACACAAGCAACTGACAATAATATTTTTAGTGTATTCATTCTTGCAACCGGTGCATATATTTCTTCATCTTCTTGGTATATTTGTTGAAAACCTTTAGCAACAACTCGAGCTTTATATTTGCCATCTGACTTAATTCGATAAATCCATTTTACTTCAATAATTCGTTTATCAATTGGTGTATTTACTAATGTCCAGGTATCATTACTTTCTAAACTGTGAATTTCTTCTTCCATTGCTTTTTTCCATTTCTTTGATTCTGAACAATTTGTAGCTTCTTCATAATTCTCAGGTATTGTCGCATTTACATAATTTATATAAATCACATGGTCTTCATATTTCTTTGGTAACTTTGTTTCTCGTCTTGGACGTTCAATTTTTCTAACTTCTTTAATTTCTTCCGTATCTTCAATGTTATTCATTTTATCAATCTTCGGTTCTTCATCTTCTTCGAGATGAAGTTCTTCATTTTCTTTATCAGTACTATAATCATCTCTAAATCTAATATATTTTGTATTCTCTTCAATAAATTGCACATTTCGACTAGTTATTATTTTATCATCAACCAGTATTCTATACCCTGTATCTGTATAACCAATTAAGATACCTTTTACTGCCTTTGCATTTAATTTCGAAGATCTTATTTCTTCAGGAACTCTCACATAAGCTACGCTTCCAAATAAACGTAAGTTTGATACATCAGGCTTCTTGTTAAAGAATATTTCATACGGAGTTCTCTTTAATTTTGTATTTGTTAATAGTCTATTTCCAATGTAAGCAGCTGTATATACACATTCTGGCCAGTATTTCTTATCCAACTTAGCTTCTGAAAGTAGACATCGAGCTCTATCCATTATGGTTCTATTATATCTTTCAGCTACTCCATTGAGTTCATGTGTGTAAGGCGGTCCAGGTCTTAAATAAAAACCTTCATTTCTTGCTAAATCGTAAAATTGTTTGTTTATATATTCTCTTCCATTGTCACAACGAACTTCCTTAACTCTTCTACCAGTTTGATTTTGCATCAATTTAATATATTCAACAAATCGATCGTAGACTTCACTTTTTTGTTTTATACAATATACCACTGCAATTTTACTGTAATCATCAATGAATGCTACAAAGAATTTTTCACCTTTGTGACCTGTTTGTTTTATTGGTCCGTTCACATCTGTATGTACTATTTCAAGGAGATCATTGGCTCTGCTTCTATTGTTATCAAACTTCAAATTTGACATTTTATTTTCTAAACATATTTCACATTTCAAAAAATCATCTTCCATCCTTTTTGGCATCCCTTCAAGTAGTTGACAATTACTTAACTGTTTTAAGACTTTGAAATTTACATGCCCCAAAATTCTATGCCATCTTTCTTTATTTGTCATATCCATATTACATTTATACGTATTTGCTTTGTTGTGTTTATTTTTAGCAGCGATTCCATGTAATTCAAATAGTTTTTTGTTTTGTTTACCAATTGCAATTAATTCACCTTCTCTGTTGTATATGTTAGCACTGTCCTTTTCAAAAAGAATGCTATTGTTTTGATTTAAAATACTTGAAACGCTCAGTAAATTTCGTTCCATTTTTGGTACATAATAAACATTTTTAATTTCAGTTTCTATCAGTTCATTTGAAACATTAAAATAACTGACAATTGTTCCTTTCTTTTCAGATTGTAGTGAGTAACCATCACCTACTTTGACATTAACAGGACTTTCTAAATTTACACATTCAGAAAAATATTTGTCTGTATTTACAATATGATCCGAGCATCCACTATCCAATAGCCACTTAATATTTTCTTTGTTTTCTTGTAACGATTGTTTATTTTTATTATCTTGTTCAAGTTTTGATGACATAACTTCTACCGGAAATGAATTTTTACTGTCATTGTCTTCAACCATAGAATTTCCAGCTATTCTTGTTGAATTGCTTCTACTAAATTGTCTTGATGTATCACGATAACTCATATTTGTTCGACAAAAACGTTCTATGTGACCAAATAAACCACACTTGTAACATTGTTTCCATGAATTATTTGTCTTGCTTGAATATCTTGCGCCTCCTGACATTTGGTAATTTCGTGATCTACTTGATTGATCATTGTAGTAATTTTTCGAATTGTAATTGTTACTTGATGACTGTTTATTAGCTTGCTGATATGTACTACTTATATTTCTTCGCGTTTGAGAATTGAATGCTTGAAAGTTACTCTTAGCTCTCTCATTTGTACTTTGTCGTTTTTGAAATTCGACTATCATTTTACTTTTAATGTATTCCACAGATTTATCCTTCTCTGGTAAAGCGTCTATTACATCGACTATATGTGACATGTTCTCAGGTAATGCTAACAGTAAATAATTTAGTTTATCTTCATTGTTCACAACTTCTCCTGCATTTTTGAGTTTATTTATTTGTTGTTCGAATTCATTGAAAAATTCTGTTGGCTCTTCATTATCTTTCATCTTTAGTTGGAGTAATTTTCTTTTGCATAATAATTTGACTGCACTGTTTTTCATTAAATAGATTTCATCTAGTTTATTTATCATATTTTTTGCTGAATCTTCTGAGATTATCAATTCTAATTGTGTGTTTGTTATGCTGTTAACTATATAGTTCTTTGCTTTGATTTCTTTCTTTTTCCACTCTGCCTCTTTTATACCTTCTGGCTTCTTTAGTAATGTAATCACTTCACTACATTCCTTCATTTCCAGAAATAATGTTAATCTAAATTTCCATTTCTCGTAATGTGTTCCATCGAAAATTTGCAGCATCAATTCTTCTTTTCGATTGTTGGCCATTTTCACATAATGTTCAATAATCGTTTTTGTTTCTTTTTTTTTAGGTTAACCACGTTTTTTTATTTATTCTTCTTTACTTTATCTTTTTCATTAAATTTTACAAACCACGTACTCTTGCTACCATGTTAGAATAATAGTTATAACACTTTATACTTTAATCCTTTATTAAACATTACATTGTTTTATCAAAATCATTTTTAACAACCTTTCTCCATAACACACTCTTATTATTATTATCTCTTGTCTTCTCTTAAGTTAGCCACACGTTAACCTGACAATACTAAAATCACTTTCTCAACACCTATAAGTAAAAAACGGATCATATTTGACCTATCGGCATTACTTTGAAAATGAGCAATTTTTTCGAAAAATAAAAGTGGTCCTTTAATTTTTTCCGTGAGTGTATTATATATTATTTATCAATAATATTATATATTATATTATTATATTACACTAATGAGTTAATAAAAAGTGTATTTAATGGAATTTTTCATTTTTCTATACATTTAATTCATTTCGATATTTTTCTCACACGCTTTTTTTTTGTTTTTTTTTGTGCGGATAATTTTTAATGATCGTCACTGTAGCGGGGTGGGGGGAGGGCGTAAAAAAAATCTCGCCTGGGGCGCCAGAATTGCAAAGGCCGGCTCTGAGTCTTTAATTAACAAATAATATTAAATAATTAGAGTAGTATTAAGAAATGTTTTTATAATATTTATATTATAAATCAAAATAAAAACAAACTTGTTTGTTTAAACGTCAAAATTTATTAAAGAAGAGGAAACCGCAAGCTTTCGATTCACAGAATCATCGTCAGGCTAATAATAAAGATTTAAATTTGAGAACGATGTCGTTATCTCAATAAAATTCATGTGACTGAATTTTATTGAGATAACGACATCGTTCTCAAATTTAAATCTTTATTATTAGCCTGACGATGATTCTGTGAATCGAAAGCTTGCGGTTTCCTCTTCTTTAATAAATTTTGACGTTTAAACAAACAAGTTTGTTTTTATTTATATTTAACGTCACTACTATTATATTATTATATTATAAATCATACACAAAGTTGTGAAAAAAATTTAAAAAAATTGTTTAGT
Source organism: Sialis fuliginosa (assembly GCA_961205875.1). Taxonomy (NCBI): domain Eukaryota; kingdom Metazoa; phylum Arthropoda; class Insecta; order Megaloptera; family Sialidae; genus Sialis; species Sialis fuliginosa. The sequence continues at coordinate 35,188,310 of OY540811.1, forward strand.
TGGTATAATTAAACCAAATTTTTAGTAACTTGGACAGTCCCGTATTAACTTTTTTTATTTCAAAAATATACAATGAAAGAAAATAAAATTTAGGTATTAACAATTTTGTATAATGAATTGAAACTAAAATAAGAAAAATATAATAACTCACCCCCCTGTCAACTATAAAGGGTTGTTATTAGATTCATTCGATCGGGCAGAAAAATACTACAAGAAAGGAGTTTTAGGGGGAGAAACAACCTCCTATCTTGCATAGTAACCGAGATATTTACGATTTTGTATAATGAAAACAAAGCAAAAAGAATTAATATTTTATCACCTGTCACATATAAAGGGTTGAAATTAGTTTCATTCGATCGGGCGGGAAAAATACTACGGGAGAAGGGAGTTTTAAAGGGGAAAACAAATCCCTATCTCGCATAGGAAGCGAGATATTTACAATTTTGTATAATAATAATTGGGCACTTATAATAATATTTATCTACACGCACTAAAAAAAAAATAACTTTTACAAAACCAATATTTTTAAATTCCGAGTTGCAAGCCCTAACATTAGTTTTTCTTATGGGCCACTAAGTTGGCTATAACATATTTGAATCTGTTTTTTTACTCTACTTTACAACAATATGTAACTTGTCATATTTATTTTCGAAAATAAGTCGAAGTACTAAATACTAGTAATATTTATAAAGTATTTTATTACAAACATTTAAGTAGGCCATGAAAAACAACAAACATTATGTATAATGTTCTGTGATAACAAATTAATATTTGAAAACAATAAACTATTACAAAAAAAATTATACCTACTTATTTTTTTCGATACAAGTTACATACAATTGTAAAGTAGAGTAAAAAACACGTTCAAATATGCTATTACAATTAGTGGCCCATACAAAAACTGAAGTTAGGGCTTGTAACTCGGAAACTAAAAGTGATACAAAAATTCAAAATACACCAATCAATTCAATCAACACAAAAAGTTTTTCGAAACCGCAAACAAAAAGTACATATCTACTTTGACAAAAGAATTTTTAGATTTTTGGGTATACTGCCTAAACTACATAGAATTATTAATATTTTTTGTTGTAGTAATACTCACATCTTCAATACAAATACATACATAATTCATCTAATTTAACCGAATTTTACCAATTAGGAAATCCCCATGCTTTTCACGCTTATCTTGGCCAGTCTATATATTTGACTTGAAAAAATATTTTCTTGACAGAAGAAAGTTGTAGATAGAGATATTTCTCGAATCTTAGCCAGTTTAGTTTCGCTCTGTCCGTCCGTCTGCCTGTCTGTCTGTCTGTCTGTATAAATAATGACGATGATTCTGTGAATCGAAAGCTTGCATTTATAAATTTTCTTCTATAGGTTTCCAACTTTTTGAACCTTCTGGGCCGCATAGCATAAACTCAATTTACTAAGGGCCGCAGGCCAGAATATAAAACTGAAAACCTTTTTTTTTTTTTTAGTCGTGCTAATTTCGATGCAGGGTTATTGTTATATTTTTTTTATTATCCTCGCGGGCCGCACCGAAGATCCTCACAGGTTGGACAAGCTTGGTTTAGACCAGTGGTCACCAAACTACGTCCCGAGTTTTTCATTCGGCTCCTGATTTTTGTATATAAATATTTATTATACATATAAGAAATATGAATTTTATATAATTTAAGGATTCGATGTAAATATGTGTATTTATCCACGATACATGTATTACATACGTAGTTTTTACTATATAATGCTATATATTAATCCCAGAGGGAATAATGAATAATTTGAGAAATTGTGATTGGTGCACAAGCGGGTATAATGGTCATTATACCCGCTTGTGCACCAATCACAATTTCTCAAATCCATACTAATATTGTAAATGCGAAATTGTGTCTGTCTGTCTCTCTGTCTGTTTGTTACCTTTTCACGGCCACACCGCTGAACCGATCTTGATGAAATTTGGCAGTGAGATAGCTTGCACCCCAAGGACGGACATAGGCTACTTCGTATCTCGAAAATTCGACCCCTAAGTAATTTCAAGGGGGGTGGAATTTTTTATTTTTTTTTAGTAATTAATATTTTACCCCCCGTTAAATATGAAGGGTTGTGGTTGGTTTTATTCGATTCGGCGGGAAAAATACTACGGGGGCGGGAGTTTTAGGGGGAAAAACAACCCTCTATCTCGCATAGGAGCCGAGATATTTACGATTTTGTATAATGAAAGAAAACTCAAAATAAGAAAACTTTTATATTTTACCCCCTGTCATATATGAAGGGTTGTAATTGGTTACACTCGATCTGGCGGGACAAATACTACGACAGAGGGGTTATTAGGGGTCAAAACAACCCCTTATAAGAGTCGAAATATAAATATAATGAATGAAAACCAAAATATAGAAAAAAATTATTTTATATTAATTTGAGGTTATGTATGTATTCAGTTGTGTTTTATGAAAGTAATTCAAATAGTCGTGGATAAAGTACAGTATACTACTCGCAATAATGGCTATTACCTCGGAATTTCTTCTCCCTCGCCGCTACGCGGCTCGGTTCGAAAATTGTCCTCGGTAATAATAGCTATCATTATTGACTCGTGGTATAATATACTATTATCTACATTTGAATAGATATTTTCCATTATATGTTATATACACTATTTACCATGGGCGCCGGGAGGGGGTGCAAGGAGGTGCACTTGCACCCCCCTGGCAAAAAAAAAAACTAAAAAAATTAAGATATACAATTTTTATTTTTAAATTCATCTACATTATTATGACGATGAAATCATTTATTTCGATAAGGATTAATGTTTTACAGGTCATAAGTTCACGTAAACAGAACCCAAACATTTTTAATATTTTTTTCTTTGTAACATAAAAGCAGTCATTGTGGCTTAAATATAAAAGTTAGATACATATGTGGTTTCGCGGACTTTATTTTAGATGTTTTGATTATACACAATTATTTACTACATTATTTTGTTCAATATTTAACGGTTTAGGCAGCGTATTGCAAAAGAGCGCGCTGGCGGCAAACTTTTTTCCGAATTGATTTACTATATTATTATCGTCACTGTTTATTCCTTATGTTACCTAACGTAACAAAATATATCCTATAACCTGACCAGAGAATATATCTATGAATAAGAAACAAAACGTAAATCGGATAAATGGTTCTCGAGTTATAAGCACACTAACGGACAGAGAGGCAGAGATATTTTATCATCTACAACTTTTATCTAAAATCTAAAACATTTATAACATTTGAACATCGCTTCTTGGTGACGTATTCCCACGGCAAACGCTGATTGGCGAAGCAGCTTATGAGGCTTGTACTTTACATCGTGCCTTGATCTATGCCACATAACATGTTTGTATCTTTATTCTGTGGGTTTGCTACACGTTGACAGATGACAGATACATAACCTACATAACCAAAAATAATATAGTCAAATATTTATTTTCAATGTTGCAAAAGTATTTTTTATTAATTTTAATTAATTTTATGTTTTTTACAATTATTAAAGGATGGGATAACGATGAATTAGAAATTTTCGATTTAGTTGAAGAAATAAATAAAAACTTTTATACGGTTCTAAACGTACCTGAGGTAACTTAAATATCATAATAATATTATAAAATGAAATAATAACATTAACATTTTTAATAAAAGGATGCCAACGCAACCGCAATTCGTAAAGCTTTTAGAGCTTTATCTTTAGTACTTCATCCAGACAAAAATGATTCACCAGATGCTGATCAGCAGTTCCGACAGTTAGTTTCTATATATGATGTACTTAAAGATCCTGGTAAAAGAGAACATTATGATAATGTTTTACGAAATGGGTTGCCAAACTGGCGATCAGCAGTTTATTATTATCGACATTATAGAAAAATGGGTCTTATGGAGATGACAATTATATTAGTAATTTTAATATCTATTGGACAGTATGCAGTAGGATGGGCGTCTTATGTAGAAAAGAAATTTACAGCTGTAAGAATAATATTTATGATAGATAATATGTAAAATTAAAACATGTTAAGGATTTCCAAAATTCATCAATCGTATATGAATTCCATTAATTATGAGTATAATGTGTTTATTAGATTATTTTATAATAAATAACTGATAAACAAGAAAAAATATATTCTACAATATCTAAAAATATTCAAGAAATACTGTATCCTGTGGTTTGACTTAAAATTATGTTGTAAATGTGTTTAAAAAAAACTCAATATTATTATTTTAGATACTTTTAAACATTAGTTGACCAAACTCTTTGTTAACAAATTGACAACAAACTACTATTTATAACTTTAAACTTTCTAGGAACAATTATTAGAATCAAAACTGAAGAAGCAACAAAAGAAAGCAAATAAATTAGGAAAGACTACGGTTACACTTGAAGATATCATTGAACAAATTCCAGTTCCACGTTTAACAGATACATTGCCTATACAAATTCCTAAATTAATTTGGAAAACAATAACAGGCATCCCTTCAGCAATTCGTGCTGTGCAAACATATATTGATGAAGAGAAACAAAGGAAGGAACAAATGAAGAAAGAGTTAGTAATTAATGTTATTTCATACTTGATATACTTGACAATCATGATACAATTAATACAGATATGGCATTCCCGAGTTTCATTTTGACACTGTTCTGCGTATGACATCACAAGAGAGTTTGTATGTTTACATATAGTTAATACGTTTATATGGATACATAACACAGTAGGTTTTTTTATCGTTCTTATAGTTATCCAAATTAAATTTTATATTAAAAGACATATTAATCAGACACACTGAGCACCATATGTATATATGTGTATATAATAATATCATATATTAATCTACTAGTAGATTAATATATGATAATATACTAATAGTGACGTTAAATATATAAATAAAAACAACTTGTTTGTCTAAACATCAAAAATTTAATAAAGAAAAAGTATTTGCAAGCTTTCAATTCACAAAATCATCGTCAGAGAAAGATGTCGTTATCTCAACATGAATATTGTTTATCTTGTGACATCATTTGACAACTACTCCAAACAGAGTGATGCCATATCTTCTTATAATTGTATCATGCTCAACAATCACTAAATTAAGATATGTTTTAAATTTTATGAAAATCATATTTTAATTAAAATATCTCTTGAGATATTTTAAAATAGTTTTTTTTTTTTAATAGAGTAGAAGACGAAAAACAGAGACAAATTGAAGAAGAAGAGAAACAAAAAAGAGATAAAGAATTGCGTAAACGTCGGAAGCAGATGTTTGTACTTCCAGAAAGAAGTAAAGATGATGACATTTCTTGCATATTGGATCCTGTTGAAGGTCCTGTTACTCCAGTTAAATTAAAACTTCCATTGATAAGTGGAGGACTTTGGACAGATGATGATTTAGCTGAACTGGTTCATTTAGTAAAAAAATATCCACCAGGTACAAGTGAAAGATGGGAACGGATAGCAGAAATAATGAATAGGTACATACATAAGTACACACATTTACCTGTTTAATGGGGAACATATGAATAGACGGTAAAAAAATAGATGAATTTTGGAAATTATTATCTCAAAAACTATTTGTTCCATTTCATCCAGGTTTGTTTTATTTTAAAGAATATACATTGAGGTATGTTTACAAATTTTTTTTACGAATTTATATTGACTGGGAGCACTACTGTCGTGGTTGGCGTCAAACATGTCTCTCGATGCGGTCTCCAGGATTATTGGCAGTCGGTGATCTAAAAAAATAATGTTTAAAAAAATAATTTTATTAAATAAAAGCATACTTACTGTTTTGATCCCTGGTTTTAAATGATCACAGTTTCTTTTTTTTCTAGTAATACTGCATATTGCAATTAATTGTCCTACCATCTGTTTATATTATTAAATAAAGTTGAATTTTTTTTATAGATCAGTGCCAGAAGTTACTCATATGGCAGCAAAAATGAAAGAAAATTGTTATCGTCTACCTGAGCAGATAGTCGAAACAGATATATTACAGCAACCAGATCCACCCAAAAAAATAAAAACCAAAGGTGGAAAATTAAACATGGAAGATAAACAAGATATGGCAAAAGATATTTCTTGGAGTCAGTTACAACAAAAGGCATTGGAAAATGCATTAGCAAAGTATCCAAAAAATACCACAGCAGATCGATGGGATAAAATAGCAAAATGTGTTCCTGATAAGACCAAGGTAATTTCATTTTAAATATTTTGCATTTGGTTAGTTTAGACTAGGACAGTGGTCTTCAAACTGTGATCGGCGGAACCTCAGGGTTCCACGATATCTCTCTGGGAGTTCCGTGAGTCAAAAAAATTGAAAAAAGCACTCTAGTTGACTACTGTTTATTAACTAAAAAAACATCTGCCAAGTAAATGCAAAGTGCATCCTCGTGCAAAATTCATCAAACGTAGTTAGTTATTGAACAATTTAAATAAAAACCGATAAAGTGTTCAGATAAATTACCTGGCATTGGTTTACCATTTAATTTTCGTACAGTTTTACTTAAAATATATTAGTTCGAAATTTTTCTTAAGATTGTCTTAAACATGAAAGGAAAGATCAAGTTAAAATTTGGAAATCGGAGAACAATTTTTTTTTCTCATTTTAAAATGATCACAAAGCTTCATCAATTTTTCTGCGACCCCCAAAATATTTTTCGTGACCCCCACTTTAAGAATCACTGGGTTAGAGTATATATAATACTGGAAGCAAAGTAGTACGTTAAAAACTATCTTTATCAGCGCACACACACATATTAGTTATTGCATTACATGTCTATGCCTGGCCCTCTTAAAGGCACTACAGATGAGCGCTTACTTTGCCTATGTGTAACGCTGGCACTAATTATTTATGATGTTTTTGTGTTGCAGGAAGAATGTGTACTTCGTTATAAATACCTTGTAGAGTTGGTAAAGAAACAAAAAGTAAAAGAAAGTCCATCTGATAATCAAGAAGAAAGTATAAATGAAAATTACTCTAGTTAATTTAAAAAATTATATAATGTTGTACATACATTTTGCTATTATTAAATTAATATATTGTTTCATACTGTAGTACTTTCCATTCTTACCCCCGATTAGAGCTGGGCGCGTGACCTGATAACTCACGGTTCACGCTTAGTGTGATTATTTTATTATTCCTAAATGGTAAGAGATATTAAAACATTAAAGTAGACCCAGGAATCATTTAAAGGCATTTAACTATGATTGGCAAAACAAAAAAGCTTGATAAATGGGTGCCACATGAATTAAGTGAAAATCACAAAAATTGTCGTTACGAAATTTGCTCTATGCTTCTTATACGAAACAAAAAGGATCCATTTTTGGAACGTATTGTAATGTGCGATGAAAAATGGATTTTATATGACAATAGAAGATGTTCAGAGCAGTGATTAAATAAAGCTGAAGCTCCTAAACACTTTCCAAAGTCAAGTTTGCATCTAAAGAAGATAATGGTACCTGTTGGGTGGTCTGTACAGGGATTTATCCACTATAACTTCTTAAATCCTGGTGAAACAATTACAACAAAAAGGTATTGTTAACATATTGATGAAATGCATAACAAATTGGGGTCCATATGCATTAATCTACAGGAAAGGTCCTATACTTCTACACGACCACACGTCGCACAAGAGACATTACAAAAGCTGAACAAATTAGGATACGAACCCTTACTTATTCATAGGATCTCTAGCTCACTGATTATCACTTTTTCAAGCACCTCGACAACTTCCTACAAGGTAGAGAGTTCAATAATCAAGCAGATGCCAAAAGTGCCTTCGAACAATTTGTTGCTTCCAGAACTCCCGAGTTTTACAGTAGCGGCATAAACAAACTTGTTTCTAATTGGGAAAGGTGTATCGAATCCAATGGCTCTTATTTTGAAATATATAAGTTTAAAATTCATAATAAAAAATGTGCATTATTTTTGCAACTACCAGAGAGTCACTAGAAATTTTGCCTTTTGAAAAATGTCATGTCTACAATTCTTTTAGAACCTGTGTGTTAGATGGAATCAAGCGTGAGATGAAACATCAATATTAATTTAAAAAATGAACAGATTAATTAATAAAAATATTTTTATTTTTATTCATATACAATTTTTTTTATAAAAATATGCTCAATATATTATATATACTTAAATAACGCTACTAATGTATAATATGTATGTGTATGTTGCTGTATCATTAGTCTGTGAATGTATATGATTTAGTTTTTACACCGCCCTTTGTTTTATATGCACTACTAGGTGCACTATTACAAGTACGGCATGAACATTCGATAGGCATTCGTTTTGTTACCGTTAAAGTTTTTCCATTTTCACAAATTATTTGAACAGGATGAACACCAAATTTAGTTGCTTGACAGCACTCACATTTGGATTCATGGTCTTGCAGTACTAAAATAATAAAATCATTATTAATATCTGAAGACCTTTTTTTCACTTCCGCTTTTGAAAATCCGTGATTCCAGAAATTACGGGCCCTAGTCCGCCCCTGATCGCCGGTAGCATATAAAATAGTTGCTAAAATCTATCCCAGGTATATTTGGAATTTTTTTTTAATTCTATGATACATGAAAGATGATGAAAACTAATATATACTTTTATAAAGGGATAACCGGGACTCTTTCTCCAGAAAGAAAATAAAAAAATAACAACTAAATGTCGTGTCATTTTTAGTTTATTAGTTTGTGATTTTTATCTTGAAATATTGCACCTCTCAAATTGAAACTGTGGGTACCTTTTTATGGGGTTTACGTATTTACAAATACTAATATAAAAACTAGGATTATGTCAAAATATGCTACATTAAAAAAGAAAACAAAAGAGGACAATTCAATTTTACATGTTCTCTTTAAAAGAGATATTCTGGCAACCCTAGCCCCGCCTATCATACGTAATAAAAATGAATTAAAATAACTATTAATAAATTCTCACTTGTGTTAAAGGATGTTGAAGAATCACATTGTCCGATGCATTCTGTAAAGCCAGTGAGTGGTTTAGTATTTCTACAATTTCCAAATTTAGAATGGGTCATTTGAATCAATCCAATAGTTGCTTCAGGTTTTAATGTTTTTGGTTGACATTTTACTAAAAATATTAAAATCATTATTATTATTATTTAATATAAAAATATTTAAGTTAATTAAGGGGGAACATATGAGTAGACAACGGAAAAAATAGGTGAATTTTGGGAATTATTATCTCAAAAACTATTTATTCCATTTCATCTAGGTTTGTGTTATTCTAAAGTATGTATATATGTATATTGAGGTATGTTCACAAATTTGTTTATGAATATATATCAACTGGAAGTGCGCTGCTGTCGTGGCTAACATAAAACATGTACCTTCGATGCGGTTCCCAGGATTACTGGTACTCAGTTAATCTGAAACAGGAATTTCAAAGAGATCTTAAAAGTTAATGTATAATGCACTTCCGAATGTAGGATTTTTTTTACTGAATTATAAATTTTTTTATTAAGTTAGAAGGGTCGGAATTTGTGGTTGAAAATCAGGTGCCATTTCGTGAAATTTTTTCATACATTATCTTCTAAGAATCTCTTTGAAATTTCTGTTTCAGATTAACTGACTGCCAGTAATTCTGGTAAACCTATCGAGGAACATGTTTTACGCTCCCAGTTGGATATATATTCATAAAAAAATTTGTAAACATACCTCAATATACAGGGTGATATACAACTAGTGTAAAAAAAATTAACAGTAGATCGATGATGTAATTTTAAGCAAAAAACCTTATGTGAACCAATGTCCGAGTGTTTATTTAATTTCTAGAGAACCCATTGTGCTACAGTTGTTTTCCAAAATCAAACAATCATAATTTAGGGTGTATGGGGCCAGTAAGCCCACCGATTTTTATCAAATATTTTTTGTTCTTTAATTTTTTCCTGAATTGGGTTCTTGTAGAAGATTATATGACACAAAATACTCAAAAATATACTTTGTTCATTCATCATAAGATCAACCGTTTTCGAGAAATATCAAAAAAATAAAATACTACTGAATTTTACTTAATACGGATGCTTCAAATTATACAAAATAAGTTTATATTATTGTTCTATAATTAAAAATAAGATTAAAAGTTAATACAAATATATCTCCTAATACTTGTCATCATAGAGTTATAGCCAGTTGTATTACTGTTACACGTACTTTACTAAAATGACTAAAAAACGAAACTATAAATGACTATTTGTGCAGTTTTGGAGGTATATTTATAATGACTTTTTATTTTATTTTTAATTATAGAACAAGAATAAAAACTTATTTTGTAACATTTGAAGCATCCGTATTAAGTAAATTCTGCAGTACTTTATTATTTCGATATTTCTTGAAAACGGTTGATCTTATGATAAATGAACAAAGTATATTTTTGTGTCATATAATCTTCTGCAAGTACCCAACTCAGGAAAAATTTCAAGAACAAAAAAATACTTGATAAAAATTGGCAGACCCACTGGTCCCTAAATTATTATTATTTGATACTGGAAATCAATAACACTTATTAATACCAAACCATGTATCAAATTTCATAACTGTACCACAATGGGTTCTTTAGATATTAAATAAACACTAATTTTAGGTAAAAGACTGTAGCTCCCTCAGGAAGAATTTCCGGTTAGGTTCACATAAGGTTTTTTGCTTAAAATTACATCCTCGATCTACTGTTAATTTTTTACACTAGTTGTAAATCATCCTGTATATACTTTAGAATAAAATAAACCTGGATGAAATGGAACAAATAGTTTTTGAGATAATAATTCCCAAAATTCACCTATTCCATCTACTCATATGTTCCCTCTTAAAGTTTAATGAACTAGTAGTCCAATGCACTTATTGTTAGATGTGTCTATGTAAATATCTCCTTATCTATTGGTTCTATGACTAAAATAGATTAGAAAACTAACAAAGATTTTTTACCTTTTTTCGTATTTTTTAGATAAAAGTATGCATACATATTTACTCACTTTTACGTAAAGCTCCTATACTTATATTACATTTTTCACAACAGCCATCATTATATATGTCACTTTCTGGGCAATCATCCAGTGAAGGACACTTCTCTGAACTGCTTGTAATTACAAAACCAGTTCGTTGCTTGTCACAAGAGAACTGTATACATCCATCCTCTGAAACCCATTTGCTATTTTCCTCATATACTTTATCATCTATTACACATGCTGATTGTATACACTCTCCACAACATTTAGACGATTCTTTAGATGCTATATACTTCCAACCCTAAAAAAATCATAAAGTATAGAAAAAATCACTAGAACGTAAAAGTATTGACCGTTTCGATAGTAATATTTTTACATTAATTTATTGAATTTTAATTAATATTAATATAACAAATTATTAAGTAAATAAAAATCAATTGTATTATACAGGCTGTTCCACAAATGAATGTCAATATTGAAGAGGGTTAATCTCTGCATGATTTTAAGACAAAAAGTTCAAATAAACATAAGTCCGTTTTCCCTTTATTTTTTATATACAGAATGATCAAGATTTTTTTGAAAAATTGTTTTTTTTTTAATAACTCTGAAACTACATTAGATATTTTTATAAAACTTGGTTGATGTAAACAAGGTGTTTGTCAAGAAAAAACAAATTTTTAGTTTCAACCAGAGCGTCCCAATTAATGTCACCTTGATTAGTTTGAATGAAAAAATAAAACACAAACAGCTTATAAGAACTTTTTGTCTTAAAATGATGTACTAACATTGACATTCAATTATGAAACAGCATGTACAGTCGCCTGCAGAACTCGTCTGGCACTCTAAAGGCTAGAATCGCTTACAACAGATTCCAAATTTAAAGACAAACATCATCGGTTATCTTTTTCTAATAAGTTTAATATATTTAAATACTAAAATTCGGAATATCAAATATTTATTGCCACAAAATTTACGTATACAATTTTTAATAGATTACATAATAATTTAATTGCACAAATATATATGAGTACTATAAACGAAGAGTACTTCTTTATCTAGCAAATTAATTTCAAAATATCTGTCTTTGTTTGATACATGGAGAAATGATTTAAATATTATGATAATCAAATGAGGAACCTACTAAGTTTGTGATAAACGAAAATGAATACAAACTGCAAGACCATTAATGCAGGCGACTGTACATTGTTAATATTATAATAGGGTTGTAAAAAAATATTATGTGCACCTCGTGCGTAAAATGTGTTTTTTGTATTTGAGTGAGTGTTAGTCTTGGCTCTAGGTACATAAATAATTACTACCTCCATCCGAAAATATGGTATACATTTCTTAAAAAATGTGCGATTAACAAAAGTAATAATATTTTAATCTTTTTTTCTTTTCATATCTAAATAAGTAGTTAGGTTACTAATAAACAGATGGCCCTGTAATAGTTGGCATATGTCAAAATCAATTGGCAGATAAAATACTGCGTATTTCAGAAAATCAAAGTGACACCTGCTGTGCTTACAAAATGTCAAATTTTAATTAAAGTTGTGATCAAGCTAAAACTGTTGCAGTATAAGAAAGGTGAGAAATTACAACATCGAGCTATTCATATAAGATTCCACACATTAACCTGTTAACGCCCAGTGTCCTATATACAGGGTAGTTCAATAGTGTGTCCGGATTTCCTAGCGCACTTCTCGTAGGAGATAGAAAAGAAAGTTTAGTACATAATATTGGTCTGAAAAGATGAACGTTATAAAATGATTTTCAACAATACAGTGTCCCATAACGTTTTATGTCTTCCGATTTCATTTTTTAATCTCTACATTAACGTCTGTTCATTTTTTGATTTAGTGACAGTGTTACCAAATTACAATTTTTTTTCCGAAAAATAATCCATAAAAATGTGATGAAATGGTTACTTTTATGAAAATTATTAAATATCTCAGAAACTATGGGGCTTAGACATAGGATATCCTCTATACAAATTGAAAAGAAGAAAAATACTCATCGAGTTTATAAGGTAATACTTCATTGTGAGGGACGATTAACACCATTTTCATGTTCCGTAGAGACTGAGGAGATAGACAACTTTTTGTATTATTTTTTGTTTTACTAGATATTTGTAACTGTTTCATAAATAAAATGATTCTAATTAAGTACTACTAGTAATTAAAATTGTAAATGTATTTTCAGACAAGAAAAAAATCAAAATGTATATTACTTACTTTTAAACATTTTTCATTGCATTTTTCAGTAGCTTCAGAAATTCTTACTTCATTTTGGTCATTTATTTCACATTTCAGTTTGGTGCATTTATTTATCGGAGATACCCATTCTTCACCAATCTAGAAAATATTATAACAAAATTATATAAAATACATGTATGTACATTAAAATAAAAACAAATTATATTGACAAGAGGGGGGCTTATTCCTCAAAAATGGGCCTAAATAATGGTCCAAAAAATATGTTTTTTTTCAAATATCTCGGTAAGTTTAATAGATACATAAAAAAATTCTGTGACAAAAATTACAGATAATGAAAATTTACACAGAAAACATCCAACACTACATATCTAGAGGGTGGTGTCCAAGATAAGCGTGAAATGCATGGTGATTTCCTAAATAAGAGATACAGATTCGATTAAATGAGATGAATTATTTATAAGGAATTACTACATCAAAAAATATTAATAATTCTATGTGACCTAGGCATTATACCCAAAAATCTGAAAATTCGGAAATTTTTTAAATGGCTATAACTTTTTTGTAAAAGTAGATAGGTACTTTTTGTTTGCGGTTTCTTAAATGTATAAAATTGATTGGTGTATTTAAAACTTTTATATCACTTTCAGTTTCCGAGTACAAGCCCTAATATTAGTTTTTCTTATGGACCACTAGGAAGTACTAAATACTAGTGATATTTATACAAGTATTTTATTGTAAACATTTAAGCAGGCCATGAAAAACAAAAATTGTTAAATAAAAATCACAATAACAACAACCAAAATAAGAAATGAATATTTGAAAACAATAAACTATTACAAAAAGAATGTTCTTACTTGTTTTCGATAATAAATATGACAAGTGACATATCGTTGTAAAGTAGAGTAAAAAATACATTAAAATATGCTATAGCCAACTTAGTGGCCCATAAAAAAAACTAAAGTTAGGGCTTCTAAATACAACAATCAATTCTACACAAAAAATGCTTTAAGAAATCGCAAACAAAAAATACCTATTTACTTTGACAAAAAAATTATAGCCATTTAAATAATTTTTGAATTTTCAGATTTTTGGGTATACCGCCTAAATCACATACAATTATTAATATTTTTTGATGTAGTAATACACACCCCTTCCTTACAAATCTGTATCTCTTACTGTTTAGGAAATCCCGGTGCATTTCACGTTTATCTTGGACATTTTGTATAGCGTGTTTTACGTAAAACACTAAAAAACCAAAACGAAATGTATTATGAGCCGTTATACGTAACTATGCTAAGTTAAAAAATTTGAGATTTTCTGTGGACCTTATTTTACATAAAATTGAATAACTTCAGAACAAATTAATGGATCTAAATAAAATATATATAAATAATAAATCTTACATTATATTTTTTTCCATTCATCTGGCATCCAAGAGCAGTATTCTTCTTACAACATTTTCCTGGTACTGTTTCCTCCTTCCATATATATTTCTCCTTTTGTTCACGTGTAAGATTGGGACAAAATTCAACAGTATTTTTCACTTGTAACTAAGAAAAAGTACAGTAGTTATATCAATAAGCCTAGGGGAACTAGTACTGTATTGTATTGATAAAATGTGTAAAATTGTAAATCATTTTATTTATATATGGTTTGTTAATAGTACAAAAAAATATATTTAAGGAGGAACATAGAGTAGACTGCGGAAAAAATAGGTGAATTTTGGGAATTATTATCTTTAATATAATTTTTTATGAATATGCTGTCATGGCCAATGTAAAACATATTGGTCGAATTGCGATCATAGATGATACTAGTATGTAATACTGCATGTGTGAGATTAAGCGGCAGAACTAGCAAGGCCAGATCAGTAAATGATAATGCTGTACGTAGGCCATTGCAGTAGGGGTACGCCAGACTATTGAGAAACTACTAGCAAGAACCGGATTAACAAGAGTCTAATGTATAGGAATGAGAGTTTATGTAGTACACATATATCTTACAGTTCCATTCAAATTAAGACAGACAAATTCGGTACAATAATCTGATGATTTCCATTTTTTCCCAACTTCATATTCCTTTCCTCCAACAACACATGATACTGACTGACAAGTACCACAACAAATTGGTGAATCTGGTGGAGATGGTACATATTTCGATCCCTGAATATAAATGATAAATTAATTACTTTCATACTCAATGATAATTAAAATTACTTACCAAATTACATTTCGTATCACAGCTACTCATTATTGTTTCTTTTTGTACTTCATCACCAGATTTAACGCAAGTTACTGTTGTGCAACGATCTTTGTTTGACGGTGGCCATTTATCACCAATCTATTACAAAAATAATGTAAATATAAAAATTAACAAAATATAAAATATTTATGTATCCTTCCGACAAGGATTGTTGAAATAATAGGACAAATTGACACCCTGTAAGTATGTAATATAAAAATTATTGAAATTATATGAAAATAGCGGACCTGCCCGCGGCTTCGAGATGAAATATAAAATTTTTGTTATTTTTTGTTTATTCATTATATTTATATACATAATCGTTAATATCTCAGCTCCTATGCGAGATAGGGTGTTATTTTTCCCACTGGATTAAATAAAACTTATTACAACTCTCCACAGGGGGTATAAAATTTTATTATTTTCATTTTTTATTTATTACCTATACATATATAATCGTAAATATCTCGGATTTTAGTTTAAAATTGGAGAAACCCACCCCCTGTCAACCCCCGCCATTAGGGGTTGAATGTAGAAATTTTTATTTTTATTGGTCACGTTCACGACTGACCAGTGAACATTGAACAACGAGCTTTGATTGGTTGATTCATGGAATTTCTGGTACAATCCACTGGTCAGTCGTGAACGTGACCATTGAATTCAACTTTTAAAATTAATAAAATAACACCTATCTGCTTTGATAATATAATTTTGTCTTCTATTTAATACATTTCTAAATATTATCTAGGCATTCTATGGAATTCCTAGGTGTTCTATATAATACCTAGGCAAAGTGTATAATAAATTTCTATTAAATAAATATTTCATACTTTGCCTGAAATCGTTAGACATTGTATAGAATTCCTAGGAAATATATAGAATGCCTGAATTACATACTTTACCGATAACATATAGATAACTGAATATTTGTTTTTTCATACCTTATAGACTTTACCATCTTGTTTACAATCCTCACGTTTATATTTAGTACAACATTCACCAGGAACCGGAACAGGTTTCAATACATAATCTTTAAATTCTGGGTGTTCTTTATCTGTAGGACATTGTGCAATTCTACATTCTGCTCTATAAGAACCAGATCCAACACAACGACATTCTCGACAAGGGCCATCCTGCCATGTAGCACCAGGCTGAAAGATAACTCAATTAAATTATATAATAATAATATAAGAATGTTTTTGAACGTAGACTTTTGTGGTTATTCAATTGTATAAGCATTTGATTATTGGGTTTTATTCCGCGTTGCACTATACTGTCACTTGACGTTTCGACCAACATCTCGTGGTCTTCTTCAGAAGTGAAGTGTTGAATACAGAAGGTGTAGCTGCTTAATTAAATAAGCGTTGACGTTTGCTAGAATTAGTTTTGATAAATCAAGTGTTGCACCGGTTTCCATGCGCTGGACAAATGTAAGCCGATGTCTCTGTTATAATTATATATATAATCAAATGTTTATACAATAAGAATGTTCTTTACATTTCACATTACTCAACAAGTTAAATTTAATTAACGAAAAAATTAACTACACAAAGATTACCTTCTTTACAATCAATTGTTTCTTTGATCGTGACTGTTCACCTCCTAATGGTGCTGCCATAAATTCTAAATTATACAGACATTTATCTTTCGGTGGTTCTGAAAAAAATGTTTTTTTAAAATTAAATTCATATACATCGCTATAGTCTATTTCTATTTTAAAAATATTTTTTTTTTGTAATATTAAATGTTTGTAATAAAATACTTTATAAATATCACTAAGTTTGTAGTGGTTGCCGGAGTTTTTGACGGTACGAATTGAGAATCGTACCGTCAAAAACCCCGGCAACCACTGCAAACTTAAATGAAACAGAGTATAGTATTTAGTACTTCCACTTATTTTCGAAAATAAATATGACAAGTGACATATCGTTGTAAAGTAGAGTAAAAAAACACGTTCAAATATGCTATAGCCAACTTAGTAGCTCATAAGAAAAACTAAAGTTAGGGATTGTAACTTGGAAATTAAAAGTGATATAAAAATTCTAAATATACTAATCAATTCTACACAAAAAGAGCTTTAAGAAACCGCAAACAAAAAGTACCTATCTACTTTTACAAAAAAGTTATAGCCATTTAAAGAATTTCCGAATTTTCAGATTTTTGGGTATAACGCCTAAACCACATACAATAATTTATATTTTTTGATGTAGTAATTCCTTACAAATAATTAATCTCATTTAATCGAATCTGTATCTCCTACCGTTTAGGAAATCCCCATGCATTTCACGCTTATCTTGAACACCCTCTAGATATGTACCCCAATGTCAAGTATCGAAATTTGAATTAAAAATATTTAAATGCAAACTTACCACATTGATATTTGGGACAACATTTTCCAGGAATCTCAGACTTGATTTGTTCATAATGTTCTTGACATGCTGGTGGTTTAGGACATAAGTCTTTTTGACAAATATCTTCGACAATAGGGCAGCAACCTGAAGTATTTATAAGTCTTTCCATTCCTGGTTCTAATGGTGTTGCCGTAGCCATTTCTATCGATTCACATTCTTCAGAAGGTTTGCATGCTAAAAAAAATTAACATTAAAATACATATGATTATATTCCGATTTAATTTTTTGTTTTTATCTTATCGGGGAGTTTGGCTTGATTATATAAGTGCAAGGTGTCCATCGGTACCTTAGTTGGATATTGAAACCGGCCAAGTGAGCACGCACTTGATAGGGTAGGTAGTAATTCTCACTACGATTTATAAAAAAAGAGTTATTCCAAAATTTTCCATAAACTATTTTTGCTAAAGTGTTCGTTATAATTTTCATTGAAAGTACATTCTAGAATTTTATCAGATTTTTCGAATCTATAGTTTAGAATTTGTGGCTTTGATAACCACATTGAAAAGCAAATATAACGTGAATGAAGGGTCAAAATCAAAAGGTCATATAACATTTTTTGCTGCATTTTAAGAGACCTATCAAAAAACACCCCACTCAATGGGATAAGTAAAATATATATATATATATATATTGTGACTGAAGGGTTGAAATCAAAAGGTCATACAACATTTATTGAACGATGCGATGAGAAATAAACAACGAGAGGGGAAAATGTGTGTATGTTAACTTTATTTTACCTGCCTTAATGGCAACATACACACATGATTGACACATATATGGCACAGTACCTTTTGAATGATATAAGTTTCATTCACGTCCTTTTATAATAATAAATACTAAAAAAAATTATGATAATTTTCGATATTCACGTATTAATATATAAATATTACTTACAACACACAAATTGAGAACAACCATCAGACTGTTTTATAAGCTTCATAATTTGATCTTTACCGCATTTAGGTTGTAAAGGTTCACTACATGTTGGTCCAACTGTAGCTTCTGGTACTGAAATAAAACAATAATTTATTAAAATGTTAAACACATTATTCAATGCAAATAAATTATTGAGAACATTTGCACGTGGCTGACAAATTTTAAATAAGTAAAAAAGCTAAAAAAATATGCCACAAAATATCAAATACAAATCCCCTAACTATAAAAATTGTAAGAGTTTATGGCTAGGGGATTTGTATTTGATAAGTCATAACCATAGTTTTTGTCTTTGTTTGTTGTTATGCCACAAAATAACATAAAAATGAAAATATAAAATCAATTTATTAAAAATTATTGGGCATATATATTGTACTAACTCACTGAACACGGTTACTGTATTTACCGCGTGGCTACAATGTTTGGTCTTGAATTTATTAGGTTGAATTGGATCACGATGTGAGCTTGAGCAATTTTGAAATCTTCGATCATGAGTCAAAGTAAAATAATCATGAGTGCATAAAGTTTCATTTTGAAAGGAAATATTGCTTCCTCGACATATCAAAGTTACGGGAAACTTTGTGAACGTTTTAAAATGAAAAAAAAAATTGTTTTCCGATTTCAAAATTTTAACTCGATTTTTCCGTTTCAGGTCAAGACAAACACTTTTCGTTCCATATCTTTCTGCCTGTGTGTCAGTACCCTGAATCCTTGTCACACGCATAACTCATTAACCACTGAACCGATATTAATGAAACTTGGTTGGTTGGTTGGGTCTGGTTTGAGGACAGTCCCATTTCAAAATCATGTGGCAAGGAGGAGGGGTAACATCCCAAAATATTTATTTTTTCAAGATATCTCAAGAAAGTGGTAAGTGGTATGTGACAAAAGAATGAAAAATGAATTATGCTCAGCACCCTATGCGTGTAATTAAGTATTAATCTTTACAGGACTGGCTCAGTTGAACATGTTGGGCCCACATTTGAATTAATTGGCCACATCTGTTGAACTGAAAAATGCCAGTCGTTTAAAGGTTAATGACCAAAGTTTAAATGTAAATATTTACCACATAAATATTTAGCACAACACTCGTCTTCATCACCAGTAACAGGCACAGGAATAAAAGATGCTTCACAAACTGTTCCAATGGCAGGGCATTGTCTTTTTTCACACTGTATAATTCCTTTTGATTCACATTTACATTCTGTACATTTGTCTGGTTGCCATATATCACCTGGATAATGACCTTCTTTGTCACAAGGTTTGCAATATTTTGATTCAATACAAGTATTGTTATGTAGTACCTATAAAAATAAAGATTTGATATAGATTACTATTATAATAAGTGTATGCACAATGCATGTATATTATTATTCTTAAAAATTATGTGGTGATTATTTGTTTTTTATTAAGACGGATAAAAATCGATTTTTTATGCATTTTTAAAAATATACATATTCAAAAATATGTAAAAAAAATTTAACTACAGTCAATTTAGTGAAAGCAGATAGCGTGGCCAGTTATGATCGAGAAAACTTTAAACGCATTTTTCTCGAAACTACTCTTTTCGACCTGGTTCCAGCGATTTCTCAAAGACTAATGAACTGATTAAAATGTTTTTCTTTCTAAATTTTCATAATCACAGTGGCTAAGTCTGTGCATAGCCAATTTTTGAAATTTTTATATTTACTATTTTTTAAGACCGCTTGAATTAAAAAAAATTTCAAACTGTCGCCATTTTGTGAAAAAATTAAATTTAAAAAAAAAATGACTAAGCTAGATATTGATAAATTTTTTTTTTCTAGATAAACCATTCCGAAATTTCGTGTAAACATCGAAGCTCGTAACTTTGTAAATTTTTAATATTTTTCAATAAAAATTGGTATTGAATAAGTTGAATATATACTTAATAAAATGTCCTCCACCCGATCCTAAAATAATTAGTTATACCTGTGAAAAAATTTCGTAACATTGACAATTTAAAAAAAAAAAATTTTGAATGAGTAGTGTCAAATACTATAGTAGAAGTTTTAACATGGAATGTAAGTTTTACACAGAAATTGTCTAGACCCTCACGTATATATTTTGCAAATTTATAATTACTCACTTTTCCTTCAGGACAGAAACATCCTTCCATTTTTTTTAACGAACAAGATTTAGGATCTTTACGCAATTTTTCATAGTTGTCGCATGTTTCTTTGCAACCAAAATTGCACGACTGATACTTTAATCCTGGAGGACATTCCGGAGAACAAAATGTAGCCGTTCTCCAATTAGGGCATAAACCTGCAGCAACGCAATCTCTTGCATAACTTTCAATTGCAGCACAAACATCAACATCTTTGTTCTTCTGACATACATCATGCTGACACGAAGTTAAATATGGTATTGGATCGATTACTAAGTGGCACTACAAATATCATTTATAATTAATAAAATCAATTTTAAAACTTGTCCAAGCGTGTGAAATACATGAAGATTTCCTAAACGGTAAAATATTATATAATATTAATAATTATATGTGGTTTAGGCTGTATACCATAAAATTTGAAAATTCCGAATTTCTTTAAATGGTTATAACTTTTTTGTAAAAGTAGATAGGTACTTATTGTTTGCGGTTTCTTAAAGCACTTTTTTGTGTAAAATTGATTAGTGTATTTAAAATTTTTATATCACTTTTAGTTTCCGAGTTACAAGCCCTAACTTTAGTTTTTCTTACGAGCCACTAAGTTGACTATAGCATATTTTAACGTATTTTTTACTCTACTTTACAACGATATGTCAGTTGTAACATTTATTATCGAAAAAAAAGTAAGAACATTTTTTTTTGTAATAGCTTATTGTTTTCAAATATTCATTTGTTATTTTGATTGTTGTTATTGTGATTTTTGTTTAAACCTTTTATTGTTTTTACCTTGAAAATTTAAATGGTGCCCACTGGTATTCTAGAATGTGCTCTTAGGTATAAAAAGGTTGGGGACCCCTGGCCTACTTAAATGTTTTTAGTAAAATACTTTACAAATATCACTAGCATTTAGTACAAGTGACATACCGTTGTAAAGTAGAGTAAAAAAAACATTCAAATATGTTATAGCTAGCTTAGTGGCCCATAAGAAAAAAAAACTAAAGTTAGGGTTTGTATTATATCTCGGAAACTAAAAGTAATATAAAAATTATAAATACACCAGTCAATTTTATATAAAAAAGTGCTTTAAGAAACCGCAAACAAAAAGTACCTATCTACTTTTACAAAAAAGTTATAGCCATTTAAAGAAATTCAGAATTTTCAGATTTTATGGTATACCACCTAAACCACATATAATTATTAATATTTTTTGATGTAGTAATGTACACCCCTTCCTTACAAATAATTCATCTCATTTACCCAAATCTGTATCTCTTACCATTTAGAAAATGCCCATGCATTTCTTGGACATTCTGTATAATTGAATTATATTTATTCAATTAAAGTTGTTTTACCTGTCCAAATTTCGTGTCATCCATTATATTGAAGCAAGGATCTTTATCTGGTGGAAGAGGAAGACATTCATTTTTAGGTGTACTTGCACAATTCTCTTGAATACCAAGAATTGGTTCATCAGACAACCAGCTTGTTACAAAATCAGTCACATCTTCAGTTAGTGTACCATCTGATTTTTTCAAATCATCTTTTGGATTTTTGTTACAATTTCCACATAGACCTTCAGTATTATCTTTGTATGTTTGAGATGGTACTTGTACTAGGAATGCTAGATTATGATGAAACGTCGATACCTGATTTAAAAATAGTAATTAAAAAAAAACATTTATTATAATAAATTAAACAACCAATAAATACCTCAAGTTGTATTTCAGGAATAAGAATATTAATGTCTGTGTTACCAAAATCTTCGATTTGAACCCATGTGGCATTAACTGGATATCTCCTAATCATTTTTCTGTTAATTTCAGTAACTAGTTTGTCAGAAAATTCATCTCGACTAACTCTAATTACATTATCTTTATATTTAATAGTTATAGCTTCTGTACAAGTTTCTGACGGATTATCACTACAAGGATAATTTGTGACAAATACCTAAAAAATTAAACAAAAATAAAAATACATTTTGTTGATTGCACCAAACCCTGGTGGATTCGTTTACACTGTATTTTTGTAGTGTAATCATAATGTTATTCTAAATTTGGTGTACTCATTATTATATGTATAATTTATAAAAATGACCATTTTTAATGATTTTTATTTTGATTTCGAGGCTTTTAGGTCATAAATAAAATAAAATAGTAATATGAGATATAACATTATTTATTTTGATAAACATTTCGTCTTATTATTATTCTTATTATATAGATTAGGGCAGTGGTTTCCAAACTTTACAATGCTTTTTACAACGTTACAACGCCTCCCTTTAAAAAATCTAATTCCCCCCCCCCTCCTTTATTTTATGAAATAATAATGAATTAATAAAAAAAATAAAAAATAAACGTAATTGATAGAGGAATGTACTTGCTCATTAGCACAAACTTTGTGTAGTGCTAAAAATTGAAAAAATGTATAATAAATAAATAAAATAATAAAATGTGTGGAAAAAAGGTCATTGCAGCTGCAAAATCAAAAAATGTAAGAAATGTAGAGCAAAAAAAGTAATTGCAGTTGTAAAAACAAAAAATATAAAAAAATGTAGAGCAACAAAATTGGTCATTGCGGTTGTAAAAAACAAAAAATGTAAGAAATGTAGAGCAAAAAAAAGTCATTGCAGTTGTAAAACCAAAAAAATGTAAGAAATGTAGAGCAAAAAAAGTAATTGCAATTGTAAAAACAAAAAATGTAAGAAATGTAGAGCAAAAAAAATTATTGCAGTTGTAAAAAAAAATGTAAGAAATGTAGAACAAAAAAAAATCATTGCAGTTGTAAAAACAAAAAATGTAAGAAATGTAGAGCAAAAAACAAAGGTTATTGCAGTTGAAAAGCAAAAATTGTAAGTATGATCTAAAAATAAGGTTGTAAATTTTTCTTAAAATAACCCCTGCAGGGAGGGTGTCCCTGAAAAATAATTGTTCAAAAGGGGGTCCCTAGACTACATAAGTTTAAGAACTGCTACACTAGAGAATTACCATTCAAATGAAATAAATTGTAATTACTTACTTCAAATCCATGATCTCCTTTGACAATATCTCTTGATACAATATAGCTACAGTTTCCATTAAATGTAAAGTTTCTTTTGTCATATGTTTTATAATGACCATTCTCAGAATTACAGACACAATCTCTGCATTCTACAGGAGGTACACATTTATTATTCTTCTTAACCAAACCTGGTGGACAGAAGCAACCCGGGAAACATACATCAGGTGTTATAGGACATGGATTCTCCACTTGTAAATCATCGCAACTACGCTCACATCTTCTTCGATAACAGTCGTAATGCACAAGCGGTGGTGGACAAGAAACCGCTAAAATATAAAATAAATATAGGTAAATACTGTACTCTACTTAATATTATATACACATATATTATCCGATTTTCATAAAATTTTCTTGTAAAACACGATTAGTCGGTAAGTTATCAAAATCAAGACTAGCTTCGTCACCTATTTGATGCACTCCACTTTAAATCAAAATACCGGCTGAATCTCCCCAGTCCCGACTAGGGATTCTTCGGTTTCTTAAAGATTAAGTATTTCTGAAGCCATTCCAGAAGAAATTTCTAATCTCTTCATTTTTTCTTTATTAAAACCAAATTTTACTGTACTATTAGGAGTGTACCGGAACTTGAATTTTCAATTCCAGCCAAAACCAGAAGCGCCGGAATTCGCAAAAAAAATCCTAAGTTCAGATTATTATACATATTAGTAGGTATGTATCAATCTATTTGGAGAGGTTATTCTCGGAGGCAGGAAATAAAATAATTCTCGGGCTAAAGTATTATTAAAAATGCAGAACAAGTGTATTTTTACACCATAACAATCCGAAATTTTAAAAAATGTTTGATTTATAATTGCTTAATGACATTTTTATTAATACTAGTATCGCCTATGGTCAAAATTAGACCAATATTTTACCTGCCTGAACGGCAACATACACACATCATTTTTTTGTGTGCACATCTATGGCACAGTACCTAACCTGCTTTTACAACAAAAATTTCCAAATCAAAACATTGCAATTAAACGCGAATTGAAATCTCTATACGCATTCTCTACATCTAACAGAAACCCAAAACTATTTATTTTTGACGTTTGGAGTATTGCTATGCTGTTGAACGATGCGAAGGGAAATAAACAAACTACGAGAGGGGAAATTATGTGCGTATGTTAACTTTATTTTACTTGTCTTAATGGCAACATACACACATAATTGACACGTCTATGGCACAGTACCTTTCGATGTACTTACCACAGCTATGTTGTATTCTCCATCCTGCAAGATCGATACTTGTATCTTTTGCTTGACATTCAACAACATATCTTTGCAATATTTCACATCTGCATTTATCTGCATCTAATCCATTTTCCAAGCAAGCACATGCTATTTCTAAACACTGTGATACAAATCTATCAGTGTTCATGACTTCATCACAAATTGAAAGAGACTTGTGTCTATAAAAAATAAAACATTATACATAAATATTATATAAATAAAACAAATTGTTTGTATAAACGTCAGAAATTATACATTAAGAAATTTAATAAACGCAAGCTTTCGATTCACAGAATCATCGTCAGGCTATTAAGAAAGAACAAAATGTGAGAACAATGTCGTTATCTCAACAATATTCATGTTAAATTATTTAATATATAATTTCTGACGTTTAGACAAACAATTTGTTTTATTTATTTGATTTAACGTCACTACTAGTGTATTATTAAATATTATATGCGTACTTTATAGCATTACATATAGTTAGTGCTTTCTTCTGAGCATTAATGGGGCAAGTTTTAGTCTCACAAATAAATGGTTGGTCTAAATGTGCCCATGAGTCTCCAAACTCATTTGTTGTTCTTGCTAAACTTCCATCGGATTTTTGTTTATCATCTTCTGCTTTATTATTAAAATATCCACACAGACCATCTACTTTCCCAATAAGTTTTCCAGACACACCAATCTTAATATTGCCTTGTTTGTCCCATGTTAACCAAAAACCATGAAGTTTTGATGCATAGAATAATGTATCTCCTACTCGTGACATGAGAAAAGATTTTGTTTGAAGACCAATTTTCTTTGTTTGATCAACTGTGTACGTATATCCATCAAATTCAACTGATAAATCTGGATGAAGTCTTATTTCATGGCTAGATTGTGTAATTAAAAGATCATTTGAACACATCTTTGTAATGGTGCAATTTTTTTGTACTGAAAAAAAATAATAATATCATCATAAAACTAACAATGTATTTTAGTATTTAGTAAAATATGATAGTGTTTTCAGAGGTGAACACGAATATCAACACTGGTCCTAGTTAAAAGTGAAAACTCCTAATTTAAGGCAGTATTGTGGTGTGATGACTTAAAATTTTCGATTTTTTTTTAATACATATTTTGAAAATAAAATATATTGAAAGTATAAATCACCGTTGGAAAATTTTCTAAACCAACGTTGGCACTTATTGACTTTCAGTACGTCCCCATACACATCACAAATTTTTTTTGTTACAACCGTTGCATTAAAACCCGATTAAAAATGAAACAGCATGCAATGACATAAATGTTCTTCTGTTGGTTGATTGTCCGCCATTTTGCACCAGTGTAATAAAAACTTTTGTTTTTGTTATGAATAAAAAGTCAAGATAGTCAGGATAACGAAATAAAACACGCCTGTACAAATTAACACTCTGAATTAGGTTGAAGCAAGTTTTCCTAACTAAAAATAATTGATTACTTATGGGTACCCCTAATACTTTAAAATTATGTTACTGTTTGGTTTCAGATGCATACAATCGAATGTAACTCCGAAACAAGTAACTACGGAGAATGATGGCAATTAAAAATGTAGGTAAGTCGAATGCAGTAACTCGGGGTATGACTGTATTTAAAAATTTATTTAACTATAACTAATTAAATATTTACTTGTAATTTCCCATTCATTATTCTGCATGTCTCTTGCTAGTATATGATTACAAATATCATACTTGTATTCTACTCCATCAAATGTATTAAATGTACGTCCAGTTATGTTGCATACCGAATCAGGTGGTGGAGGTGGTACACAGGAATATCTAAAATATAATCATTGTAAAAACAAATATTCCAATTCTAGTAGATTTTTATTTTGAAATATATATGAAAGTAATTGTAGGTATTGAAAAATAATGATAGATATAATTAGATCTCTTTATATCTAAAAATGTTTAACTTTCAAATCCAAATAACTATATTATACCAGATTAAAACGTTTTTGGGAGAAAAGTTTCATATTTTTTTTACATAGAATCAGACCCTTAAAATTCTCATTTAAAAGATTGAAGGAAGTTACTATTCAATAAAACAGCCAAGTACGTGTTGGGCACGCACTTGATAAGGTTCCGTAGTAATTCTCACTACGATTTATAAATAAGATTTGTTCCAAAATTTTTCATAAACTATTTTTGCTACAGTGTTCGTTATAATTCATCATCATAAGTACTTAATATAAATATAATTTGCCCTTTACAGCATCCAATTTGGTCTTTTAGTTTAGGAAATAACATTAAATAAATTATATGTGATAAAATATCGTTAATAACGCGCAAACTAAAGTGTCTGAGTGGGGCAAAGAGAACAGTTCGCATGTGCTCGGCCGCCATTGGCTGTTATCTTCTGATCGTCAATTGTTTATTATGTTTTCAATAATTAACTTTTAAATTTTGTTCTGATTCGTTTTTGTTAGATAATTTAAGTGTTGATTAGTTATTATAATAATAATAACTAATCGTGTTTGTACTAATTTCAACTATATTTTTCAAAAATCCTAAACAATAATTCCGTAGTTTATGCGAGCGAAGCCGCGGGCACAGCTAGTTATAAATATTTTGAAATAACTAACCTTGGGCACATCTCTAAATAATCATCATCAGTTTCATAGAAAACTTTGTATCCAGGTGGACATTTAGCTGCTGGACAAGAATAATCTTTTGGTTTACCAAATGCAGGTAAAGGTTTTGTAGAGACGCATTTAAATTGTGGACATTCAGTTGTTTCAACTTCTTCTGATATTTTTATGGGCTTTGGTAGTGGTTTATAAGAAGATCTATAACCACCCTTAACACCTTTAAAAAATAATAAAATTAACATGTTTAATTGACTTTTTTGTATATTTACTACAAACCTCCTTTGGTGCCTCCTTTACTACCACCTTTAGAACTATACGATTTATATCCTCCTTGGAACATAGGAGATAATTCAGTTTCACGTAAGTATTTTGAATGTGATAAATTCTTTTTAACTATTTTATAACCGGCTGGACATGATGGTACCGCACAAGGTTTTTTTGTAATCACTGAAAATTTATAGGTATGGATTAATGTATTTATTTAGTGAAATTAAAAATTACATTAACAAGGGGATGTTACGATGCGTGGATGAGGGATTTCAGTCAGCTTTTGGGAGGTGAAACTAGATTAAAATAACAATACACGTGCGGAAAAAACGTGTGTTATGGGCATGTTGTGTAGGCAAATTGAATATTTTAGGTCACTAATAATTGTGTGGATATTAACAGTATATCTGAAATATAACAATTTTCAAAATTAAATATCTGCATTAATAATGCTCATGTAATTGAATGTTCAAATACGTGTATTTTTATTTTTAATCTAATTTCACCTCCCAAAAGCTGACTGAAATCTTTCATCCATGCATCGTAACATCCCCTTGTAAATAAATTAGTGAATACCTTTAGTTGCTATTGTTGTAGGAATAGTTGGTTCTGTTGTATGACAATTTATTTCATCGTCTGAACAATCTTCTACACCATCACACCATGAAGTTTCATTTATACATATATTGCTTGTTGGGCATAAGATTTGATCTGATGGACACGGTTTACAAGTACATTGACATGATGAAAGTAAAACTCGTTGAAAACCCTAATTAAATGTAACGTGTTGGGCGATTAATAAATTATTATAATTATTAATATTAAAAAACACTTACTTCTGAACATGTATCACATTCTTTTAATTTACATTCTGGAATACCATTAAGTTTACAAATACATTCCTTGCACCCGTCAGTTGCATAAGTAGTTCCAACTGGGTATCTGAATAAGAAATATTTCAATTATTTACCTTCCTATTAAAAAAAAAATTTATAACAAAAATGGCAAAACTTTAGTTTAACACGTACACTCAGATTTTTTTATTTTGTATGTTGATAAACACTTACTTGAGTTTAGGCAGTGTACGCGCGCATATGATTTACTATATATGCGACCGCCAATACAGAATAGAGTTGATGCTTTAATAATATACATTAGGGTGTGTCAAAAAAATGGACATTTGCTCTCGTTACGAAATAAGATAGTTCATGACCTAAAATAAATCCTCGCCGAAAAATTACCCTATAGTTAAATTTTAAAAGGTGCCGCAAAGGCGGGTCCCATTTCCCATTTAAATAACATGAGGAAATGATTCTTTAGTACTAAAGTTGGTATTACTGATTCATGATAACTGTTGAAAATTTTTTAAGGATATCATTTTGCAAAAGATAAAATTCTCTACAAAGTCATGTCCCTTAATTCAATGTATCTAAGTGATTTATTTATTATTTATTATATAAAAATAAGTTAAATGTTAATTTTATAGGAAATATAATTCTCTATAAAAGTAGTCTAGAGGTATAAGTGTAAATGCACTAAGTTGAAACTTATAATAACTATATTATTTTAAATATTTTTTTTTCAAAAATCAGCATTGTAACGTCAATATTTTACAAATATCAATTAAACAGCAATATATAACCCTACTACTGAGCTATTAGAAAAAGAATGACCCTGCCGACAAGTGGTATTATTAGAAAATAATTTTATTCTCTACAAAATATTGATTTGAGAAATTTTCAAAAAAAATAATTTTTAATGAGATATTCACGCGTAAGTAAAAAAGTAATTTTTCCCATGTTAATCAACTGGGAAAAATACTCGGTTTGTGCCGTTCACAGGGTTTTGGGACAGTTAAATTTTGATCCAAAGCCAATAATCCATAGGCCAATGGGACCGAAAAAAAAAAATAAAAAAAAAAATACTAGCGTATGTGTTAAAGTAAATTTTTGCCACAAAAACATTACGATATATGTCCAACAACACATGAGCACTCAGCACGGTTAACACAGTTTTCACCATTCCACCATTTATCTTTTTTACATTTACATTTCTCATCAAAACTGCTGAATTCTACATCAGGACATATATTACAATCTATATGTGATTCAGATGGAATCTTTGTTGGTGTACGAACAGTAGCACTTTCAACTATTTCAGCTAAAATGTAAAAATTAATTAAATGTATACCCAAAATAAAACTATATTTACAAACACTTACGATAAGGTTCAAAGCAACCATGTATTTCTAATCTCATTTGAATATTATCATGCCATTTTAATGGTATTACTTTTAAATACTTAGTAAAGATTGGTCGATCAAATATAACTTTTTTAGGCCAGTTACGATCAAAATTAGCCAAAAATACTTTTTCATTTAAATATTCATCAAGCACTGGATTCCAATTTGTTTTATCATTTGAATATTGTATTTTGTATGAAGTTACCCATCCTTTTGGTCCTCCTTTTGTAACAATACCAGTTAATTTTCTAGGGCCCAAGAAATCAAACTATAAAAAAAAACAATTTTATGATATTTGAATATTTATTATTGTCAATCATCAATACCAAAATCCATTCAGTTGGTGAATTAGTAAGTGGTTCCCATGCCATCGGTTGTCCAAGCCGTAAATACTTTTTGCCAAAGCCAGGTTTTTCCGAACTAACTGAGATTTGTTGAATAGACATTTCACCTTCATCTAAGCCCATTGGTTCATCACAAATTGGTTTGATTGTTGTAGGTTCACCATACATTATTGTTTTTTTAGTAGGCATCTATATAAAAAATGGGAAACAATTATAATCTAGGAAAAATAGACATCCAACACGGGGGTCAAAGCTAGCAAAAACAGTATTTTGCAAATATCTCGAAAACGGTGAACTTTTTGAAAAAAAAAAAATATATACAGGGTGGGGCAATAGTGTGTGGAAGTTCGATAGCTCGTAGACCATAAAAGATAAAAAAATCTTTCTAATGCAGATGTAAACTATGAGTAAATGCACATACATAGAAATTATTTTCAAATATACAGGGTGCTACAAAAAAGTGTGGCATGCTTAAGGTAATTTTTTTTAAATGGAATGCCCCGAATATTTTTGCATATTTAACACTTCTCTTGGGATGTTTATTCATATCGAAAATATTAGCCGCATCTGATGTCCGGTTTAGACGTAATAGTATTTTTTTCAAAAAAATTGATGTTTATATTACTCCACTTAAAAATTCATCACTTCCGCGTCAGCATCTTTGAAGACGAAATTAAATATGGACCTTATTGTAGGAGGTTGGTGGGCGCTTATGTTAAAATATCTTAGAGCCACCATGTACAGGGTGTTCAAAATTAATTTTCTAATTTTGAGAACTTCAAAGTTATTTTCTCAACTATTTCAAATGGAACATCCTATATAATTTTTAACAATGTTATGTAAAATTACATAACGAACATTTTTTGTTTGTACATCTTTATGGTTATTTGTTACCATTTTTGATTTATTGAGCAAAAAGAACAAAATTCAACAATATTTACTTAAAAAAATGATTTTTTTCAAACAAAATAAAACAACATGTACAGAGTGTTCATGTTGCCCATAAAAACAGCATTTTATGTTTCTGTCGCGATTTCACACTGCGTATTAGTGAATTTATATGGTTGTAAATTATTTTGGTTATTTGTGTTTGATAAAATAATAAAGCATCTGTTTGCTAACTGAAAAAAATTCATGCTGTTTTAATGGACAACATGAACATTCTGTACATGGTGTTTTATTTTATTTAAAAAAAAATTCATTTTTTTTAGTAAATATTGTTGATTTTTGTACTTTTTGCTCAATAAATCAAAATGGTTACAAATAACCATAAGGATGTACAACAAAAATGTTCGATATGTAATTCTACATAACATCGTTAAAAAATATATAGGATGTTCCATTTGAAATAGTTGAGAAAAATAACTTCGAAGTTCTCAAAATTTGAAAATTAATTTTGAACACCCTGTACATGATGGCTCTAAGATATTTTAACATAAGCGCCCACCAACCTCCTACAATAAGGTCCATATTTAATTTCGTCTTCAAAGATGCTGACGCGGAAGTGATGAATTTTTAAGTGGAGTAATATAAACATCAATTTTTTTGAAAAAAATACTATTACGTCTAAACCGGACATCAGATGCGGCTAATATTTTCGATATGAATAAACATCCCAAGAGAAGTGTTAAATATGCAAAAATATTCGGGGCATTCCATTTAAAAAAAATTACCTTAAGCATGCCACACTTTTTTGTAGCACCCTGTATATTTGAAAATAATTTCTATGTATGTGCATTTACTCATAGTTTACATCTGCATTAGAAAGATTTCTTTATCTTTTATGGTCTACGAGCTATCGAACTTCCACACACTATTGCCCCACCCTGTATATCTTATTAATTTGTAGCTGAGATAATTTGTTACAAAAAAAAAATAATTGAATGGACAAAATTCCAGTATACCTTGTACATTGTCGAATATTTTGGTTTTTCAGTAGTTGGTTTAAATTTATATATTTCATCAACAGTTAAAACAGTTGTTGTTTTTGATATAAATTTCATCCATTCCTCTTCCTCTTCAGGTGTTCCCTCATATTCTGGAATTACTTCTGGATATTCTTTACTTATTTCTGGTAATTTAGGTGTTATTGATTTAAGGAACTCAGTTGTTTTAGGACGGACAGTTGTTTTCCTTCGAATAGTCATATCTTCCTTCTCGCTGATCATTGGTATCTCAGATTTCTTAGTTCCTAAATATTGTATTTAAACATTTTATCACACATGTAATTAATTAAAATTATTTTTAAATACAGGAATTCATCTTATAAAATTTGGCATCAAGAAGTGGCATTAAGGGGGAATATATGAGTAGACGGCAGAAAAAAATAGATGAATTTTAGGAATTATTATCTCAAGAACTATTTATTCCATTTCATCCCGATTTATTTTATTCTAAAGTATACCGGGTATTCCAGACCACCCGTACACTATGTTTTACGCCCAAACTATTGAAGATACAGATGAATTTCAGGAAAATATTTTCAACCCCCTAAAACCTCCCTTTCATAGAAGTTAATGTATGATGCCTTTTGGAACGTAGGATTTTTTGAAAAAAAAAAAAAATTTTTTCACGAAATGGCGCCTGATTGATTTATTTATCAAGCCAGAAGGGTCGGAAAAGGGTTGAAAAATGAATGTAACGTTCAACATTCATTTTTTAACCATAATTTTTTTACCTTTCTGGCTTAGTAAAATAATAATAATTTAGTAAAAAATATTAACTTCTAAGAATCTTTTTGAAATTTCTGTTTCAGATCAACCAACTGCAGTAATCCTGGGGACCGTATTGAGGGACATGTTTTACGCAGCTCCAAGTTGATATATATTCATAAAAAAATTTGTAAACATACCTCAATATAGTTTTTGAGATAATAATTCCCAAAATTCCGCCATCTACTCATGTTTCTCTTTAAGAGATGTGAAAAAACGAATAGCTTTACAACTTGTTTAAATATTTAACGTATTTTTTTATGTGGGGAGGAGTACAAAGTTTTAAGATTTTAGTGCATATTATAATAGGTACTATGTATTATCACTAACCGACATGAATAGTTGTTTCATATTCTCCGCATCCAATAAGTTCAACTCTCATACTTATTCCACTATGCCACGTTTGTGGATTGAAACGAATTATTTTTGTTTCAAAAGGAACATCAAACATCTGTTTTACTGGAATAACTTTATCTACTGGTCCTCGGAACAACTAAAAAGAATTTATATTTTTAATAGTTTAACAAATTAAATAAAGAAAATTAATCTATAAACATAATACGCTTAAGAGCCTGCGCACACTGCAGACTTTTAGTCGGCCAATAGTTTAATCGGTTTAACAATTGCCATGAAGATATATGGAACTGCGCAACCTACCGATTAAAAATCATCCAACTAAATAATCAAATGGGCTTGCCGATTTTCAAATCGGTTTGCAGCTTGAACCCGATCAAACTATTGACCGACTAAAAGTTTGTAGTGTATAAATATATTCTTCTGTCAAGAAAATTATTAATTTCCAGATATCTTTGAAATAATAAAACACTACGACGTTTTTTTAAATTAGATACCATATAAAATAATACGAAATTTTAAAATATACTATTTCTAAAAGTTAACTGTCATTCTAAATTAAAAAAATTATTTATATTTATATCTGTTAATTATTGCAAAAATAAAAATGGCGTGTTGGGTGGATTTATAGTTATAAATTTAGATATACCTTAGGATTTCCTGAATGGTCTGTAACATAGCTAAATACATGTCCATCTTCACTATGCAATACAAAATAACTAGTAACATATTCATCATACACCGGACCTCCTTGAACAATAACTCCATATAATGGTTCTTGTTTCTTCAATTTTATTTGTAAATATTGATCAGTATTAGTAACAGCTGGAACCCAACTTCCTCCTAACAGTGGAATTTTATATTAAATATATCAGTTATTAATAACACAGGTACCCTCATGGTTTCCAGAATACGTATATTCGTAGTATAAGTATAACAACACTGTTTAATGATTGTGTTATTGTGCAAATTTTTACTCGGTATTATTATATGGTACATATTTTCATGAACAAATTACGGTAACAATTCAGTATAAATATGTTTTTATTTTTTTTATTCTTGTATTGCGTAATATACAGGTGGGGCAATAGTGCGTGGACGTTCGATAGCTTGTAGACCATGACAGATAAAAAATCTTTATACTGCAGATGTAAACTGTGGGTAAATGCACATACATAGAAATTATTTTCAAATATACAGGGTGCTACAAAAAGTGTAATTTTTTTTAAATGGAATACCCTGAATATTTTTGCATATTTAACACTTCTCTTGGGATGTTTATTTATATCTAAAATATTAGCCCCATCTGATGTCTGGTTTAGACGTAATAATATTTATTTTCAAAAAAATTGACTTTTACATTACTCCACTTAAAAATTCACCACTTCCGCGGTCGCAGCTTTGAAGACGAAATTAAATATGGACCTTATTGTAGGAGGTTAGTGAGTGCTTTTGTTTAAATATCTTAGACATTCTTAGAGCCACCAGGTGTTCAAAATTAATTTTAAAATTTTAAAGATTTTCAAAGTTATTTTTTTCAACTATTTCAAATGGAACACTCTATATATTTTTTAACAATCCTATGTAGAATTACATACCGAAAATTTTTTGTTTGCACATCCTTATAGTTATTTGTAACCAATTTTGATTTATTGAGCAAAAAGTACAAAATTCAACAATATTTACTAAAAAAAGATTAATTTTTTTTCAAATAAAATAAAACACCATGCTCATGTTGCCAATAAAAACAGCATGAATTTTTTTCAGCTAGTAAACAGATGCTTTATTATTTTATCGAACACAAACTATATAAATTCACTAATGTGCTGTGTGAAATCGAGACAGAAACATAAAATACTGTTTTTATGGGCAACATGAACACTCTGTACACGGTGTTTTATTTTATTTGAAAAAAAAATTAATTTTTTTTAGTAAATATTGTTGAATTTTGTACTTTTTGCTCAATAAATCAAAATTGGTTACAAATAACAAATGTATAAACAAAAAATGTTCGTTATGTAATTCTACATAGGATTGTTAAAAAAATATAGGGTGTTCTTAGAAATAGTTGAGAAAAATAACTTTGAAATTCTCAAAATTTGATAATTAATTTTAAACATCCTGTACATGGTGGCTCTAAGATATTTAAACAAAAGCACCCACCAACCTCCTACAATAAGGTCCATATTTAATTTTGTTTTCAAAGCTGCGGCCGCGGAAGTGGTGAATTTTTAAGTGGAGTAATGTAGGTCAATTTTTTTGAAAAAAAAAATTATTACGTCTAAACCAGACATCAGATGGGGCTAATATTTTAGATATGAATAAACATCCCAAGAGAAGTGTTAAATATGCAAAAATATTCAGGACCACACTTTTTTGTAGCACTCTGTACATTTGAAAATAATTTCTATGTATTTACCCACAGTTTACATCTGCATTAAAAATTTTTTTTAATCTGTTATGGTGTACAAGCTATCGAACTTCCACGCACTATTGCCCCATCCTGTATATACCAAAGTATATTTGAAAAAATTACGATTTTAGTATAAGGTACGTTAAAATTAACGAAAATACCATATTATTACTAGATTTATACACTTATGAAACTGTAATAATACAGTATTTATATGGAATTTACCTTGCAAAACTTCCTGCAGTATTTTTTTAATATAAATACCAAGCGATTACTGTATATTTCTAGTAGAAAACTAGTAAATATTTGCACAAATAGACTCGGGAAAAACGGTGTTATTACATATTTTATGCAGTTTAAAAATAGTATTTATACGGTTATTCGAAACCGCAAGGGTATTATTTTATAAAAATCATTTATTTAAATATTACCTGATTCAGTAGTAATTTTGTTATTCAATCGAGCATATTTTGGTAAAAAGGCTGAACTATATTCACTGCTTGCACTGAAAGCATCATCTGCTAACATTTCATCTTCTTCTATCAAATATTTGTATCTGAGAACGATATGATTTCATTAATTAAATTTAAATCTCTATATATAAAAATTAATGTCTGTTTGTATGAGGCTTATAGACTCGGGAATTACTAAACTGGTTTCAATGCGGTTTTCACCAATAATTAGATAATTTTTCTGTGCATGTTTCATGGCTATTAATATTTTATGAAAACATAAGATTTTACATCAAAAGACTAAAAAAATCTTTATCAAATTGAGTTTTGTTTCCATAATGTTACAGCATATAACTGTCATTTATATAAAAACATAGTACCTAGCCATGGAATACAGAATTCTATAATTTACGGTTTCAATATTTTATTTTATTAATTTAGGTTACAATAATCACGTTTCTTTCAAATATTTTGATGATTTTTGACACATAACATCAAATATGTTTTGGAATCCTCTCAATAAAACCAAATTGTTATATCTCTTGTGATTTTTTGATATAAAGTACCGTTTGGTTGATATTTTAAAATTTACAATAAATTATAACAGATCTTGTAAACTTAGAGTCCCGAGTTCGAATCCCAATAATTTTTTGTTTATTATGTAGAGTAAAATGTTAAAAAACAATAAATAATAAAACAAAAAATCATGTTATAACCTGCACACGGTTTATGTATTTCTTATACCGTGTTTAGACCAAAGAAAATAAAACAGGTGTTTGAAAACACTTCATAATTAAAAATGTATAGAGTTTATTGCACTTTTGTCAAAAAAACACGATGTTGCTGTTTTGTTTTATTGGTCTAAACACGGCATTATATAATGAATAATTAAAAAAGTGCCAAGGCGATTTTTTTCTTTTTGGTCTTAAAATATTTATTAAATACTAAAGAATTGATCAGAGGTAATAAATTTTTTAATATAGGTTGGCTTCCAGAGCCATTCCAGTGAATGTATTATAATTTTTCTTACTTTTCATCTGAACACAAAGCAGGCGGTGTGATTGTTGTTGGTAAAATGATAACAGGAGGTTTTTTTGTTATATAAAATATCTTATCAGTTACAGGTCTAAATGTCTCAAATCTGTGTTTGGTTGTTGTCCATCCTGGTGCACACGCTGAACTATCACAAGTATAATAATTATCTATGCACTGGCAAGTTTCACAGTCAGATTCGTAAAAAACAGTTCCTGGCTAAAAATATATTTTTAATTAGTTAATTTTTAACATTGACAATTTTTTGACCCGTCACAGTGGCTTTCCCCCTTTAGACACATTAAAATAATGTTATTACCAAACAAAATTTAATTATTGTTTACAATAATATAATAAAAAATAGTAAAAGAAATTAATAAAAATTTTGTTAAAATAGAAATATGGCAGAAAAATAGGTGAAATTTGGGAATTATTATCTCAAAAACTATTTGTTCCATTTCATCCAGGTTTGTTCTATTCTAAAGTATATATTTATTGTATATATTTATTGTATTTAATTGTTACTTATTATATTTTAGCCTGACGATGATTCTGTGAATCGAAAGCTTGCGGTTTCCTCTTCTTTAATAAATTTTGACGTTTAAACAAACAAGTTTGTTTTTAACTAAAGTATATATGTATATATGATGTATGTTTACAATTTTTTTATGAATATATTTCGTGAAAAAATCCTATGTACCGAAGGGCATCATACATTGACTTCTAAGAATCTCTTTGAAATTTCCGTTTCAAATCAAACGAATGCCAGTAATCCTGGGAACCGCTTTGAAGGACATGTTTTACACCGGCCACGACAGCAGCGCTCTCAGTAGATATATATTCATAAACAAATTTGTAAAATACCTCAATATATATACTTTAGAATAAAATAAACCTGGATGAAATGGAAAAAATAGTTTTTGAGATAATAATTCCCAAAATTCACTTATTTTCCGCCTTGTACTCAATATATATGTAATGTAATAAGTATGTATGTATTACCTGTACTAATTCTCCTTTATATGATACACAATTACAATCATGAAGACTGATACAAGTTGAATTATCTCTCCACATAGATCCTGGTGGACATTTATGAACAGCTGTTTTATCTACACATCCTGGTATGCATGTTTTTCCCTTATTGCATAACCCACTTTCCACCAAATAATAATAGTAATATAAACAAACATTTTCACAAGATATTGCACAATCACTAAACTTTTGTCCAGGAGGGCAGGAAACTGAAATAAAGTAATCAAAAATTATATTTAGAAATTAATAAATTAGATTGAATTAACATACTTTCACTGACTTCTGGTACATGTATTGGTCGTATCGTTTTGCGGATACCTATAATATTTATTTATTAACAAATGATAGAATTAAATTTTCATACACAATTAATACCTCCACATTCTCCACGTATTTTAACTACATTTTCTGGCCAATCGCAAGTCTGGCTAACTGGATTATACATCATATCTGGACCACAAGTTTTTTCAACATATTCAGGTCCTTTTGGTCCTGGACTACATTGGTAAAAAATATGACAATCAATTGGATGTTTCTTGTATTGAACTGCAAAATCACATGGACCTAATACCAACTCTTCATCCAAGTCTTTTATTTCTGCTCTACCTGTTGTTTTTGCACCATATACATATGGAGTAGTGACTTCTTTTGAAATGTTTTCTATAAAGAAAAAATATAATAAAAGTACATAATTAACTAAAAAAAATTCTATCCAGAATAAAAAAATAAGTATAAAGCCAAATTGATATCTCTATACAGGGTAGTTCTTCAATAGTGCATCCAGGTTTCCTAGTGCACTTTCTATAGGAGATAGAAAAAAGTTTGGTACATAATATTATTGATTTGAAAAGATGAACATCGTAAAATTATTTTCAATAATACAGGTGTCCCATTTTTGCGCTATAACAAAAACAAAAATTTTTTTAAATGGAACATCCTGTAACATTTTAAGTCTTCCGATGTCATTTTTTAACCTCTACATTAATATCTGTTCATTCTTTGATTTAGTGACAGTATTGCCAAATTATACTTTTTTTTCGGAAAAATAATCCATATGCAGGCTCAACCATAAAAAATCGTAGCAACCTCGTTTTTTTTAAGCGATGAATTTTTTTAGCAATAATGCTAGTCCTGGTAAATAAACAATGATAATAAACAATTTTAATTAAATTCTACAGGGTGTTAATAAAAAAATACCAAAGATTGCAATCATAAAACTCATTTTTTCAAATGTGACTACCCTTTTTTTATTTCACTATTCGATGGATTTTTTCTTTCTTTTCAATTTGTATAGGGGACGTCCTATGTCTAAACACCATAGTTTCTAAGATATTCAATACTTTTCATAAAAATAACCATTTCATCACATTTTTATGCACCGAAGTAGACCAAACAAATGCCGGTGAATTGATTTGTGCCTGGATGAAAATGGAAGACATTTCGAACATTTATTGGCCAAAATTTAATAAGTGTGATTTAAAAAAATGATAAATCAAGACGGTCGTTTTTGTTTATTTATTGTTATAACAATAAATAAACAAAAAACAATCGATCTTTAACCTAATAAATAACATTGAAAATGCTTTAACGCATTCTTTGATTATGAAAAACACAAAAAAATTGTAAATTGATGTTTTTAATATTTTATAATATGTATTAAAAATAACGATAAGTGTATAATAATACATATAATTATGTATAATGTATGCATACGAGGGTCGCAGCCGAAGGCTGAGACCTGAGTAGGGTAATTTATATATCGTCATTGTCATTTTAATATCTCCTATATGACAATATTATCAAAAATGAGATTTTTGAATATTACGGTTGGTCTTTTTTTTCTCTATCTGTTCAATAATATCCCATATGTATATCAATCTCTGTTCCTTATTAATGAGTAAATTTAATTTATCCTATGTAATAAGCTCGTATAGCTGATCCATAATTTGTCCTATGTGTCATATGCAGCAAATAGAAGAAATTAAAGAAATCAAAACAGGTCTAACATATTTTATACACATAGGGGTTTTTGTTTCCTAAATATAAGAATATTAAAACAGTTAAAACTTGTGAATAATTTTTAAATAGTTTTTGATAATTTCTTCAAACAATTTAAATTTGCACATAGGAGATATTAAAATGAAAATGACAACGACGATATGCAAAACTACAAATATAACATCCTTGATCCACTATTAAAATTTCTTACATTCGTTGTAAATTACTCTGTATAGACAAAAAAATTACTATAAAAATATAGCAAAGAAAAATATGAAAATATAAGAACTATTCTGTTTATATGTAATAATTAATTATAAGAAAGCACATAACAAAAATATATTTACCACATTCACAATACACGCTTATTTCAAAATCTTCACAAGGCCTCTCTCCAAGATATGACTGACAAAGCAATCCTTTTTCTAAACTACATTCGACATCAAGACCAGTTGCTTTACTTTCAATATGTTTATTCACTGTACGACAACGGATGTCAGTCATTTGATGCATTGAACAAACAGCTGAACCAGGAATATTATTCTGCAAACAAAAATTATATTCTTTAATAAAACGGCCAAGTGCGTGTTGGGCTCGCACATGATAGAGTTCCGTAGTTATTACAATTTATAAAAGAGTTCTTTCAAACTTTTTTTAAAACTATTGTGTTTGTTATAATTTCCATTGAAAGTACTAACTAAAAGCTACATTCAGATAGAAGGAGGGGGGGGGGGGGGCGCTCTGATAACCACATTGAAAAGCAAATATATCGTGATTGAAGGGTTAAAATCAAAAGGTCTTTACATTTTTTGTTGCTTTTTAGGTGAAGTGAAAAAAAATGTGAGTACAATTTTCAGTCTAAGGGATAGGGTCCAAAATAATTTTGACAGTGTTTGTTATAATTTTCAGTGAAAGTACTAATTAAAAGCTATATTCTGAATTTTTTTCAGATTTTTTGAATTGATAATTTTGAAATTAGAGGGGTGAGTGGTTGCGCTCTGATAACGACATTAAATGCAAATATATCGTGACTGAAGAAGGGTTGAAAACACCATGGCTTACGATCTTAATATTTTATTAATTTAGGTCACTATAATTCAAATATTTTGTCAAACAGTTAGATGATTTTATTTTGAAATATATTGATTTAAAATTGAAATATAAAGAAACATTTCACTTCCAAAAAAGGTAAAATATCAAAATTGGTTATGATTGTTGCTAACCTATTTTTTATTTTTTTATTTTCGTACAGATTTTCTCAGTAACTACTGAACGGATTTTATTCCAGTTTTCACTAATGGATAAGTTAGGTTTAGGTGTATTATTTGTGTAAATTTCATGAAGTCAGAAAAAAAACAATTAGCAGTTAACCGTACGTTGTGGGTATGTTGGGTGAGTCTGTTGGGTGGGTATGTTAAATATTTTATGTCACTATGATTTTGTGGATATTAACCCAGGTAACACCGGGTCCAATGCGTTTGTATTTTTATAAATAAAAACTATATATACCAATTGTAAAAATGTGGGTAATGGTTCAATATCAATAAGTTTCTGTTTCTTTGGTTTTCCTTTGACATTTTCAACTTGTGGTGAATCACTATTTACCCAACTTGTCCAACCTGACCGGCACAATGTTTTTTGTTCATGCATTCTTATAGGAGTCACTAATGTGGTGGGCATCATTTTCTGAAAAATTAAAAAGCACATGAATTAAATATATTATTTAAAAAATTAATCAAATATACCTCGGATGAAGAACATGGCTTTCCTTTGCATATTTTAGAACCATGAGAACAATGACATGTATGGCAATCATCCATTTCTATAAGATCACCTTCATAGTAAGTTACTCCTTCTAGTTCCATACAAACTGTTTTACACACTGTACGAGGTACACATTCTAAAGCACTTGAATTCAGATAAATTTGTCCTGGAGGACATTCCTTTGGTAAACAACCTAAACAAGTAATAAACAATTAATTAATTTCTAATAATTTAACATATACCCCCAGTATTATCAAGTTTAACTAAATGTTCCTTTAACTAACTGTCATATTATTAACAGAACCAAGCATAATACATTTAATTTAATGGGTTTTTAATTTTCTTCGCTATGTTTTTACAACACATATTATGTACGTTTTTAATTTAGAGCCTAAATATTGATTTAAATCACGTTTGTAATATACAAAATTTAGGTTAAAGGAGCATTTATCGCTAAAGGAGCTTTAAATTATTTGATAATACCGGGCATTAAAGTCATATTTTTAAAAGAATAAATAAATTAAATAATAATTAGTTAATTATTATTTAATTATTATTATTGAATTTTTTTTTTAAATTCTATCGAAATGATATTTGCACGAGAACTACTTTAAGTAAGATTTTCATATTTTCATTAAAATAGACTTTTTTATTGATATAATAGTCAAAACTGTTTTTTGTAAAAGTTATGATAAGAAAATATAAATAATGAGTATATATAAAAAAAATACCTTCAACACAACTATCATCAGTGCATGTTTCACTAAGTTTATTCAATATCAAACTGTTATCACAAGTTTCAATAGGACATGTAGTAATACATGGTGAATAAACTGAGCATCGTTTGTCGCATTGTATTGCTAAAAATAATAATACAATATATAATATCAGATGATTAAATTTACTACCATGATTTACTTACGGCAAAGACGTTGTGACCGCCATTTAATAGGAACACCTTTATTATTGCACTCGTGTGCATATGCCGCAAGTGCTGTACATAAACATTCACAATCACCACCCTGATCGCAAGCGCATGCATCAAATATACACCGTTCCAGGAATGGTTCAACGGGTATTTCTGTATGACATGGACGGAATAGTTCA
Organism: Sialis fuliginosa; assembly: GCA_961205875.1. Taxonomy (NCBI): domain Eukaryota; kingdom Metazoa; phylum Arthropoda; class Insecta; order Megaloptera; family Sialidae; genus Sialis; species Sialis fuliginosa. Next base: position 35,231,837 of record OY540811.1, read on the forward strand.
GTTTTCAGTAAACCGCATTTTTTTGTTGCCCATAATCGTCTTTGTGGATGGAACTCACAAGTGTTCTACAATTAATACAAATATTATATTTTATTTAAATTAAATATATCAAACTATATTTCTCGAAAATATTACAGTGCAATTTTAATGGCCTGTCTAAATGTACCTTAAGATAGAGCAAAAATAAACATTGTCAATTTTACAGATAAAAAAGGTAGGTACTCAATTTCTTTTGTTTTTTTTTTCGTGTATTTGTCATTGATTGGGGCTAAAATAATTGAGGCAAATATTAATTCCATTTGTTACCAATGGGAAATTTCTAATTTGAGTGGACTGTAAGGGAAAGGAGATAAAAGTTTCTACTACCCATTACCACTAATCGTATATTCAATAAAACACTTCACTATATTTAAGTGTACTGTCCCGTATTCATATAGTTTCAATAATTTATATTAGTGGATTAATTTAAGAACTTTCAGTTTAAATGTACAAATGCTCACAGTAATTTCCATAGATTCTGGACAATATGGTTGCAGTCTCCAAGAATCACCAAACAATAGGGCAGATACTTCACTGACACCTCCTGAAGGTGTTTGAAAATCATTAAGTTCATTGTCATCATAATTTCCACATAAACCTTTGAGCTAAAAATTAACACATAGATATTAATAAACATTTTTATATTTTACCACATATATATGTCATTATATGTGCTATATTACGCAGTATCTTTAAGAAAAATACGCTTAGTTATTTATAATCTCTGGTTCAATTTATTAGAGAACTTTCCTTTTTGTGATGTCGGTTAAAAAGGGGTATTTATTCTTAAGCATACTGTATTAATATTATATTAAAATTGCTTTTACCCGTCCTTTCCATTTTGGAGTTACTTTAACATAAACTCTTGTTCCTTGATCCCATTGTAACGTTACTCCAATATCAGGCACTTCAGCAATTACAAACAAACCAGCAGTTCTTACTTTAATATGTTTCAAATCAGATATCTTTGGCAATTGTTTATCTCGAGTAAAAGTAATAACTTCTTCATTATCGCCAGATCCAACAACAAAAGTAACAGATTTAGAACAAGTAACACCAGTAGATCCACACGGAACATTTTGTATTGTAACATCAAAACTTTCTGATGGATCTAATACTCCTTTTACAAAAACATAATCGCAGGATCCTTGGAAATCAAACAAACGACCATCAAATGTTTTGTAATGTGAATCACCCCATGCTACACACTGTCCATTGCAAATACGGTCTGTACATTTCCATTTACCATGCGAACAAGTACTGTAATTAAACATAATATTATTTCAGTTAATATTTAATCAATTTCAAGTCTTTTGCAAAAGAAAAGTGATTTAATTAAAGAGAAATTAACCTTTTCTTAATTGTAAACTTATGCAAATGTTAAAAAATATTATATTCTTTATTTTTTTTATTTGTTTTTTCGAAAAAAAAATGAATAGAACATAAGTTACAGATAATAATATTATCTACAATTTTTAACTTGATCTTTTTTCTCTAATTCGCACTGTTTCGAAGAAATTTGAAAAATTCAAAAATCTGGTTGAAAGATCGTTTTCAAAAATAGGAGGTTTTCTTCCCAGACAAAAATTAATCTTCAATATAAAATTTCACCCTTCTACGATTTGTCGTATTTGAGTTACAGCACTTACAGACAGGACCGACAGAGTCACACAGACATCATGGCGAAAATAGTCAGAATGAATTCAGGGAAGGTTAAAATGGATAATTCCATCAAAATCTGGATTTCGAGTGAAGTTTTTCACTCATTAAAACAGGTTAAATGTTTTGATTTGTACTTGTACCTCATAGATCTAATCGAGATTTATAACTTGAGACCAAAACTTTCGTACTAGCTGCTCTGAATGTCGAACAATACCGATTGTAAATTTACAATAGTGCGCAAAATGATCGCTGCGTGGTTAGGTCCCCCTCGACCCGTACCGCATTTCCATGGGGTGCGCGGTGCTCAGTGTTTAATGGACAGACCAATACGCTAGTTAGAATTATACCAAAATCATCCCAGTTTCTGAGCTATTCAATGGTTCATCCTGAAAACGTTACATCAAGTTTCTGAAATCCCCCCCCCCCCCCCCCGTATCTGGCTGGTGTGAAACACTAGACATTATTCACAACAATATTCATTTGTCAATGTTTTTTTTTTGCACCCCCCCTACCTCCCAAAGAAAAGAGTCTGGTTGTGCCACTGTTACAAGACGGTAAAGTGAGTGAACGAATAGAGAAATGTGTACCAAAAAAATTTAAATACTAAACTACATATTTTGAAAGATACGAATTATATCTAAAAGTAACAAAACAAAATACCATGTATTGCAGTCTTCTTCAATAGTTTCCTTCTCGGTGTAACTTTTCCCACCGTGATGGCATGGACAAGATTCTGGTAAAATACATTGTTTTGCAAATGAATCTAACACATATCCTTTTTTACATTGACATCCAGCTTTGCAGACTGCATTGCTTACTTCTGGTGGTGCATGCATATTCTTAAAATAATAATTAAATTCAGATTAAGGTAATTAGGTACTTCATGGTATTTAGAGAAATTTCCAAATTTATCACTAAGAAGACTGTTATGTAACATATTTTGCTAATGAAAAAAGTAAGTGTCATTGTTAGAAAAGCTGTTATTTTAATAAAAATATCAAATGTTTGACGTAAAAGTGGATGCCATATTGGAATAGAATTTTTGATTTGCATAGTATATCTATAACGACATACCAGTACACACCACAATGCATGCGGTACGACAAATTTTAAATTCATTTACAATTAGTGTTATGTGAACTTTTTCAATTTTGATAATTAATTTTAATAAACATTTTCTTTTCAATTTATTTTATTATGATTTTTACTATTTGGTTGAAAACTCATGTACATTCTAAAAGTTCCGGGCCACCTTAGAGTTACTCCAGTAAGAATCTGGAGAGTGCAGATCGATTTTTTGTTAAGTATAGTAGCCAAGTCTTGCTCAGAGCCGTATTTTCTGATATTATCAGTCAATATTGTTATATATACTTTATATTACATTACATTCAATTTCAATGGTAATTTTTTTTATACTTGCTAAAAATAACACGCAAATGATCTTATTAAAATGCCGATTTGGTTAAAAATGGTGACGCTGTCGAGACTCTTACTGGAGTAACTCTAGGCCACCTATATAACTTTTGAATGGTTTAAAATATAGGATTGACATTTATGGGGATACAATGGGATCACAAAAACACCCACTAACACACACACGGGGTGCGGGAGGAGGGGGGAGGGTGTCAAAAAATCTTAAATGGCACGTGGGATTGAGTGAGGGTTTGTTCGAAAGAGATTACCACGACAAAAACAACACGGAGTCGCCGAGGTCTTTACAATTTTTTTTCAAAGAGTTATGATTATTTGAACAATTCTATTGAGATTACGTTAAATGCATTTTCAAAAATGTGCTAAAATGATAAAAACAGAAGAGTAGAATTTGTAACACAATGATGACACGACTTGCTGATAAATGTCAGTTTTTCAATTGGATCTATTTTTTTCATTTTAGAACATTTTTGAAAATGCATTTAACCTTATCTCAATAGAAATGTTCAAATAACCATAACTCTTCAAAAAAAAATCATAAAGACCTCGGCGAGCCTGCGTTGTTTTTGTCTTGGAAAACCCTTTCGAATGAGCCCTCACTCAATCCCCACGTGCCATTTTAAGACTTCTAAGATCTCCCTCCCACTGGGGGTGTGCAGGTGGGTGTTTTTGTTGTTAAATAATAGACTTTGTGATTCCATTGTATTGCTATAAATTTCAATCTTATATTTCAAACCATTCAAAAGTTATGTAGATTGCCCGGAACTTTTGGAAGGCACTGTATAAGACAGGTGACCTGCATTATAAGTGCCCTGATTTCTGTGAATTCGTGTTTATATGATTCCTTTACATCTTTAATATCTTTAAGGTGTATTTTTTGTCATTTTAAAAATTAATATACATATAAGACATATTGGTCTAATTTTAGCAGTCAGTGTTAATTTTGAAATAAATATTATACGCTAATGAATAAAACGTAATTTCTAAGAACACAATCAACACGCATAACAAGGGTTAATATATTTGTTTTCATTTTATATACATCTTGATAATAAATTCGTAATTTAAATTTGTAAATTTTTACTATACAAAAATATGTTATTATACGTCTTTACCGCATCATTGAAATATCTGACAGAAATATGCAATATGGTGACTAAAAAGTTTCATTTTCCTGAAAAATAAAATCCAATTTCTAGATTATTTACAGGTTTTTATAAACCCTTTTTGTAATGTAGGTGTTCTAAAGAACATAATAACAGTTATTCATAGTCATAATGCCACGGGTCCAGTGATACCAAAATTAGTGGTCGCTTATAATACACTTAAAAATTTCTGTTCACTTTACCTTACAAGTTATTGGCTCTACTGGTTCACAAGATGTAAATTCTTCATGATTACCTTCACTGCACATATTTTTAATACTGCTTGCTTTAGGAAAACTTAATATTTCTTCAGGTGTTGCTGGTTTACAGTCCCAAAGTCCGCCTATACAAGTGCTGAAAAATGTCCCTTTATATAATTATAAAGCTAATAAGAATAATTACAAATACAGAATGAGGGTCCATTCCGAATTAAACATCAAACGCATGGACTGCAATACTGATGCGCAACGCTTCGAAATCGTTTAGTTTTTTCAATGCACGCATAATACGCATGAAACGCTTGTAAATAAAAAAAAACTTCAGAAATGATTATTGTAATGAAATAAAAGCCATAATAGCAAAGTTAAAACTGACAAAGAAGTAAAAACTGCAAATGATGTAGTCTGAGAGCGTTCTGAATTACTAAACAAGTGCATAAACTGCATCAAAGCGTTAAACACTTTGACTGCCTCAGGTCGAATAGAAGCAGTCAACTGCTGGAGTGGGGAGTTCAGTAAAATCTAGGGGATTTTGAGCGCTATCAAAGCGAACAATACTTAAATTGGACTGCGATTCTGTGTACTCTATGCACTTTATACGTAATTTGGAACGCACTTTGAGTCATATAAGGTGGAACAAACTTGAACAGTTGATCGAGATAAATATTTAAAAACTTTAAACGCGTTTTTCTCAAATCAACTTTTTTCAACCTGGTTCCAGCGATTCCTCAAAGACTTATGAACCAATTAAAAAGTATTTTTTCTAAATATTCGTAATCACAGTGGCTAAGTCTGTGCTGACCGTTTTTTTGAAATTTTGATATTTACTATTTTTTAAGATTGCTTGAATAAAAAAAAATGTTAAAAATGAAAAAGTTTTTTCAAACCGTCGCGATTTTGTGAAAAAATTAAATTTAAAAAACATTTAAAAAACAAATGCACAACCATAGCTACATTCGTATAGATATTGATAAAATATTTTTATTTTTTTCCAATAACCAATCCCGAATGGAACCATGAACAAAAATATTTTTTTTGGTCGTCACATCATAACTTTGTAAATTTTTAATATTTTTCAACAAAAATTCGTATTGAATAAGTTGAATATATATTTAATAAAATGTTCTCTACCCGATCCTAAAATAACTAGTTATACCTGTGAAAAAAGTTCCTAAACATTGATAACTTTTTGACCTTTCACAGTGGCTTTCCCCTTTAATATAATCTTTAATTGCTAAATTTGATGCAATTTTAGAACCTCCCCTCCCCTTGCCCTGGTATATATAATTAAATAAAAAGTTAGCGATTATGTTAGTATGTTATATACATACCATGTATCCTGAGATCTTTTTCCTGGCCTAATTTCTTTAAACCCAGCTTCAAATTCAATACCATTATGTTGACATTTACATTGGCCTGTAGGAATACATTCACCACCATCATCTAATGTTTTTCCAGGTGGACAATTACATCCTTCTACGCATTGAGTTTTACATGGATGTTCAACACTACTTGAAATATCCAAACAAGTATGTGTACAAGAATCTCCACATATTTGATACATTTGTCCCGCAGGACACTGAATACCTGTATCCAACAATATTCCAATGTATAAAAATCCAATCAACATAACATTTTTGCAAAGGACTGTAATATTAATACGCAATAACCTTTTTCCTTCCCTCATGGTTTCCAGAATACGTGACATAAGTATAACAACGGTATTTACACTGTTTAATGATCGTATTATTGTGCAAATTTTTACTCGGTATTTTGTGGTATTTTCATGAACAAATTACGGTAACAATTCAATATAAATACGTTTTGTTTTTTTTTATTCTTGTATATACCAAAGTATTTTTATAAAAATTACGATTTCAGTAAAAGGTACGTTAAAATCAATGAAAATATCTGACAAAAATACCATATTATTACTAAATTTGTATACTTATGAAACTATAATAATACAGTATTTATACGGAATTTACCTTGCAAAACTTCCTGCGGTATTTTTCTAATATAAATACCAAGTGATTACTGTATATTTCTAGCAGAAAACTAGTAAATATTTGCACAAATATACTCGGGCAAAACGGTGTTATTACATATTTTATGCAGTTTAAAAATAGTATTTATACGGTTATCCAAAACCTCGAGGGTTCAATAGGTCATTAAATTTTATTTTATATTTTGAATTCCTCTTTTAATTAATTTTTATTACCATATGGATTTTTTATAAGTCTAGGAAAATTTAATAATTATATTATTGCAAATGATACATACCGCATTCTCGAACATCATTTCTCCATTCTATGTTAACACCTTGATGTGCACATTCCTTAGCATAGGCTGCTATTATAGGGCAAAGACATTGTGATATCTAAAAATGATAATAACGTTAATTAAGGGGTTACATCTAATCTATTAATTTTTGACAATTTTTTTTATTGGCTTAAATGATGTTATCTAATCAAATACAAATCCCCTAACTATAAAAATTGTAAGAGTTTAGACTTACACGTGTTTCAATAGCAATGATATCATCATCAGAGTCCTAAAGACACTAACTTAAATCTAAATAACTACGACTATTTATATACCTTAGAAACAACTGAACCAGAACTTATCCTGGAACGGTAATTGTTGACCGTGTTGGTCTGAGTCATTACTTTAATAAGGTGAAAAGGTTGGACCATAGGGATCCATTGTTGGAATTAAATACTTTACCCTTATTGTTTGACAATGAAAATATTGATCTTGAAATAAAAAATTTTGATTCTGAGACATGTAAAACAAACCCTCTAAATTTCATTCGATTGCTTTTTTTATTATTCTAAAAAAAATTCATAAAAAAAGTCTAATTTTCCAAAGTGACGATTATATAAAAATATTACCTTTAGTTCACAAGAACACATATCGTACAGGCAATCTTGATAAAACGGCTCTGGATCAACAAACCATAGACAGCCTACGAAAGTATGCATTATTATTTTCTTATACTATAAGAATTAAGTAATTTACTTACTTGCAAATAGTTCTTTCTTAATTTTTTTACAATGTTGTTCTGCGGTCATCTTTCTATGCATATTTATGTCGCATGGGTGTGATAAATCTTTATTTGGTAAATCATTACAACGTTCTGTAGTTTTCCATTTATTTGCAAATGGAATTATGGCTGTTTCAATATCTCCTTCAGGAGTAAGGAAGTCGTCTTTTTGATTATAGTTGAATGTGCCACAAAGTCCCTTTTATCATAATAAAAAATTAATACATTTTATATTAAATAATATATTTTTTTGTATTTACTTGAGTTTGTCCTTTCAGGTCAGCTGGAGCATCTAAATAGACTCTTGTCATACCATCCCACCAGATTTCAAGTCCATTTCGTAATGTTACTATTAAAAGATAATGTAATTATAATTACTCAAACTAAAAATATACACCTTAACCACAATAAAACAATGTCACTCAACACGTTCGACTTCATAAGAAGTCCTCATCAGGAGCCTAACAGTTCCACAGTCTGGAACTGTTAGACTCCTGATGAAGATTTCTTGTGAAGTCGAAACACGTGTCGACTGACATTGTTTTATTGTGGTTAAGGTGTATATTTTTAGTTTAAGTGACTAAGAAACCACAGTTTCTCTGTTTTTCCAGTAGTAATTATAATTATCTACAATTTTACATACCCGGGAAAATTTTTTAGATCAAATCAGATCTTGATAGATCTGCATTTTGAAACAAAATCATATTTTTTCACTGGTTTTTGATCTGTGGAGACCTGCAAAGATCTACAATGATCTAAAAAATCTTTGAAGATCGTTTTAGATCGTGATAGAGATTGAAACGTCGAAATATTCATGAATTTTCAACGTTTCAATCTCTATCATGATCTACAACAATCTTCAAAGATTTTTATAGATCGTTGTAGATCTTTGTAGGTCTCCACAGATCAAAAACCAGTGAACAAATATGATTTTGTCTCAAAATGCAGATCTATCAAGATCTGATTTGATTACTTCAGATCTAAAATTTTTTCCCGGGTAGTATTATGTTTTTACACAATAAATGTTATACATGCATGGTGTAAGAGGTCAAATGGGTACACCCCTCGGATTTCAATTTAAATGTTAAACAAAAAGGAAAGGGTTTGGTTTGGTACCGCTGAGTATTTGTAGCACGAAAATAACAATCCAGACAGATTAGTGGGGATGGACTTGTGAAAGTGTCGGAGAGAAAGGGGTGAAGTGCAAAAAACTAAAAGAGAACGCGTTTATGTCCGGTATCATAAAGGACCTAACAAATTTGTTAGCTAACAAACACTTTCAACTGAGGTATCAAACATATATGACAGTTCTTTTGGAGTTTGTTGATGAAGAGTGTTTTGGAGAGCGTCGGGTACTTGTTAATTGTATCCCATGCGTTTTGAAAAAACTAAAATCACTAGGAACATAAAGTAATTCTAACTGTAGATAGGCAAGTCTTATGTATAATTTTATTTGATAAGCGCCAATGTGAGTAAAGTGTGTATTATTAGTTGAAATATTCATTTATATTAGATATGACCGATATGACATTTTAAACATTACATATAGGTATATGTCATTGTAGTTTTGGAAAACGGAGAACTAATTAAATTTTATATGATGAAAGTTAAATCATTTTGATTTGTATAAGGTTTATTTAAATTTAGTTTAAGTTAGAGTAGTCCCAGATAGATTGGTTCCTTTCAGTAGGTTAGGTTAGGTTTATCAATTTCTGTTAACATATCGAAATACTACAACAATAAATTTTTTTAATATAAATTAATAAATACGTTTTATCATTGAGTAAAAAATAACAAGAGAAACAACGTATACGGGAGAGCTGAAACGCAGTAGATATATGAACCATGCACTATTTGAGCCCCAGGAAGTGCTGGTATCTATTGAAAAAATTATTAATTATACATATGAAATATTTGGTTTTCGACTCTACTAAATCGTCAGATTCTAAGCTCCGCCCATCTAAAATGATTTACGAACGTCTTGTTTACATTATTTTAAGTCGGCTGATACGTGATACAAAGGCAACAAAAACGTTGCAAGAAATTATTCGTTACTTATTATCTTTTTCTTTTAAATAAAACAAAAAAAATATGTAATGTTAAAATTATTTGAGATAATTGCTGCTATCAATAATATAATAGATTTTTGCTTTAAAGTAGGTTTTTATAAGTTGTAAGAAATTTAAATTTGTGACGCGATGTTACATTACTGATGATATGTATAATTAAAATTAGATTGATCGTTTTATTCATTTCAAATTAATATAAAAATATATCAAAACTAAAAATATGGTTCTGCGGTTTTTTGTATCTACATTGCTTTAAACATAAAATATGGATTGTGGACCGATACATATTACATATAACAATATATACAAAATAAGTTTTTATGGTTCCGAAGAAACCCTATTAATGTCACTTTGTCGTTCGTCCGTCCGTCCGTCCTTTTCACTCAAAGCCAAATAGCTCGTAAACTATATCAGCTAGAAACTTGAAATTTTTACTGAATATGTAAAATGACACCCTCTAGTAAAATATGTACAAATTTATTGAATAAATAATTTTTCAAGGGGGGCAATAAAGCTAGGTAAAAAAAATATTTTTTTATACCAAGGCATGTGGCACGTTAAAATGTATAACCAAACAAGCGGAATTTGACCTTTTTTCTATTTTTTTCTAAATCAAAAATGGTGCCTGTAGGGGGCTTTAAAGCAAATCCCAAAAAACCAAAAAAAATTGTATACCAAGACGTGTGGCATATCAAAATGTACATCTCAATTAGTAGAATTTGACCATATTTTTATTTATTTTCTAACTCTAAAATGGCGCCTATAGGGGGCTAAAAGCAGTATTTTATTCTGCCCCCCCCCCCTCTAACTCTTGTAACTACCAGCTCAAAAAATCTGAAAAAAATTGGTAACGAGGTTTTGATGGGACTACCAACGACAAATACTAAAGTCGACAATATAATTTTAAATTTTGGAATAATAGGGAGGGGTGTAAGAGAATTAAAAAAAAATTATTTTCATATCTAGTCATGTGGTATGTCAAAATGTACATCTCAATTCGTAGAACATGACCATATTTTTTATTTTTTTCTAACTCAAAAATGGCGCCTGTAGGGGGCTAAATGCAGTGTTTTATTTTGTCCCCCCTCCCTCTAACTCTGTAACTACCGGCTCAAAAAATCTGAAAAAATTTGGTAACGAGGCTTTGGTGGGACTTCCAACGACAAATACTAAAGTCAACAATATAATTTTAAATTTTAGAATTATATGGAGGGGCGTCATAGAATTTTTTATTTTGATATCTAGGCATGTGGTATGTCAAAATATAGATCTCAATTAGTAGAACTTGACATTTTTTTATATTTTAACTTTTACTTAAAAATGCACCCGTAAGTGGTTCCAAACATTTCACGTAGTACGTACTTCGGAACCCTTATGGCATACCTACACTCGTGTATGTCTTGCCCGAATTATTTTTTTTATCTTCTTCAATGAAAATTAAAAATTCTTTTTTTTTATTTCTCAAATATTAGACATTAAAATTACTTTTGACCAAATATCATCGAAATTCTTTTTATTTTTGTAAGCTTGTTCAAATTGTCTAATAAGAACTAGAATAATGTGTGAGGAATGTGACGAGATTTTGCGATAAGTGTTTCAAAAACAAACACTAAAATAAGTCAGCTATCAGTGAGAGGCAAGGGGACTCAATAAAAAAGCACCCCAAAATGTACACAGTAATTTGAATATGACTGAAAGATATAAAACATGTAGTTTATAAAGTCTCATCACTAAAAATTCCGAAAAAAATTATGATTTTTTAATTTTTATCCCCACCATATTGAATTAAAAACGGGGAATGAGTGAAAATATTTACTGTAATAGTGTATCTAACATAGAATTTCACTTTTATTATAAGTAGCTCATAAAAGCATGATTATCGCAGAATAATACAAAAAAATCTGAATTTTACAAATTTTTTTATTATTTTTACCATTTTGGTGAGTTTAAAATGGTTTAAGGTGAGAAAAAAAAATGTTTTCTTAAACTCTGACACCTCCGATCACCGTTGATCATAGTTTCAATTCAATTCTGATACTCTTTCGACTCGAAAAAAAAAGTGAAAATACAAAATCTCTTATTTTTTGATACTTTTCGACTTAAAATCCGCCATATTTTTTTCAGAGCCATAAAAATGCAATTTTGAACCCGGAAATCGAAAGAGCACTCTCGAAAATAGTAAAATACATGACTTTTATTTATATTACTTCCGTTATTCTTAATGAGTTTGGAGCTCAAAGATTGATGAAAAAAATTGTTATTTTGGTCCTTAATGGGTTAAATAATCGTTACCCAAAAAAGTGGTATTTCCCCCCCCCCCACCCGATCGAATAAAACAAATTAAAACTATTCATATATGAAAGGGGGTGAAATATTAAATTTGTTTCCTTTTATTCATTATACAAAAACGTAAATATCACGGTTCATATGCGGAATAGGGGGTTGTCTTACCCCTAAAATCCCCAACCCCGTAGTATTTCTCCCGCCGGATCGAATAAAACTTATTAAAACTCTTCATATTTGAATAGGGGGTGAAATAAATAAGTATTCCTTTTTTTTTCATTTATTATACAACATCGTAAATAACTCGATTCCTATGTGAGATAAGGTGTTTTTTTTCCTCCTAAAACCCCCACCCTCGTGGTATTTTTTCCGCCGGATAGAATGAAACCAATTACAACCCTGAATATATAACAGGGAGTGAAATATTAATGACCAAACAATTTTTTTCCATACAAACTTTTCCACCCCCTTTCAATCTCTTAGGTGTTGTTTTTTCGAGAGTTGCCCACGTCCTTCTTCAGAATGCAAGCTTTCTCCCAGCCAAATTTCATTAAGATCGGTTTAGCTGTGAAAAAGTAACAGACAGAAAGATAGACCCACATTCGTATTTATAATATAAGTACGGAATATTTCGGTTCCTATGTAAGATAAGGGGTTGTTGACCCTCTTTTGCATAATATTTTTCCCGTCAGATCGAATGAAACTTAAACAACCCTTCATATGAGAATGTGGGTGAAATATAAATGTTTTATTTTATTTTTTGGTTTTCATTCATTATACAAAATTGTAAATATCTCGACTCCTATGTGAGATAGGGGGCTGTTTTTCCCTCTAAACCTCCATTCCCGTAGAATTTTTCCCACCGTATCTAATAAAACTAATTACAACCCTCTATATGTGAATATATTTTTTTTAATTTTTTTTTTGGTTTTCATTCATTATACAAAATTGTAAATATCTCGAATCCCATGCAAGTTAGGGGGTTGATTTTCCCCCTAAAACCCCTACCCACGTAGTATTTTTCCCGCCGGATCCAATGAAACCAATTACAACTCTTCATATGTTACAAAATTTTTGCAGATTTTTTGAACCAGTAGTTACCGAGGTAGAGGGGGGACAAAATTAAAAACTGCTTTTAGCCTCCTGCTGGCGCTATTTTTGAGTTAGAAAAAAATATATAAAAAAATAGGGTCAAATTTTACTTATTGAAATCTACATTTTGATATCCCACACGTCTTGATATACAATTATTTTTTTGATTTGCTTTAAAGCTCCCTGCTAGCGCAATTTTTGATTTAAAAAAAAATAAGAAAAAGCGTCAAATTCCACTGGTTTGGTTATACATTTCAACGTGCCACATGCCTTGATATAAAAAAAATATTTTGTTTACCTAGCTTCTCTTTAGCATCAACCCTGAAAAATTATTTTTTTCAACAAAGTACATCTTTTACTAGAAGGCATTATTTTACATGTTCAGTAAAAACAAGTTATTCGCTTAGATAGTTAACGAGATATTTTGCTTTGACTGATAATGACGGACGGACGGACGACAAAGTGAGATTAATAGGGTTTCTTCCAGTGGTGTAGGAACGGGGGGGGGGGGGGGGGGGTTGGGGTCGAAACCCCCCCCGATATTTTCAATGCTGTTAAAATATATTGGACCATATAATTAATTGTATTTAATTAAATAACTAAAAAAAAAAAAAAAAGGTCTTCATAATATTTTTTTTTAGTCAATAAAAGTCATAATCAACTAAAATTTAAAATTTCGCATATTTTTTGGAATATCAAAAACCCCCCCGAAAATTTTTCTTACTACGCCACTGGTTTCTTCGGAACCCTAAAAAAGAGTTTGTTCATTATTTTAATTTTAATAATACATTTATTATACCAATAAATTTTCCAACTACTAACATAACTTTTTCAATTACATATAAATACTTATTTATGTTAGAAATGTATCAAATATATTAGTCACGCCCGACGGAAGGTTAAAAATAAAATAATAATACGAATCACAAGTCACAACGTGTGAATAGTTAAGCGTCGATGTTTACATTAACATGAACAGAAAATAGTAATAAATACATTAAACTGGTTTGGGTAAAGGCGGAGCTTAAGCTTAGCGAGCTGTCAAGCGAGGGGTACGGGACGGATAATTTTGTATCTTGGATAATAAGTTAGTTCAAGTTCCGATTGTAAGATGGCTTGAGTGCTGCCATCTAGAGCTTGGAACATCGTCCCCGTTTCATCAAAATACATTGCGTTGTTTCTCTTGTTATTCTTTACTCAATGGTTTTATGTAAAATTCTTGTTTTTTTTATTTATCAGCTTTTTAATAATATTGAAATTATTAGTTCAAACTTTATTCACATTGGCGCTGATTATGTTATTTAATACATGAGACTTGCCTATCTACAGTTATACTTACTTTATTTTCCTAGTGATTTTAGTTTTTTCAAAACGCATGGGATACAATTAACAAGTACCGAGCGTCGTTTGAGAGAATCGTTTGGTGGAGTCGTTTTAGAGAGTTGAAAAAAATTGATATATGAAGTTCGTTATAGTTTGATAATGGGAGATTGACTATTTAAAACAAAGGTATAGAAAAAGTATATTGAAAAAGTAAATTAAAGTGTTAAAATAATAGTTATAATAAGATAAAAAAAATAAGCTACGCAGCGAATTTAAGAATAGAAGAGATATAACAAAGTTTAAAACGGCATAAAGAATAAATAAAGTATTTAGTGAATGAAGAAAGTGAAAATAAGAAATAGTGAATAAAATAAATGTTAAACAAAAAGGAAATCGACGAGGAGAGATTAATAAATAAATAAATTTAAACAATAAAATAGCATCGATAAAAAGTAGTGGGACAGAAAGAGAAGACCTGACACCAATAGAAAAGTTATTTAAAACAATAAAACTACGTAAAGTGGGAAAACATGAAATAACATTAAAATAAAGAAGTTTTAAAATAAATAATAACAAATAAAAGATTAAATTATCCATCATCAACAAATTTAAACAGTTAATAAACAAATAATATAAATAAATAAAAATAAAGACTAACCAATTATATGTTAATAAATAATATTAAAGTGCATTTAAATAAAATCATCGAAATTATTTAACAAGAAGCATAAAATAAAACAACGAAAGACAATAAATAAAAGACAATTGTTACAAATAAAAGAAGTTATTTGAATATGTGTGAGAGAGGTGAACAGTGACAGTACGCAAAGTATAAGTTAGACAAAGATAGACATATAGCGAAAGCGGAACAGTGGACCAGTGCAGTAATCAAGTGATTATTTGACATTTTGAAGAACAGTGGACCAGTACCAGAATTTAAAATTACAATTAATTCGACATAATAATGAAAAATTTGGAAGAATGAAGATAAAGGTTAACTTCTGAAATTAAGATAAGTGGTTTTAGATTTAAGAATTTAGTTTTAAGATTTTTGTATTGAAAAAGAAAGGATTTGAATGAAAGTTAGATTTTAGATAAAAAGGATTTAGTATTAGACCGAGCTCTGATAGCAAAAAATGGTACGTCATCGAACACCTCAAATTTAAAATGTGAAAATGGTTGGAAATAATGTAAACAACATATTAGACCCGGCAGACTATTAAAAATATGTTAATTGCTATGCTTAATGAATTTTTGAAATGAGTTAAAAAAACAATGAATATACCTTACAAAACACCTGCATGAAATTTACACAGTTTATAGTAAATAATGTGCAATTTTTGAAAAAAAAATGCTGCTTAGCAATTTTTGTTAATTACCTTGTCTGCCTTAAATTTTTATAAGTTATAATTTTCAACAAAAGTACGTCACATAACACCATTTTTTTATTTATAAAAAAATGAAGTTTGAGATCTCCCCTATCTGTTAAAACTTTGCTGCCTGGAAATTTTCGTTAATTACTATGTCTGCCTTAATTTTGAATGTGCAGCATCCATGCATGAGATGGATGTCCGGCTCAACCGTTGGCGTGACATAACACCTTTTTTCTTTTTTTTTTTAAATAAAGTTTGAGACCTCCTCTATGCTTATAAATTTGTGTGCCATCGAAAAAATGTTTTTTACTATGTCAGTCTTAATTTTTAAGCGCCGTGCCAATGATTTTTTTTCGTTTAAATAGTTTATACGCAGGCCGTGAAAAAACACCATCTTAATTTTTTTTCTAACATTAACTTTGAGACTTCTTATTGCATTAAAATTTTGCTGCCAGCAAAAAAAAACGTTTTTTACTTTGTCAGTCTTAATTTTTTAAGCGCTACGACCACATTTTTTTGTTAAAAAAAATGTAATATAACCGTTGACAACTTTTTTTTTTTTTTTTTTAATTATCAATCGAGGTTTTACATCTCTTTTATATATTAAGAGAGTTTTTTTATCGAAAAAATGTTTTTTACCAGGTCAGTCTTAAGGGGGAAAGCCACTGTGATGTGATTGTCATTGTTTGAGAATTTTATATATGTATACCATATTATTTTGCGATCAGGTAGTAGACATCTTATTAAATATATATTCAACTTATTGAATACCAATTTTTATTGAAAAATATTAAAAATTAAAAAAGTTATGGGCCTCGATGTGACGACCAAAAAAATAAATTCCTCTCCATTGTCACATCGAAATTTTGGTGAAGGGTTATCGAAATTTAGAAAAAGAATATACCTTCCCTGAATCTATTCTGATTATTTTCGCTATGATGTCTGTGTGTCTGTTTGTTTGTAAGCGCAGTAACTCAAATACGACAAATCGTCGAAGGGTGAAATTTTATATTTAAGATTAAATTTTGTCTGGGAAGAAAACCTCCTATTTTGAAAACAAATCTTCAAAAAAAAATGACAAGAGTAAGCATCCGTTTCCGGTTTAGTAATTACGTTTAAAAAAATTAATTTGAGACATGCTGCAGAGAATATTATCTATAATTTATGTCTTTTAAATAATATTCTATTTTTTATAATTTTTTTAAATCAATAAATTATATCGAATTTATCAGATATTTGATTGAGCTTATAAAATATTTCATTGCAACGATTTAAATAAATAATTTGCTAGATTCAATCAATTATTTATTGGAACTATAGTAATTTTTTAATGTATCAGAATAGTTAAAAATAATAATAAACATTCATAATTATTTCAAATAAAATAAATAGGGTTTACCCTAGAGTCTAGACCCTAGACCAGCGATCACCAAAATAGGACCTGCACGCCGGCCCTTCAAAGACTTACATCCGGCTCCCGATGAATATATAATATATAGAAATATTAATTTTATAAAATTTAATGATTTGATTGTTAATTCAGGACAATTATTTATTTAAAATTTAAATAAATCATTGTCGTGAATTCCAAAATCCTAATAGATGAATATCCTGCCTGGAGTACGCGTACTCTCAGGGATACGCGAAAAAAAATTTACTATGGCGAAAAAAGATACAGTGGCACACCCCCTCCTCCCAACAAAAAACATAAGCTGTGTAAAAAGTTAATTAAGCACCGAGCACTTGATAACTGATCTCCACAAATAAATAAAATGAAAGTTGGGAACCGCTGATCTATTGGGATTTGAGATAAGACTTGCAGGTAGTAGATATTTCTTTGCTCGGAAACTTGAATATTACCATTTATCGAAATTCTATGAAAATAGTGCAGGCAAAATAAAAGTTTGCAGGTATTAATTAATAAAAATTGTTAGGCAGACAAGTTATAATAGATAGAGGTGATCTCAAACTTTATTTAAAAAAAAAAAAAAAAAAGGTGTTATGTGACGTACTTTCGTTAAAAATTATAGCTCATAAAAATTTAAGGCAGACATAGTAATTAACAAAAATTTTCAGTCAGCAAAGTTTTAACAGATAGGGGAGATCTCAAACTTCATTTTTTTATAAATAAAAAAATGGTGTTATGTGACGTACTTTTGTTGAAAATTATAACTTATAAAAATTTAAGGCAGACAAGGTAATTAACAAAAATTGCTAAGCAGCATTTTTTTTCAAAAATTGCACATTATTTACTATAAACTGTGTAAATTTCATGCAGGTGTTTTGTAAGGTATATTCATTGTTTTTTTAACTCATTTCAAAAATTCATTAAGCATAGCAATTAACATATTTTTAATAGTCTGCCGGGTCTAACATGTTGTTTACATTATTTCCAACCATTTTCACTTTTTAAATTTGAGGTGTTCGATGACGTATCATTTTTTGCTATCAGAGCTCGGTCTATATAAGGATATTATTGTTATATGTGTATTTTTTTGAGTTTATAAAATTTTCAACAATAAAATAAATTCAGTTCATGAAGTTTTCTCACTTTTTATTTCAAAAATCCACAAACTTTAATAATAATTCGTATTCTAATAATTTATTTTGTAATTGCGGGAAATCTAGATTTTGAGTTGACATCAATGATTATTATATCATACCCTAGGAACCGGAACATTACAATGGGCGCCGGGAGGGGGGTGCAAGGAGGTGCACTTGCATCCCCCTGGCAAAAAAGAAAAAACTAAAAAAATTAAGAAATACAATTTTTATTTTAAAATTCAGGCCAGAATATAAAAGTGAGGACCTTTTTTTTTTTTTTTAGTCATACTAAATGCAATGCAAGTTTACTATTACAAATTTTTTTTTTTTCAATTTCTTTGTTTGTTATTTTATGTAATTTAATTTTTAATTTTATATATCTCGATGCACCCCCCTGAAAGAAATTCTGCCGGCGCCCATGTATACATGTGTAGTACATTAACGGGGTTACATCTAATCATCACTCTGGAAAATGAGACTTTTTTTAAGAATTTTTTTTAGAATAATAAAAAAGCAATCAAATGAAACTTGGAGAATTTATTTTACATGTCTTAAAAAATACAAAAAAATTTTTTTAATGAAATATAAAACAACATCACGACTTTAGCATTGCTACACCTAGTGCATCTTTTTTGTTACGTACTCCACTGCCGAAAAAAGAACTTCCATGGATCAACATTCAGAACAAAAATAAATTTTTCTTGTTATTTACATGAGTTTTCCCATATTTTTTAATAATCATATATGATTATTAAAAAATATCGATTTTTGAAAATTCTACATCACTTTGAACAAAAAATCGCATTTTTGACAAAAAAAAACGGCCTTGATTGTTTATAAAAACGGTAATTATTAAACAATCGTAAATATCGTGTATACTTCGATGGGAAAACTCATGTAAATAATGAGAAAAATTATTTTTGTTCTGGATGTTGATCAATGGAAGTTCTGTTTTCTGCACTGGAGCACATAACAAAAAAGATGCACTCAGTGAACTAACGCTATAGTCACCATTTTGTTTTTTATTTCATTAAAAAATTTTTTTTTGTATATTTTAAAACATGTATAACAAATTTCATTTGATTGCTTTTTAATTATTCCAAAAAAAATTCCTAAAAAAAGTCCCATTTTCCGGAGTGACGATTAGATGTAACCCATACATATGTATTTAAGATAGTGGCACCAGTCTTGGATATGACCCCAGTAATGGCTATTTTTAAATTAAATGAATTGAATTAGAAATATTTGTTGATATTTGATTACTACCATATCTGAATATTAATCTATATACATTTAACTGTCTTACAGTGTGATTTGATGACAAAATGGTAGACATTTAAACTAATTATTAGTATAATTTATTTATTAATTATTATATTATCATAGCAACTGCTTTACATTATTTCAAATTTGACGATTCTTTCTTTTATATCTTTTGTGTCGTAGTACTTATCATTTTGTAATCATTAGCAAGTGTCCATCACTGCGTGCTCATTACTGGTTTTACCTTTGCCATTACTGGAGAAAAAACATGAACAAAATAAAAGGCTATAATTTAAAAAAACAAACTATATTTGCGGACTTTGGTAATTAAATTGATTAAATAAAGAGTTACTTGTTTTTTAGTAACATGAGTTCATGAGAATTGAAAAAAAGAAGCCCATCAATCACAAAAACAGTAAACCTTGCTCTTATAGCGGCCATAACCCGTGCCAGTACCTTATAATTGTTAAAGAAAATCACTTACCAACAACAAATATAGATGAAGCAGTTCGAATTCGTACACCTCCTATTTTATAGGGTAAAGAAGTGATTTCTCTACCATTTATTGTAATTTCACGATTTTGTTTAAGTTTTATTATATTTCCTTCAATTTTTATTGTAGTGCTTTTTGTACATGATGGCATTATATCGACACTATTTGCAGCAAAATTCATAGCCTTAAATTAAAAATTAATTTTAAAAAACATAGGTAATGAAGTTTTAAAGAGTGACCCTAAAAATAGGTGTTTTTTTCACCCGTTTGGGGTCCGCAAATATTTAATTAATTTGTGGTCTAAATGATGTCTTATAATGAGACATTAATCACAAAAAAATTTTTTTAATGAGCATAGGCGTAGTTTCAAAGATGTAAGGAGTCAAAGTAATTTAAACATGTAGAACGTCCAAATGAACAAAATTATCTAAAATAATAAAATTACCCCCTAAAGAACAACTACCTCCTATACATAACACATTAAAAAAACAGGTTTCACGTTTTATCTAATGATATTCAGGCTGGTCTTAGATCCATAACTCGCTTTTTTAATGTATTGTGTATAGGGGGTAGTTGAAGGGGTAGTAGATGTTCTTTAAGGGGTAATTTTATGTTTGAATTTTATGTTTTCATATCATTTTACAATTTTTTTATTATTTTAAATAATAAAAATTGTAATAGCAAGTACAAAAAAGTCATCAAAAATAGCAGGGGGCGCAAGTGTGAAAAAAAGGTGGCAGTATAAATTTTTCACACATCATCTGAATCCTTAGTGCCGGAGCTAAAACTATACCTATGCTCATTTTAAAATTTTTGTGGGATTAATATCTCTTCATAAGACATTATTTAGACCACAAATTAATTAAATATTTGCAGACTCCCAAACGGGCGGTTTTTGGGGTCACTCTTTTAATCACATACATACTTCTGAGATTGCACCAGTACAAGGAACATTTTCAGCTTCAACAGTATAGTTGTCGGTTTTTATTAGATAATATGAACAGGAGCCCATGAAATCATATCTACGTCCGTCAAATGTTACATAATGTGGATCTCCAACAGCGCCACAACGAGCACCGCAAGATATTTGTGTACATTGCCACTGTCCTTTAACGCATGTACTAAAAATAATATATACACATAAAAAAAAAACATCTGCCAAGTAAATGCACAGTGCTTCCTCGTGCCAAATTCACTAAAACCGATAGTGATCAGACAAATTGTCTGGCATTGGTTAACCATTTAATTTTTATACAAATTTTACTAAAAAATCTTAGTTCGAATTTTTTCTTAAAACGCACCTGAATATTTTTTCATATATTTTTAATTTTTTGACAATTTCAATCTAAATCTAAATTTATGCAAATGTCAAAATGACATTTAAAACGTCAAAATGACATTTAATATATCCAATCAAATATCAATTTAGAAAAACAAAACACGAATTTTAAAAATTAATTTAGATAAATCTTTGTAAGGGATTATTTTACAACAAACGTAGTAGACCCATATTATAGGAAATTTAATTCTCTACAAAAAATATTCTATAAAATTTTTTCGTAACATGTGTCGTTCTTGAGATATCTTGAAAAAATTAATATTTTGGGGTGTCACCCCTCCCCCTTATACACGATTTTGATGATTTTGAAATGGGACCGTCCTCAAACCAAACCCAACCATCCGACCAAGTTTCAATAATATCGGTTCAGTGGTTCATGAGTTATGCGTGTGACAAGGATTCAGGGGACAGACGGACGGACGGACACACGGACAGACAGACAGACACGGAACGAAAAGTGTTTGTCTTGACGTGAAACGGATAAATAAATTTAAAATTTTGAAATTGGAGAACTTTTTTTTTGTCTCAATCTGAAACGATCCCATAGCTTCTCGTATCTTTGATGTTGCGAGGAAGCAAAAATCAATGGACCAAAATATTTATAAAAAAAAAGTAATAATTCAGAATTACTTTATTATTGTTAAAAATGGCCGTATATAAATAAATATTTATAGTCGTCACTAAATGATTTCTATTTCAATAACTATTTATGACCTTTGTGAAGTTAGCCCCCCAATACGTCCGAAAAAATTCGAAACGAATGCCATTGATTGCTCGGCGTTTGCTCGTGATTGCCATTTAAAAATTTTCGTTTGCCCCTTTTTAGTTTAGAAGTTAGGAATTTTTCAAATTTGGGGGGGCCAACTTCCGCCCCCCAATATGAGAATTTCGGATTTTTTTCAATAAAAACTTGTAGCATTTCGTTTGCCCTTTATTGCCCTATACTCAGTTTAGCAATTAAAAATTTATCAAATCTGGGGGGGGGGGCAACTTCCGCCCCCAATATGAAAATTTCGGATTTTTTTCAATAAAAACTTGTAGCATTTCGTTTGCCCTTTATTGCCCTATACTCAGTTTAGCAATTAAAAATTTATCAAATCTGGGGGGGGCAATTTCCGCCTCCAATATGAAAATTTCGGATTTTTTTCAATAAAAACTTGTAGCATTTCGTTTGCCCTTTAATGCCCTATACTCAGTTTAGCAATTACAAATTTATCAAATCTGGGGGGGGCCAACTTCCGCCCCCAATATGAAAATTTCGGATTTTTTTCAATAAAAACTTGTAGCATTTCGTTTGCCCTTTAATGCCCAATGCTCTGTTTCGTTATTTGTCCTTCAGTTTCAGAGTTTTAACATCGGCAATCTCTTTGAATAATTATTATAATAATTCTTCATTATATCGGGTGTTACTCGTACATTTAAAATTGTGACAAGCAAATACATACATATATGGAAAACTAAATTTCTAGAAGCAAAATACACATAAGTACTTTATACATATATAAAATACTTATGTGTATTTTGCTAAAATACAAAACATTGGACATTAAAGGGCAAACAAAATGCTACAAGTTTTTATTGAAAAAAAATCCGAAATTTTCATATTGGGGGCGGAAATTGGCCCCCCCAGATTAGATAAATTTTTAATTGCTAAACTGAGCATAGGGCATTAAAGGGCAAACGAAACACTAGAAGTTTTGTACAGGAAAAAATCCGAAATTTTCAAGTTGGGAGGAGGAAGTTGGTCCCCCAGATTTGATAAATTTTTAATTACTAAACTGAGCATAGGGTATTAAAGGGCAAACGAAACACTAGGAGTTTTGTAGTGAAAAAAATCTGAAATTTTCAAGTTGGGAAGAGGAAGTTGGCCCCCCCTGATTTGATAAATTTTTAATTGCTAAACTAAGCATAGGGCATTTAAAGGCAAACGAAATGCTACATGTTTTTATTGAAAAAAAATCCGAGATTTTCATATTGGGGGCGGAAGTTGGCCCCCCCAGATTTTATAAATTTTTAATTGCTAAACTGAGCATAGGGCATTAAAGGGCAAACGAAATGCTACAAGTTTTTATAAAAAAAAATCCGAACTTTTCATATTGGGAGCGTAAGTTGACCTCCCCCCTCCAGATTTGATAAATTTTTAATTGCTGAACTGAGCATAGGGTATTAAAGGGCAAACGAAATGCTACAAGTTTTTATTGAAAAAAATCCGAAATTTTCATATTGGGGGCGGAAGTTGGCCCCCCCAGATTTGATAAATTTGTAATTGCTAAACTGAGTATAGGGCATTAAAGGGCAAACGAAATGCTACAAGTTTTTATTGAAAAAAATCCGAAATTTTCATGTTGGGGGGCGGAAGTTGGCCCCCCCAAATTTGAAAAATTCCTAACTTCTAAACTAAAAAGGGGCAAACGAAAATTTTTAAATGGCAATCACGAGCAAACGCCGAGCAATCAATGGCATTCGTTTCGAATTTTTTCGGACGTATTGGGGGGCTAACTTCACAGAGGTCTATTTATGGTTTATAATTTTTAAAAACACTATTTTATTTTAATTTTTATCAGTTTTAAGATTTATAAAACCTATTTTATCTTTTAGTTATTTTTTTTCTATCTTTAGTTCCAGTATTATTCCCAAACAGCTTTGTAAGTCCCTAGAAAGTTATACACCCACCTTCGAAGGGGGGGAAAATTATCACCATGTTCTTTACATCAGAATCTACCAATTTCTTAATGACTAGACTATAGTGTATTATTGAGATAAAGTTGTTAATTAGCACAATCACAACATAAAAAAATAATAAGCATAAATATATACCAAGTGTTGCAATCTTTTGGAATTTTTGTTCCAGGTTCAAAAATTTTCCCTCTTAATCTACAAGGACATTGTTCTTCAGTTACGCAATGATTTTCATGGAGTAAAGTTCCTTCTGGACAATAGCATCCTTCTTCACATTTTCCTGGATCACCGTTTATAGTTTCAATATTTAAACGTTTTGGTGATCCGCAAGTATTGGTAATAGAAGGACCGCATGCTTTATATATACGTCCACCAGTACATTGCATGGCTGAAATAAATTAATTTTAATTTAACATTGATTTATTATTTATATAAATTTTATACTCACGACACATTTTTGAATCACGCCAATTAATTAAATCTTTAAGACCTTTGTGAGTACATTCTCGAATGTATACACTCATTGTTTGACAAGCACATTCATGACGATCAGTTGATGAACATGTACAATAATCCCAATAACAAGCTTCTAAAAGTACCGATACATCCATTACCTATTGAAAATAATTATATTTATTTAAAAAAATCAAAACATGTTCATTTCATTCAGGTAGTTCTCGTGCAAACATCATTTCCATAGAATTAAAAAAAAAATCAGTGGATAAAAAGAACAATGATATCTACCCGAATGTGAAATTTTAAAGAGATCAATCATTTTAAACTCGAGATAATTGCCATCAAAGTTTGCTACTTTTGTACGTATCCGCTATACCAAATGTTTTGACAGATTTTTATAAAAAACTACCAAACAGAAAAGGGTTATTATTGCGATGTGTGATAACTAAATTCAAATTGCCAAATTAGTTATTCTACGAATGATGTTATGTTTTTGACATTAGGACATTAGAAAAGTAATATTTATAATACAAAGGTCAGTTTTATTTCTGACAAATCCCATTGAAATTTTTCATATTTTAATAGATATTAAAGAACATGGAAGTCATGTATGGTTCCCCATATCGATATTATGAACATAACTTTTTGATAATACTGTAGCATGAGAACTACCTTAAATTAACAAAATGATGCATATACATAATGTTATATGATTTTAGCTTCAGTTACAAAAGCTCATAAATATGAATTATATAAAACTTGTTTTATATGTACCTTATGACAAGCCTTGAAACGATAATCTAATAAAAGTTTTTTACAAAAATCTTTTGCTTCCAAATTAATCTTATCGGTACATGAAAATTTATCTGTAGGAACTGAATCACAATAATCTGAAATTATTACAAAGTTTTAATTAAAATGATAGTTTTTAATATCAATGTTAAATAAAATACCATCTAATCCTTTGACCTGCCATGAAGTTGCAAGAGTGCTTACAGTATGAGGTTTAACACCATCCTTTGTTAACATATCATTTTCAATATTTCCATCATGAATTCCACATAAACCTACTGTTCGATTCCATAAACTCTCTGATATTTCAACTTGGACTAATTGCTATGAAAAATTGAAAATTATTATAGTAAACCTATAGTAGTAAGCCTTGCTCTTATAGCAGCCATAACTGGTGCCAGTACCTTATAGAATAATACCCTAAGTTAGCTCTGATTTTAGTTGTGAACGTCATGGTTTTAATTCCTATTTTAGGCAAGGTTATTAAACTATACAGGTTGTCTCATAATTAAGCATTTGGGTGAGGGGAATGAGTAGGAGGGAAATGCGTGTGACGTCACTGGCCGTCTTATGCCAAATTGAAAATTTGAATTAATAGTTAAAAATTAGTAGTTACCATGGATTTTGACGGCTGACTACGTCACTAGCCATCAACCAATAGTGTGAAAACTACCCTACCAAACAACCTGTGTAGTTTAATAACCTTGTATTTTTAGCCCAGACAACTTGGACAATATCAATTTTTTTGTAACTATTATTGCCAACTTAATTTTGAGAAAAAAAATTTATGTCAACAATACATTTCTATTCAAATAGGGCTGAATCCCCCAAAGGATAAAAAAAAATTGATTTGTTTTTTACATCTATTCATGCGTTAATCCGGAAACACACTATATACATACATACCTGAGTATCCCATTTTAAAGTAACACCAACAACATCTACTAAAATCAAAACATAATGTGCCGCCATTTCTACTCTCATTCCTGGAAGTTGAATTGGAATTGGAAGTTTACGTTTTGAACTCATAGATAATATCATTGGTACTCCTTCATCTGTAGATAAATAAAATTTAATTGTTTTTCTTTCTTTATATACAGCAAATTCGAAAATGTGGAAATATATAGGGTGTTCCTTTTGAAAATTTTGAAATAAATTGGGTTCAGAGTTTTGATACAACCTGTACAAAGAATACAATTTTGTAAATGTTTGATGTAATATCGCAATAATAGAGCATATTATGCCAAAACTATTTTTAGCAGAAAATAAAATTTGTTTTCTTGTAATTCAATTTTTTTACAAAAATGATCATAATTTCTAAACCGCTCAGTATAATCCAATTATTACAATATCCAGAAAAATGAATGCTTTTAGATTATCAATTAAAAAAATATACTTTGTATTTAAAAAAATATAACTTTCATTTGTAACACACTTATGGGACATCCTGTATAAATGTAATTATTTTAAAATTTGCTGCTTATCTATCCTGACAACTTTTGTATTTAAAGTTTTCTTCCATTTGTTATAATAAACGGAATATTGAATTTTGATACAGTCTTGGGACATCCTGTATAATAATAATAATAATACAGAATATTTACCTGTTAATTTAAAAACATATTCCTTATCTTGAAGATACAGTTTGATAATTCTATAACAGTCACTGCCTTTACTGCACCCTTCACTATTTTGAACTACAACACTAAATGAACTATCAACTGAATCTCTTAATAATGTGTGTGGACATTTTGAACCAAAGCTAGAAACAATAAAATATGTGTATTAATGTAAAACAGTTGTATAACATGCCAATATTTTAGAGAACTTAAAAATAGAAAGTACATTTTTACATAGTGTCAGAGTTCAATTTTAAATAATAAGTTAATCCTGCTACCGGCACTGTTAAATGCCACAAAAAAATTCATATACTACATGGGCTGAAAAGTCTTTGGCCTAACAATGAAAAAACGATTTTTTTTTAATGAAAGAATTTTTTTATTCTTCGACATAATCTCCATCTAGAGTAATGCACGTCAAGCCCCTCAAAATAGGCATTTGTTTCCAACTCGACCTCTTCATTAGAGTAAAATCTTTTGCCAGAGAGTCACATTTTCAATTTCAGAAAAAGGTAGTAGTCGCTGGGGGCCAGGTCAGGAGAATACGGTGGATGCGGAACCAATTCATTCAAGTTCAGGATCCAGCAAATGTCTTCTATTTTATAAAAAACTTTGATTTTTTGATTTCAGACAAAAATTGGATGCGTTACCTTGCCGCCCGTGGAGGTGTCTTTTTTTCGATGACTATCTTTGAATGCATATAACTAATAAACTATTCGGTATTTTTGTTCATAAAAATTTGTAAAAGTAGTTAATAACATACTTAATAAGTACCAAAAAACTTGACTACTTTATTTACTTCCTTCCATAAGAAAAAAAATCGCAAAAATCACGTAATTTTTGGGTCGCTAGATGAGAACCTCCCCTTAATGCTTTAAAGTCAGGACACACTTTAGGCAGCTGAATTGCGCTACTGATGTAAAATAACATATATCTTACCTGAAAACTTTGCCATCAAATGTTTTATAATGAGATCCACCCCAAGTAAAACAAGATCCTGGTTTTGGTCGTTTCATTTCTAAAATTTGATTTTCAGATTTTCCATATGTAGCTTTATTATAACCTTTGACACCCATATTATCTAA
This sequence comes from Sialis fuliginosa, assembly GCA_961205875.1. Lineage (NCBI taxonomy): Eukaryota > Metazoa > Arthropoda > Insecta > Megaloptera > Sialidae > Sialis > Sialis fuliginosa. Next base: position 35,259,788 of record OY540811.1, read on the forward strand.
ATAAGAACCAGCACCTGGTCCATATTTTCCACCTTTTACATTTGCTAAAAACTCACTCATTGGTGAATGAGCAGTTTCCTTATAAAACATTTGTTTTGATCCACCAAGAGATATAATTTCCATATCAGTATCTAAAATAAAAAATAATTAAAATTTCTTGAATACGGTCATTCCATAAATAAAAAATCACTTTTCAAGTCAACCTCGAGGATTTTTATGAATTTACGATATGTTATAAAGGCTTTTGTAAGGATATGTTCCAGCATATTTTTAATTTTTTATAATTATTTTAAAAAAAAGTTAAAGCGTATTGAATTTTTTAGCTAATTTTTTTTAATGTCAAATATTTTAAAAATTGGGCATTTTACGCAAAATTATCAAGAGCTTTTTGATTGACAAAATACAGATTTATATAAAAAAATTTTTTTGAGACAAAATATTAATTTGTCTTTATTTTTTATAAAAATAAAAACAAAAATGAAAATTTTAAATACTCATACTTCGATTTTATTGAAAAAAAATATATGTTATAGCTTATTTTATTCTGAAGATAATGCCGTTTGGTTAGTTAGTTTACTCTTAATACTTTTTAAGATATACATTTTTAAGTGCAGCGCCCACATCGTGCTTGCGCCAGCCTGAGTTTTCTATACAGGCGCGTTGCACGACGCTGCACTTAAAAAGTAAACTAACTAACCAAACGGCATTATCTTCAGAATATAATAAGCTATAACATATTTTTTTTTCAAATAAATCGAAGCATGAGTATTTAAAATTTTCTTTTTTGTTTTTATTTTTATAAAAAATATAGATAGACAAATTAATATTTTGTCTCAAAAAGATTTTTTTTTATATAAATCTGTATTTTGTCGATCAAAAAGCTCTCTTGATAATTTTGCGCAAAATGCACAAATTTTAAGATATTTGACATTAAAAAAAAACTAGCTAAAAAATTCAATACGTTATAACTTTTTTATAAATAATTATAAAAAATTAAAAATATGCTGGAACATATCTTTACAAAAGCATTTCTAACATATTGTAAATTCATGAAAATCCTCGAGGTTAACCTGAAAAGTGATTTTTTATTTATGGAATGACCCAATAATTAATATAAAAAATAATAATAAAAAAATCATGTACCAAATTTGCATTGAGGTATAGGAGAAGGTGAGAATAGTCCTGTGGCATAATCGCAAGTATAAGAACTGATCGGTGGGAAATCAAATTTGACTCCTTCAGGACATGTTAAAGAACATGCAAATGTATCACCCATTCCTGAACAGTTATAAGCTCCATTGAATTTAAGCTTCTTTGCTGAACATGCTTCAACAGCTAAAAAGTTAATATAATATTAAAAAAAAAAAAAAAAAATGAAAAAACAAAACAAAAAAATGAACTCCAAGAGAAATGTTGAAAATTTAGTCCTATTGTTATATAAAAATATGTAAATAGTATCATTGTTGTCAAAAGGTAGATTGTTTTTATTATATACCGAAGAAGTCTGAAATATGACGAAACGTTTATAATAATAAATAATGTTATATCACATATAACGATTTTAATGACCTAAAACCTCGAAGCAAAAAAAAATAAAAAAATATTAAACTAACCATTTGAACTTTAATAACAAGTGAAACTCTTAGTTTTAGTTATTCGATGTATACAGTGCGTTCACGATGAAAGGAACAAATTCGTTTAAAATTCAGGTAATTATTTTGTGCAAAAACGCTCGGACCCGTCGATTAGTATTTTTAGTTGCGGATTTTTTGACATAAGAAAATTGTATACAGGGTGTCTCAGGAAAAACATATGCAGTCATCATTGATTTTTTTAAATGGAACACCCTATATATTATACCATTTTTGAATTGTGCGATAAATTCTGAACACTTCTTGTACAGCATATCATATCTCTAAAATTAATGGTTTTCGGAATAATGACGTTTGAAAATTGACATTTTGAAATACACACAAGTCAAATAAAATGTTTAAATTGAACAAAAACACTTTGAATATTTTTTTAAAAGCCAACAAAAATAACCTGGTATTGCAAAAAAAAGAAGAAAAAAAAAGAAAAAAAAAGAAAAAAAAGAAGAAAAAAAAGGAAAAAAAAGAAAAAAAAAGTTCAATGTTTTTTTTTTGGCATACCAGGATGTTTTTGTTGGCTTTTAAAAAATGTTCAAGGTGTTTTTGTTCAATTTAAACATTTTATTTGACTTGTGTGTATTTCAAAATGTCAATTTTCAAACGTCATTATTCCGAAAATCACTGATTTTAGAGATATGATATGCTGTACAAAAAGTGTTCAGAATTTATCGCACAATTCAAAAATGGTATAATATATAGGGTGTTCCATTAAAAAAAATCAATGATGACTGCATATGTTTTTCCTGAAACACCCTGTATACAATTTTCTTATGTCAAAAAATCCGCAACTAAAAATACTAATCGACGGGTCCGAGCGTTTTTCCACAAAATAATTACCTGAATTTTAAACGAATTTGTTCCTTTCATCGTGAACGCACTGTATATATAATAATGAATGTTCATTTGTATGAGGTTTATAGACTCGGGAATTACTGTACCGATTTTAATGCGGTTTTCATCAAGAGTTAGATATTTTTTCTGTGCATGTCCGTGGCTATTAATACTATTTTATGAAAACCTAAGACTAAAAAAATCTTTATCAAGTTGTGTTTTGTTTCCATGATGTCGCAGCATACAACTGTCATTTATGTATAAAACATAGTAGCTTAATTGATTACGTCTTTTTTAAATATTTTGTCAAACAATTGAATGATTTTTGACACAGTCATGTTAACAGTTTTGAAATATATTAATTGAAAATTGAAAAACACTAGACTAAAATCCGGCTATACTTTGCACAAAAATGACTGGATTATAGAATGAGTCGGATTATTCTCACAAGGGCAACCCTTCAAGTGGTTCTTTCCGATTTTCTTCATATTGAAATATGTTGTAGAGGGAGGTCCCCTGATAACATCTATACCCGGTTTTGGGCGTAGACGGGTAATAAATTAGAAGATATGACCCAAAATATTTTTTAATGCTGCATATATAATATACCTATTTGTTTAAACTATCAACATAAGCGTCTGTTGGTCTAGCGGTAATGATAACAGATCGATAATCGATGGGTCTGTGGTTCGATTCCTAGTGTGTGCTCTCTTTAATTTTTATTTTTATTTTTAATTGCAAACAGTGACTTTTTTAAAATGTATTGTTCTTTTGTAAAATATCTTACGAATTTATTTGTTTTCAATGTTTATTTTATCAAAATGTGCAAATGTACAAAATTTTGTTGTGAATGGTTGTACTTGAGGCTACCGCGGTGATCTTGATATGGAAATGGGTTTTGGGTGTAAGTTGCGTCTTCTTTTAGAAGAGCCCTGAAGATGTTCACTGCAATGTGTGACGAAACGTTGGTCGATAACATGGCCAAGATCCAGTTACTACATTTATATTAATAATTATTAATAATTAATAATAATAATAATTTAAATTAATAATTATTATTAACATTAATAATAATTTTAATTAATTAACCGCGGTAGCCTCAAGACTTGTATAAATGTAGTAACTGTGTTAATTTTCAATCTTTTATAAAATGTTGCTAGTGTACAACCGTTCATAAATAAACTTTTACAATTTTTACAATATTGAATTGTTTATCAACAAAATTTTGTACATTTGCACATTTTTATAAAATAAACATTGAAAACAAATAAATTCGTAAGATATTTTACAAAAGAACAATATAGGTATTTTAAAAAAGTCACTGTTTGCAATTAAAAATAAAAATAAAAATTAAAGAGAGCACACACTGGGAATCGAACCACAGACCCATCGATTATCGATCTGTTATCATTACCGCTAGATCAACAGACGCTTATGTTGATAGTTTAAACAAATAGATAAAAACAAACTTGTTTGTTTAAACGTCAAAATTTATTAAAGAAGAGGAAACCGCAAGCTTTCGATTCACAGAATCATCGTCAGGCTATTAATAAAGATTTAAATTTGATGAATTTTATTGAGATAACGACATCTTTCTCAAATTTAAATCTTTATTAATAGCCTGACGATGATTCTGTGAATCGAAAGCTTGCGGTTTCCTCTTCTTTAATAAATTTTGACGTTTAAACAAACAAGTTTGTTTTTATTTATATTTAACGTCACTACTATTATATTATTAAACAAATAGATATATATGCAGCATTAAAAAATATTTTGGGTCATATCTTCTAAACTATTACCTGTCTACGCCCAAAACCGGGTATAGATGTTATCAGGGGACCTCCCTCTACAACATATTTCAATATGAAGAAAATCGGAAAGAACCACTTGAAGGGTTGCCCTTGTCAGTTCTAATATGTAGACATATAGATTAGGGTCTTTTTTTATTTTTATTTTTTTTGTCCCATTGGCTTATGTTTTAGCTTTGGATCAAAAGTTAATTGTTCCAAAATTTCAGACTCGAAGATCAAACCTGTGAACGGCGCAAACCGAGTCTTTTTCCCATTTGATTAACATGGGAAAAATTACTATAATTTTTCTACTTATGCGTGAATATCTCGTTGAAAAATTTATTTTTTATTTAGGTATTTTATTATATCATAGAGAATTAAATTTTTACAAGAAAGATCCCTATTGGTCAATAATTCATAGAGTATTTTTAAAGATATGTTCGTTTAATTAAACATTATCATAAAAAAAAAGTTTGGCACGACAGTACTGAATCAACTGTATAATATGTGTACATTCACTTACAATATTGACATTGTGGTCCACGAAATTCTTGAGGACATTGGCATACATTAAATGATAAACAATTTCCTCCATTTTGACAAGGTGGTGTACAGGTAGCTAAAATGTTGTAAATATTTTTAAATTAATTACTGAATTATTCATAATTATTTATAATTATAATAATAATTATTTGTATTATAAATAATATTTTGTTTGAGTAGAAACGAATATTAAAAATATAATTTCTTTCTTAATTTATCAATATTATTATAGTTAATGTATGATAAAAAAATCTTTGAACATCCAATAATAATTTTCACACCAAAAAAAACATTTGAATCTTTTGATTTTTCTGACAAATACTTTAATATTTTTTAAAATAAAAATTGACCAAAAAAATGTATAAAAAAATATATTACCTTCACAGTCTGGTATAGATGCCATTTTATACGGTACCCAAATTCCATTTTTACAGAAAATATTTGCTACAGCTGTTCCATCTGGGAACTGATGTCCACTTATACATGTAATTGTACAAACCCTATAATAACATACATAGTTTTAAATAATATGTGTACATACATATACAGAGTCTCCCAAAAACATACTAACTTTTTGTTAATAGACCCATGTCCGCAAATAAACCATTTAGCAGTAGAGCAATAACCCAAATACAACAAAAGATAAAAGTTTTTAAAATTAGCAAAATAATACAATGAAATTATTTTTACAATTTCTTATATTTTTAAATTTTAAAATCTGTCGAACCAAAAAACTAAAAATTCTAAGCACTTTTTATTCTTCGCAAATTTTTCTTATAATGAACATGTTTTGATACTAGAGCAGGAGTTATGGGTTTTCATAGGTAAGCTGCCAAGACCCACAATAAAAATTGTAGTGGGCACTACAACTTTTGATCAAAATACTTTGAAAAATAATTTCCACAAGTAACAAAAATTTAAATCAAAAGGTACAATCCTTTTTTTTGCTCTACTGCTAAAACGGCTTGTTTGCGAACATGAATTAATCAACAAATAAAACGGCCAAGTGCGTGTTGGGCACGCACATGATAGGGTTTCATAGTCATTGTGATTTATAAAAAAAGAGTTATTTCAAATTTTTTTATAAAGGGTTAAAATCAAAAGGTCATAAAATATTTTTTTTTGCATTTTAGGAAAAAATTTTTTGAATATACTTTTCAGTCTATGGAAAGGGGGTCAAAAAAAATGTTTTTTTCAAAAATTTTATCATTTCTGTTTTTTGGTTTAGTTATCAGTCTTCGTCAGTATACCAAATTTCATCTTAATCGACTTAAAATTTTTGAGGACGGACGAACGAACATGGCGAAACTATAAGAGTTTCTAGTTTTCTACGGAACCCTAAAAACTATTGAAATTCCTGAAAGTTTTTAGGTATGTTTTTGGAACACCTGTATATTTATAGAATGTTCTGTGTGTAGCGAATCAGAGCAGGGCTAAAAATTGTGTAGATAAAATGGGCGTTTTTATGATTCATTATAGTGAAGCTAAAATTTGGGCTAGAAAAGTCAAAATTTCTAATAGTCTATTTTCAAATAAAAAAAACTACAAAACGATGCAAATTCTTTTTTAAGTTTCATATATATTCCTTGGCTGTTAATAAACAATTCTAATTGATCCTTTAGTACAAGCTTGTCCAACCCGCGGCCCTCGAGAAGTCTTGGATAATTTTATTTATTTTGGTAATAAATTTGCATTTAAATTACTTAGTACGACTAAAAAAAAGGTCCTCAGTTTTATATTCTGGTCTGTGGCTCTTAGTAAATTATATTCAATAAAATTTCTGCTATGTGGCCCAGAAGGTTGAAAAGGTTGGACACCTATGCTTTAGGAGATAAAAATTAAAATCAAAATAAACAAAATTCTCAAAAATTGCAAATATTAAAATTTTGGAATTTTTCCTAATCAACCAACAAATACATATTATTATGAAACTTAAAAAAATATTTCCATAATTTTGTACAATTTAAGCTCAAAAAATATCATTTTTATCCACACAATTTTTGACCCTGGTACTGATCTTCTTAACGTGAAATGTATCATATATACAATATACAGTGTGTCACAGGATAGATTTAACAAGAGGTGTAATGAACTAAAAATTTCAAATTTCGGAATGACATTTGAGGATCGAGTCCTGCTTTATGTAAAACTAACGTATACGTTGATTTGGTCTTCTACAGAATGTTTCAGAAGCAAAGTTGAAAAAATTACCAAGAATAACCTTTATTTTTCAAAACTAAAAAAAAATTACTAAGAAAAGTTGTTAGAATGTAATTTTGGCACCTCGTACTCAATTTCAGAAATAACTTTTTAAAAATTGAAATGAAAGAAATTAAATAAATTGCATTTTATTTTGAACGATACACTAAAAATAATAACTCACTTCACAATTTATAATTATATATATTTTATTGGAAGTGTTAATATTTTTTAATGCTCTGAAATCCGATATAGGGTTACAAAATTGCATTCAAAATAAATTTTCTTACAAGGGAACCTTTTCAAGTGGCATATTTAGATCGAGTTTAAGTTTTGTATATAGTTAGAGGAGGTCAGGGTAAGTATGAAAAAAATTATCTTAGCTGCGGTAAAACGGTTTAAGGGAGTGAAATACCCCTATGAAAATGTGCTAAATAATCATATATTTCAAATAACTCTGAAACTAATGAAGATTTCAAAAAATCTATAATACAAAATTTTCATGATTTTTTGTGCTCTTTCGAACTACAGTCAATACAAACATAATGAAAAATTTAAATTAATATTTTGACTATTAAAGGGTTAAAATTTTTGTGTGAAATATGTCATATATTTGAATTACTATTGTATACTACAATTTATTTTAGTTAATAGAAATAAATAAATAAATAATAAGATGGATGCAAGGTGGGAGTTAACGGTCTCATTTTTTTCGAATTTCGATGATTGCCATTCGCAAGAGCACAGAAAATCATGCAAATTTTGTATTATATAATTTTTAAATCTTCATCAGTTCCTGAGTTTTTTTAAATATATGATTACTTTGCACATTTTCATAGGGTTGTTTCACCCCCTTCAACTGTTTTACCGCAGCAAAGATAATTTTTTTCTTACTTACCCTGACCCCCTCTAACTATACTTATACAAAATTTTGTATACAATGCCACTTGAAAAGGTTCCCTTGTTAGTAGATTTTTTTCATATTTTGAAAAATATAGGTAGTTTGTTCTTGGTTATTTTTACAACTTTGCTTATAAAACATCCTGTAAAGAACCGAATGGACTGATTTTTGGTATACCTTAGTTTTACATCAAGCAGGATTGGATCCCCAATTGTCATTCTGAAATTTGAAAATTTTTTGTTCATTACACCTCTTGTTACATCTATCCTGGGACACACTGTTTTTAAAATTAATATTTATATTCTTACGAGGGACTGCAACTTCGACGAGAATTCGCTGGTAATTGAGGAAAATTAAGACATGGTTTATTTTCATACTGGCATTGAGGTCCTGAATAATTGTCTGGACAGTTGCATTTATTTGGACTGATGCATATTCCATTGTTTTGACAAGACGGATAACATTTAGCTGTAATAAAATCATACTTATACAATATATATTTATATATTAAGGTGGCCCGGCGCTCTATGGAGAAACTTCGTTGTCTGATTCTTGTCTTATGGTCTAATTTTATGCCAATAGATAAAAAACGAACTGTGACAAGCCACTCGAAATAAAAAAATATCAATATTTGATAGTTCCACATATTTTTATGAAATTAAATTCTTAATTAAATTAACTATAATTTATTATTTTTTAAAAGTACATTAAATCACCATTTCTTGCCCGATTTGTTCAAATTTGCACTTGTTGAAAAGGTAATTTAATGTACTTTTAGAAAATAATAAATTATAATTAATTTAAGCATTTAATTTCATAAAAATATGTGGAAGTATCAAATATTGGCATTTTTTGATTTCGAGTGGCTTTCGCGACGGGTAAAAGTTATTCGATTGACAGTTCATTTTTTATCTATTGGCATAAAATTAGACCATAAGACCTTCGAGAATCGCATTTTGAAAAATGGGGGCCACCTTAATATATATATTTACAGTAGAACCTTGATGTGAAATTATACTTCATTTGTGCGAAATCAGTTTTCGTTAATATGAAATTATGTTTCATAAGTGTGAATTTATACTGTAAAAGGTATAGATTTTCTAGCTCCAATAATAACAAAGTTAGCAATGGTCACTCGTGATATTAAAATCATGAAATCAAAATAAATAAAGCTATCCGACATCTAATTTTAAAATATGAATGCTATAACTTACGTAGACAGGATGGTGTAGTACCCCAATCTGTTCCATCAATCACCCATTCTCCATTCTTGCATGATAAAAACAATTGTGTTTCGCCATTAAGAAATTCATAATTTTCCATACATTTGACACGACATCCACTATATGAAGAGCATTGTAGAAGAGCATTTGGAATTAGTGGTGGTTGTTCGGTACAATCTATTTTTACAATATTGTAATGTAAATTTTTAAAGAATTCATAAAATATATTTTATTTCATTGCTTTCAATAACTATTATTTAAAAAATATTGTTATTTATTTTACTAGACTGGTTAAATATACAGGCTGATTTACAACTAGTGTAAAAAAATTTTACAGTAGATCGAGGATGTTATTTTAAGCAAAAAACTTCATATGAACGTGTGTCCAGAAATACTTTGTGACGGAGCTACAGCCTTCCAAAAATTTTGCTCAAAATTAGTATTTATTTAATATTATTGTGATACGGTTCTGAAATTTGATAACCGGTTTATTATTGATAAGTGTTATCGATTTCCAGTATCAAACCGTAATAATTTAAACCAGGGGTTTATGGAGCCAGTGGGCCCGCCAATTTTAACAAGAATTTTTTTGTTCTTTAATTTTTCCCCGATTGATTTGGTTCTTGTACAAGATTATATGTCACAAAATACACAAATTTTTTTGTTTTTTGTATTTGTCATAGGATCAACCGTTTTCGAAAAATATCGATAAAATGAAAATATTGCAGAATTTTACTTAATACGGATGCTTCACATTACATAAAATACGTTTATATTCTTGTTCTTTGATTAAAAATAAGATAAAAATTTAATATAAATATATGTACCTCCTAATACTTGTCATTATAGACTTATAGCCAGTTGTATTACTGTTACACGTACTTTACTAACATTAATAACAATATAAACTTATTTTGTATAATTTGGAGCATCCGTATTAAATAAAATTCTGCAATACTTTTATTTTATCGATATTTTTTGAAAATAGTTGATCCTATGACAAATACAAAAAAAAAAAATTTGTGTATTTTGTGACATATAATCTTGTACAAGAACCTAACTCGGGAAAAAATTAAAGAACAAAAAAATACTTGACAAAAATCGGTGGGCCCACTGGCTTAAATTATTATTGTTTGATACTGGAAATCGATAACACTTATTAATAATAAACCGGATACCAAATTTCATAACTGTATCACAATGGGTTCTGTAAATATTAAATAAACACTAATTTTGAGCAAAATTTTTGGAAGGCTGTTGCTCCCTCACAACGAATTTCTGGATACATATTCATATGAAGTTTTTTGCTTAAAATAACATCCTCGATCTACTGTTACATTTTTTTTACACTAGTTGTAAATCATCCTGTATTTAATTGTAGTTGTGGCTTTAAGGCTTCTACAATTATCTTGATATGAATCTTGGCTTCTAGGTATAAGACGCATTGATTTCAGTGGCGTAGATAGGGGGGGATTAAGATGATCAATCACCCCCCATGAGAAAACTCAAGACATTTTTTTAAACTAAAAGGAACAAAATAGTAAAAGTAAATAGGAAAAATTGGGAAGTTAAAAGTAAAAAAAAAAAAAGGTCTTCAGTTTTTTTTCAATTGAATGACCTTTTTTTAGTAATAAGAAGTAGACTAAGTACACTTTATATATCAAAAAAAAAAAAAAGTTATTTTATTCAAAATTATAATAATAATTTTTTAAATTTTACATATCATATCGCCCCCCCCCCCCCCATCGCAAAAAGCTATCTACGCCACTGATTGATTTGGTTATATAACAGCCCTGAAGATGTCCACTGCATATGCGATAAAACACTGCAGTTTAGAAGGGGTCATAATTTTTTATATTTGACATAATATCACATATATATTCTATAGTCTGTTTCATTTAAGATTGCAGCGGTAGCTAACATAGGAAGCAAAATACGCGCTCCTGATTGGGCAATACCCCAAGCAGATTCACAATAACACAATTTTCATTGACGCAATACATCTACTAATTCATGTTGCTTTGGAAACAAATGCAATTAAATTCAAATTGTCAGATTAGTTATTCTAAAAATGTGTATTATATTATCTCGACATTAGGATATTAGAAAACTAATATTCATAATACAAAGGTGAGTTTTATTTCTTAAAAACGATTGCCAGTTTTTTAACGTGGAGTATCACTTCTTATTATATTTATTCTGTGGACTAGCCCAGTGAGAGAATGGTACCTGTGTGAATCGTACCGTCTAATCTCCGCCCACCACTGCAATCTTAAATGAAACAGTCTATAGATATATATTATATGGTATAACCATTTGGCCCCTTGTTGGTTAAAAAAATGTGAGGGGGGCAGGCCTTCCTGGCTCACCGCTGGTTATGTAACTGCTAGAAGCCAAGATTCATATTCATATTAGTTTTACTTTTCAAATATATTATCAATATAAAATCTCAAGTTGACCTAGATATAAAATTATTTTTTATAATAAAAATTAAATATGTGATATTACTTTATCTATCGAATTAATTTTGTGAAAATCATATTTCGATCATTATACTCCACGTATAAACAGGAAATATGATTGAGTAAACCACAAAATTAATATTATTTCTAGAATACTAGTATTTAAAATGATAAACATATCATTAATTGTAGTGATAATAATATGCATATGTATTTTTCAAAATACAGGATATTGTATATTGCAAAATTTGATAAATATATTATTAATCAGCATGGAAAAAAAATGTGTGCAATTAATTTTTAATAAAACATAAAAAAATATCTAAAATGATATTAATAATATAATATCACTACTCAGAAACAGATAAATATAGTTATTTAAATTATAAAAAGTATTCTAATTTTTTTAACATCCCATCAGTCGAAAAATCAAAATCAAAAATTTCAACATATTTTTATGTTTCAGTCACTATAGTATATTTACACTATTTTCAAAAAGATGTTCCGTGTGTGTGTTTGTGTGTGTGTGTGTACGTGAAATATAAGATTTTTCAAAATTCTACCCGTACGGAGAAAAGGGGGATATATAAATTTTGTGTGGGTAAAAATATTTTTTTGTTCGGATTTACTTGAAACTTAGCATAAAGGTGAAAACCACCATCAAAATTGTATTTTTAAATACTAATAAATACGTCTACTAATTCATATTGTCTTGAAACAAATGCAATTAAATTCAAATTGTCAGATTAGTTATTCCAAAAACGTGTATTATATTATTGACATTAGGATATTAGAAAACTAATATTCATAATAGAAAGGTGAATTTTATTTTTGACAGATTCCATTCAAATTTCTCATATAGGTAGGTACATATTTAAAAAAAATATTCACATAAGAAACAAAAAATAATTAGTATTCAAGTATTGATAGTCATACTATGTTGGGAAGTTGGTTGTGTGTGTGTGGACCTAAAGGGTGACACCCTTAGGTTCGTTAAATTGGTTAATTAAAACCAGATCACAGTATACTATTTACATAAAAAATCTCCAACAGCCAAAACATGTTAACTAGAAAATATCACTATGACTACATACACATATTGTTTGATCAATAAATATATTTTGAGCTTGTGTCATTATTATTATTAATAAAATATCGTTACAAATATAGTTAAAATAATGGCAAATACAAGTGCAGTACAGAAAAGAGTAACATTTTTAGAAAAGGAGCTAGCAAACTATCCAAAAATGACAAAACAATATCTCTTGAAACACTGTAGAGATCAAAAATTATATTCAACACCATACCTTAATGACGTACTATATTTACATTATAAAGGATTCAGTGAGATAGACAATCTTGATGAATATACAGGTTTGAAATGTATCTGGCTTGAGAATAATGGTCTCTTGAGAATAAGTGGATTAAACAATCAAAAAAAACTAAGGTGCTTATTTTTACATAACAATCTAATTAAAAAAATAGAAAACCTTGAATCATGCGATCAGCTTGATACTTTGAATTTAAGTCATAACCAAATATGTAAAATTGAAAATCTTGATTCATTAAAAATACTGCACACTCTCAATCTTTCACACAATTATTTAGAAGACATGGCTGATCTAGAACATTTACGTTTACTTGATGAAGTAAGCGTTCTAGATATATCATATAACCACATATCAAATCCTCTGATAATCGAGATTTTAAGAGATATGAAAGGATTGCGAGTTTTGACATTAATGGGAAATCCTGTAATCAGAAATATACCAGCTTATAGAAAAACACTAACATTGGTTTGTAAGCAACTACATTATCTAGACGATCGTCCAGTGTTTCCTAAAGACCGTGCGTGTGCAGAAGCTTGGCAACGCGGAGGAATAGAAGAAGAAAATGCTGAACGTAGACGTTGGATTGAACGTGAACAACAAGTGATAACCGATAGTGTGAATGCATTGTTACGTCTCAGAGACCAACGTCGTGTTAATAACGATTCGTCAATTTGCGATAGCGGCATCAGTACAGTGAACAGTGACATTGTGACAAGTTCTTCAAGTTCAGATTCAAGTGATAATTCAGATGATGAAGATGGGAATATAAGAGAAATTATTGAAAATAATGATTATGTTCAACAGTGTAACGATCGTATCATAGTAGAAGATGAACATGAGAGAATAAAAGATTTATTATTACCTTGGAAAAAAACAAATCCTTATATAAAGGAAAAAAAAGTTTTAATAGAAGAAATTGATAATTCGATTCCAGATCTTATTGATGAATCAAATGTTGATTTAGAAATGCAAACAAATAATCTCGAGACAATCAAGAGTAATTCAGAAATAATAGATATCAATAATACTATTTCATATGTTAATACAAATGTTGATAGTATTGAAAATGTAATACAAATAAATGATACAATCACAACCGATACATTGGTAGATAAATCTATTAAAGAAGTAAAAAATTCTGAAAAAAAGAATGTATCACATCAAAAGAATATTTCTTTAGAAGTTGAAAATGAAAACAGTTCAGTTTCATTATTTAATGAAGTCACAAATAACACTGAATTCTCAATTACAAATTATAATACTGATACATTATTTCAAAATAATAATGATGACATTCAAACAGAAAATTCTTGTATAACGATGAAAGTAGAAAAAGATTACTTTAATGAAATAATTCAAGAAAAAGAAACAATTTCAACAGGTCAAAAAATTAATTCAGAATTGTATAAACCTACTTTTATTCACGATAGTTACATTGATGTAGATGGAATTGAAAAAGTAAAAAGTCAAGTGATGGTAGATTCAATAAAAAGTATGCGAAATGATTTGAAAAATTTCAGAGAATCGTTAAATAATTTTTTTAAGAAATTTCCATTAAATCAAGAACATGATATTGATATTACATTAACGAATACCATGATAGGAAATTTATTGAAATATTTTGAAATAAAAAAATCTGTATTAATTCATCCTACAGTTGTCAGTTTATGTGATACAAAAATAGGAAAACTATTGAAATATTATAAATCAACTGATACTTATAAAGGAAATAATGAAGAAATTATAATTTTAAATGAAACTGCTATAGGCACAATATTGTTAAATAACATTGAGTCATATGAAAATACAGTAAATGTAAGAAATGTATATCACGATGAAGAAATACAATCGAAAATAATTATAACAATAAATGAAATACCCGAAAAAATTAATGAAATTGCAGATTCTATTAAAATAAGTAATAATTCAGAAATAAATAATACCACTGATTTATCAATAAAAAATTATACAGAAGAATTCACCACATCAGATATCGTTGAAATAAATAATAGTTCAATGTCAGACAAAATAATTAATAATATATTGATTGAAAATATTCAAAATTCTATAAAACACGTAAATGAATGTGAAATAAATGTTCTCGTTAATGAATCAATTGATGTTAATAATACTGGTATTCAAGAAAATAATGAAAATATTAATCCAGAAGAGTTTATCTTAAACAATGAAGCTAATGAAAATATTACTGAAAATGAAAATATTCAAAGTGAAAAAAAAAATATTATGAAAAGTTTAGAAATGCAATTAGTATTCACAAAAAACAATGTTAATGACGAATTTTTAAATAATTGAATTTTTGTATTAATACTTCTAATAAAATTAATTAGTTTGACAATTGATATATAAACAATAAAAAGAAACCATAAGTATTAATATATAATATAGTACATACCTTTCTTGTATGAAACACCATGCTCAGCGCTTATTAGATCTTTACTTGGGCCTCTATAACTGCTATAACCTCCTTTTCTGGCACTAAAATTTTATTATCACTTAAATATGAAAAATATTTAAATTACACTAAAAATAAATTTATTGTTATACGAATTAAAAATAATTATTAAGCAATTGCTATGACTATTAAATCTTACGTTTTTATTCCACCGCCTAAATATGAAGGAATATACGAAGGGACAGCAGCATCTGAAGATCTAAATAAAAATTTTATTTAGAATAATTTAATTATAAAATAAAACATTTTTGTACGTACACATTGCTACTTAAAGTAACAATAATCACAAAAATCGAAGAAATACTTAATCTCAGTAAACGTTGCATTGTTGCAACAAAGTCTATAGACAACAATGCATTATACACACAAACAATTTTATTAAATGCACCTACAATGGTGTTATGCACAATAAGAAATTACTAGTTTTATAATCGATATATGTATTTCCAAAAACCCTATAAATATTATTAAATAGGTGGGGAGTGATAAAACTATTATTGTATATTTAATGAAGATAAAAACCTATATTTTTTGTATTTTAGGAAGCAGAATTATCATGACCTAGTTAAAATAAAAGTAATCATTTATTTCAAATCCTATACTATTGTAGAAATTGTAATACACAGTATAGTTTCAGAATTTTTCTCTGATTATTTTTAAGGGGGTCCTTGTTATCCGAATATCCGCAGTTATGAATTTGTACCACAGTCGAATGTTAAGGATGTGGTATCATGCTAAAAGTCAATTATAACGTCAAATTTATGAAATAATTTTGTCCCCATTTTAAGCGGATTCGTTTTAAGAGGAATATAATCAGATATGCGATAGGATCTCTTTATATCTAATTATATTTAATTGGCATGCCAAACTTTAATAGTGAATCGAGGAAGACATTTTAAGAGAGTTGTAGGCCCTCAAAGATTTTGCCCAAAATAGTTTTTATTTAATATCTAGAGAATTTTCCGTAATGAAATTTGATAATCGGTTTAGTATTAATAAGTGTTATCGATTTCCAGTATCAAACAATAATTATTTATTTAGATCAGGGGTTTATGGGGCTAGTGAGCCCTTTGATTTTTATCTATTTTTTTATTTATTAATTTTTGTCCGAGTTGACCATTTATATAAGATTATGTGACACAAAATAATTAAAAAAAGAGAAATATCAATATAAAAGAAAGCACTAGAAATTTGACTTAATGCTTAAAATCACACAAAATATGAGAAATATCAAACCACTACATAAATTTACTTAATTAATAATAAGGTACTTCAAACGACATGAAATAAGCTTATAATCTTTTCTAACAAAAAAAGTTTATATAAATATACAGTCGACATTCTATACTGTAAACTGGTTTGGGCATGGTACCTTCTATACTGTAAACTTCCACTCCTCGAACTCTTATAATGCCCTATATATTTGTACTAATGTCACTTATAATAGAATTTATTGCGCTGACATCACAAACGTCTAATGTACCTCCTAAAATTCATCCTTATAAACCCATAGCCAACTATATTACTGAGAATACTGGTACACATACTTAACTTTAACGAAACTTTATCGGTTTTTATTTAAATTGTTCAATAATTAACTACCTTTGGTGAATTTGGCACGAGGAAACACTGTGAATTTACTTTGCAGATGTTTTATTATAAAAATATATTATGATAATGAAACTAACAATAAGTAAAATTTTGTAGTGCTTTCTTTTGTATTGATATTTCTTCTAAAAGGTTGATTCTGTGAAAAATTAGCAAAGTACCTTTTTGTGTTTATTAGGACATTTTTCCCCATGCCGGCATTTTCAGTGCTGGTGCAGTTGGGGTGATAGAAACATGTATGCTTCAGAAGGAAGTAATATAAATCACAAGTATACCATATTGACTGTAAGGTACTTGGAAGGAAGTTTCTATACACTGTTCGCAAAACTTAGAACAGATAACACCAAATTTGTCAACTATATTTGCATGAGTACCAACATTTTTGATTTCTTGGTTGAATGGCACAATATCAAGTATCAAAATACCACAATGAGAGTATATGTTTGGCCCGGCATCCAATGCCGGCAACATTTGACACTGCCGGCTGCCGGACTGGTATACATGCGAAAGCTCTGGTTTAATTACATTGCCGGTGTGTGGAAAAACGCCCTTATTGCACCATTATAATCATATACAAGTGCCCAACTAAGCAAAACAAAATAAAAAAATACTGTAACTCCCTATATAAGATAAACTTTTTTGATCAAATTTGAGACAAAGGTTTCATTACCGAGACTTAAAAACTTTCAAAACTTTTAAATAAAAATCTGTATGGTGACGACTTTCAAATAAGTAAAAGCGGATGTATCTGACACATTCAAAAGCGAATGGGTACTCAACTTCAAAATGTGAAAAAAAACGCATTAACTTGGTGACAATAGAGAATTGACAGATGCACTCATAAAAAAACGACTGACTATAGCTTGGCTATCCGAAGAAATATATAAAGTATTGAAGGTATGAAAGAGATATTATGGCCACATATTATCATTTGTGCTTCACGGATGAAAATCTGAGACATGAGTTCTGCCCACTGGGAGCTGACAACTAGTGTAAATTGCAGAAAGATGCAGCTATTGGTGCAGATCCTGGGAGTCGAGACCATTCTACACCAATGCATCCAGATGTTCAAAAGCATATTCTTCCTATTTAAGAGGACCTATCTTAGAATGATTTGCTATCAAGATGCTTGGGCGGTCAAATGCAGAATGCGAACGAAAGTTTCAACTCTACCATTTGGCAGTTGGCTCCATCTGAATTCTGGTGTAAAAATAGTTGAAATTGCTTCATATATTGCTGCAAACTTGTCCAACGAAGGCCAGGGTTCAATTCTAAAAAAAAAATGGATATTTTAGACATCATTGTTTGTAGGTGTTGCTAAAGTAATATATTTCTTGAAAACTGTTCTGTTTAGGAATCGATTTAAGATATCCAAGAAAGGAGACAAAGTTAAAAGAGAAATCTGCATTTTTTACTATTGCAGTTTACGTAAAATTCAGGATGTTCTATGCCTAAAAATGATTTGTAGCTCTTGAACGATTTAAAGATATTCAAGAACATAAACAAATATAGTTCAAAGACGCTACGAAGAATTTTTTGGGTCATTTATGGCATTTCGATATTCTGACAATGAAGTATCCGTCAAAAACCTAAATGAAAAATGGTTATCGCATTAAATAACGAAGGGCTAAAATAATTTTTTAAATGTTTAGATATCAATCTTATACCCGAAATGAACATTGAAGATTTATCAAGCAACTCATTAAGATTTTTTTATATAACCAGTATTTCATCAGAGTTACTAAAGAATGTTAAAATATGTGTGACCAGTCCATAATTGTAGAGTACTACTACACTACAAATAAAAAACCTATGCAGTATTTACTGTCGCAAATCATACAATGCAGACAGAATTTTCTTAATTGAAAATATGTTAAAAAAAAGTTTGTCATTTTTAATGATTAATAGTGTGTAATTATCGCATGTAATTGTAAGCTACTTAAAATAAATAGATGAACATGAATTCTATTCTTGGTTATTTTCATAAAAATCACAAATTTTGAAAGCCAGTAGTGACCTTAATTAATATCATTTGAAAATTATGAAAAAAACATCGTTATAGTTTTTCATATCATTTTTTCAGCCAAATAAGAAGCACCCTAATAATATTTTCCTAAATTCATGTTTACCAAAACTCAGCTTTTTGATTTTTTCCAGTTAAATGTAAAAATAATATATTATACGACTGGGCTATTGATAAATATAAACTATTTATTGATACTGTTCTAAATATACCTATATCATTTACGGAAATGTTAGTTGTAATATTTTAGTCTATATGCAAAACAAGATAAAACTTTTTTGAGAATTAAGTAATGTCACGTTATCTGCTTTCCTGTGTCTGTTGAAAATTAAAACACAAATATGTTTCAAGGACACATCAGATAAATTCATTTTGAGAGTTGTGCAATATAAGTTATATAATAGATTTAATCATATACTACTGCGTCATAAAAAATTACATATAAGATTAGTTCAATTAATATGTACTCACATGGGCGCCGGGAGGGGGGTGCAAGGAGGTGCACTTGCACCCCCCTGGCAAATGAAATAATTAAGAAATACAATTGTTATTTTAAAATTTAATACATTTGCACCCCCTGGCAAAATGAAAAAAAATTCACTTTGTGAATAATAAATTATAAATGTGAAAATATAAAAGTGAGAACCTTTTTTTTTTTTTAGTCGTGTCAGTTTCCGAATTTTATATATATAAAAACTGAAGACCTTTTTTTTTTTTTACTCATGTTAACTTCCATCAAAATTTTTTTTTTCGTATATACTTTCATCTCATATATCAGTAATTGTTTAGAATAAGGTGGAACTTCTCCATAAAGTGGACTTCTACTTGACGGATTTTATTGAAATATATTTTAGAATATTTACTACAACATACAGATCATCAATATTTGGGGAGCGTTTGATGATAGTTCACTGTTAATTATAAATTAATAAAAAAAATTTATTACAATTAACAAATTAAGAACTATACCTGCATTGTTATACTGAGACCTGCGCTGCAAATTTCATTTTTAATCTTATTCACATCTTATTTATCCTCCATACTGGGGTTTCAGATAACCAGGTACATATTACATACATACTTACAGGCTTCACATTTTGTTTCAACAATTAAAGTATGTATTCAAATTCATAGTGGAACGCCCCGTGGGCCCCGTGGTATAAGTATAAAGACAAGGTAGTCTCATCAGCTCCTTGACCAATCAGCGTTGGCGCGGGAATTGACATCACCACGAAGACATATTCAAATGTTAGAAATGTATAATAGAATATCAATTACAAAAAACTCCTTTATTTATTCTCGTTTTCGTATTTTTTGATATTTTAACACATACAATCAAAGAAGTACAATTTCGACATTGCAAAATCATAAAAAGCTCAGAACGTATTGCCAACTTAAGAATAATAAAAATGATACTTCCCGAATAGACCAAATTGTCTGTGACAGCTTTTTTATGATTTTGCAATGTCAAATTTGTACTTCTTTGATTGTATGTGTTGTTAAAATATCAAAAAATATGAAAACAAGAATTAATATAGGATTTTTTTGTAATTGATATTCTATTATACATTTCTAACATTTGAATATATCTTCGTGGTGACGTCAATTCCCACACCAACGCTGATTGGTCAAGGAGCTGATGAGACTACCTCAAGGTACAAGGGGTCCAAGGTATTACATAGTTCAGTGAACGAAGCAATTTGATGGGAAAATTTCCGGAACAGTAATTTTATGGTTGATTCTTAAAGATTTTGAGCCGCAGATTCTGGGAGAATACAACTTTTTAAGGTTCCGAAGAAACCTTATTAATCTCACTTGTCGTCCGTCCGTCCGTCCTTTTCGCTCAAAACTAAATAGCTAGTAAACTATATGCTAGAAACTAGAGCTGGGCGCGGGCAGTGAATTTTTCGGGTCACGGCCGTGACCCGACGTGACGTGAGCGATTTTCAAATATTGGATCGTGAGCGGGCGTGATCGTGAGTCAAAATAAAACAATCGGGCGTGACCGGGCGTGAGTACATTTTTGTCGTGCGTGAGTCCGTGAGTATATGTATGTATATTTTGATATTTCTTTAATTTCTCATCTCATGCATATATGATAATCTGTTAAATCGAATATTTATATTAAACATTTTATTTATAATATATTATTCGGGTCACGAGCGTGACCCGCCGTGCGTGATCGGGCGTGAGTAAAAAAATAAAATTCGTGAGCGGGCGTGATCGTGAATACTTTTTTGTAACCGTGAGTGAGCGGGCGTGACTAAAATTTTTTCTCTCGTGAGCGTGCGTGATCGTGAGCAAAAATTACTCACGCGCCCAGCTCTACTAGAAACATTAATTTTTACTGAATATGTAAAATGACACCCTCTAGTAAAATTTATTGAATAAATAATTTTTTAGGGGGAGTAATAAGGAGCTAAAGCTAGGTAAAAAAAATATTTTTTTTATACCAAGGCATGTGGCACGTTAAAATGTATAACCAAACAAGCGGAATTTGACCCTTTTTCTATTTTTTTTCTAAATCAAAAATGGTGTCTAGGGGGCTTTAAAACAAATCCAAAAAACAAAAAAATTGTATACAAAATGTACATCTCAATTAGTATAATTTGACCATATTTTTTTTTTAACTTAAAAATGACGCCTGTAGGGGGCTAAAAGCAGTATTTTATTTTGTCCCCCACCCCTCTAACTCTGTAACTACCGGCTCAAAAAATCTGAAAAAAAATTGGTAACAAGGTTTTGGTGGGAGTACCAACGACAAATACTAGTCAACAATATAATTTTAAATTTTGGAATAATAGGGAGGGGTGTAATAGAATTTTTAATTTTTATTTTCATATTTAGGCATGTGGGCCCTAACGGATTCGGGTACACGCGTATAATGTGTGTATACGCGCAGTATACACACAGTATATGGCGTGTAAACGCAGTATGCGCATAAAGTCTGTGTAACAACCGTGTAAACATCCGGTATACAGCGTGTGCTTGGGAAAATTATATACGCGCGTTACACTGTGTATAGTGCGGTATACACGCGATTCATACGTAGTAAACTCTGAGTAAACACTTGTGTTATACAATGTTTACGCGTGTAAACACTGAGTAAAAACTCGGTAAAAACACAATGTACTGGGTATACCAAGAAGTTATTCTTCGTGTAAATTCGGTGTATATGCGAAGTTTATACGCTATAAAAAACACAAACCGCAAGTTACCTCTCGCTAGGGAATCATGTTTGTGGTTTTTATAAAGGCTATAAATGTTACTTGTTTTTTTTAAACGAAAAGTAGGACTGTAAGTATAAATACTGTTAACATACACTGTTTATTCGACGTAATCACTGTGTAAATTCTATTAGTTACACGTCTACTACACGTATAGATCTGGAGGCAGCGACCAAATTTGGGCATCATAGCAGCCCGCAATTTTTTTTTTGAAATTTGTTAATTGGGATATAGAGAACTCAACTAAATGGGTCCCATGATCCTAGGACGCTGCCTTTAGATAGGACAGCCCGTCAGTTATGTAAAAAAAAATAGCCGAAAAATGTATAGCTGCCCCGTCAGATATTTATAAAATTTGTTAATTTTGTTATTTTATTAATCGCCATATAAATATCTGACGCCTTAATAGTTGCATTATTTTTTTATAACAATCTAAACATGTAAGAAAAAAATGGCCGATGTAATTATAGCCGCCCGTTAAAAATCTTTTTTAATCGACAGATTTATGTTTCCTGAACATAAAAATAATAGTATCTGACGCCCTAATAGTTGCATTATTTTTTTATAACAATCTAAATATGTAAAAAAAAATGGCCGATGTAATTATAGCCGCCCGTTAAAAATCTTTTTTAATCGATAGATTTATGTTTCCTGAACATGAAAATAATAATATCTGACGCCCTAATAGTTGCATTATTTTTTTATAACCATCTGACGCCTTAATTGTTTTAAACATGTAAGAAAATAATAAATTAATGAATGTATTTATTTATTTATTTTTATTATTATTACTATTTATTAAAAAAAACACACAATTTAAAAAAATCAAGCTACCGCCCCCTAGGTTCTGTCGCCGTGCACCTCTTGCACCCCAACTTAAGACGCCCGAGTTGGGGCAGCTACTTACGGGTTTAAAAATATTTTTTATTTTATATGAGCTATACTAAAAATTATTTCATCTTATTTTACATTCATGTTAATTTTTTCATAAACCTTTATGAGCAAAATAAAACAACAGTAGTTGGTTTAATTAATAAAAAAATTGAATTACAAATTAAAATAATGTGAGAATCTATGCTTAAATCTAAGCACTTGCGATTATTTTTAAAAATTAGTAATTATCAAGTAAAAAAATATGGAAAATTCGTAAATGTCTCTTTGGTTTGATCCTTATCATACAACATTTTCAGAAAAATGTTTCAAGCAAAAGTTGTTTATTTTATTTCTTAAATTAGGAATCTGCAACAAAAAATATAGATTTAGATTTGAAAAAAAAAAGATGAACCTGGGAACTCATCAAGGTGACTTTTTCAAGGTCAACCCATAATGTCAATATTTAGCTCTCTCAAAACCATGAAACTTTTATCTGAAACATTTTTTCTAAAAATTCGTTATTTTGGAAATAATCCGCTGGAAACCCGGTATACGGGATTGCCTGACGGGCTCTCCTAATCAAAAAACGCAGCACTTCAAGCGTCAGATATATATATTTTTTGCATAAGGGAGCATTATTCTACAAGATGGTATGCATATCTGACGGGCTGCTAAAAGTTCGTTGCCTCTTTTTTTTAAACATCTTTGTCTCGCTATAGATTAAAAACGCAGCGATGAAAACGTCAGATATACATTTTTCTATTTTTGTAATAATCAAATCAACCTGAATCTTAAATATCTGACGGGCTGCTAAAAGTTTTTTTTTTGGCATCATTTTTTTTTTTTTAATTCGCTCTTATACACTTAAACAGCGCCGGAGGCGTCAGAAAACTATATTTCCTTGATCTGGGGAACACGTATTTATCAAAAAGCATCTGTCTGCCAGATTTGCTATGAGTCACCCAAGGTCAAAAACTTGACAACTTTGACAGCCCATCAAGGGTTAACGCAACGTATTTTATGACTGACAATTTACTTTTCATGTATAACTACAATAAGTTAACAAATTTCATAACAAATTTTGCGGGCTGCTATGATGCCAAAATTTTGGTCGCTGCCTCCAGATCTAGTATGAATAGTATGAAAACGCGATACATTCGAATAATCACTGTGTAAACTGCGTGTAAATTCTATAAGTTACACGTATGAAAACGCGATACATTCGGAATAATCACCGTGTAAACGGCGTGTATACATCGCATAAACGCCGTATAAAAAATTCCCAAGGACACGTCATATACACGGTGACTACACCCCATAAAAGCGCAATAATCAGCGTGTATACTGCGTGTATACCGCGTATAAACCGTGTATGATCAAAACCGTTAGGGGGATGTCAAAATGTACATCTCATTAGTAGAACATGACCATATTTTTTATTTTTTTTGTAACTCAAAAATGACGCCTGTAGGGGGCTAAAAGCATTGTTTACATTATCCCCACCACCTATATCTTTGTAACTACTGGTTCAAAAAATCTGAAAAAAGGCTGTAGCCGGGTAGCAATGTAAAATCGGCCTCAACACGGATTTGGCTAATTTTTATTGTGAATGTTGCTCTTTATGTGAGCATTCTCATACCCAATTATTAGCCTCTAAAAGTTGATATTTTTTGAAAAAAAATAATTATTTTCAATTTTTCAAAAATATTTTTTTTTAAGAAATATTTTTTTGGATTAAGTTCGAACTATGGTACAATGTAGAAGTTGAAAAGGTGCATATCAGGTAATTTTTTCAAGAAGCTGCGCATACTCTATCAAGTAAAAAATTAATTTGAAATTTTGAAAAAAAAATTTTTTTTGGTTGTGGTTGAGCGACAACTTCAGATATTTCATGAAATAATCTTCATACTTTGGTATTATACCCTACAAAGTCTGAAAAGAATCGAAGTGGTAGAACATACTTAAAAAAAATTAAAATCATTGGAAGTCAATATTAACATGTACAAATGCTATAGAAATAATGTAATATAAAAATAATATAAAAATGATATAAAAACAGTTATTTAAATAAAATTAACTCGAAATATTCAATAAAAACGTTTCTGTCTCCCATTGCCCGTTTGTCTGTTGTATGTATTGAAATATACAGTGTGGCCCCGAAATAAGGTGTATCACAAATATAATGTATTTTTAAATGGGATGACCAATTTATTTCTACCTTATGTAACTATTGTTTAGAAGATCTATACAGTGCAGTGGTACAATATTTTTTAAAAACATTGAGGGAAAGGAGTAAGATATAATTTTTTTTCTTAGTTGACGTTTTCAAACATTGTTTTGAAAAATCATGTTCGTTTTGGTGTGGCATTAGTTTAACCTAGACACCACTAGTAATCCATTAGAAATTTGTTTTATATAAGGTGCCTCTGAAAAAATTGTAAATATTCAAAAATTATTTATTTATGTTTAATGAAGGGCTTCAAGGGCATTGGGAGGTTAATTTTAAGATAAACATATTTCATATTGAACAATTGTTTAAACTAAACAAAACAATTTTTTTTTGATATTTTTAAAGGACCTTTTATATGTTTTTAATTCAATAGAGATTTTTAAAGTTTTTTAAAAAAAATTAATCTAAATCCTGCAGTTTAGAGAAAAATTTTTTAAGACACGAGCATAATTTTTTTTTTCAAAATGTTTCATGTAATGTAAGTAATAAGCGTTTTTAGTATATTTATTTATTTTAGGTGCAGGATTTACCTGCCGTGAAAAGTTGTAGTGTACCGAATATTACATACTTAATGACAAAAAAATATTTTGTTCCATTAAAAAATAGTTTTGTAACATATAATTTTTGAATAATTGTAGTTTTTTCAGAGGCACCTTGTATAAAACAAATTTCTAATGGATTACTAGTGGTATCTAGGTTAAACTAATGCCTCACCAAAACGAACATGATTTTTCAAAACAATGTTTGAAAACGTCAACTAAGAAAAAAAAAAAAATCTTACCCCTTCCCCTCAATGTTTTTAAAAAATATTGTACCACTGTATAGACAGGCCCGGATTTACCATGCAGGCAGAGTAGGCAGCTGCCTAGGGCGGTAAGAATTGAAGGGCGGCAAATTTTGGTGGAAACTTTGAAAACTTGTTATATACGTGGGAATTTTATTTGATTTTGATTCCATTATCGATGAGTTTGCCATCCGAAAATCGAGACGTAAAAATTTCAACCCATAAGCAATAATTTCTCTATACATGTAATTCAAGCATGACTAAAAAAAAAGGTCTTCAGTTTTTATGTTTCCTAATGTAACTTTATAAAAATTTATAAAATTTGGAACTAACGCAACCAAAAAAACTGTTAGTTTCGAGGGAGGGGGGGGGGTGGCAATTTTCGCAACTGCCTAAGGGCGGCAAATTTCTAAATCCGGGCCTGTGTATAGATCTTCTAAACCAAGCTTGTCCAACCCGCGGCCCTCGTGCACACTTGGTGCGGTCCGCGAGCATAATTTAAAAAAATAAAAAAGTTTATGATAATAAATGCACAGAGGAAAATAGTATCTACGACTTAAAAAAAAAAAGGTCTTCCTAATCTAACTATCTTTTTAGGTTTCCGTAGAAAACTAGGAAACCTTATAGTTTCGCCATGTCCGTCCGTCCGTTCTCAAAAATTTTAAGCCGATTAAGATGAAATTTGGTATACAGACGAAGATTGATAACCCAAAAACAGAAATGATAATATTTTTGAAAAAAAATTTTTTTGGACCCCCTTTCCATAGACTGAAAAGTATTTTCAAAAAAAATTTTCACTTAATCCATTAAGTGGGGAGTCTTTAGATAGGTCTCCTAAAATGCAATAAAAAATGCAATATGACATTTTGATTTTATCCCTTCAGTCACGATATAATTGCGTTCAAAGTCGTGATAAAAGCGTCCCCCCCACCCTAATTTCTAAACTATCAATTTAAAAAATCTGAAAAAATTCATGAATGTAGCCTTTAATTAGTACTTCCACTGAAAATTATAACGAACACTGTCAAAATTATTTTGGACCCCCCTCCCATAGACTGAAAAATGAACTCACATTTTTTTTTCACTTAACTTTAATTGAGTGGGATGTCATTAGATAGGTCTCCCAAAATGCAACAAAACTTGTTAAATGATCTTTTGATTTTAACCCTTCAGTCACGATATATTTGCATTTAAATGTCGTTGTCAGAGCGTCCCCCCCACCCTAATTTCTAAACTATCTATTCAAAAAATCTGAAAAAAATTCAGAATGTAGCTTTGAGTTAGTACATCCACTGAAAATTATAACGAACACTGTCAAAATTATTTTGGACCCCCTCCCATAGACTGAAAATTGTTCTCAAATTTTTTTTCACTTAACCCATTGAGTGGGGTATCTTTAGATAGGTCTCCTAAAATGCAACAAAAAATGTTATATGACCTTTTGATTTTAACCCTTCAGTCACGATATATTTGCATTTAAATGTCGTTATCAGAGCGTCCGTTGAAATAACTCTTGTTTATAAATCGTAATGACTACGGAAACCAATCATGTGCGTGCCCAACACGCACTTGGCCGTTTTATTTAATCATAGATCTAATGTTTAAAATGTATCCAGAAATTAAGTTCTATCAAATAATATGAAAATTAGACTTAATACCTTCTATGTGAACAAAAATTCCAGTAAAAATCGTTTAATTTCGCTGAGAAATTGCATTTTTTTCTTTGGGATTTTTTTATCGAAAAACAATCCATTTTTGAGAAAAATTGTAAGAGGGAAAAAGTTTTTTTTTCTTGTTAAAGAATATTCGTATATTTTTTCAAATGTTTTATATTAATATTGTGGGATCAAGTTTATTTTTAATAGGGTACTTTTTCATTCAAACTTGTATATCTCGGCATCAAAAAATGTTTTAAAAAGCAATTTGAAGCTGAGAAAAACTAAAGTTAGAGACATATGGTGTCGCTGACTTTATTGTAGATCTTTTGATTCTACACAATTCTTTAATACATTATTATTCAATATTCAATTTATTGAATGGATTACTTACCTTAAAAACGTAAATAATATTTTCAAATCAGAAATAAGTATTAAAAAAATTATGTGTATCTACAGTTTAACAATCATTTGCATAAAACATCAAATTATGAAATGCTAACTTGACGTCAAGTTAGCGAAACACGTAATTAAAAAAAAACTAAAAAAGCGGTGAATTTTTTAATTTCACAACTAATTAGCGGCAAAAAAGCGGCAAATTCACCCCCTAACCATTTTTTGATAGGGTCATTTTTAGTAATGTGGTCTCACTAACTTGATGTCAAGTTAGCGAAATACGTGATTAAAAAAAAAAACTAAAAGAGCGGCAAATTTTTTAATTTCAGAACTAATTAACGACAAATTCACCCACTAACTATTTTTTGATAGTGTCATTTATTAGTAATGTCTCGTTAACTTGACGTCAAGTTAGCGAAGCACGTGATTAAAAAAAAAAATAAAGAGCGGCAAATTTTTTAATTTTACAACTAATTAACGGCAAAAAAGCGGCAAATTTACCCACTAATAATTTTTTGATAGTGTCATTTTTAGTAATGTTGTCTTGCTATCGCGTAACACGTGATTAAAAAAAACTAAAAGAGCGGCAATTTTTTTAGTTTCACAACTAATTAACGGCAAAAAAGCGGCAAATTTACCTCCTAACCATTTTTTGATAGGGTCATTATTAGTAATGTTGTCTTGCTAACTTGACGTGAAGTTAGCAAAACACGTGATTAAAAAAAAAACTAAAAGCGGCAAATTTTTCAGGTTCACAACTAATTAACGGCAAAAAAGCGACAAATTCTTGGCATAATGGCAATTATATTTTCTGAAGTTGTTTCGCTAAGTTGATGGACATTAATTTTTATACAATTTTATTTAAAAATATTCGATTATTTTTTTTTATACGCGCATGATTATTTATTCGTATATTTTAATTTTCTGACAATTTCAATTTAAATCTAGACAGACATGGAACGACAAGTGTTTGTCAAGATCTGAAACGGAAAGTCAAGTTAAAATTTTGAAATCGGAGAACAATTTTTTTTCTCATTTTAAAACGATCACAAAGCTTTTCGTATCTTTGATATTGCAAGGAAGCAAAATGAATAATCAATCATAAACAAAATGAAATTAATATATTTCAGATAAATACTTAAAATTACATTTCTACAAAAATAACATTGAAATAAATATAATTAATAATTTACATTGCATCAAAATGGAATCTATGTGATTCCTGTAGCCTTTCTTTCTTATCTTCCTGTTTTTCTTTCCAGTATAGAATCATTATAATAAGTGTAATCAACCCACAAACAACCGTCAATCCAAGAACGCTCATCAATATAAGTTTACTAGGTGTAACGAAAAGTTGTGCTTTCCATTTAGATGGCATTCCTGGAGGCCAAGGTATAACGACCATCTGTGAGTTAGGAATAATTTGTGTCCATTCCCTAGATTTGCCAGATAGACCAACGGTTAATGTGTCTACAAAGTTTGGCGTTCTTCCTAAACCAAATATATTGTATGGTAGATATAAAGCAAAGTGTGCAGATTGGGGCAGTTGTGCAGAGATTGCATTTTGACGTTTATCTTCTTGAGTAGTAGTGCGGTAAGATATTATTGGACCTGGTAGGTTCGTGCCTGTAAAAGAATACGTCAACATCAAAAATTGTCCTATGTTTTTAAAATATTATAAAAGGAGCTGGTTAAAACATATATGGTTTGAAAGGTACTGTGATAGAGATGTGCACAAAAAATGTGTGTATGTTGCTGTTAAGGCAGGTAAAATAAAGTTAACACACACACGGTTTCCCCTCTTGCTGTTTGTTTATTTTCTTTCGCATCGTTCAATAGCATAGCAATACTCCAAGCGGCAAAAATAAATAGTTTTAGGTTTCTGTCAAACGCAGAGAATGCAATTCACGTTCAATTGCAGTTGCAGTGTTTTTATTTGGAAATTTTTGTTGTAAAAGCACGTTAGGTTAGGTACTGTGCCATAGATGTGCACAAAAAATGTGTGTATATTGCCGTTAAGGCAGGTAAAATATTGGTTGAAATTCAACCATAGGTGATACTAGTATTATATAATGATTAAATACAGTTTGTTTGATAAGAACGTGTACGGCAATTTTTTTTTTGGAAACCGTAGGGTAGATTCGAACACGAGCTGGTAGCATGACCTGTCTCCCAAGATGCTTTATATAGAAAACGTCAATTGTTGTCTGACCACGGTCACAGACGAATGTACCTCACCATGAGCTCCGCGTACGCACCACATTACAAAGCTGTGTTCCTATGTTTGCATTCGAAATGGTTGAAAATGCCAGATTATGGCTCTGTGCAAAAAACGATGAAAAAAGAGGATAAAGTGATTTTACAGATGTTCGAGATGAATCATTGCATGGCGGGCAGACCGTTTTGCGTAAAAACGGTTTAAATGTGTTGTGTGACTTGATAAAATGGTGTTTACTGGCTCATAGAGTGAAATATCAAAGCACAGTGAAGAAATCGGAAAAAAAAAAAACTCGGGCAAAAGAAAGTTTAGACCGCAATTGGGACAACGTAATTTTTTCGGATGAAGTTTCTTTTTAGAGACATTCTTTCATCAATCATACTCGATCTACCCACACCAATAGACTAATCCAGCAAACCGTGAAACACCCGGTAAATATATCACTAGATTATGACATAAAATTATATATATAATATGTCTCAGAAATACCAAGCGATTATTACTAGTGCAGGTGACTGGCTCACTAATTAATAATAAAGCATCTTGGAGGGAAGGTCCCGCTATCTGCTTGCGTTCAAACCTACCCTCTAACGGTTTTCAAGAAAAAAAATTGGCATAGACGCTTTTATTAAACAAATTGTATGTATAAAGGCGGCACTTCACTTGGTAATAGCACACAAATATTTGCCATTTTGTACAACTTAATCAATGTGTAGATGGTCATATTGGCTTAGTTTGGTATGTATTGTCAATACACAAATATCAATCCATCATAAGTCGGTTTTGAGCGTGAATCAAAGGGTTTCAATACGCAAACATAAAGTTGATACACCATGTGTGGATGACAAGTTTGAGATATTCACAAACATAACAAATATTTACCACATCCACATCACCATGTCAAGTGCCAGCTTAAGATATTCATCAAATATCACTTACCATATGTCCGTTTCTTTTTACCAAGATTTCCAGTTATAGTTTTATTTTTGCTATTTGTCAGTCCAGTAAGAACCATAACTTTTATAAAATTGGCATCATAATCAAGACTGTTCTTAAATGCCGATACTTTATAAGGATTCAAAGATTTTTCATTATAATGTACGAAGATTAAATCTAATATACCATCTTGATAGAAATCATAGAACACTGCCATAACTGTATTATTATTGTATGGTTTCAACGCTTTCCAGTCTACTTTATAAGTACGGTTGAAATTTCCACATTTTGTTGCACATGGAACATTTTCAAGTAAAAACGCTTGTACATCGTTTTGTGGGGATTTAAGTGTAGCTAGAATATCCGGATAACCATCCATATTGAAATCTCCGCTACGCAATGTAATAACATCCGTGTATCGTTTTCCTCCTGATTGTGCAAATCCCCATATCGTGTTGTCCATATCTTTGAAATTTACATTCAAATCATGCCAAGTACCTCCTGAAAATACCATTATTGAACTGTTAGTACATGCCACATCATAACAGATTGGTGTAACCAAGTCCATCCTTCCTATCAATTCAACGTCTACAAAAAGCGACTGCCCTACTAAAATAGAACTTTTAGGTAGAGGAATTGAAGTGTGATAAATAAACTTTTTTGCCTCTTCATCTTTAATCCATACTTCGAAATTATCGGTTGTTGTCAGAAACAAATCTGCATTATTATCGTTGTTTATATCAAGAAAAGCATGAGAATGTGGAATTCTTATTTTACTTCTAGTTACTGAGTTCATTTCAACTACTTCTGGTCTAGTTCGGTTATTGTTGAAAACCCAAAACGTTCTGTTTTTATCTTTATCGATACCAAATAAATCAATTATCATATCTTGGTTATAATCAATAGCTAAAGGTTGCCCGTGCATCATTATCGTAGGATCGGATTCATTAGGACATGTCAAATGATCTAATTCTCCCCATATTATATATACGCTAGTTAGTTTATGTTCTTTACTCTTGTCAAACGCTGTCACTAATAAGTCCATGAATGCATCACCGTCAAAATCACCAGGAACGACACTGGTTATCAATAAATTATCAAATTTACACTTTAAACCACTTGCAGGCCTTAACAGAGGTTCTTCATCAGCGGCTAGTAATATTTCTACTGTTTTTCCATCGTTTCGAAGAACAATAACGTCAGTAAGTTCATCTGAATTAAAATCACCAAAAGCTGCTGGCATACCATCAGTGATTGAAGAAAACACAGATTTTGTGATATCACTTGTGATTACGCAAGGTGTAAAAGTTATTAAAAATATTAAAAAAACTGAATTCATTTTTGCTGTCTATAAGAGTAACCTAAAACGGAAATACATACAATATATTAAATACACAGATATTTTATTGTTAAAACGGAAATTTTACATTTTAATTTACTGTGTATGATCTATAATTTTGATAGTGAAATTCAATTATCTAGTATGAATCACTAAACTTCCTGAGGTGAAAATACACAAATTATAAATATATTAGGAAATAGTTACAACAACTGTCAAGAACATATGTTTTCTATTCATGATGACAGTAGGTTACTAGACTGTTACGTTTAATCATAGACATATATAATATATGTATAACTAACTACTAGACTGTCTTTTATGTTTAAAATTACACCCTGAATTAATGCTAAAAATATGGTGGCCGTTTAAACAAAAACTATGAGATGAGATGTTGCGCATCAGTTTGTACCGTTAAAAGCTATCTTTTGAAGATATTTTAAAAAAATTAAGAGTTTTATTTATTTTTTTATCTTAACTTTAAAAATATCGTTTTTTCCGCGGTTTTCATTTTTTTACGGGTGAACGGAATGACCATTTGACGTCTACCCTGGGTCATTTTATTTGTATTTTCATAGCGCATCATCTAATATTTTTTTATTTTTTTTATTCAAAATATTAGCCGAACTATCTTCAAAAAACCTGAATTCGTTATAAACAAAGGCATTTTTGACCCTGTTCCGGAGCACTGAGAATCCGGAAAACTTACACACATATTCTTGAATTCAAAAGCAATCGATTTAGTCAAAAAAATTTCACTACTAAGAGATTTCATAAAAAAATATAATTCGACGCTACTATAATAAAATTGGTTATACATAGGTCTAAGAAGACACATATTAGGAGTTATATGTATTTACATGAACTTTTTTTCTTACAAGGGGAACCCTTGAACTTGTTCTTTCCGATTTTCTTCATATTGAAATATGTTGTAAAGGGGGGTTCCCTGATAACACCTATACCCGGTTTTGGGCGTAGTTTAGAAGATATGATCCAAAATATTTTTTTAAACTGCATATATACTATGGTTATGTCTACAGTTTTAACAAACATTTTCAAAAATAAACATTGAAAATAAATTCACAAGATATTTTATAGAATAACTATATATTTAAATAATGTCACTGTGTGCAATTAAAAATAAAAATTTGAAAGCACAGATTGGGAATCGAACGCGCGGGTCTATTATCATTACCGCTAAGCCAATAACATACGCTTGTGTCTACAGTTTTAACAAATAGGTATAGATAAGTATAGGCAGCATTAAAAAATATTTTGGATCATATCTTCTAAACTATTACCCGTCTACGCCCAAAACCGGGTATAGGTGTTATCAGGGAACCTCCCTCTACAACATATTTCAATATGAAGAATTTCGGAAAGAACAAGTTCAAGGGTTCCCCTTGTTAGCTTTAATCATAGAACAATAAAGTCAACAATATCATTTTAAATTTTGGAAAATAGGGAGGGGGGTCAAAAATTTTTATTTTTATTTTTATATCTAGGCATGTGGGGTGTCGAAATGTATATCTCAATTAGTAGAATATGACCATATTTTTTTTCAAACTCAAAAATTGCGCTTGTATGGGGTTAAAAGCACTAATTTATTTTGTCCATCCTCCGTCTAACTTGGTAACTACTGGCTCAAAAAATCTGAAAAAAAATTGGTAACGAGGTTTTGGTAGGACTACCAATGACAATTACTAAAGTCAACAATATAATTTTAAATTTTGGAATAATAGGGAGGGGTGTCATAAAAAAAGTATTTTTATTTTCATATCTAGGCATGTGGGTGTCAAAGAGGGCATTTTCCCCGTGCGGTAGTTTCTTAAGGGCGGCAAAATTGTGGATTGGGGGCGGAAAATTTGAGGTTGCAAAAAAAATGCAATCAAAATTACTAGAAAGGCGCAAAATTGTGGTTGTCGGCGGCAAATTCGAATTCATTTTTTACTTTCTTATACCATGTATATGAAATATACATTAGTATAAGTAAGTATAGTGAAGCCGATTTTTTTCGAACCTCGGATTTTGACGGAATTATCTATTTTGACCTTCCCTTAATCCATTCTGACTATTTTCGCCATGATGTCTGTGTGTCCGTCTGTCTGTCTGTCTGTAAGCGCTGTAACTCAAATACGACAAATCGTAGAACGGTGATATTTTATATTTAAGATTAATTTTTGGCTGGGAAGAAAACGTCCTATTTTTGAAAACGATCTTTCAACCGGATACGAATGTTTACCTACGTCGATTTTTTAATTTTTCAAATTACTCTGAAACAGTGCAAAATAGAGAAAAATGGTCAAGTTAAAAAATGTAGGTAATATCTATATTTATAATTTATGTTCTATTCATTTTCTTGTAAGCACGAATTTAAAAAAAATAAATATTATAATTCAAATGGTTCATAACAGAGGAGAAATATCTGCCATGAGTGTCATGGGACTTTCTTATACGTATTACAGAGATTGAACAGTGTGTGTATTTGCCGTAGGTAACATGGGACTTTCTTATACGTAATACTGAGAGTGAACTGTGTAGGTGAATCTAAATAATTACATAAAAAAATTCTGGCTAAATCATAAATGTTGGAAAAAACATCTGCCAAGTAAATGCACAGTGCTTCCTCGTGCTAAATTCACTAAAACCGATAGTGTTCAGATAAATTGCCTGGCATTGGTTAACCATTTAATTTTTATACAAATTTTACTAAAAAATCTTAGTTCGAATTTTTTCTTAAAACGCACCTGAATATTTTTTCATATATTTTTAATTTTTTGACAATTTCAATCTAAATCTAAATTAATACAAATGTCAAAATGACATTTAAAACGTCAAAGTGACATTTAAAACGCCAAAGTGATTTAAAACGTCAAAATGACACTTAATATATCCAATCAAATATCAATTTAGAAAAACAAAACACGAATTTTTAAAATTAATTTAGATAAATCTTTGTAAGGGAATATTTTACAACAAACGTAGTAGACCCATATTATAGGAAATTTAATTCTCTACAAAAAATATTCTATAAAATTTTCTCGTAACATGTGTCGTTCTTGAGATATCTTGAAAAAATAAATATTTTGGGGTGTCACCCCTCCCCCTTACACACGATTTTGAAATGGGACCGTCCTCAAACCAAACCCAACCATCCGACCAAGTTTCAATAATATCAGTTCAGTGGTTCATGAGTTATGCGTGTGACAAGGATTCAGGGGACAGACGGACGGACGGGCACACGGACAGACAGACAGACATGGAACGAAAAGTGTTTGTCTTGACGTGAAACGGATAAATAAATTAAAAATTTTGAAATTGGAGAACTTTTTTTTTGTCTCAATCTGAAACGATCACATAGCTTCTCGTATCTTCGATATTGCGAGGAAGCAAAAATGTATGGGGAATAAATTATAGATAATAACATACTCGACATTTTTTATCTAAAACATTTTTATCTTATTTCAAAAATAATTCAAAAATCCAAAAATTTACAAGAGTAAACATCCGTTTTCAGTTATTACGTTAAAAAAATCTTACATTATAATATAAACCCTAATATATATATACTAGCTGCTACCCGCGACTTCGCTCGCGTGGATTTCGAAACCCTTCATATGTGACAGGGGGTAAAATATTAAATTTATCTTATTTTTAGTTTTCTTTAATTATACAAAATCGTAAATGTGTCGGCTCCTATGCGAGATAGAGGGGTTTTTCCGCCCTAAAACCCCCGCCCCCGTGGTATTTTTCCCGCTGGATCGAATAAAACCACTTACAACCCTTCATATGTAACGGGTATTTATGTAATATGTGCATGTAAGAAAGAGACAAAGACAATTATAAGTCGAGGATTACCTGTATATTTGTTTACGATGCGTTTTCAACTCTTGTCGTATGAAAATATATTGCATACTAAATACATATTATGACATTTGTTTCTGATATGACAACGACAAAAAATTATTTTATGACTTCTGGTACATGTATTGTATTACATCATGTACTTACATGATTTGAACATTTTATGAATATTAAAAATAATTTCATTTTTGGTTTTTCTGCTCGTGTCTTTCAAAAATTTATCAATGTGTCTATATAAATACATTATTAGCTCTTGTAGATACTCGTACACCCTTTGTACAATTAATTAATTAATTACAATCAAATATAGGTCTTGTCAATTGAATGAAGCTTTCGTAACAATTTGCAATAAATCAACATCTTGTTTTAATTTTGTAAATGTACATTTTAGGTTAGTACATTGGGTGAAGATGACAGATATACAGTTTCAAACAACAATTAAAATAATATCATTTAAAATTACAATGTTAATTTGAAATTATATAAATTCTTCTGATATTTATGATTACAAATAAATATAATAAAATACCTATACCTATGAAAGTAAAAATATTGATAATTCAATGACTTAAGATTTAAAAAATGTCATTATATACTTAATTTTTATTTGTACCGGGAACACATATCTATCGCCGAATGTTGGTCGAATTGTGTCCGAATGCTGTAATTGTTTGTCTTCAATTTTTTTGTCAAATTTATTTATGAAAATTTTAATTATATATTACATTAGAGTTGTGCATATTTTTTCATTCGTTATGTTCTTTATATTTCTTTTTTGTTATATTTTATTGTTCACTTCAAAATTTTAAATGGCCACTGACATTTAAAATTTTTAAAAATAATCAATAAAATATAATGTATCCATAGTTACGACATTTGCAATTAATTTAGTAAATGCTTAAAGCGCATTATATGTAAACGTATTTTGTTTATTTTCTCCTCTTTAACATATCTTTTTCAAAAATCAGACACGGGTTCATGGTTGCCAATTAACCAAAGTATTTGAAAAAAATTAAAAAAATCTAATATCGGTTTTCGTTTTGATACTTTTTTACATCAAAACTTTTTTTTTCCTTTTTTTTAATTTTTTTTAAATCTGAAATTTGAACCTTACATTATATTACCCAAGGAATATAAAAAAATAATAAAAAAATTGTAACTTTATTTTTGAAAAATTGGGGTCCCCTTGTCACCCCATTTATGAACTTTTTCAAAAAAGGCCCACTAGTTGTTATTTTTTACCCCCAAGGAATATATATACCAAATTTCAAGGTTCTCCGATGAGTGGAAATGGTCAAAAAAATGATTATCAGTCAGGGCACTTCGTTATATATAGTAGACTAGCTGCTACCCGCGACTTCGCTCGCGTGGATTTCGAAACCCTTCATATGTGACAGGGGGTAAAATATTAAATTTATCTTATTTTTAGTTTTCTTTAATTAAACAAAATCGTAAATGTGTCGGCTCCTATGCGAGATAGAGGGGTTTTTCCGCCCTAAAACCCCCGCCCCCGTGGTATTTTTCCCGCTGGATCGAATAAAACCACTTACAACCCTTCATATGTAACGAGTAAAATATTAATTACTAAAAAAAATTAAAAATTTTCCTCTCCCTTGCAATTCCTTAGGGGTTGAGTTTTCGAGATACGAAATAGCCTTAATCCGTCCTCGGGATGTAAGCTATCTCACTGCCAAATTTCATCAAAATCGGTAAAGCAGTTTAGTCGTGAACAGGTAACAAATAGACAGACTGAGAGATACACTTTCGCATTTATAATATAAGTCGCGACTCCTATGTAAGATAAGGGGTTGTTTTGTCCCCCTAATAATCCCTCTTCCGTAGTATTTTTGCCCGCCAGATCGAATGTAATCAATTACAACTCTTCATATGTGACAGGGGGTAAAATATAAAATTTTTCTTATTTTTAGTTTTCTTTCATTATACAAAATCGTAAATATCTCGGCTCCTATGCGAGATAGAGGGTTGTTTTGCCCCCTAAAACCTACGCCCCCGTGGTATTTTTCCCGCCGGATCGAATAAAACCACTTACAACCCTTCATATGTATCGGGGGGTAAAATAATAATTACTAAAAAAAAATAAAAAATTTCCACCCCCTTGCAGTTTCTTAGGGGTTGAATTTTTAAGATACGAAATAGCCTATGTCCGTCCTCGGGATGCAAGCTATCTCACTGCCAAATTTCATCAAAATCGGTAAAGCGGTTTAGCCGTGAAAAGGTAACAAACAGAAAACAGACAGACAAACACACTTTCGCATTTATAATATTAGTATGGATATCGTAAAATGTCCAAATATTACTTTACTTAATATTTTATTAACTAATTAAAATTTGAACAATAAAACTTAAATTTTTCGAAAAATTGTTCATTCGAAGAATTTTGATTCAAAAAATTGTGATTCGAAAAATTGTGTTTCGAAAAATTTACACCAAACCTAATAATTAATTTCGATATTTTACCTTTCATAGAAGTGAAATGTTTCTTCATATTTAAATTTTCAATCAATATAGGCATTTCAAAATATTTAATTGTTAATATGTGTCAAAAATCATTTAATTGTTCGACAAAATATTTTAAAGAGACATAATCATAGTAACCTAAATTAATAAAATAAAATATTGAAACCGTAAATTATAAAATTCCGTATTCCATGGCTAGGTACTATGTTTTTATATACCTAAATTATAACATACCTGGTTAAATTATTTCTATATCGTCCCCTCCAAAGCAAAGTATCGTAAGATACACTTTTTGCGAAATTGAGTTATCGATTCTAAAAATCTCATATATAAGCGACAAAATTCTCTTTTCCGCTAAAAAATCTGTTAAAACTTTTATCGTATTCCTCCAGACAATGTATTCTAAGCACCGATATCTGTTTTATGAAATATCGTAACCAACAATAATATAGTATCGTAACCAGTGACGTAGCTAGCCCTGAGTGGATCCTGACTGGCCTATATGGTAGGTACTTTCCCGCGACGGAATAATATAGTGCTGTGACGGAGTGCTTTCTTATTTATTCATTAGAGCTGGGCTTTTATCAATTTTAATTTTATTAATTTTAAGATATTTTAGAAAAATCGTACCTGTTAAAACTTTATTGCACAAACTAAATATGGTTTCTCTATGAGGTTTTTTCAATATATTTTTTACCCTCAATAACTCAATTTGGTTGATATTGAAGTATGATGTAGAACAGTGCTTCCTAAACTTTTCCTACGACAGAACACTTCACAAATCCTGAAATTTTAATGGAACGTCTTGGTTATTTTGTAAGTAATATATAAAATAAGGAAAAAAGTAAATTTAAATCAGTCAAGCATGTTTGAACTTCTCGCAGCATTTAAAAACAT
Source organism: Sialis fuliginosa (assembly GCA_961205875.1). Classification (NCBI taxonomy): domain Eukaryota; kingdom Metazoa; phylum Arthropoda; class Insecta; order Megaloptera; family Sialidae; genus Sialis; species Sialis fuliginosa. The sequence goes on from OY540811.1 coordinate 35,299,718, forward strand.
TGAATATTAACTTTGATATTTTTTACGCTTAAACTGATAAGACATACGTTATATATCGTAGTACAGGTATTCCTCGACTTACAACCGAGATAGGTTTCTAAACATCGATCGTAAATAGAATAAGTTGTAAGTTAACACGTACAATATGTACATATTTTTGCTTTGGACGTTTTCCTTGATGTGAAGCGAATCGCATTTTCTATACATAACAAACAGTTGCGGGTTCCCAAAAATATCTACATAAATAATAATAAATTACATTTTTGGGAAATTCCCGGAACTGTTTGTTTCATTTATGTAATATGTGCATGTAAGAAAGAGACAAAGACAATTATAAGTCGAGGATTACCTGTATATTTGTTTACGATACGTTTTCAACTCTTGTCGTATGAAAATATATTGCATACTAAATACATATTATGACATTTGTTTCTGATATGACAACGACAAAAAATTATTTTATGACTTCTGGTACATGTATTGTATTACATCATGTACTTACATGATTTGAACATTTTATGAATATTAAAAATAATTTCATTTTTGGTTTTTCTGCTCGTGTCTTTCAAAAATTCATCAATGTGTCTATATAAATACATTATTAGCTCTTGTAGATACTCGTACACCCTTTGTACAATTAATTAATTAATTACAATCAAATATAGGTCTTGTCAATTGAATGAAGCTTTCGTAACAATTTGCAATAAATCAACATCTTGTTTTAATTTTGTAAATGTACATTTTAGGTTAGTACATTGGGTGAAGATGACAGATATACAGTTTCAAACAACAATTAAAATAATATCATTTAAAATTACAATGTTAATTTGAAATTATATAAATTCTTCTGATATTTATGATTACAAATAAATATAATAAAATACCTATACCTATGAAAGTAAAAATATTGATAATTCAATGACTTAAGATTTAAAAAATGTCATTATATACTTAATTTTTATTTGTACCGGGAACACATATCTATCGCCGAATGTTGGTCGAATTGTGTCCGAATGCTGTAATTGTTTGTCTTCAATTTTTTTGTCAAATTTATTTATGAAAATTTTAATTATATATTACATTAGAGTTGTGCATATTTTTTCATTCGTTATGTTCTTTATATTTCTTTTTTGTTATATTTTATTGTTCACTTCAAAATTTTAAATGGCCACTGACATTTAAAATTTTTAAAAATAATCAATAAAATATAATGTATCCATAGTTACGACATTTGCAATTAATTTAGTAAATGCTTAAAGCGCATTATATGTAAACGTATTTTGTTTATTTTCTCCTCTTTAACATATCTTTTTCAAAAATCAGACACGGGTTCATGGTTGCCAATTAACCAAAGTATTTGAAAAAAATTAAAAAAATCTAATATCGGTTTTCGTTTTGATACTTTTTTACATCAAAACTTTTTTTTTCCTTTTTTTTAATTTTTTTTAAATCTGAAATTTGAACCTTACATTATATTACCCAAGGAATATAAAAAAAATAATAAAAAAATTGTAACTTTATTTTTGAAAAATTGGGGTCCCCTTGTCACCCCATTTATGAACTTTTTCAAAAAAGGCCCACTAGTTGTTATTTTTTACCCCCAAGGAATATATATACCAAATTTCAAGGTTCTCCGATGAGTGGAAATGGTCAAAAAAATGATTATCAGTCAGGGCACTTCGTTATATATAGTAGACTAGCTGCTACCCGCGACTTCGCTCGCGTGGATTTCGAAACCCTTCATATGTGACAGGGGGTAAAATATTAAATTTATCTTATTTTTAGTTTTCTTTAATTAAACAAAATCGTAAATGTGTCGGCTCCTATGCGAGATAGAGGGGTTTTTCCGCCCTAAAACCCCCGCCCCCGTGGTATTTTTCCCGCTGGATCGAATAAAACCACTTACAACCCTTCATATGTAACGAGTAAAATATTAATTACTAAAAAAAATTAAAAATTTTCCTCTCCCTTGCAATTCCTTAGGGGTTGAATTTTCGAGATACGAAATAGCCTTAATCCGTCCTCGGGATGTAAGCTATCTCACTGCCAAATTTCATCAAAATCGGTAAAGCAGTTTAGTCGTGAACAGGTAACAAATAGACAGACTGAGAGATACACTTTCGCATTTATAATATAAGTCGCGACTCCTATGTAAGATAAGGGGTTGTTTTGTCCCCCTAATAATCCCTCTTCCGTAGTATTTTTGCCCGCCAGATCGAATGTAATCAATTACAACTCTTCATATGTGACAGGGGGTAAAATATAAAATTTTTCTTATTTTTAGTTTTCTTTCATTATACAAAATCGTAAATATCTCGGCTCCTATGCGAGATAGAGGGTTGTTTTGCCCCCTAAAACCTACGCCCCCGTGGTATTTTTCCCGCCGGATCGAATAAAACCACTTACAACCCTTCATATGTATCGGGGGGTAAAATAATAATTACTAAAAAAAAATAAAAAATTTCCACCCCCTTGCAATTTCTTAGGGGTTGAATTTTTAAGATACGAAATAGCCTATGTCCGTCCTCGGGATGCAAGCTATCTCACTGCCAAATTTCATCAAAATCGGTAAAGCGGTTTAGCCGTGAAAAGGTAACAAACAGAAAACAGACAGACAAACACACTTTCGCATTTATAATATTAGTATGGATATCGTAAAATGTCCAAATATTACTTTACTTAATATTTTATTAACTAATTAAAATTTGAACAATAAAACTTAAATTTTTCGAAAAATTGTTCATTCGAAGAATTTTGATTCAAAAAATTGTGATTCGAAAAATTGTGTTTCGAAAAATTTACACCAAACCTAATAATTAATTTCGATATTTTACCTTTCATAGAAGTGAAATGTTTCTTCATATTTAAATTTTCAATCAATATAGGCATTTCAAAATATTTAATTGTTAATATGTGTCAAAAATCATTTAATTGTTCGACAAAATATTTTAAAGAGACATAATCATAGTAACCTAAATTAATAAAATAAAATATTGAAACCGTAAATTATAAAATTCCGTATTCCATGGCTAGGTACTATGTTTTTATATACCTAAATTATAACATACCTGGTTAAATTATTTCTATATCGTCCCCTCCAAAGCAAAGTATCGTAAGATACACTTTTTGCGAAATTGAGTTATCGATTCTAAAAATCTCATATATAAGCGACAAAATTCTCTTTTCCGCTAAAAAATCTGTTAAAACTTTTATCGTATTCCTCCAGACAATGTATTCTAAGCACCGATATCTGTTTTATGAAATATCGTAACCAACAATAATATAGTATCGTAACCAGTGACGTAGCTAGCCCTGAGTGGATCCTGACTGGCCTATATGGTAGGTACTTTCCCGCGACGGAATAATATAGTGCTGTGACGGAGTGCTTTCTTATTTATTCATTAGAGCTGGGCTTTTATCAATTTTAATTTTATTAATTTTAAGATATTTTAGAAAAATCGTACCTGTTAAAACTTTATTGCACAAACTAAATATGGTTTCTCTATGAGGTTTTTTCAATATATTTTTTACCCTCAATAACTCAATTTGGTTGATATTGAAGTATGATGTAGAACAGTGCTTCCTAAACTTTTCCTACGACAGAACACTTCACAAATCCTGAAATTTTAATGGAACGTCTTGGTTATTTTGTAAGTAATATATAAAATAAGGAAAAAAGTAAATTTAAATCAGTCAAGCATGTTTGAACTTCTCGCAGCATTTAAAAACATTGAATATTAACTTTGATATTTTTTACGCTTAAACTGATAAGACATACGTTATATATCGTAGTACAGGTATTCCTCGACTTACAACCGAGATAGGTTTCTAAACATCGATCGTAAATAGAATAAGTTGTAAGTTAACACGTACAATATGTACATATTTTTGCTTTGGACGTTTTCCTTGATGTGAAGCGAATCGCATTTTCTATACATAACAAACAGTTGCGGGTTCCCAAAAATATCTACATAAATAATAATAAATTACATTTTTGGGAAATTCCCGGAACTGTTTGTTTCATTTATGTAATATGTGCATGTAAGAAAGAGACAAAGACAATTATAAGTCGAGGATTACCTGTATATTTGTTTACGATACGTTTTCAACTCTTGTCGTATGAAAATATATTGCATACTAAATACATATTATGACATTTGTTTCTGATATGACAACGACAAAAAATTATTTTATGACTTCTGGTACATGTATTGTATTACATCATGTACTTACATGATTTGAACATTTTATGAATATTAAAAATAATTTCATTTTTGGTTTTTCTGCTCGTGTCTTTCAAAAATTCATCAATGTGTCTATATAAATACATTATTAGCTCTTGTAGATACTCGTACACCCTTTGTACAATTAATTAATTAATTACAATCAAATATAGGTCTTGTCAATTGAATGAAGCTTTCGTAACAATTTGCAATAAATCAACATCTTGTTTTAATTTTGTAAATGTACATTTTAGGTTAGTACATTGGGTGAAGATGACAGATATACAGTTTCAAACAACAATTAAAATAATATCATTTAAAATTACAATGTTAATTTGAAATTATATAAATTCTTCTGATATTTATGATTACAAATAAATATAATAAAATACCTATACCTATGAAAGTAAAAATATTGATAATTCAATGACTTAAGATTTAAAAAATGTCATTATATACTTAATTTTTATTTGTACCGGGAACACATATCTATCGCCGAATGTTGGTCGAATTGTGTCCGAATGCTGTAATTGTTTGTCTTCAATTTTTTTGTCAAATTTATTTATGAAAATTTTAATTATATATTACATTAGAGTTGTGCATATTTTTTCATTCGTTATGTTCTTTATATTTCTTTTTTGTTATATTTTATTGTTCACTTCAAAATTTTAAATGGCCACTGACATTTAAATTTTTTTAAAATAATCAATAAAATATAATGTATCCATAGTTACGACATTTGCAATTAATTTAGTAAATGCTTAAAGCGCATTATATGTAAACGTATTTTGTTTATTTTCTCCTCTTTAACATATCTTTTTCAAAAATCAGACACGGGTTTATGGTTGTCAATTAACCAAAGTATTTGAAAAAAATTAAAAAAATCTAATATCGGTTTTCGTTTTGATACTTTTTTACATCAAAACTTTTTTTTTCCTTTTTTTTTCTTTTTTTTTAAATCTGAAATTTGAACCTTACATTATATCGCCCAAGGAATATAAAAAAAATAATAAAAAAATTCTAACTTTTTTTTTGAAAAATTGGGGGCCCCTTGTTACCCCATTTATAAACTTTTTCAAAAAAGGCCCACTAGTTGTTATTTTTTACCCCCAAGGAATGTATATACCAAATTTCAAGTTTCTCCGATGAGTGGAAATGGTCAAAAAAATGATTATCAGTCAGTCAGGGCACTTCGTTATATATAGTAGACTAGGGGCTTTGCCCCTGGGCGCTACGCGCCCCAACCCCAAATCGTGCCACATTTGATATAATATTGATTGATAAAATATAAATTATTATTTTATATTAACTTTTATCCTATCAAATTTTCATAAAATATTTCACTGTAATTGTTTCAAATGCTGATAAGTAAATAATTCTTGAATTTGGCAGGGATAATCATTTATCATTATTACTTTTCCATTATTATTACTATTTACATGTACAAACCACCATAACCTCAAACGTACTCGGGTCTCAGCCTTCGGCTGCGGCCCTCGTTTGTTTATTTTATACCCTTATTAAATTTTGATACTCTAAAAAAATTACCAATAAATCATTGCGAAGATCAATTTTCACATTGTTTTCCGTTGAACCTATTCAATGGGGTGAAGCATTTTCGATGTTATTTATTAGGTAAAATTTTTTTATTACGATCTTTATTTTATGTTATTTATACAATCTTATGAGAAAATACCAAATAACATTTTTTTAAGACCACACCCCTGACTTAATTAATATAAAATATAAATTTTTGGGTAAATAGTAAATAACATCAATTTCACAACAACCGAATGATTGAAAACTATTTTTTTTGTAAAATTGTATAAAAAAATAGTTAATGCAAATTTTTGACTCATTTATTATTTTTATATATTTCTAAAGTTTTTAATTTTTGTTCAATTTCAAACAAAATCAATTTTTTACGTCATGATTAAAAAATAAAAATTTTAAATATTTTTTATGCGACGCTCGTGATTTTATTATTTTTAAATATAAATTTTTAGATAATGTTATATCAATCTCACAATTTCTAAAAAATAATAAATCATTAAATAAAATTTTATTAGAAAATGATCATAGTAAATTTTTTTTATACGCTCATTATCTATTTATTATTTTCATATTTTTCTGAAATTTTTAATTATTGAACAATTTAAAAAAAATCTAACATTTTTATAAATGTTACGAAATTTGACAGCTCCCATGTGTAAAAAAATGTCATTTATTTATTATGACACCCGCCCCTGGCTTAATTATTTTTAAATGTGAACTTTTGGATAAATTGCATCAATATGACTACAACAAAACGATTAAAAATTATATAATTATACAATTTACAGTTTCCTGACCTTATTTTCTTTTTTGATACGCTCCTGACGTTATTTTCGCATTTTCTGAAATTTTCAATAATTTTAATAAAAATAATTTTTTTTGCAAACGTTAAAAAATATGACATCTGTCATCTGTCAAACACCACGTGATTTCTGACAGATACCGTCATGTCATTTTCGACCAATCAGACGTTACACGGCTTCCATATAAACCTCGGGTGATATTCCGAGATACAGAGTCACTGTCGTCTTCTGCGGTCTTGAAGCATCGACTTGAGAAAATTCGGTCTATCCGAAAACATCTTAGTCAAGTCGACCAGAACAAAATGCAAGTTGTTAATGAAGGCACTTGCTCCTTCAATTAAACAAATAATTTATCAAGCTTATATCAGAACAGAAACACACTTCTCGCGCGAGAGTTAATTTGCGACAAAATTTAGAAATCGTTCTAGAATAATCTAGAACATTCTCTGTCATCTGTCAAAAAGCACGTGAATTTTAAATCTGACAGATCTGACGTCATTTTCAACCAATCAAAACGTCGGATTAGAAAAAAAAGCCTATGGTTTTTACCTTAAAATTTAATTTTAACGAAAATTTTCACATCTTGCCCTAGAAAAAAAATCACAACTCAGAAACCTTTCATAGCTAAGAAATGAAATCTAGCCTATTGACTGGATTATGAATGAAGCTACATAACAAAAAAAAATTACGCAAATCGGTTCAGCAAGAGTCGAGTCTATAAAGCTGTAGTTTGGTGCGGATATATATATATATATATATTGCACGTTTATATTATAGTGTAGATATTTAAAATTTATATGTCTGTCCGGCCACTATAAATTTATACGATCATAAACCTTTCAGTGGATTTTTTTCAAATTTTCACTGTTTTTAGATTCGTCCTTTATACAGTGCTTAGGCTATTTTTTTTCCACAACACTATAATAATTTCTGTGATGTGTATTTTTTTGTGAAAAACGGCATGTAAAATTGGCACACAATTTGCTTTCCAACTGAATTTAGGAGTTTCGGCAATAGTCGTTTGTTTTGCCAGGTAGTGTGATGGTAGTTTGAAAAATACAATTTTTACGAGAATTTACTAAATTCTAACATTTGACTGCTGTGTTTTGTTTACATCTGTCAGTATATGACATTTATAAAGAAGAAAACACATGGATTTTTTATTGACATTATAATAAAAAACACACTGATGAAATAATTGATTAATTTTAAAATGTCAGATTTGTGAATTAATTATAATTACTACGTTAAAATAGATTTTGATTGAAATTGTCACAAATACCAACAAGGAAATCATAAACAGCTGTTTTTGTCTCAAATACATCAGGTGCGTGTACAGAATATTGATGAAATTAGCTAATTATTTATATTTAATACCAAAAAGTTTATGTTTAATAATAATAACGTCAGGAGCGGCGAATTAAAAAATATTTATAATTGTTTTTTTTCTAAATTGTTCAAAAATTAAAAATTTCAGAAAAATATGAAAATAATAAAAAACTCAGAGGCGTGTAAAAAAATTACAATTATCATATTCTAATCAAATTTTATTTAAATATTTATTATTTTTTGGAAGTTGTAAGATTGACATAACATTAACTAAAAATTTATAAATAAAGTCAGAGGAGTCGTATTAAAAAAATTAAATTGCTTTTTTTTAATTGTGACTTGAAAAATTGATTTTGATTGAAATTGTTGAAAAATTATAAATTTCAGAAAAATATGAAAATAATAAATAAATCATGAGCGTATGAAAAAAATTTACTATGCTCATTTTCTAATAAATTTGTATCTAATGATTTATTATTTTTTAGAAATTGTGAGATTGATATGACATTATCTAAAAATTTATATTTAAAAATAATAAAATCAGTAGCGTCGTATAAAAAATGTTTCATTTTTTTATTTTTTAATCATGACGTAAAAAATTGATACTGTTTGAAATTGAACAAAAATTAAAAACTTTAGAAATACATATATAAAAATAATAAATAAATCAAAAATTTGTATTCTTACACAATTTTACAAACAAATAGTTTTTAATCATTCGGTTGTTGTGAAATTGATGTTATTTACCCAAAAATTTATATTTTATAATAATTAAGTTAGGGGTGTGGTCTTAAAAAATTGTAATTTAGTATTTTTTCATAAGATTATGTAAATAACATAAAATAAAGATCGTAATAAAATAATTTAACCTAATAAATAACATAGAACATGCTTCTACGCATTATTTCAATATGTTGAACGCAAAATAATATGGAAATTGATATTCGAAATAATTTATTAGTAATTTTTTAAAGTATCAAAATTTATTGATAAGGGCATAAAATAAACAAACGAGGGTCGCAGCCGAAGGCTGAGACCCGAGTACGTTTGAGGTTAGGGTGATTTGTACATGTAAATCGTAATATTAATGGAAAAGTGATAATGATAAATGATTATCCCCGCCAAATTCAAGAATTATTTACTTATCAGCGTTTAAAACAATTACAGTGAAATATTTTATAATAATTTGATATGGCAGAAGTTAATATAAAAAAATAATTTATATCTTATCAATCAATATTTTATCAAATGTGGCACGATTTGGGGTTGGGGCGCGTAGCGCCCAGGGGCAAGGCCCCTAGTCACTTGTTATATAAATATAAAATTATTCATTTTGTTCTTTCTTGTTAGTTTGTTAGAAATGTTTTAATAAACAAAGAATCACGTATACAATTCACTGTTAGGTTAGGTTAGGTTAGGTATAAGAAAGTCCCGTGGTTCCCAAGGCAGATATTTTTATATTTAGCATATAGTGCAAAGGTGGGGGGGAGGCAAATTTTCCATCTGTAACGGGCGGCAGTAATCTACGGTACGCCACTGCATTAATGTATTTAAGGTATTTTTGTATTTAAATACGTACTTATAATAAATTATTATTGTTAAAAAAAAAACAGTTAAATACTGGGTTTTTGTTCAAATTCATTACCTACGCTATAAGTTTTTAATTCGTACTTTCATTGAAAATTATAACAAACACTGTCAAAATTTTTTTAGACCCTCTTCCCATAGACTGAAAAGTGTACTCACATTTTTTTTCACTTACTCTGTCCATTGGGTGCCTTTAGATAGTTCTTCTAAAATTCAACAAAACATGTTAAATGATCTTTTGATTTTAACCCTTCAGTCACGATATATTTGCTTTTCAATGTAGTTATTAGAGCGCGACCCTCCCTTTCTAAGCTATCAATGCAAAAAATCTGAAAAAATTCCAGATATATATAAAATAATTGCATTTAATTAATTAGTACTTTCAATGAAAATTATAACTATCAAAAATAGTTTATGGAAAATTTTGAAATAACTATTTTTAATAAATCGTAGTGACTACGGAACCCTATCATGTAGGCCGTTTTTTCCAATGGTATTTCTATTATTAATTCTATCAAATTTTCTGAGCATTTCATAATAGTTGTTATTAAAATTTTAAGAAAATTAGTTTTATTTTATTCAAAAATATTTATTACTAAATTAATTAATAAGTACATGAGATGTAAAGTAGTAATTACAATTTTGTTTATATTCGTATATATACATTAGGGTGCTTAAAAAAACATTCGCTCTCGTTACGATATAAGTTAGTTTATGACCTAAAATAAATCCTCGTTTAATTTTAAAAGGTGCCGCAAAATAGGTATTACTAGTTTATAACAACTGATGAAAAAATTTTAAAGAAATTATTTTGTAGATAACAAAATTCTCTACAAAAGTGTTCACAAAGTCAAGTCCCTCAATTAACGGATCATAAGTCACAGGTATTCAAAGTTCATTTTTTGTTAAAATTTACGTCTAAAAGGCTCTCACAACTAAACTATTGTCTTTATAAAATTAAGGTAAATGAAAATTTTATAGGAAATTTAATTCTCTACAAAAATAGTTCACAGAGCTATAAACGTAAATGCAACGGGTTAAATCTTATAAACGTTTAAAATATATTTTTTTTTTACAAAAATCAACATTTTAACCTCAAACTTCTGTAAACATCGAATAAAAAAGATATTTTATCGAAAAATAAAGTAATTTTTAACCGACTGTTCAATGCAAAAGGATAAAGTGTTTATCAGTTAATATAATATAAAATAAATAAATATATAAAAAATATATTTTAAACGTTTATAAAATTTAACTCATTGCATTTACGTTTATAGCTCTGTGAACTATTTTTGTAGAGAGTTAAATTTCCTATAAAATTTTCATTTTAAATTAATTTTATAAAGACAATAGTTTAGTTGTCAGAGCCTTTTAGACGTAAATTTTAACAAAAAATTAACTTTGAATGCCTGTGACTTATGATCCGTTGAATTGAGGGACTTGACTTTGTGGACCTTTGGTAGAGAATTTTGTTATCTACAAAATGATTTCTTTAAAAAATTTTCATCAGTTGTTATAAACTAGTAATACCAACTTTAGTACAAATGAATCATTTCCCCATGTTATTCAAATGTGAGATGGGACCTACCTTTGTGGCACCTCTTAAAATTAAACTACAGGGTAACCCTTGCGCGAGGTTTTATTTAAGTCATAAACTAACTTATTTCGTAACAAGAGCGAGGAAAAAAAATACAGATTTTTTTGACACTAGTATACATTAGGGTGTTTTTTTAAATTTATTTTTATTTTTTCGGCCCGCAGGCCTATGTTTTAGCTTTGGATCAAAAGTTAACTGTCCCAAAATTCCAAACTCATAGATCAAACCTGTGGACGGCGCAAACCGAGTCTTTTTCCCATTTGATTAACATGGGTAAAATTACTTATGCGTGAATATCTCGTTGAAAAATTTATTTATTTTAATTTCTTACAGCAGTACCTATATCATAGAGAATTAAATTTCTACAAAAAAGTTCCGAAGTGCTCTATTCATAGATCGAATAATTTTAGAGATATGTTCGTTTAAACATTATCATAAAAAGTAAAATTCAATTTTTAAGATAATTTTTAAACAAACATTTCTTAAAATTTTTTGGATTTATGAAGTTACAAAATATTCCCCTGAGAAATTAAAAAAAAAAAAATTTCAACGAGTTATTGATGCGTAAGTAAAAAAAGTAATTTTTCCCATGTTAATCAAATGGGAAAAAGATTCGGTTTGCACCGTCCACAGGTTTGATCTATGAGTCTGAAATTTAGGGACAATTAACTTTTGATCCAAAGCTAAAACATTGGCCTGCGGGACCGAAAAAATAAAAATAAAAAAAACACTCTAGTTATAGTTACATTGTTATTATAGTGAGTAATATTTCACTGAAAAATCTTCCAAATGTTCCAATTCTCTACATTATGCATCTAATTTTTTAAATTTTATTATAAAACCTTTTTTTATATTTGAGTGTAAAAAATAAATTTTTAAAAAATTTGCAAGGCTTCATACATAGATAGATATAATTACATCTACTTAAATATGGCTATGATTTAAACGGGCGGTAATACAGTTTCGGTCAGTATTAAAATAACATATTGTGTGATAAAACGTGAGCAGTAAAAAAATGGAAACGAGCGGTAATATATGTATTATGAAATGGGTGGTTGAATAAATACTTTGGGAAGTAAAATAAATGATTGGGCAGTAACACGTGAGCAGTAACTAAATCAGAATTGGTCAGTTAGAAATATTGAGGTAAGCGGTAACCATTTTTTCTGAGATGGCAATTCGGGATAGACTTTTTTGGGGAACGGGATGTTGGGGGTTCCTGTTAGTTTTTTTGTGGGGGAGGGGGGTTAATTTCTTTTAAAATTATTTATTTATATTAACTTCAATTTAGAAATTTTAAAATGTTCAAAAAAACAAATTGATTTAATTACCGCACAAAAAGTTTAATACTGCCCAAATGAATTATTAACTGCCCAATGTTACCGCTCGAATATTTAAAAAACTGCTCAAATAATTACTTCCCCTTAAATATAAACAAAATGCAAATGTGACCATCATATGAGTCAAAAAGTTCCTATTGAGCAAGAACTGACTGCAAAAAAACTAGCCTTTCGAGTAACAGGGTAAAATATTTTTTTAAATGTTAGTACCCATAGCGAACATGAGAAAAATCATTTTGTGCCTGGGCGGAACTTGTTAATTTTTCAGGGGGGGGGGGGGGGGGCTAAGGACTTAAAGCTAGATAAAAAAATATATTTTTTTATACCCAGGCATGTGGCATGTTAAAATGTATAACCAAAGCAGCGGAAATTGACCCTCTTTCTTATTGTTGTCTAAATCAAAAATGGCACCTGCAGGGGTCTTTAAGCAAATTCAAAAATAAAAAAATTAAAAATGGTATACCAAGGTGTGTGGGGTGTCAAAATGTAGATCTCAATTAGTAGAATATGACCAACTCAAAAATGGCGCCAGCAGGGGTCTTCAAACAGTATTTTATTTTGCCCCCTCCCCTCAAACTTTGTAACTACCGGCTCAAATAATCTGAAAAAAATTTGGTAACGAGGCTTTGGTGGGACTACCAACTATAAACACTAAAGTCAACAATATTCCGCTGCTTTGTTATTCATTTTAACATTCCACATGCCTTGGTATAAAATTTTTTTTTTTACCTATCTTAAGCTCTTTAGTCCCCCCCCCCCCCTGAAAAATGAATAAGTTCCGCCCAGACACAAAATGATTTTTCTCATGGTCGCTATAGGTACTAACATTTAAAAAACATTTTACCCTGTTACTCGATAGGCTAGTTTTTTTGCAGTCAGCTCTTGGTCTACTAATGTTGGTATTAGAGTAGAGTTGAAAAACATTTATGTATATCCCATTTAATTAAGGCAGTATTGTACGGTGTGACGCCTAAAATTTTAAATTCAAGATTTCTTTTTTGTAACAAAATAAAATATAATCTTTTCAGCAGGACTTCGAACCGTTATTTTTTTCGTTTCGGTTTTTGTACCGGTTCGAGTAAAAAAATATATATCGGTTTAGTTTCGGTTTTCGTTCCAAAAATAATAACGGTATTTCGGGATTTTTCGGTTCAATGATTAATTGAAATTTTTTTTATTTGTATTAAAAATTTATTTTCTGCCATAATTTAGAACATTTTATGGTACTTGTATGATAGATCTGAACAACTGAAGTGAGGAGTCAGATAATGTTAACGCGCATATTTAAACAACCGAAAAAACCGATACTTTTTTTTCGGTTCGGTTCCTGTTTTCGTTCCGGCAAAAAATAACGGATTTTTCCGGTTTTCGGTACAGTTCCGGTTCGAAGCCTTGCTTTGTAATGTTTTTTGGAGTCACAATGGACTCTTCGAAAAAAGGTGGGTGAGGGGTGGAAAGTATATCTCCACGTGTAGCTATTTGAAACAAAAAAATCAAATATATTTTTATTTTATAAAATTGTCTCTATCGTATTATATAGAATCAGACATTTATATTAATAAAAAACAAAATGGCGGAATTGTAAAAAGACGTTTACAAAAATCGTGTTTTTTCGTTGTAAATTGAGGAAAAACAAGTGATTATTAATAAAAATAAATAATTTTAAGTAATACGATAACTATTAGTATATAGAACAACGTGTTAAAATTATGGCCCGAACGGTTGCTTAGAATTTCGTTTCTGCTTCTCACCAACCGATAAAAAGTGTTTTCGAGAAAAACGCGTTTAAAGATTTAGTAACAGATCTTACACTAACACTTTCTCTTTTATATCTTCGTAAATACTTTGAATTTTAATCTACAATTTTCACAGTATACTCACAGTATATTTTATTTTCAAAATATTTATAAAAAAAATCGAAAATTTTAAATCGTCACATCGCAATACTGTCTTAACTGGTATTATAATGAATTTGCTTGAGTGCAAATGTAAATTAGTTTCCAGCTAACGCTATCTGCTAGGTGACAAATTGTTATGAAATTGCTCGATATTTTAAAGCAGTCGTAATATATGTATAATAATGTAAATGCTATGCATTTATGAGGTACACTTGGCAGCACTTATTTTATGTCGTTTATTTCTACTTATCGCACATCCGTCAAGGTGTACGATTTCATTGGCTACATCTGTCAGTGGTTATCATTTATATTTAATACCTAGCAGATAGCGTTAGCTGGAAGCTAATTTGCATTTGCACTCAAGCAAATTCTTTACAATACCAGGCATTAGTCATTTTAGTTTCAGAATGACATATAAAATATATGATTTAGTCCTTGGAACCTACAATAACTCATTAAAAATGTTAAGTAAGTTAGGTTTACATTTGTATGTGATATGTATCAGTGTATTAAATTATTCTCACAACCAGTGCCGGATTAAGCCTGTAGCAAATGTTATAAAGCGGCAGTAGCGTCACTAGGAGGGGGGAAATCGATATTGTCACCCCCTCAAAACTTAGAAATTTCAAGCTTTTGAATGAGCTTTGGTTCATGCAAATCTAATAATTTTTGGCAGAGATATAACTGTTTGAAAATTCGATTTTTGTTTGCTTTTTTTTAATTATCCTTTAATTTTTTTGAGGAATGTACAATAAAAAATCACTTTACAGACAAACTTTTCTTAATTTAATGTGGGCAAATATAGAAAAATCGATTTAAAATATTATAGAATCGAGCTTTAAAAATCGATTTTTCGATACAATCGAATTGAGATCGGAAACCCTATTAAATTATTAATTACTGTAGATTTGGTCACTCCGTATCAACCATTGGACGGTAGATGGTAGCATTTGCTACTCTTGCTACATAGCTAATCCGGCACTGCTCACAACTTATGAATCACAAAATGATTGTTTTAAACATTTCCATAGTATTGAGTACGTAACATTTGGTTAAAGGATTCTGGATCTGATACTATTGTCTTCCACAAATCAAAGTACTGCTCAGATGATACATTTCCATATATTCCGCGTTGTCGTAAGAAAGATCTCCAAACCTATTTTTTACAAATATAAATATAGTACAAAATGCAAATAATTGAAAAATATATAATTTACCTCCTTTTCAGGTACTGGTGTCGGAGCTGGAACATTTCCTTTATTTCCATAGGAAAAGATTTGTAAATGGTATAAAAAATAGTTATATGTGTACATTTTATCAGCTTCAATGGACTGAAATTAAATTTCATATAATAATAAAAGTATGCAGTCCTCTTAAAGGAGAACATATGAATAGACGGCGGAAAAATAGGTGAAATTTGGGAATTATCTCAAAACCTATTTGTACCATTTCATCCAGATTTGTTTATTCTAAAGTATATATATTGAGGTATGTTTACAAACTTTTTTGTCACTAGTCAAACGAAGTTCAAAGAACTAAGTTCAGACCAGACCTGAAGATGGTCAATAGGATTTGATCGAAACATCGTCAAGAATACAACTCAGAACGCGAAGCTACCCGGAATTTTTCACCAGCATCAAATTTTTTTATGTACCAAATACAGGGTTACACATCCAGAGTGAATATCGACTTTATTTTGAAAACTATAAGAATTAGAGCTATATTTCAAATTGTAACTACCCTTCAATTTTAATTTGGAAGAATAATAAAACATCATGTAACCCCCACCCATACTCGCATCGCCCACACGCCTCTCAGCTTTGAAATTTTAAATGGAACCCCCCATATTTTATTTGCTATCTGAAAGCTAGATTTATTTAATAAACTTTTTATCTCAACAAAATTATTCTATGATGGACCGTTTGAGAAATATTGGGCAAGATGTGATTTTTTTAGGGTATAGTATTTTTTCCACATTAAGGAGGATATCGACTTTATTTTGAAAACTATAAGAATAATATTTAACATTTCAAATTGTAACTACCCTTCAATTTTTATTTGAAAGAATAATAAAACATAATGCAACCCCCACCTATATTCGCATCGCCTATATGCTTCTCAATTTTGATATTTTTAATGGAATCCCCCATACTTTAATTTGGAATCTGAAAGCTATATTTTTTTTAATAAACTTTTTACATCAACAAAATTCCAGGCAATTTATCTAAACCCTGTCGGTTTTTACTTTTTTATACAAACATAAAATGTACTGTATAATAAAGTATAGTGATCATAATCATAATAAAAATTCGAACTCGAGATCTCAACGGAATTACACGTATTGAGGGTCCCTGAATCACGTACGACCATAATCTTAATGACGTCTGTGTGTGCGTGTGTCTGTGAACGCCCTACAGCCAAAACGGCGAGACTTGCAGACAAGAAATTTCAATTTCAATTTGTATACTCTAGATGTGCACCTCCTATTTTTGAAAACCATCATTAAACCGGATACGGATGTTTATTGATGTCAATTTTTGAATATTCGAATTATTTTTGAAACGGTGCGCAGTAGAAAAAAATGTTTCAGATTAAAGTTATAGAAAATGCTCTTATCTATAATTTATGTTCTGTTCATTCCCTCTCCCCCCCCCCCAATTTTTATTTTAGGAAATAATCGGTTTTCTTTAATTTTTGAATTTTTCGAATTATTTTTTAAACGGTGCGTATTAGAAAAGAATGTTTTAGATACAAGTTATAGAGAATATTATTATCTATAATTTTTGTTGTAATCATATTTAAAAAAAAAATTGTGTTAGAAAATAATCTTTTTTTTCTAATTTTATTTGTGCATAACATAAAAAAATTGTAGAGAACATTATTTTCTATAATTTATGTTCTATTCTTTTTTTTGTATATTTTATGAATTGACCAAAGAGTAATAATTTTAGTTTTTATTTAAAAATAATTTTAATATCTATGATTAATCTAGTTATCTATGAAAATAGCATTTATTCTTACAACTGTCAATTAAAAGCCATTGACAAAACAACATTTTTGCTTCCTCGTAATATCGAAGATACGAGAAGCTTTGTGATCGTTTTAGATTGAGACAAAAAATATAGTTCTCCGATTTCAAAATTTTAAATTGATCTTTCCGTTTCACGTCAATACAAACACTTTTCGTTCCTTGTCTGTCTGTCTGTATATCCCCTGAATCCTTGTCACACGCATAACTCATTAACCACTTATTGAAACTTGGTCGGATGGTTGGGTCTGGCTTGAAGATTGGGTCTACAACGTTGTAAAATATTCCCTTATAAAGATTTATCTCAATTTATTTTTAAATGGTACGTAAAAAAACCCTGCACTTTTTGATTGGGGTATGACACTTTCTGTGCTCATAGATAAGGTCAAAAGAATAATTTTCAGATAGGGAGCCACTTTAAAATCCGTGTAGAACACCATTATATCGGCTATTAAAGATGGCCCCCACCGTTTTTATTAAATTGGCTGTATCTCAGTTCCTAGTCATCTGATTTCAATTTTCTTTTGTTTATTTTAAAGTTCTTATTGAGAAGATTATTTTTTGTCATTATTCATTTTTCTCTAAATCTTAAAGGTTCCCCACAATTTTCGAAAATCTGAAAATTTTACTTTTCGTACGAACTTAATTTTTATATAACTTTTTTATTGTGCCCAATATCATTTTTTTACCTCATATAAAAAAGAAAGACATTTTTTTCTGCGTTCCATTGATAACAAGATAATACTGTTTTAATTAACAACTTCTTTGAAAAAACCGTGTTAAACTAAGAAAAATAGACTATTTTTGGATCATTCCATGTCAAGTTTACCTTTTATCATATGAAATTTTATGTTGGGATCAATTTTCTCATATGGTATAGTTAAAAAAATGAAAAATCTGTCATGGATGTCACTGACTTTTTTATACAATAAAAAAATGTACGTGTATCTACTAATATAAAACAAATAATTTTGGCTTACTGATGATAGATATAAAAAAATTAATAGAACATAAACTATAGATAATAACGTTCTCTACATTTTTTGTTATAAACATTTCATTCTGTCATGAACTTATTCAAATAAAATGGAAAAAAAATTTAAAATATAATTAAAAAGATTTTTTTTTAATTGGTAAGAGATACAAAAAAATTAATGGAACATAAACTATAGAAAATAACGTACTCTACAACTTTTATTTCAATGATTTATTTCTGCTTTAAACCATTTCAAATATAATTGAAAAAAAACGATTATAACCTCAAAAACTTTTTTTGGGAGAAATTGAACATAACATAAATTATAAATAATAATATTCTAAACAAATTTTTCTTTAAACATGTACCGTTTCAGAAATAATTCGAATAAATATAAAAATTACAAGAGTAAACATCCGTTTCCGGTTTTAAAAATCAGGTTTTCTTTCTTAAAACAAATTAATCCTAAGTATAAAATTTTACCCCTCTATGTACTGTCATTTTTGAGTTACAGCGTTTACAGCCAAACAGATACACACACAGACAGACAGACAGACATGATGATAAATATAGTCAGAATTGATTCAGGGAAGGTATAAATAGACATTTCCATCAAAATCTCGAATCCGAGAAACCAATACAGGTAAACTTGATATGGAATGATCCAAAAATAATCTATTTTTCTTAGTTTAACACGCTATTTCCAAAGAAGTTATTAATTAAAACAGTATTATCTTGTTATCAATGAAACGCAGAAAAAAATGTATTTCTTTTTTATATGAGGTAAAAAAATGATATTGGACACAATAAAAAAGTTATATAACAATTAAGTTTGTAAGAAAAGTGAAATCTTCAGATTTCGGAGAATTGTGGGGAACCTTTAATATTTAGAGAAAAATGAATAATGATAAAAAATATTTTTTTAATAAGAACTTTAAAATAAACAAAAGAAAATTGAAATCAGATGATTAGGAGCTGAGATACAGCTAATTTAATAAAAACCGTGGGGGCCATCTTTAATAGCCGATGTAATGGTGTTCTACACGGATTTTAAAGTGGCTCCCTATCTGAAAATCTTTCTTTTGACCTTATATATGACCACAGAAAGTGTCATACCCCAATCAAAAAGTGCAGCGTTTTGGCTTTATTTGCCACGAACCAGACGTATTACTTAACACATTTAATAAATAAAGTAATTGCAATGTTACATAGTTGTATAATTTATTAAACCCTTGAAGACACTTAGCGAGAGCAAATGTTCATTTTTTTGACACACCCTAAAATACATATCATCCCCTTTAAGACAAAACAGAACAAGCGCCATTACATTAATAGCAAAGCACTATGCTAATTTACTATGTGGGGGATTTTCAACATTTAGGGTCGAGCGGGGTAAATATGAAACACCAAAAAAATGGGGTAAAAGTGAAACAAGCTTGCAACTAAAAAACTAATTTGTTTATAGGAGAATTATAAAAACCGACATCATCATTAAAGGTTTGTTAATGCGACCTGAAAATATGAATCGCTTAATAATCGCTAATAAGCGCCCTTTGTCATCCCTGTTAGTCGATGTCGAAACGTGTGAATTAAATTTTAATTCTTTGCACAACTTTCTGTATAGCTCAGATAATAATTAAAGTTACAATTTCACATTGATATGCCACAAAGAAAATAAATCAAAGCTGCCAAAGTAGCTTTTCTTTTAATTTTTCGAGAAATATTTTCCATTAGAGGCCTGTTTCACTTTTTCCCAAATTAGAGGTTAAAATTTTTGATTTTTAAAGTCCGTGTTGTATCGTACAGTTCAAATGACGTAAGTATTTAAAATGGTTATTCATAAGCGCATCTAGTAGAAAAAATTCAAGTATGAATATGTATCGTTAACTGTCAAAAAACATGAAAGATTTGTATTTTGTTTCACTTTTACCCCAGTTGACCCTAAATTTTTTATTTAAAATTTGATAGCATTTTTACCTGGAACGTAATAGAATGATCACTGCAACATTTAAATGGATACACAGCATATTTATAATAATTTGCAAGCTCAGTGAGTGAACCAGGGAACAGTAATTGATTTAAATTATATCCATGAAATGTAGACAGCATATTTATATCTCGAGTATCAGATGCTGAAATATTTATCGATGCTAAATGTTTTGCTAAAAAATATAAAAATTATAATTAAAAAATAAATAGTTAAATAATTAATAGTAATATACAGGTTGATTCAGTACTGTCGTGCCAAACTTGAACAGTAAATTAATAAAAATATTTAAAAACATTTTATGAACCTGTGTCCGGATATTTTTCGTTAGGGGGCCACAATCCTCCAAAAATTTGATTCAAAATTAGTTTCTATTTAATATCTGGAGAACCCATTGTGCTAAAGTTATGAAATTTTATACAGGGTTTAGTATTAATAAGTGTTATCGATTACCAGTATTAAACAATTATAATTTCGATCTGGGTTGTATGGGGCCAGTGGGCCCATCGATTTTTATCTATTATTTTTTTGTTCTTTAATTTTTTCCTGAGTTACACATTTGAATAAGATATGATACATGTATGATACAAAATACATAAAAATACACTTTGCTCATCATAGTTAATGTTAATGTTAATTTACATAATTTTAAAACCAATTATGTAATTATAAAAAAAAATTATCACTGTTTCATTTAATAGGGTAGGTAGCAAAATAGTCACTTTGGGGATTATTTAGATAAATTTATAACGGGAAAACTGTAATACCCAGATCCAAACTTGGTATAGTGAATTTGTAGATAACATTATAAAAAAAACATCTGCCAAGTAAATGCACAGTGCTTCCTCGTGCTAAATTCACTAAAACCGATAGTGTTCAGATAAATTGCCTGGCATTGGTGGTTAACCATTTAATTTTTATACAAATTTTACTAAAAAATCTTAGTTCGAATTTTTTCTTAAAACGCACCTGAATATTTTTTCATATATTTTTAATTTTTTGACAATTTCAATCTAAATCTAAATTTATGCAAATGTCAAAATGACATTTAAAACGTCAAAGTGACATTTAAAACGCCAAAGTGACATTTAAAACGTCAAAATGACACTTAATCCAATCAAATGTCAATTTAGAAAAACAAAACACGAATTTTTAAAATTAATTTAGATAAATCTTTGTAAGGGAATATTTTACAACAAACGTAGTAGACCCATATTATAGGAAATTTAATTCTCTACAAAAAATATTCTATAAAATTTTCTCGTAACATGTGTCGTTCTTGAGATATCTTGAAAAAAGAAATATTTTGGGGTGTCACCCCTCCCCCTTACACACGATTTTGATGATTTTGAAATGGGACCGTCCTCAAACCAAACCCAACCATCCGACCAAGTTTCAATAATATCGGTTCAGTGGTTCATGAGTTACAAGGATTCAAGGGACAGACGGACGGACGGACACACGGACAGACAGACAGACACGGAACGAAAAGTGTTTGTCTTGACGTGAAACGGATAAATTTTAAAATTTTGAAATTGGAGAACTTTTTTTTTGTCTCAATCTGAAACGATCACATAGCTTCTCGTATCTTCGATATTACGAGGAAGCAATACCACATATTATAGGTACTTTTGGGGAAAAATGTCATTTTCATAAAAATTTTCAAAAAAATAAACATATTTTTTTACTTTAATGAACAATAACTCTGAACTGGAAACACGGCTAGCAATAACGCTAATACTGAAAAATACGTTAGTTAATTACCTATGAAACTGACTCATTGTCGTTGCTCTAGTTATAGTCCAGTAATTTTAGATATAAATGTACCTAATCTGGGAAAAAAAAGCAGATAGCTGAATTTTTGTATACACCTTCGTTACAGTGTTATAAATAACGTGTAAAAAGTCCCCAATGATATCAAGCCGGCGTTGCGAGAAAGTATGGCTATATATTTGCATACGGTATGACGCACTCTATGGCAATTGACTATTTGCATATTACTATTTCTAAGTGAAAAAATTACAGGACAAAAATTAAAGAGTAGCAAATAATCTATAAGGTGTGTCATTCGGATATATTAAAAAAAAATTTTTATCAATTTTAATCACATTTAGTAGAACTGCAAACATAGCGATTTATGAAAAATTACCATTTTTGTTCAATTTTGTGTTCAAAATCTACACCTAAGCTTTTGTAAAGTTATTTAATGGTTCTACTAAAATAAGCTTTGGACATATTGAGTAGAAAAGAGTGAAAAAATGTGTTAAATTGACCTGCATCTAACAATAGGTACGTCAAAAATTAAAAAATCGAAAAAAAAATTATTTTATTATAAAATGCACCCTTTTTAAAGTTGTATGTGTACTTATGTTCTAAATATGACTAAATAGTAAAATTATAAATATTTTTAGGCTAAAAACATGTTTTTTATTATTTTTTTGCTAAATTTCTATTCATATTACCGCAGGGTCTCTTGATAGCTCCTATTTCATATGCAAACCATCAAAATAAGTAAAAATTAAAAAAATAGATTCGCCATTAAGTTTTGAATAATAAACAATAAATTATTTTTTACTTAATTTTATATTTTCCGTGTAATGGAAAGCCAAAATCAACGAATATTGGACGATAACAAGAAAATTGGTGTCCGTGCGATTCTTTTTTGTTTTATAAAACTGGGACCGAATAAGAGTTGAGAGTGGCGACACATCTGTTTTTGAAGAGGAGAGTTTGATGTACAATAATACCGAATTTCATGTTCCTATCTCGATGCAATCCTTATTTTATAAAACAAAAAAAGAATCGCGCGGACACCAATTTTGTAGTTATCGTCCAGTATTCGTTGATTTTGGCTTCCCATTACACGGAAAATATAAAATTTAGTAAAAAATAATTTATTGTTTATTATTCATAATTTTATGGCGAATCTATTTTTTAATTTTTTTTTAATTTGTAGGTTTGCATATGAAATAGGAGCTATCAAGAGACCCTGCGGTAATATGAATAGAAATTTTTCTAGCAAAAAAATAATAAAAAACATGTTTTTAGCCTAAAAATATTTATAATTTTACTATTTAGTCATATTTATAACATAAGTACACATACAACTTTAAAAAAGGTGCATTTTATAATAAAATAATTTTTTTTGCGATTTTTTAATTTTTGACGTACCTATTGTTAAATGCAGGTCAATTTAACACATTTTTTCTCTCTTTTCTACTCAATATGTCCAAAGCTTATTTTAGTAGAACCATTAAATAACTTTACAAAAGCTTAGGTGTAGATTTTGAACACAAAATTGAACAAAAATGGTAATTTTTCATAAATCGCTATGTTTGCAGTTCTACTAAATGTGATTAAAATTGATAAATATTTTTTTAAATATATCCGAATGACACACCTTATAGATTATTTGCTACTCTTTAATTTTTGTCCTGTAATTTTTTCACTTAGAAATAGTCATATGCAAATAGTCAATTGCCATAGAGTGCGTCATACCGTATGCAAATATATAGCGATACTTTCTCCGCGCTCTACCACGAGAACGGTTGTTTTAAAAAAAAATGGAAAGAGCCTTTTTTCTTAAGAATTTAATAATACACCGTTTATATAATAACCCTTATTGACCTCTGAGTCATAGGAAGCGAGATATTCGCGAATAACCGTTTTTCGTCACTTTAGACCTTCAATATCTCGCAACGCCGGCTTGATATCGTTGGGGACTTTTTACACGTTATTTATAACACTGTAACGAAGGTGTATACAAAAATTCAGCTATCTGCTATTTTTTTCGCAGTTGAAATCTAAAATTACTGGACTATTACGTTACTTTGGAAGTTATGAGATAATCTTTGTTTGTATGTATGTACTTACTACTCTGAAGGAAGTTTTTAAACACCTGTAGCTCAGAGGGTGTTGAAGATAGACCCCATCTTAACGTACATTTTTTTACTCACAATGAGCTAAGGAATCAGCTCTTAAAATATCTGTATCCCAAACCGGACCAACCTGTATATATATATACCGGGTGTTCCAGACCACCCGTCCCCTATGTTTTACGCCCAAACTATTGAAGATAGAGTTTTATGATAAAAAATTTACTGTATATATCGACCCTAAAGAATTTCAGGAAAATATTTTCAACCCCCTAAAACTCCTCTTTGGGGGGGTAGTTTGAGGGGTACATGCCCGTTTCTCAGCAAAATCAAATGGAACGGTATATCAAAAAGTAGATAATTTTAAAGATCATAAAAAAGTAAGAAACTTTTGTAGAAAAAATTTTTTCATACATTCAATTGTTTAGAAAATATGGCGACTTGATCCAAAATTTTAGGGTTTTACTAAAATTGCTCTAGTTTCGTTAAATATTAATGAAATTTTATTTTTAAAATTTGTTTTGAAAGTAGAAATAACGAACTTTCTAATGATGTATGATTATTTGAGATTTGGATAATTTAAAGTGTCATACGCGACATATCAAAAATTCAAAACTTCAATTGGGGATAATTCAAAAATTTTAAATGGAATGGTATATCAATTAGTACTTTATCTTAAAAAATATATTTAAATTAACAACTTTTGTTAAGAAAATTTTTAATTTTATTTAAAAAAAAAAAAAAAAAATTATAATTTTAAATTTAAAATTTTCTTAACAAAAGTTGTTAATTTAAATATATTTTTTAAGA
This sequence comes from Sialis fuliginosa, assembly GCA_961205875.1. Taxonomy (NCBI): domain Eukaryota; kingdom Metazoa; phylum Arthropoda; class Insecta; order Megaloptera; family Sialidae; genus Sialis; species Sialis fuliginosa. The sequence goes on from OY540811.1 coordinate 35,324,725, forward strand.
TAAAGTACTAATTGATATACCATTCCATTTAAAATTTTTGAATTATCCCCAATTGAAGTTTTGAATTTTTGATATGTCGCGTATGACACTTTAAATTATCCAAATCTCAAATAATCATACATCATTAGAAAGTTCGTTATTTCTACTTTCAAAACAAATTTTAAAAATAAAATTTCATTAATATTTAACGAAACTAGAGCAATTTTAGTAAAACCCTAAAATTTTGGATCAAGTCGCCATATTTTCTAAACAATTGAATGTATGAAAAAATTTTTTCTACAAAAGTTTCTTACTTTTTTATGATCTTTAAAATTATCTACTTTTTGATATACCGTTCCATTTGATTTTGCTGAGAAACGGGCTTGTACCCCTCAAACTACCCCCCAAAGAGGAGTTTTAGGGGGTTGAAAATATTTTCCTGAAATTCTTTAGGGTCGATATATACAGTAAATTTTTTATCATAAAACTCTATCTTCAATCAGAGTTGGGCAAAATTCAATCGTGATTGCGAATAAATCGCAGTTCTTATTCGCAACTAACGAATAAAAATATAGTTATTCGTAATCGCGAGTACTCACGAATAACGATTGATTAGTTTTTATTCGTAAGATCTTCGAATAACGAATAATCATTCAGATTATTCTAACTAAAAAATTACGAATGAACTATTACTACCTGTACTTTGGCGTAATAATATAATTATGATGCATGATGGAGGTTATTGTCACTTCTTGAATTAAAAAGTCCAGACACGTTTTTAGTGATATTTTAGACCCCCGTGTATTAAATTAATTAATAAACTCACAACTCGCCCCCTGTCACAGATGAAGGGTTGCAACTGGTTCCATTCGATCCGGCGGGAAAAATACTTCGGGATTCTAGGGGATTGGGGGGCAAAACAACCCTCTATCTAGCACAGGAGTCGAGATATTTACGATTTTATGTAATGAATACCATAAGTAGCGAAACAGAGAAAATTTCAATATTTACAATAAATACAGCATATAAACATAAAATATTATTACTAAATTTAATAAAATAAAATAAAAGTACAGACACGTATTTAGTGATATTTTAGGCCCGTATTGTTAAAATAACAAAAACACATATACTAAATAGAAACCTTGCTTATAATTTAATTAATTTAAAAAATATTGTACAGAAGCCTATTAGTGATATTTGAGGCCCGTGTATTAAATTAATTAATAAACTCACAACTCGCCCCCTGTCACAGATGAAGAGTTGCAACTGGTTTCATTCGATCCGGCGGGAAAAATACTTCGGGATTCTAGGGGTTTGGGGGGCAAAACAACCCTTTATCTAGCACAGGAGTCGAGATATTTACGATTTTCTGTAATGAATACCATAAGTAGCGAAACAGAAAATTTCAATATTTACAATAAATACAGCATAGAAACATAACATATTATTATTTAGTATATGTGTATTTGTTATTTTAACAATACGGGCCTAAAATATCACTAAATACGTGTCTGTAATATTTTTTCATTTTATTAAATTTAATAATAATATCTATAATTTCTATGCTGTATTTATTGTAAATATTGAACTACTTATGGTATCCATTACAAAAAATCGTAAATATCTCAACTCCTGTGCTAGATAGCGGATTGTTTTGCCCCCCAATCCCCTAGAATCCCGAAGTATTTTTCCCGCCGGATCGAATGAAACCAGTTGCAACTCTTCATCTGTGACAGGGGGTGAATTGTGAGTTTATTAATTAATTTAATACACGGGCCTCAAATATCACTCAATACGCTTCTGTACAATTTTTTTTAAATTAATTAAATTATAAGCAAGGTTTCTATTTAGTATATGTGTATTTGTTTTTTTAACAATACGGGCCTAAAATATCACTAAATACGTGTCTGTACTTTTTTTTCATTTTATTAAATTTAATAATAATATCTTGTTTATATGCTGTATTTATTGTAAATATTGAAATTTTCTGTTTCGCTACTTATGGTATTCATTACAGAAAATCGTAAATATCTTGACTCCTGTGCAAGATAGAGGGTTGTTTTGCCCCCCAAGCCCCTAGAATCCCGAAGTATTTTTACCGCCGGATTGAATGAAACCAGTTGCAACCCCTCATCGGTGACCGGGGGCGAGTTATGAGTTTAATAATTAATTTAATACACGGGCCTCAAATATCACTCAATACGCTTCTGTACAATTTTTTTTAAATTAATTAAATTATAAGCAAGGTTTCTATTTAGTATATGTGTATTTGTTATTTTAACAATACGGGCCTAAAATATCACTAAATACGTGTCTGTACTTTTTTTTCATTTTATTAAATTTAATAATAATATCTTATGTTTATACCTATGCTGTATTTATTGTAAATATTGAAATTTTCTCTGTTTCGCTACTTATGGTATTCATTACAGAAAATCGTAAATATCTCGACTCCTGTGCTAGATAGAGGGTTGTTTTACCCCCCAATCTCCTAGAATCCCAAAGTATTTTTCCCACCGGATCGAATGAAACCAGTTGCAACCCTTCATCTGTGACAGGGGGCGAGTTGTGAGTTTATTAATTAATTTAATACACGGGCCTCAAATATCACTCAATACTCTTCTGTACAATTTTTTTTTAATTTATTAAATTATAAGCAAGGTTTCTATTTAGTATATGTGTATTATTTGTTATTTTAACAATACGGGTCTAAAATATCACTAAATACGTGTATGGACTTAAAAAAAAATTAATTCAAGAAGTGACAATAACCCCCATCATGCATCATAATTATATTATTACGCCAAAGTACAGGTAGTAATAGTTCATTCGTAATTTTTTAGTTAGAATAATCTGAAACTAACGAATGATTATTCGTTATTCGAAGATCTTACGAATAAAAACTAATCAATCGTTATTCGTGAGTACTCGTGATTACGAATAACTATATTTTTATTCGTTAGTTGCGAATAATGTGCGGTTTATTCGTTATTCGTCAATTTTTCAATCGACTAAAAAAATTAATCGTCTGATGCCCAACTCTGTCTTCAATAGTTTGGGCGTAAACATAGTGGACGGGTGGTCTGGAACACCCGGTATACTTAAAAATATATTTATTACAGCTGTCATTTATAATAGAACTGATGATGCGGTTCACAGTATGGACAATAATGGACATTTACAGTGTGGAATGTCTACTGTATTTTTTTGCGTTGTCTCTCTCTACATATATATTTATGAAAAAAAAAAATATATATATATATACTATTACATATGTATGAGCATTTCCAGTACCTAGTTTTTTTAAAAACAGGGCGCACGTATGTCACCGATTTTGCTCCTATTTTTTTTTCTCAAAGTACATATCAAAAAAACACGTTTCCCAAAATCTTTTCTCCCCGCCCCCTTTTTTGGCCGAATTACGATTTTTTAAACTTTTGAAATCGAGCGAAATTAGACTTTTTTCGATAGTACCTTATTTTTCAAAATGTCCCTTATTATGCATGTTATAGGGCTCATTTTCTTTGTTTTTTGTTGATCTTTCATTTGAAATCGGTTTCAGACCAGAATATTCAATTTTGGCCGAATGCGGTACCAAAACATTTAGTTTGATTTTTTGTAAAAATAGTCGATTTTGAAATTGCCGCCAAATATTTTGGTTTCAACCAAAATACTTCCGGTATAGGTCATTTTATTCTATTTTTTATGTAGTTTCCAAATATTTATACATTTTTTAATTTGGTCAAAAACTTTTAAAGTTTGTAGGTTTTGTAATTAATCTAAAAAAATTAAACATATATAGATTTGTAGGGAATTTCATAACGAATTAAGTGGTATATTTTTCATTCGATTATCAGGGGCCCCGATATTTCAGAAACACTGAAAATTCCTGTAAATTCTTAACTTTAATACACGAGTAATTAGGTGTTTTATAAAAATTATATCTCACTTAGGAGCTCAATATGAAAAAATGTTTTTTGAGGGTTGTTTTAAGGGTAAAGAATGGAAACATTTGCCAAAATTTGATGCAATTTGGAGTATAGAGAAAAAAGTATTAATGGTGTGAATATAGCGTTTTTTGGAAAATAAGACATCTAAAAACAAGGTTAACTTAAAAAATTTATGACCAAATTAATAAATGTATAAATATTTGGAAACTACATAAAAAATAGAATAAAATGACCTATACCGGAAGTATTTTGGTTGAGACCAAAATATTTGGCGGCAATTTCAAAATCGACTATTTTTACGAAAAATCAAACATAATGTTTTGGTACCGCATTCGGCCAAAATTGAATATTCGGGTCTGAAACCGATTTCAAATGAAAGATCAACAAAAAACAAAGAAAATGAGCCCTATAACATGCATAATAAGGGACATTTTGAAAAATAAGGTACTATCGAAAAAAGTCTAATTTCGCTCGATTTCAAAAGTTTAAAAAATCGTAATTCGGCCAAAAAAGGGGGCGGGGAGAAAAGATTTTGGGAAACGTGTTTTTTTGATATGTACTTTGAGAAAAAAAAATAGAAGCAAAATCGGTGACATACGTGCGCCCTGTTTTTTAAAAAACTACTGGAAATGCTCATACCATATACTTCTGTATTTAGTTATTCATACAATATGTATTAATTTATATGAAAAAATTGTCTAAAAAAATGTTTTTAATTTTTTTTTCAAAACTGCCCAATGGATTTTTAAAAATTTTTATAGAAAAACACTCGGAACACATCCAAGAACAACCCCAATGAAAAAAATTCGGCTGCAAAAACATTTTATTTAAAGTCGTCATTTGAACACCGTGATTAGTAAAGTACTTGCAACAGTAATAGAACTGGCTGTAAATCTAAGAGGACACGTATTAAGTGATATATGTACATAAACTTTTTTTCTTACCTTTAATCAAAGAACAGGAATGTCAATTTATTTTGTGTAATTTGAAGCATCCGTATTAAGTAAAATTCTGCATGCTTTCTTTTGCATCGATATTGCTCGTAAACGGTTTATCCTTTGATAAATGAGCAAAGTATATTTTTGTGTATTTTGTGTCATACAATCTTATTCAAATTTTTAACTCATGAAAAAATTGAAGAACAAAAAATATTGGATAAAAATCGACGGTCCTCCTTGGTCAAAATTACTATTAATTGATACTAGATATCGATAATACTTATTAATACTTAACCCTGTATCAAAATTCATAATTGTAGCACAATGGGTTCTCAAGATATTAAATAAAAACTAATTTTGAGTAAAATCTTTGGAGGGCTGTAGTTCCCTCATGAAAAATTTCCGGACACATGTTCATATAATGTTTTTTGCTTAAAATATTTTTCTCAATGTAGTGTTCAAGTTTGGCACGACAGTGCTGAATCATCCTGTATTATAGGTATAGATTTTATGGTGGTGAATTCAGTTCTTTTAACTGAGGCAAAAGATAAAATAATTTTTTTTATCCATTTGTCACCCATTCTATTTGAGATAGGTATACCTTCTTTTAAAAAAGAGTACCCGGAATTTTTAAATTAGAATAGTCCCCGCCTGATGAAATACACATACGCACGTGGTCTTCAAACTTTGTCGAGTCACGGAACCCTTAGAATTATAAAAATAGAAAAATATATCTTAAAATAATATTAAAAATCATCACGCTCCAATACAGGATAGTATCGAAGAATATTTTACTGGAGCGTGATCGGACAAGGCATGGTTGTAGTGTTGTACCTATAGTGTCAATAGGAATTTCAGTTGAATACCATAAGATTTGATTGGAATGAGACCGGACCAAGACCATCTCGATAGTCTGGATCGACTTTAAAGCAAGTTTTCAAACGGGTTAAGCTAACCCAGTTAGAGTTTGCAATCGCGCAGACTTTTTTTCTCGCGGGAGTTTTGCGGGAAATCCTCAAATCCCGCAGTTTTTCCAAAAATTTTGTTATTCTTGCTTAAAGTTACTATTATTTAGTTAACATGACAATTAACTAATGAAAAATATTTTCATAGTGGTAACATATGATACGTAAACGTAACTCGTTCCGTATAGACCGATGTAAAATCCATAAAATACACCTGTAAGTAGGAGGTTGTCTAATCTGTTAGGTACAAGGACAAGATGCTTCTAACTAATTTTGTCTTTTTGTTCGATTATCCATTTCAATTTTTTTAACTCCTTCGTTGCGTATAAATTAGCCCTTGTTTTATACGTAGGTCACCTTTTACGCCGCGCCGGTATATACGGTATGTCACGCAAACTAAACCACTAAATATCATTATTTACGGTTGTATTTTAGGGACAATACTGTTAAAAAAATATCGTGTAGATTGAATTTTGTGTATTAAATTTTTATGGTTAACTTTCATTTAATCTGCATTTCTTCTTCTAAATTTTTGTATTTTTTATGTATTTTTTTTGTAATCTGGGGGCTGTTCAAGCTTCTTTCGTCGCCAAAGTCGCACTCAGTGTAACCACTTAACTAATCGTGAACAAGAGATATAATTTACTTCACTAGTTTCATATTCAGTCATCTCAATTTTTTTCAAACGAAACCTATTTATTTATTTTTAAATTCGTATTTTGCAGAAAAAAAGAAACAACTTTTGTCTGAAAAAATTTATAAAAATTTAAATTTTAACATTTTTTTTTATTTTGTTGCATTAAAAAAAATTATTTTTGATTGAAAAAATTATGAAATTATAAAAAAATTATTTTTTTAAACTGCATTTTTTCTCAAACATCTAAGATAATAATTTTAAAAAAATTTTGATGTAAAAAAAAAAAATTACGTTAAAATTAAAGTTTTTTAAAAAAAATTTCAGACAAAAATTATTTATAATTTTCTGCAAAATACAAATCTGTAAAAAAATAACTAAGTTTCCATTAAAAAAAAATTGGTTGACCCCAAAATGACCTTAAAACCTCCACTCAAGGTCAAAATTATTACCTTCATTAGGTTTGCCCAACTAAATCCTAAAACTTTTGTACCCAACATTTTCCGTAAAAAGGTTTAGTTTTCCAGCCATTATTGTGATAAATTAACAACATTATCAATACTGAAGTGGACTTAGGCCACTTTCAAAATAAAGTTTTTAACTTTAAATTAAGTGTGAAAATTAACGTGTTCAAAAAAATTTTTTCCTTTGAATATAACAAACAACAGACAATCAAAAATTGTTTTTTTATGATAGATTACTTCTAATTCTACACGTTACTACAGTTAACTAAAAAAAAGTGGAAAATGGACTTAGGCCACTTTCAAAATAAACGCCTCATATATAAATAATTTTAATAAAAACTTTAGGCATGGGACATTTTTTAAATTTATGTACTTCTAAACCCATTTCATAAGGTTCTACTAATCATTCCAACCCTATATTTTATATGTCACTTTAAATGCATTTTATTTGATTAAATATTTTTTGCTATCTAAAATATAATTAATTTTATACATGTTTCAAAAATTTCCTTAATACAGACCTGACGTGGCTGCTTTTTAGGTTAATAAATAAAATTATTAATTATATGAAAACAAAATTCAAGAAAAAAAATTGTTTATGAAAAAAGATTTTAACGTCAATTTCTTGGGGGGGAGGGGTACACAGTATTATTATTTTGTCTTATATAAGGGAAAAGGGAGTCCAAAAAAATTGAGCCCCCTCAATATTTTTAAGAAGTCGGCGCCCCTGCATATATGCAATACATATGCATATAATTCAGTGATATGTGTCTTTATGAATCATATATAATTTCATCCTGCATACATAAAAAATTGTTTATATTAACCTGATAATAATAACAAGGCAGGCATTGTTTTAGTTTAATAATAAAATATATCACCCCCACCCTTATAATATTATATACATATCTGCTATAAGAATCGCGTTTTTTATTCATGGTAATTATTGTACTAAAGTAGTTCTGCAAATGAAATTGTTCCTGGTTTTATTGACACCATATTTCAACTAGTAAGTATAAATACAGTGCGTTCACGATGAAAGGAACAAATTCGTTTATAATTCAGGTAATTATTTTGTGGAAAAACGCTCGGACCCGTCGATTAGTATTTTTAGTTGCGGATTTTTTGACATAAGAAAATTGTATACAGGGTGTCTCAGGAAAAACATATGCAGTCATCATTGATTTTTTTAAATGGAACACCCTATATATTATACCATTTTTGAATTGTGCGATAAATTCTGAACACTTTTTGTACAGTATATCATATCTCTAAAATCAGTGGTTTTTGGAATAATGACGTTTGAAAATTGACATTTTGAAATACACACAAGTCAAATAAAATGTTTAAATTGAAAAAATAAACTTTGAACATTTTTTTAAAAGCCAACAAAAACATCCTGGTATTGCAAAAAAAAAGAAAAAAAGAAGAAAAAAAAAGAAAAAAAAGAAAAACAAAAAGTTCAATGTTTTTTCTTTTTTTTCTTCTTTTTTTCTTTTTTTCGCAATACCAGGATGTTTTTGTTGGCTTTTAAAAAAATGTTCAAAGTTTATTTTTTCAATTTAAACATTTTATTTGACTTGTGTGTATTTCAAAATGTCAATTTTCAAACGTCATTATTCCAAAAACCACTGATTTTAGAGATATGATATACTGTACAAAAAGTGTTCAGAATTTATCGCACAATTCAAAAATGGTATAATATATAGGGTGTTCCATTTAAAAAAATCAATGATGACTGCATATGTTCTTCTTCAGACACCCTGTATACAATTTTCTTATGTCAAAAAATCCGGAACTAAAAATACAAATCGACGGGTCCGAGCGTTTTTCCACAAAATAATTACCTGAATTTTAAACGAATTTGTTCCTTTCATCGTGAACGCACTGTATATATTTTTTAGTATTATAAATACCTACTATTAATTCTCTATATTTTTCAGAATGGATTCAAAGTGCTATATTGTTTTGGAAACGATTGGAACACAGACAGAATCGCAGGTTCCGATGTTCGGGAATAGGGCTAGTATTACATATGCACATGCAACCAACCAACCACCAGCAGATTCATTCAGGGATGGTTCGACGGTTCCACAAAAACATCCGCTCATAAGTTTGGTAGAATTACCACAGAAAATAGAGATAAAAGATTTTTTTAATTCGGGGATGCCTAAATAAGTTAGTTCTTAGCCTTGTGAATATTAATGATATTACAATTTTGTTTATATTTCTAAAGATATAAATATATTAATTTATTTTTACTAATGTAATAAAAAATGTCGATTTCAATTTTTACATATAAATTTAAAAATAAATAATTATTTAATTAAAATTATGTATTTGCAATGCATATATTATTATTAAATTAAGGATTAAATATATAATTTCATGGCAAAGTTTGAATTTACATATGTGGATGATTAACAAATTATGTATTGTCAACACTGGATCTGCGGGGACCATGGCGAAATTCATTTTTTGACTGTCTTCTCAAGAGTTTCCAAACTACAACCAATCTGCAAAATTCGATATGGAATCAGTCTACTGGACTATCAATTATTAATCCAAAAGTGAGGCCGGCAAAATCAGAAAATTGTAAAGATATCTGATTGTAATTATTATGTAAAACTAATAAATCGTTTCTATTAATACAAATTGAGAGTTTTATTTATTCATATTACAGATTTTCTTAATGCATTCTGTCAATTATTAATCCAAAAATGAGGATGCACAAAATCTCCAAACTGTGAAAATATATCTCATTGTAATTATAATGTAAAACTATTTCAATAAATCGTTTCTACTAATATAAATTGATAAATTGAAAAACTATATGGTACGAGAAACTTAGGTTTTATCTTTCGTTGTATTTTTGTTACAAACAAATGTATTATTAATTATTAAATTAAGTAAATTATTTTTCTTGATATGGTTTTATACAGGGTAGGTCAATAGTGCGTCCGGCTTTCCTAGCGCACTTCCCGTAGGAGATAGAAAAAAAAGTTTGGTACATAATATTATTGGTTTGAAAAGATCAACGTCGTAAAATTATTTTCAACAATACAGGGTGTCCAATTTTTGCGATAAAACAAAAGCAAAGATTTTTTTAAATTAAATAACCTGTAACGTTTTATGTCCTCCGATGTCATTTTTAAACCTCTACCTTTGGTGAATTTGCTACGAGAAAGCTCTGTGCATTTACTTGGCAAATGTTTCTTCATACGATTTGCTAAGTTCATATCAGTTAAAATTCAACAACCAACTATTTCAAAGTAATTATTTTAAAGTCATCGTAAAATACATACAACAGTAACAGTAAAATGGCAGCTTACAATTATAATTCAACGTTTATATAAACTTTACGATATTAAATGATACTTTAAGGTTGTGATTTAACTTTGTTTTTTGATTTCCATCTGAATATACAGATGTTGGTAGTTGGCTAAAATATCGAGTCCAAATTCATATAGTTAACTGCAACAGATTCATCAGAATACAAACATCTAATGTCAAAAATTCTGAGTTCTCGTATTGTGGACACAGGACTTAAGTTTGGTATAAGCAGGGTATGAGTGTAAAGTTGGTGTAAATGCAGAGTAGAAACAACAAATTCTTCTAGTGTAAATCTGGTATGAACCTGACAGTAATTTTAGGTCAGGGTATCTTTGGTATAATAGTTTAAATTAGTCCAAAATACAAAGTGTAAGTACTAGGGTGTTTTTTATTTATTTTTACTTTTATTTTTTTGGTCCCATTGGCCTATGTTTTAGCTTTGGATCAAAAGTTAATTGTGCCAAAATTTTAGACTTGTAGATCAAACCTGTGAATGGCGCAAACCCAGTCTTTTTCATATTTGATTAACATGGGAAAAATTATTTTTTCACTTATGCATGAATAGCTCATTGAAAAAAAAAATTTTTTTATTTCTTACAGCAGCATATTATAGAGAATTAAGTTTCCTACGAGTTATTCACGCGTAAGTAAAAAAGTAATTTTTCCCATGTTAATCAAACTTAAACGGTTTGATCTATGAGTATGAAATTTTGGGACAGTTAATTTTTTATCCAAAGCTAAAACATAGGCCAATGGGGCCGATAAAATAAAAATAATTTTTTTTTTAAAACACCCTAGTAAGTACACAGGTCTACTCAGTGGCGTAATTACCATGGGGCCATGGGGGCCATGGCCTAGGGCGGCAGGCTGAGAGGGGCGGTAGATTATTTAGTTTTTTAGATGTATATATAAAAAAAATAGGGAGACAAAAAATGAGTAACGCGACTAAAAAAAAAAGGTCTTCAAGTTTTTATTTACTTATCTTCCAAACTTTTTATTTAATAAAATTAGAAATTTCCCTCGACGTGACAAAAAAATAAGGTCATTTGTTTTTTATTTATATTACCTATATTTTGTTTTACATTATTTGTAAAAATTATCACTTTCCAGTTCATATAGTAATTCTGACTTCTATCAAAAATAAATTATATTTTTCCTTGGTAGAGGGGCGCAATTTTTTTACCCAGGGCGGCAATTTTTTCGTGCCCAGGGCGGCACTTAACGTAAATATGCCACTGGGGCTACTAGGGAGAGTATGACATATTTTTCCTCTACAACCACGTCAGGTTAAAAAATAAAACGAAGTATAGTTAATACGAAGTGTATGGGTGCCCGTTGTCCGAATTGTAAAAAATCACGTAAGTATATATAGTTATTCAGAATAGAGTTGATGCGCAAGCGTGATTAGAACATTTTTACTATTTTAATGTTTATTTTATTTGATAGAATTATTTAAAAACAGTTTGTTGCGGAAATTGAATCCCCGTTTTTACATAACGAAAACTAACCAACCCAAAACTAATCAACTCGATTTTGTCCCAATAGATTGCCCTACCCAAGGACAGTTAACATGTATATTAGAACATCCAACTCTATTCTTCCACTTGTACACTCTGAATAAACACACAGAAATAATTGTTATAAATAAAAATTTTAAAAATAATAAATACCTAAATAATAGTCTTCTTTTTTCCAGAAACGGACTCCTTCACATCTTTCATTTGAATAAAATTTTCTTAATAAATTTTTAATAGCACCATAACTTAATACATAACCGGCTTCAGCTGCATTATAAACAGTGCCCCAAAACATCATTGCATGTCCTAAATAATAACTATTATTGTAGTTTAATGGAGCAACAAGCTTGCGTAAATTATCAACAATAACAAACATATCATCGTTAACAAATATTATCCAGTTGAAGACATTATGATTTAGAGATCGTAATAATTGACATAATAAATGCCAAGAAGAGTTTGCATTATAGTTGATAAGTTTCGTTTCTTTCTTTTCCTCATTTTTGATATTTGGAAGACTATAAAATATTAATTTATTGCACTTCATGCCCCATGTGTTTGTAATTGCATTAATATTTTTTATATTATGTACTAGCACAGCACAAATAATGTTTATATTATTGTACAAAAATTCAGCTTCTATTAAATTTTTATTTGATCCATATCTTAATTCATCTATATCTCTGTGTAATCTGTATACATTTTTTGAAATAAACCATTTTTCATATGGATCATTTACAGCGTAGGATTTAGATTGTCTAGATTTATCTTTCTTGAAAAATAAAGCAATTGAAAAGCCAATAAAGAATCCAATTACAAATATTTTTTTAGTCGAGTATCGCAACATTTCATAAAATGTTCATTATTAAAATTTACACACTTTTCTTGTACAGTTACAATTTGTTTGAAACTTAAAAAAAAGTATAGTATGAAAGTAAAATTGTAAATTTGTATAGATATTGTATACAAGAACATGACCTAAACACTATTGATTATAAAATATTAATTCAATGTCTGAAGCAATCACTACTTTTTTATAACATAAAAAGTAACCAACGTGACTGAACATAACCTTATTAACTTAATTTTGTTGACAGTGGTTGACAGCGTGGTTGTTGTCATTGTGGCGTTGACATCTCTTCAGTGTTACCACAACATACTTTTTAGTAGGGTTTTCCGTACTATTCCCAAAGAGATTATATAACATAGACAGTGAGCCAGTCGAAAAAAAAAATGTATCTCTATTTATTGTTATGTGTAATCTCTTTGACTATTCCACATAATTGCTATTTATGCCGTGACACAATGCCGGATTAAAGGGCCGTAACTACCACCGGGGCTGTGCCCCGGGGCCCCCGAAAAAGGAAGGTATTTTTTACGAAATCGGATTAAAAAAGTTTTGAGTTAAACTCGTTTTGATTTAACACGGAGAAATTTTTTTAAAGCAAAAATTCAAAAAAAAAAATTGTTTTATACATTTATAGAATTATCTTTAGCGCCATCGCATAGTACATAAAAATGGTCGTTTTTTCAACAAGCTACAAAAAATTTCGCTGATATGATTGCACTATAAATCGAGTTTTATGTAGCTCGATATGAGAACTTATTGTTTTTTTTTTTTCAAAAAGATTATTTACTTGTGTAGTTTTCATTGTTTACAAAAAATATCAATAATTAAAATTTGAAAGCATTCACATTTTTATTGAAAAACTTATTTTTTCGAAAATAGTCACATATTTCAAAATTGTTCAAAACATTTTTTATAAGGGGGGTCTCTCGATCACCTGCTGCCCGGGGCCCCAGAGCTTCTAGTTACAGGAGTAGCAAATACTACGGGTCCCGCGTCGCTGCGGCCCCCGCGGTTTTGTGAAAAAATATCTCTTATTGGATTTACCACCTACCGCTCAATGGTTGATACGGTTGTCCAAATCTACAGTAATTAATAATTTAATTTTAGGGTTTCCGATCTCGATTCCATTTTATCGAAAAATCGATTTTTAAAGCTCTGATCTTTGATTTTTTAAACGATTTTTCTAAATTTGCCCACATTAAATTGAGAAAAGTTTGTTTGTAATAGTGGGTTATATCTCCGCGATTTTTTTTTAGATTTGTATGATCCAAAGCTCATTCAAAAGCTTGCACTTTCTAAAGCTCAAACATTTTTAACATCCCTTTCCGCTTTTTGCCAATAGGGTTAAAAAAATTCGAAAAATTGTCTCTTAATTTTGTATTATCTTTGAAAGCGTATTAATTTTTTAAAGGAGTGTATATTTTAAATCAAGCTTGTCCAACCTGCGGCCCGCGGGCCACATGCGGCTCTTGAGGACCTTTGGTGCGGCCCGCGAGCATAATTAAAAAAAATAAATAAAAAAAATTATAATAATAAATTTACATAGTAACTACATACGACTAAAAAAAAAAAAAAGGTCTTTGCTAATCTAACTCTCTATTTATTTATTTATTTATATAAATTAAATTTATTTAAATAAATTAAATAAAATTTTTGCTGTGCGGCCCGAGAAGTTCAAAAGGTTGGACACCTATGTTTTAAATCAAACCATGGGTAACGATTTCCATCCCGGGTGTCCCACCCCCCTCCTAGTGACGCCACTGCCAAGGGCCTCTTTATAATGACCGACCGAAGGTTCGGTTTCGGTTTCGGTTTCGGCCAGTTTCGGCTTAAAATCTGTGTTTCGGCTATGTTTCGGTTTCGGCCAAAAAATGGCCGAACCTTTCGGCCGTGCCGAAACTGTGTTTCAGGTTTCGCCGCGCGCTCGAATGTACTCGACTCAATTCGTACGTCCGCCCGAATATTTGACGTCTTGGCGTGCAACGCATGTATCAGCTAGTCAGCCTCTCAGAACAATAAAATAATTACATTTATATGGCATATATTCTAGAAATATCTATAAGTTATAAGTAGATATTTCTAGAATATATGTATGCCAAATAAATGTAATTAGAATTCCTAGTAATATAGTGTAATTTTAATTTATTGCATTGTGATTTATAATTGTAAGAATTAATTTAGTTTTAGAATTATTTTTTTTTACAAAAAAGATATTTTTTACATTTTATAATTTATTTAATAATTACTTATCAATAACTACTTTACGTACTTACATTATTGACTTTCTATAAAATTCTATATATTTTCTACATACATTTTAGCATATCTATAATGTTAAAATGTATGTAGAAAATATATGCCAAATAAATGTGATTCCACTGATTTCTAGTAATCTTATGTTCCTTGTGCAGAATTAATGTTTTTCTTTGAGTTTAGTTTTATCGTTTTAAGCTATTAATGTTGAATTTTTAAGCGGATTTAAATTATTCTTTATCTATAATATTTTTTCTAACCAAAAATGAGCAAAAACCTAAATAAAAAAATTATTTCAATTTTTTTTTAAGTTTCGGTTTCGGTTTCGGCCGAAACTGAGATTAAAACCGAAATTCGGTTTCGGTTTCGGTTTCGGCTCAAAAATCGGTTTCGGTCGGTCATTACCTCTTTATAACGTTTGCTGGCTTAATCCGGCACTGCCGTGACATTCATATGGCTATAATGATATTTATGTTATATTGTATCATATATTAATCTACTGAACTCCGTGATATTTATTATATATTTATTATTTTGTGGTGATGGATGGTGGAACCTTGCAGGGCCGTTACTAGAAGCTTGGTGAGCTCGGGGCAAGAGGTGACCGAGGGGCCCCCAGAATATACAAAAGGAAAAATTGAAGACCTTTTTTTTTGCTCCTAACATACACAATTTTTCCTATTTACTTACTTACTACAATTTTTACGCTGCGGGTGCCCCCTAACCTCGGGGGCCCCGGTGTAATGACCGACCGAAACCGATTTTTGAGCCGAAACCGAAACCGAAACCGAATTTCGGTTTTAATCTCAGTTTCGGCCGAAACCGAAACCGAAACTTAAAAAAAAATTGAAATAATTTTTTTATTTAGGTTTTTGCTCATTTTTGGTTAGAAAAAATATTATAGATAAAGAATAATTTAAATCCGCTTAAAAATTCAACATTAATAGCTTAAAACGATAAAACTAAACTCAAAGAAAAACATTAATTCTGCACAAGGAACATAAGATTACTAGAAATCAGTGGAATCACATTTATTTGGCATATATTTTCTA
Organism: Sialis fuliginosa; assembly: GCA_961205875.1. Lineage (NCBI taxonomy): Eukaryota > Metazoa > Arthropoda > Insecta > Megaloptera > Sialidae > Sialis > Sialis fuliginosa. Next base: position 35,340,663 of record OY540811.1, read on the forward strand.
CATACATTTTAACATTATAGATATGCTAAAATGTATGTAGAAAATATATAGAATTTTATAGAAAGTCAATAATGTAAGTACGTAAAGTAGTTATTGATAAGTAATTATTAAATAAATTATAAAATGTAAAAAATATCTTTTTTGTAAAAAAAAATAATTCTAAAACTAAATTAATTCTTACAATTATAAATCACAATGCAATAAATTAAAATTACACTATATTACTAGGAATTCTAATTACATTTATTTGGCATACATATATTCTAGAAATATCTACTTATAACTTATAGATATTTCTAGAATATATGCCATATAAATGTAATTATTTTATTGTTCTGAGAGGCTGACTAGCTGATACATGCGTTGCACGCCAAGACGTCAAATATTCGGGCGGACGTACGAATTGAGTCGAGTACATTCGAGCGCGCGGCGAAACCTGAAACACAGTTTCGGCACGGCCGAAAGGTTCGGCCATTTTTTGGCCGAAACCGAAACATAGCCGAAACACAGATTTTAGGCCGAAACTGGCCGAAACCGAAACCGAAACCGAACCTTCGGTCGGTCATTACCCCGGTGTACTGCCCCGGTGGTAGTTACGGCCCTGGAACCTTGGCTTACTTGGCTTCTTCTATACTCGATAGTAGTATATTTATTATTCTGTGTGTGGCAGTATGTGGTATTAGTAGAAACGTCAATGCGTCAATTGCAGAAACACTGACGTTAATCACATATACCTTTAATGACTTTAATGTCAGTTTTTGCATTATATTCATACAAATTCTGTGATCTGTCAAAATTCACAGAATAATACAACCCAAGTAACAATGCAACCTTATCAAAATGATAATTTTGATTTACCTGCGGAGTTGTGTGTGAAACCATTAGCACTTATTGGAGCTTCAGGACTTGACAACGTCAATAATGCAATACATAAAACTATATGGGATGCCCTAAGTAATAACAGACGATCAGATCGTGCTCCTCTACAATTTAAACTACTAAATAATGCTCATGAATTTCCTGTTTTGAAACCGAAACGAAATTCATATGAATGGTATATTCCTAAAGGGATTCTTAAACGTAATTGGATGTATAAGCACTTAAATGAAATTCCAGCAGTAATTGTATTATTTTACGATTTGGATTGGAATGACATTCACTGGAATGAAAAACTCATTGAATGTTCATCTCGTGTTCAGTCTATGCGGTATGTCTTATTGTAATTCTTGATATAGTCTAGATGTAGTATTTGAAAATTATACAGGATTAGTTGGCACCTATGGGCATATGTCATCTTATCTCAGCATATGATTCAGTATCGATATATGTGTCTACATTAAAAAAACACATCTTTCAATAGTGAATTGTAGTCAGCACTTACACAGGAGCAATATAGCAACTAGCAATATAATTTTTGTTGGTCTATTTACATTGAATTGGGCATATAGTTTCACACTACTATTATATTATCATAAATAAACATTATATTGTACAGTTCTACACGAGACACTCCAAACCCTGACTTTTAATTCAGTTTTAAATATGATTGCAACTATTTCTAATATTGTAATAATATTTTTACATGTATTTCAGTGCTGCTATTGAAGGTCGAAGTACACGTATAGTTGTGGTGCTAATTCAACACATGGTACCTTTACCTGCAGGTGAAGATGTGCTGGCAGCTGAACGTGCTACTGCGCTATGTGCAACGTGTGAATTAAATGCAAAACATTTATTTGTTTTACCTCATGGCGATCATTTACATGGGTAATTTTTCAATTTTTATTATAATTCTTATTATACAGACTGTTCCTTAAGTACCCAGCCATACAGGGGGAAAGCCACTGTTACAGGTCAAAAAATTGTCAACGTTTGTGAATTTTTTTCACTGGTATAACTAATTATTTTAGGATCGGGTAGTAGACATTTTATTAAGTATATATTTAACTTATTCAATATCAATTTTTATTGAAAAATCTTTAAAATTTACAAAGTTATGAGCCTCGATGTGACGACCCAAAAAATATTTTTCTCCATAGTTCAATCGAAATTTATATAAAAAATAAATAAAGGAGGTAATAAGGTTTTATTTTATTAACAAATGAGACAGGTGTCATCCGGGGTGTTTAATGTGGGCCAATTTAGAAAAAAAGATTTAAAAAATCAGAGATCGGAGATTTAAAAATCGATTTTTCGATTAAATCAAATCAAGATTGGTAAACTTAAAATTAAATTATTAAATACTGTAGATTCGGATATCCCGTATCAATTATTGAATGGTAGATGGTAAATCCAATGAGATATTTTTCCGAAAAGCCGTGGGGCCCTCAGAGACGCCCGTAGAGCTAATGATTTATAAAACATTTTTTTTTCAGTTATACAGCACGCTTAGAAAATGCATTCTACGATCTTGCTCAAGGATATTACCAACTTGAGGCTCGTAATATAAAAGCTCATAGAGATCATTTGAACAAAACAACACACCAATATCTATATGTTCGACATCAATTTAAAATGGGATTTCTTAATGAATTAAAGCAAGATTATCACACTGCTAACAAGTATGAACATTTATAGTTGTTATAAATGGACACTGTTATGCACCAATGTATCAACCCACAAATTTTTTTGTATATACATAAAATTTTTTTTAAACATACCTTAGAATAAAATAAACCTAGACGAAATGGAATAAATAGTTTTTTAGATAATAATTCCCAAAATTCATCTATTTTTTCCGCCGTCTACTCAAGAGAGAATGATTATAAAATCAATATTTTTCAGATTTTATTGGAAGATGTATATAGTTAACCAAACTATCTTTTTCCAATAAAAATAAATGTAACAAAATCACAAATGTATTTTTTTTTGGCACACCAAAAACGTAGATATCTCAAAATGAGTTTTGTGTGGGTTAATACATTAGTGCATAACAGTGTCCAAAAGTATACAGGTTTATATCAGTAACTATTGATTATACCATTATATCATAAAACAAAGGTTTGCAAAGTGTCGCCGCAAATCTGTAGACTCTATTTGTTGATGTATTTATAATTTGAGAAAATATATTCATAGTATTAGTGTGTTTGTAGTAAGCTGTATAGATGGCTTTGGGTATAGACTTGATCAAAAATTCTCTGTAGCAATGCAATTATTTTCGATATTTTACCATGGTATTATGAGCGTAACTTTTTGATAGTACTGTAGCACAAGAACTACCTTAAAGGCTTTGTCAAACAGGAAGCGGACTAGGGTGGTCAAACAGAACGCGCAAGTGAGAAATTCTTTCTTCATTTAGTGATCATCATGTCCAGCAGTTCGTCTGATGAAGAAGAATTACTTCTTTCTTAGCTGTGAGTTCAGCAGCAAGACGAAAAAGGAAATGAGTATGTCATAGTCAATGTGCATAATGCAGGCATTCTATATAGTGACTAGGCATTCTACGTTCGAGAGGGTTGTTTTCCGAGCTAAATACTGAAGCGAACTGATACAAACAACTGCACTACCGCACAAGATCAATCAACTTTTCATCAATATCTTCTCTTTTACTCATTTTGCCATCCAGTCCGCGCGCGAACTCTGTAAAAAATTACAACCTGTCCGCCACGGACAGAACTTGTCCGCCGTGGTAGTCCGTTTTTTGTTTGACCAAGGTAATACAACATTACACGATACAGAGTTCGCGACTGTCTACGTGGACTGTCCTCGCGGACAGTCCGCCTCCTGTTTGACAGAGCCTTAATGAATAAATAATAAATGAATGAATTTGTTCAATAATGCAGTTTTTTGATTTGTTCATTACATGTTAGTAGTTATGGTAAAACCCAGAGCCGGCCTTTGCAAGTCTGGCGCCCTGAGTGAGATTTATATGTAACGATTACTATTTTTCTTACTAATAGAGTTGACAAAAAGTAACCTAATGCCGAACATTACAATTTAATAGAATGTCATAATATTTATGTTTGCCAGATTAAAAATTTATCTTTTGAAAATTATTTTTTAGACATTATCAACATGCTTATAATAATTTACAAGAACTTCGTATGGTGGACACAAATGCAATGGAAATTAAAACAGTTGCTGGTTTTATCAATTACAAACTGTGTCGAATTCTGTTCTTATTAAATCTTGCCAGAGATGCAATATCTCAATTTTGTGCACATATAGAGCGATATAAATCACGATCTGGATTTAGAGAATTAACATTTGAACATCATGCTTGGATGTCGAAACAGTAAGTTCAATTTTTGACATTATTTATTTACAAGTCAGTAACAATTACAACTGTACGTTGAGAGGTTAATTGATATTTTTAGGCATTCTTTTGGGCTTAATTTTGCAGATCTATACTTGTGTTTTGGTGTAGAATTTAGATGTTTTAATAAAGTACATAATATGTAATATTAGGGTGTTTTTTAAATTTTTATTTTTTCGGTCCCATTGGCCTATGTTTTAGCTTTGGATCAAAAATTAATTGTCGCAAAATTTCAGACGCATAGATTAAACCTGTGGACGGCGCGAACTGAGTCTTTTTCCCATTTGATTAACATGGGAAAAATTACTTTTTTACTTATGCATAAATATCTCGTTGAAAAAATTTTTTTTTGTTAATTTCTTAGAGCAATATTTTGCAGAGAATTAAGTGCTCAATTAATAAATCCAATAAATTTTAAGAAATGTTTGTTTAAAAATTATCATAAAAATTGGATTTTACTTTTTATGAAACGAACATATCTTTAAAAATACTCGATCTATGAATTGAGCACTTGGGATCTTTTTTGTAAGAAATTTAATTCTCTATAATATTCTGCTATAAGAAATTAAAATAAATACATTTTTCAACGAGATATTTACGCATAAGTAAAAAAGTAATTTTTTCCATGTTAATCAAATGGAATAAAGACTCAGTTTGCGCCATTCACAGGTTTGATCTACGAGTCTGAAATTTTGGGACAATTAACTTTTGATCCAAAGCTAAAACATAGGCCAATGAGACCGAAAAAATAAAAATAAAAAAACACGCTAATGTAACATACAAAAATTCTTCAACTTTTGAGTGAAACTTTAGTTTAACACGTACATTCAGATTTTTTTCTTTTGTATGTTGGTGAACATTTACTTGAGTTATTTATATGATTTATGTCAATGATTAAATGGTACTCAAACAGTGGTATATATGCTACTGCCAATATAGAATAAAGTTGATGCTCTAATAATATATACGTTTACTGTCCTTGGTTAGGATAATCTATTGGGGCGAAAGGATGTTAATATAGTATAAAAATGGGGATTCAATCTCCACCACAACGAATTGTAGGAATTTTTACTTTTATTTTATTTGAGAGAATTATTTATAAATAGTTTGTTGCAGCGAAGATTGAATACCTGTTTTAATTAATGTTCGGTATCATAAATGAGCTAACAAAATTTGCTAGCTAGCAAGTGCTTGCTAGCTAGCAATTTATGTCCCATCTGAAAGCACTTTCAGATGGGACATTAAACCTATCTGACAGTTCCCTTGAAGTTTCATAAAGTGTTTGACAAATTTAGCGCCTGCGTGGTAAATAAACACTAACGGTATTAATTAATTTTATGAAAATTATTTTGTAGAGTCGCTAATAATAATTTTAAGTATCGCTGCTCTAAATTCCATAAATAATCCATAGATACTATCACAGAACTGATACCCCATTTGAAAGTGCTTTCTAGTTTATAAATTTGATAGCTCATTTATAATACCGGACATAAGTCCAGTAAATAAGTAATTTTGGGGAACATTAATGACTTTTTATTCAGTAGGTATATTTATTTAATTGAAACGTTAATAAATTTTTTTAAATTAGGTATAGTGTTTTTGGAGATTTATTTGATGAAGCTATAAGATCAAATTTGCCTGCAGTTCAGACCCAACACCCTGGTTTTTATTATCAACAGGCTGCTTATAATGCTGTCCTTCGTAAACAAGCTTGTATTGAATTATGTAAAGTAAGATATTATTTTTATTTAATTTATCAAGGTATTAATCTTTTTATCAAGTTCTACAAATCAGACGAATGGAAATGGAACTAAACCCACTTCATAAATAAATAATTTTTAGTAATAACAGAAAGGACCCTGCAGAATCCTTATAGGCAATTTTCGGAATTTTAACTTAATTCTTTTTTTTACATATTTTTGAAAAATGCATAAAAAAATCGATTTTTTTCCGTCACAGTGGCTTTCCCTCTTAAATGTGCAAATAAAAATTAATTTAAAAAAAGTTATTAAAAGTTAATTATATTATTAATTAAAATAGAATTAAAAAAAAAACAGTTTCAGCTGGAATTGAAAATTCCAATTTCGGTACATCCATAACACATTGTTTACAATGCAAGACATTATGGTAAAATATTTATTTATTTATTTAGAATATCACAAATTATCCTTCAATTGATCCGTTGGAAGGTATTAATCGTCTAGAATATTATGGACAAAGACCTTGGAGACCTGGACGACTTAGTGCAGAACCACCCGATCCTGCTTTAGAACAAGCTGCTATTCAAGCATTACAATGGCGTGAAAAAAATACAGTCAATCATTCTGTGAGTTTATTTATACAGTATGTTCAGAATAAACACCCCAGATATTTATCTCTAGATTTATTTGAGATCTTTTGTTGGCCCCCCTTGTATTAAAAAAAACTTGAGTGTGTACTTACGTACACACATTTTTATTCCTGCTCTATTCCGGTTTACTAATGCTATTCCTGTAGACCAAGAGGAATAGCATAAATAATCCCGATTAGCTATGTCGAGTGTAAAGCGCCATCTACACAAACTTTTACACTCGGTTTTATTACGTCGGTTATAGTAAAACCGGAATAAAGACGCTATGTAAACAGCACCACTTAAAACGGTTTAACCACATCACTTATAATAAAACCGGAATAACAGCGCTGTGAAAAATGTGTGAAAAATACACAATAATGAAGATATGTAAACTGGCTTATACAGAACTACAACAAAACCAAACAAAAATCTGTTTAGCCATTTCATATTCTATAAAGTAATAATGGGTGACAGACATACAAATACAAATATATAATAATATACTTACCGCTGTTGTATATTTTATATTATATTTACAGATTCTTATTATAGCACTGTATGGTTCTGCAATTACTCAGTTCAAAACTTACAAATGCCCTAGAATGAGACGACACTTAGTTGTTCAGATGGCTGATGAATATTTCAGTGATAGTAATTATGGAAAAGCTTTAACGTAAGAATAATTTCACGTTCATGATATTTTTACACTAAATATAAATAAATATGTGTTTCAGGTTATTAACCCACATGATATGGGATTATAGATTGGAAAAATGGTTTACTATTTTAGCAACTTTATTAAGAAGAGCCTTATGTTGTGCTCAATTGACAGCTAGTGTACAAGATTTTATAATTCTTTCAGTGGAAGCTCTTTCAGACAGTATATTAATTTCTATTGATGAAAAATCCAAAATACATGAAAACTTACTGAAAGTTCTTAAGGTAAATTTTAAATAAAATTCATTATGTGATCAAGGTATTTCTCAGGGAGAAACAAGGTCCGCTATGTGTTAGAAAAATAGTAGTTTAAAATCAAGATAACCTTGGTATAAAATAAAATAAAATTTGACGACGTTGTACATTTATTTTCTGTTGCGCATGTGCGACTCGTGTATTCCCGATGACAGCTACATATTATTTAATGTTTTGATTTGATAATGTGTACTGTTATCTACATGTATATTTGTTATTTATTATAAGTTTATAATTCAGAAATAGTTTTTATTGTTTTTATTATTCTTTGAAATTAAAATAACAATATATTCAGCGTGTATGATTTTTAAATACTGCGCCAATTGTCTATAAATACTTTGCGATATTGTCATAGCTTGTACCGTGATATTTTTTATCAGAAAATAAGTTTTTATTTTACTTGGTTGTAGCATTTTTATAATTTATGGAGTTTTATGGGGTAATTTTTTTCAAATGGTAACTTACATTTTTTTACTGTAGATTCGTAATCAACAGGAAAAAATACATAACTTCTGTAGGAAACTCTTTAGAAAACATCAATTTTTTGTGATATTAAATATAATTAACAGAAATTTCTGAATTTTCAATAACAATTTGAACAACGATTCTTAAAAATTTGTAAGAAATAAGAGGCATTTTTTTTTTCGTTTTTCAATGATGAAGAACTTTATCGATGAAAAAGTTGGTAAAATATTTTTTCTACAACCGTGTAAAAAAGTAGGCTTTTTCATTGACATTTCAGTGTGTAAAGTAGTACTTTTGCGCTCGCCGTGCGTAAAAAGTTTTGAATTTTATAAATACTATTGTATTATAGTATTAATTAAACAAATTACTAACATTTAAGCACTATATTAATTATTATAATGAAAATAATTATTAATAAAATTAAATCAATTATAAACAATACCTTAAGGTTTTTTTCTAGGTACAATTCATGGCATTATGTGTAATTTTCATATATCAATTTAGATTTTGCAGACAGTAAATTTAAAATTACAGAATTTGCAGCTTCTGATATCTCTGGTGGTGCACATTTATGTTCTTTCTCAGTATCACCACTTATCCATCTTATATTATAGAATAACATGAAACTCATTTCAATGAAAATAGAACTCAAAAATTTTATCCAAAGTTTACTAGAGTTGAATTTTAATATTAATATAGCAAAATACAAAGTATATAAATTAATTATAATATTGTTAATATTATATAATCAATAGGGTTGTAGAAAAAATATTGTGTGCACCTCGGGTGTAAAATGCGTTTTTTGCACTCGTGTGATTGTTAGTCGAGGCTGGCGCCTCGACTAACAAACATTCACACTTGTGCGAAAAACTATCATTTTACACCCTAGATACACAAATAACTATTGAAAAAATTACCAGTGTTCTATCATAAAAAAAACATTTTTTGTCACTTACATTTTTTTTATCAAAGTTAATTTAATTTGATTTAAAAATCATTTAATATCAATCACTTTTTAGATTTAAGCGTTAAAATCGTAAAAAATGATGTTTTCTACAAAAGTTACATATTTTTTTCCGTTGATTGCGAATCTGCAATAAAAAATATAGATTACCATTTAAAAAAAAAATTTTCATAAAATCCCCATAAAACTCTATAAATTATAAAAACTCATTGCAATAATAAACGTCACCCTCGAAATGCTACAACTTTTGTCTAAAACATTTTTCACCATTTTGTTTAGTTTTTGAGATATTGACCTGGGGAAATTAATATGGAGCACCCGGTACATTTATAACATTTGAAAATATCCCTGTGTTAACGTAATTCTCGTGCAAACGTTGACTGGTTAAGGAGCTACTGAGACTACCTTGTAATGTGTTAAATTTTTAAATGATGTAATTGTTCCGTTACCATGTATCATGTCTACTGTACGAGTTCCGTTGCATTTTATTTTTGTTGCATTACTAAAATTTGACTCAACGTGTCTAAAGAAGTATAACTTCAAAAATTTAAACTGTTAGATTGAACCACCTTAGAGAAAAAGCAAACACAAAACTGAGAGAATATTATATTACACTAATTTTTATTGTATAAACTGGGATTCCTTTAATTTCATATTTATTAATGTTTATAATGTTTTTAGAAGTTCACTCCAGAATCTGATTCTTTAATTGCATCTCCGATTATTCGAAATGTTGAACAGTTGTGGAATACTGTAAATATAAAAAAGGAACCAGAAATAATATCAATTGAAATGAACAAAGTTTCCCCGTGCATGCAAATCAAAACTCGTTTTACACAAAAAACTATTTCAGTTCATGAGAACATAACTATTGAAATATACATAAAGTAAGTTTAAATTTCAATTTTTAATATTTTTATAAAATAACTTGTATATTTTTAGAAGCTGCAGTTCCCAGACATTGCAGTTTTCTCGCCTCTGTGTAATTATAAATAGTCCGAATTACAGTTCAGAATTGACTGTGTCAGAAGGAGCAACAGTAGATGGAATTAGTAATCCGACTCTTTGGTTTCAAAGTAATGATGTAAAGAAATTTTTGATTCAATTTAAACCTAATGTTATGGATGTTGGAAAAGAAGTACAGGTAAAAATAAACGCTATATTTCAAAATAAATGAGCCGTTATTTTATCAAGATATTTAAGGTTTTGTGTTTCGATCTGTACCTATGGCAATTTCTTTTCATATTATTGACTGATCTGTAGAGAAATTGAAATGTGTTGCCAACAAGAAATATGTTAGAAAAATTAGTGTTTACAGTCAGCATTTTTTTAATAGTACAAAAGATATTTATTTCAAATTTTTTTACAATAGCTGTGCCCGTGGTTTCGCTTGCGTCGACTACAGAATTATTGCTTAGGATTTTTGAAAAATATAGTTTTAAGTATGAACATGATTAGTTATTATTGTAATAATAACTAATCAACACTTAAATTACCTAATAAAAACGAATCAGAACAAAAAGTACAAATAATTTTTGTTCTGTTTAAATTTAAGAGTTAATTATTGGTAATAACATAAACAATTGACGATCAAAAGACAACGGCCAAGCTGAGCAAATCGTTCCCTCAGCCTTGCTTCGACATGGAACTTCTTCTTTAGTTTGCGAGTTATTAATTAATAATATTTTACCATATATAACTTATTTAAAGTGATTCCCTAAACTAAAAGACCAAATTGGATGCTGTAAAGGGCAAATTATATTTACATTAAGTACTTATGACAATGAAATCATTTATTTCGATAAGGATTAATGTTTTGCAGATCACAAGTCCACGTAAACAGAACCCAGACATTTTAAATTTTCTTTGTAACATAAAAGCAGTCACACATTATTACAAATGACACTTGATGTATTACAAAATTTAAAAATCATTAATTATTGAACAGTTATAATACAAGAACCTTAAAAATAACTTAAATTGATAATTTTACTGAATATTCAAAACAGTATGTGCTTTACACATAGGAGTTTAGCACTTTAAGCATTCGTACAAGGTTTTTCGATCTAAAATGTATGGACAAAACTCACACCGTTTAGTTTTGATCTTTAGGTATATCTGAATAATCTAAAAATTCTTCGATTTGAAAGCTCAACGCCGATCTTAAGGTTGGATATGTTAACCTTAGTGTCGAGAAACAATAAAAATGCGTAATATTCACTCAGAGATTCAATTCACTGAATTTTTTTTTTTTTATCATGTGGTCAATAATTCACTTATTCAGAAGCTCTGGGTATACCAGAACCTCACATTCAACTGAACCGCTGTGGCCTTCCTAAACGTTAGCCGACAAAAGTCGCTATGATAGAGATTTTGTAGTGGAGGGTCCTAAGGTTTTTCCCTCCTTAGACTCAAGCTCCAACCTCATAGTTTAGGAATACTATGCACTAATTTCTGGATACAGGCTATATCATTCTCTGTAATTTCCGTAAGGGTTAATTATTGTAAAAGACAAATAATGTAATTATATTAGGTTGTTGCAAAAATAATGCATGTTTTTTATTATAAACTTTAAACTTATATATTTCAAAATATAATTAAGCTACTTAATCAAAATAAGAGCTATTGGATTCGATACACTTTTCCCAATTAGAAACAAGTTTGTTTCTGCCTTGTAGGAAGTTGTCGAGGTGCTTGAAAAAGTGATAATCAGTGGGCGAGAGGTCCGTCGAGTAAGGTGGGTGAGGTAAGGGTTCGTATCCTAATTTGTTCAGCTTTTGTAATGTCACTTGTGCGACATGTGGTCGCGCGTTGTCGTGTAGAAGTATAGGACCTTTCCTATTGACTAATGCTGGACATATGGACCCCAATTTTTTATGCATTCGTCAATTTGTTAATAATACCTTTCTGCTGTAATTGTTTCACCAGAATTTAAGAATTATAGTGGATTAATCCTTGTACAGACCACCAAACAGGCACCATTATCTTCTTTGGATGCAAACTTGGCTTTGGAAAGTGTTTAGGAGCTTCAGTTTTATTTAACCACTACCCTGAATGTCTCCTATTGTCATATAAAATACATTTTTCATTGCAAATTACAATACATTCCAAAAATGGATCGTTTTTGTTTGGTATAAGAAGCATAGAGTAAATTTCGTAATGACAATTTTTGTGATTTTCTCTTAATTCGCGTGGCACCCATTTATCAAGCTTTTTTGTTTTGCCAATCGTAGTTAAATGCCGTGAAATGATTCCTGGGTCTACTTGTAGCTCTTCTGCAAGTTCTCAAACAGTTGTATGCGGGTTAACTTGTACTATAGCTTTCAACATGTCGTCATCAACAGCAGAAGGGCGTCCGCAACCCTCTTGGTCTTCCAAATTTACTTCACCTGCACGAAATTTTTTAAATCAACGCCGCACCGTGAATTCATCAATGGACCCCTGCCCCCAAACTTTATTGATGTTTTTTTGGCCGTTTGCGCTGCACTGCGGCCGAGTTTGAACTCATAAAAATAAATTTTTCTAAAATCCTTTTTCGACATCTTTTTTTAATCGCCTTAAAATAGGTGAAAATGAAATTTTATGAAAAATATTCAAAGAAATAAAGGAAGCCAGTAAAAAAATCTTTAAAATGATATACAACACTTAGTACTTTGGGCGACAACTTTAAGAGAAAACAGTACCTAAATCTAGGCATAGGAAAAACGTGCATTATTTTTGCAACAACCTAATATTTCTGTTTTTTTTTTTTTTAGATTAGTGGGGTGTTACTTTATCTTGGTTTACTAAATGAGAGAGCAGCTGTTTTAAAGTTTACTGGTAATGGAAGTGAAGTAACTACAATAGATGCAACATATAACGAGTTTCAAAATTTCCAATTGATTGGAAAAGATATACTAGATTTTTATACAATCAAGCCTAGAACAGCGACACAGGTTATGTCACATCCTTCAAATATAATAGTTGATATTGATCAAACAGCATCGATACTTCTAGGAGAATATTACCCTATTCAATTGTGTATACAGAATAACGAAGGAAAAAATATAAAACATTTTCAACTAGAAGTCAATTTGATTGTTGATGAATCTACTAGCTCTGAAAAAAGTAGTAAGTTTATTTAAATTAGTATTGCGTTGTGATGCCTAAAATTTTAAGCTTATTTCAGAATTTTTTTTTCATTACAAAAGTCTTTTTATATGTTTTTCTTTGCATCTTAAATTATACAAAAAAAAATTTTTCTTAGTAAATTTTATTATACTTGGTGTTTTTTGGGGTCAAAGTGTACTCATTGAAAAAAAGGTGGGTGGGTGGTGGGAAACATATCTCCATTTGTAGTGATTTGAAACAAAAATCAAATATATTTTTATTTTATGGACTTGTCTCTATCGTATTACCTAGAATTAGACATTTATATTAATAAAAAACAAAATGGTGGAATTGTAAAAAGAAAGTTTGCAAAAATCGTGTTTTTTTCATTGAAAAATTGAGAAAAAACTAGAAGAAATTATTAATAAAAATAAATCATTTTAGGTAATACAATAAATATTAGTATGTAGAACAACGTGTTTAAATTATGACCTGAACGATTGATTAGAATTTCGCTTCTGCTTCCCACCAACCGATAAAAAGTGTTTTAGAGAAAAACGCATTTAAAGATTTAGTAACAGATGTAACACTAACATAATATGTGCTATAACTTTGTAAATGCTTTGAATTTTATATATATATATATATATATACTTTAGAATAAAACAAACCTGGATGAAGTGGAACAAATAGTTTTTGAGATAAAATTCCCAAAATTCACCTATTTTTTCCACCGTCTACTTATATGTTCCCAATTTATTTTGTATTTAAATATATTTTCAAAATATTTATTTTAGTTGAATTTTGTAAAACTTTAAGAAATAAAACCGATAAAGCTCATTTGACATTCAACATTATGGAAATCGCCAAGGACTCATCGATATCAATGCAGTTTTATTTACATGCTAGTCAAATACAATTCTATAACATATCATTACGGATTACATATTTAATCATGATGGAAAATGGGCTGGATTATCCATGTACAAATGATGTAACATTGACTGTCGAAATAGTGGAACCATTTGAATTTGATTGTCTGTTTTTTTCTCCATTATTTGAGTCTATTTCAAAGTTAGAGTTGAATAAAGAGTTTATAATTATGCCTAAAATTGTAAATAACTCTCCATGGCCTATTACTATTGATGATACTACTTTGGAATTAGTAAGTGATTAAGTTTTATTATTGAAAATATAACAGTAGACGTTCCTTACTGTTAACTGGTTTCGGCACGGTACTTTACATCTACAGGTTGGGGCAATTAAAGAGTTACAGATTTTTATCTCAGTAATATTCATTTGTTATTTTATCATGGCCGTAAAGGTTATTTGAAGGTCAACATCATCAACCTACAGTTTTTTATTTAGTAATCTTATTCTACATAAAAAAACACGAATCTTTCATTAAAAACTTTTTTTTAAACAACCTAAATTTGAGATTTTGAACAGTCAAGAATGTTTTACTCAGAAACCATAAACTTTAGAAAATATCTGCCATGGGAGCCACGAGACTTTCTTATACGTAATCCTGACAGTGAACAGTGTACGTGATTCTTAATTTATTAAAACACATTTCTGACAAACTAAGAAAAGATCAAATAAAATGAATGGGACACTATAGATTTTTTTTCATCAATTTTTGAATTATTTTTGAAGCAAGAAAAAAATGTTTTAGATAAAAAATGTCCAATATGTTATTATCTATAATTTATTTTCCACACATTTTTTTTCTAACATTTATGATTTAGTCAAGATTAAAAAAAAAAAATTATTTAGACTCACCCACACTGTTCACTTTCAGTATTACGTATAAGAAAGTCCCATAGCAGATATTCTTTATCTGTTTATGAACCATTTGAATTATAATTTAATTTTTTTTTCAAAAATTTGTTTTTTCGAAAAAATGAATAGAACATAAATTATAGGTAATAACATTGCCTACAATTTTTAACCTGACCATTTTTCTCAATTCTTACTGTTTCAAAGTAATTCGAAAAATTTAAAAATCGATGTAGGTAAACATCCGTATCCGGTCGAAAGATCGTTTTAAAAAATAGGACGTTTTCTTCTCAGACAAAAATTAATCTTAAATATAAAATGTCACCCTTCTACGATTTGTCATATTTGAGTTACAGCGCTTACAGACAGATAGACGGACACACAGACATCATGGCGAAAATAGTCAGAATGGATTCGGGGAAGGTCAAAATGTTTAATTCCATCAAAATCCGGATTTCGAAAAAAATTGGCTTCACTATAATTACTTATACTATTGTAGGTATATTTCATATAATATAATAGTAGTGACGTTAAATATAAATTTCATATACATGGTATAAGAAAATAAAAAGTACAAGACACAAAAAATTTTTATTTTGGTCTTACAAAACTTGTAAGATCAAAATAAACTTTAGAAAAAAGTAAGATACAAAATTTTTTTATGGTTTCTGAGTATAACATTTTTGAATGTTCAAAAATGTTGTAAAGTTTAGGTTGTCCGAAAAAAGGTTTTTAATGAAAGATTTGTGTTTTTTCACGCAGAATAAGATAATTAAATCAAAACTGTAGGTTCCTGTTTAAAAAAATAATGTTGATCCTCAAATATCCTCGAAGGCCACATTAAAATAACAAATAAATATTACTATTTGATTACCCCCTTACAACCAAACTTTTTTTTCAGATATGCTATGGTTCTGAGATAAAAATTTGCAACACTTAAATGCCCCTCATACATACGTACAACTTCCACTTATAATAGAATTGATCAAAAAACGGGTAGTTGGTAAACAAGTTCAGAATATGAAACGGAGTATGGATCGGTTAACAGTATGGACATTTACAATGATTTACAGTTATTTAATCTAATAACAAACTGAAACAAAAAATTATTAAAATACCGTATAATTTTTTGGCGAAACTTTATTACATTGTACATTCAGATTTTATACATAAACGATATTAATGTCAGCTATATAGATATTTTACTAATTTTAAATTGATTAATTAAAAAAAAACATCTGCCAAGTAAATGCACAGTGCTTTCTCGTGCTAAATTCACCAAAGGTAGTTAATTATTGAACAATTTAAATAAAAACCGATAATGATAAATTGCGTAGAATTGGTTAACCATTTAATTTTTATACAATTTTACTAAAACATATTAGTTTACAATTTTTCTGAAGACGCACCTGATGTATATTTTAAATTTTTTGACAATTTCAATCTAAATCTAAATTTATGCAAACATCAAAATGACATTTAATATGTCAAAGCAAATATCAATTTAAAAAAAGAAATGACGTTTTTTTAAAGCAAATGAGATAAATCTCTGTAAGGGAATATTTTACAACAAACGTTGTAGACCTATATTATAGGAAATTGAATGCTCTACAAAAAAGATCCTATAAAATTTTCATGTAATTTTCTTGAGATATTTTGAAAAAATAAATATTTTGGGATGTCATTCCTCTCACTTACACACAATTTTGAAATGGGACCGTCCTCAAGCCAGACCCAACCAAGTTTCATTAATATCGGTTCAGTGGTCCATTAGTTATGCATGTGACAAGGATTCACTCGACAGATAGACAGACACGGAAAAAAAAGTGTTTATTTTGATCTGAAACGGAAAGATTTATTTAAAATTTTGAAATCGAAGAACAATTTTTTTGTCTCATTTTAAAACGATCACAAAGCTTCTCGTATTTTCGATATAATAATAAAAAAATGTTAATTGTTTTTGTAAAAAAGTCTAATATCTTTTTTTACACGTGTTTTCTAACGTCTTATATTAGCTATCTTCTATTATTTGGTTCATTTCACCATTTGTATGTTCACTTTTGACCAATTATAATTTGCGAATGTTTCAATAACATAAAATTCACCACTTTAGATGTATCATTTACTTACTTCAATGTTGAGTACCATTCAGTCACTGACGTAAATCATATGCACGCGCACAATACCCAAGTAATCTATTACCAACAAACAAAACTAGGAAACCTGAGTGTACAATGTAATCAAGGTATGTAAAGTACAAGGTAACCTCAGGGGGAATGATACGCCCAATCATAACAAATATAGCCTTGTAACTCGGTGCGAGAAGGGGGAAAATAAGTCATCTAGGGTGCCCAAGCTGATTGGTCAAAAGCTACTGAGGCAACCTGTGTATTTACTAACCTTGCAATGTAATCTAAAATTTTGCTAATTCTTTAAATTGGTATAACTTTTTATATTTTACTTTAATAGGATTCCAGTGTTAATATAGTTAATGATAATAATGCTGGACAGTTAAATGGCGTTGAGTTATCAGCAGGAAGTGAAGGATCGGAATTATATATCTCTCTGATAAATAAACTCATAAATTTTCAAACTTCTATTGGAACTTTTACAGTCAGTTGGAAAAGGTAAATATGTGTTATTTATACTGCAATTTTTACGGTTGATCAAAAAATACACCACAAATGTGACGTAATATCAAAAAATCAGCCTTTATAAAGTAATTGCAATATTTTGTCGCTCGCCTCTCGGACTAATAGGGCATCTATCCCATGCTTACTAATAGTATATTGTAGACCTGAAATAGAAAATGTTTTAGAATAAATGAAACCCATCAAAATCGATAGCTAGAGTGGTCCTCTACTAAAGTGTTAGCACTGAACTGGTTGAATTTACAATGGCAGTTGTAAGACCTTTCTTATAAACAATTTAATATTGTATAAAATCATTTATATCTTTTTAAATATCGGTATGGAGACTTGACTTCCATGTTCCATAATATTTTTTTTATATTTATAATATTTTAAATTAATTTGAAAATTTTTATTATAAATTGTCTTTTTCTTGTATTTTCGCTTTTTTTGAGATGGGGAGGCATGTGGATCATAGATCCCCTAACAAATTTTTTTTGTATATTTTAATTTGTATTAATTTTAATTAATTTTTTGTTTAATTTTTTTGAAGGGGGTTGAGGGGAGTATATCTCCCCCCAAGAAAAATGTATAGTATTATTTAATTTGCTTTAGTTTAATTTTTTTTTTGGGGGGAGGGGCGAGCAAATATTTTTAAAACCCCAAATCCAATTAGCACCAAAGTCAATAGGTCTACTCACTGGGACAAACATTTTCTGATCTTATCTCGGACATGATTTTTCGACGGTATTACTATACTTCCATTTCCTTCAGAACATGGAATTAAAAAGGAAAAATCACCCAATTTTTATTTACAATAATACCTATTGCACAAGAAGCAAAACCGGAGCACTTTTTCCTGTAGTAGAGCTGTCTATTTTGGTGGGTTTCATTTATTCTAAAAGTTTTTTTTTATAAAATTCTAATTTGGTTTGTCGGTAGATGATTTTTATTAATAAGAAAATCTTAGTTAATCCTATTAATCGTTAATATTAAATTTTGTATTTATGTTTAAATGTTTTTTTTAGGAAAGGTAGCAAAACACTTGCAACTAAAAAAAAATTCATTTTACCAGTAATGCCTATAGAATTAGCAGTTATGAGTTTTGGACTTGTTTTACCACCACATGGAATAGTAAAAACACCTATTTCAGTTATGTATCATATCAACAACCATTCGTCAGAATTATTACAATTAAATATGAATATGGAAGGTAGTGATGATTCTTTTATGTATGCTGGACATAAACAAGTTAGTAAAACACTCAAGTTATAATAATATTGTAGGCAGAGGTGACTGTAAGTTTACTGTACTCATAACTTCAAGGACCAAATGTTTTAAAAACAATAGTGTAAACATGTAGTTCTTAAATGGTATTCCGCGAACATGTTACAAGCGCTTCACAAAATAATAAAAACAATTTACAAGTAACGCTACCAAGCCCTATTTTCATCCCTACCACTTACAATTCATTTGAGGAGCTGTGTTTAATCTTATTTCAGTTGTTTCACAGAACAATATAAATGATTAGATCATTATTGTAGAAGAAAATATTGTACATTACTTTTTAGGGTTCCGAAGAAACCCTATTAATCTCACTTTGTCGTCCGTCCGTCCGTCCTTTTCACTCAGAGCCAAATAGCTCGTAAACTATATAAGCTAGAAACTTGAAATTTTTACTGAACATGCAAAATGACACCCTCTAGTAAAATATGTACAAATTTATTAAATAAACAATTTTTCAGGGGGGGCAATAAGGAGCAAAAGCTAGGTAAAAAAATATTTTTTTTTATACCAAGGCATGTTAAAATGTATAACCAAACAAGCGGAATTTGACCATTTTTCTATTTTTTTTCTAAATCAAAAATGGCGCCTGTAGGGGGTTAAAAGCAGTGTTTTATTTTGTACCCCCCCCTTCTAACTCTGTAACTATTGGCTCAAAAAATCTGAAAAAAATTTGGTTATTACTTTGTCACTGTTTACACTATCGTTTTTACCATAGACATAGAGCATGGACCGCAAATCTGACTCGAAAACAGAGCCGTGTCAAAAGGAAGAGATAGAAAATAATTTGAAATGTAAGTTGTCCTTATTTAAACAGTGGTGTAACAATTTCATTCTTCTTAGAAAAAGAGATAGATATATTCAGGACTTAAATATATTTAAATATCATTTAATGAAATATACTATACTATGAAAAAAAGGTGCCGGAACGCGGTTCCACCGCTTTACATTACAAAAAAGCCCTGGGTATATCCCAAATACCACCGCATCTCTCTCACTGTTTTGAAGAAATGTTACACCATTATATTAATACATAATTACACGCGTAAGTAAAAAAGTAATTTTTCCCATTATAATCAAATGGGAAAAAGACTCGGTTTGCGCCGTCCACAGATTTGATCTATGAGTCTGAAATTTTGGGACAATTAATTTTTGATCCAAAGCTAAAACATAGGCTAATGGGACCGAAAAAATAAAAATAATAAAAAACACCCTAATGTCCATGCTATATGTCTATGGTTTTTAAAACATTTTAAGTTATGAGCATAATAATCTTATGGTCGTCTCTCAGACTATTATATAAAGTAATGCTTATACACAAAAGAATTTTAAAAAATTAATGAAAAACAATTTTAAAAACAAATTTCACTAAAAAAAAATTTTATCAGGTTCTCCCAGCTTTCACAGTACTTTCCACAGAGTATTATATAATTCATATTACTAAAAGTAAAAACTTGGAGTATCCATTTAATATTTAAGTAGGTAGTATTTCTAATAGGAAAGGAAAAATTACATTTCTACTTTAAATTAATATTTTGAATTACATTAAATTCAATCTTAAATTCTACATTACAGGATATTTGGAACTCTGGGTTAAAAATTGTTTTTTTACAACCAAACAGGACTGGAAAAGAAAAATTACTTTTTCTAATGTCAGATATTATAAAGAAGCTAGTAAATTTGCTAGCTAGAAAGCACTTTCAAATGGGGTATTAATTCTGTGATAGTATCTATGGATTATTACCTATGGAATTTAGAGCAGTGATATTTCAACTAATTGTAACACAACTCTGACCATACAAAATAATTTCCATAATATCGCCAGTTTTAATACCATTGGTGTGCAAAAATTGTCAAACACTTCATGAAACTTAAGGAGAACTGTCAGATAGGTTAGAAACGTTATTTGAAAGTGCTTGCTAACTAGCAAATTTTGCTAGCTTGTTTATAATACCGGATATAAATATTACATTAATTATTGAATGAACACTCCCAAGCTTTTATTTTTGCTCATATGAATTGTGTAGCTGGAAAATACTGTGAAAGCTGGAACAACAGCTTTAAAATTTATTTTTAACTTTTTAGTGTATATTTACTAAATAAAAGCTTGTTGAAAATTGTTATTTTATTCAGCCCAGATTAAATGCAAATGCATATTTTCATATACATTTGCATATTTCGGCAAATTTCAGACTTTTTGCATATTTTGATCATTGTCTAATGTTTTTGCATATTTCTTACAAATTTGATGAATAAATGTCCAAAAATTACATCTCTATTTTTAAATTGGCTACTTACCATAAAAAACAGATTAGTTTTAAAACATTTATTTTGCAGTAATCACTTTTTTAATCTGTTATACCTATTCAAGATTATACAAAATTTTGAAAAACTGTCAGTCATGTTTATATGATGTTTAACAACATATTTCAATTTTATGTTTCAATGTTTTACACCATATTTTTTATCATGCATATTTTTGGGCTTTAACCCTTTGAACCCTATTGACCTGATAATAATAATATTTATACTCGAATGGACCGGTACTCTGACTTCTGCAATTGCTGTATTCTGGTGATAACCGTTTTGATTGTATTGTATGTTTTTATAATAAACTGTTATATAAAATAAAATAACATTGTTTTCCTCGTAACATCAGAGTTAGTCCAGGAGCTCAGAGTTTAAAGGGTTAATGATTAATTTTTAGGGTTTCGTAGAAAACTAGGAACTCTAATAGTTTCACTCTCTAAGTCCGTCTATCTGTCTATATAAATTTTATACCTATTAAGATGAAATTTTGTGTACGGACATAGATTGATGACCCAAAAACAGAAATCATGAGATTTTTGAAAAAATAATTTTTTAGAACTCCCTTTCATAGAATGAAAAGTGTACTAAAAATTTTTTTTCACTTTCCCCATTCTCCTTAAATGCAACAAAAAATGTTTTAGAACTTTTTGATTTTAACCCTTCAGTCACAATATATTTACTTTTCAATGTGGTTATCAGTGTCCCTCCCTCCTAATTACTAAATTATCGATGCAAAAAATTTGAAAAAATTCAAAAATGTAGTTTTTAATTAGTACTTTCAATAATAAAAAAAAAATTTTTTTTATAAATCAAAGTGTGTGACTACAGAACCTTATCAAGTGCGTGCCCAACACACACTTGGCTGTTTTATAACTTTTTATTCACCGTAGTAAATAAATAAGAAAATATTTGATCAATAACAAAAAATATATTATATTAATAACAATCATTTATTAATCTTTACATTTATTAATTTTTAACATGTCATCAATGATGTATACCAACAGTACAATGTCTTGAAGTTTCACTTGCGACACAACAGCCACATATTTCATTAAAGAAACTTTTGTTATTTTTGATAAATCCATGTTAAATTTACACAAATCTCTCATAATAATGCCACTAGCTAGAAATAAACGGTTTTCACTTGCCTTTTTAATTTTATTTAAATGTTTCGACGTATTAATTTGGCTTAATACCTCAGAAAAATTTAACAAAACAAATAATAATAAATTGTTTATTTGATTGTAATCACCAAACTCGATCTTAAATTTATATTTTAATAGATTTATCATTAAATAAATGTCATTTAATCTTGAAAAATGTGGTATTTTAAATTTAATAGTGTTTAAAATGTCTTGTTCTTCTTTTTTGAATAATTCTATCGTGAAATGAGGAAATACTTTGTTCCAAGATGATTCCTTATACGATGAAGATCCTTCAATTTTAGTAGATATTTTCAGAATAGTAGCTATTGTCAACTTTGTTATTTTACTTAATAATTGATGGGTTATTGATTCCGGTTGATTGTTTTTGTATAAGTTATCATGTAAATTACTAAGGTATAAATCAAGTATTTCAAAACCCATAAAACAATGTCGCATTTCTAAATATAATAAATCACAAAAAAACTTAAAAGATACCAATAAATGTTTAATTTGTTTAACTGCCCATGGTGCTAATATTATTGATTTTTTGTAATTTGATTTCATTGTTTCATAAAGCCAATCATTTAAATAATCATCATTGTCATTTTGTGCATGATAATATGATTTTAAAGAAATAGTTTTTTGGATAGAAATGTTTATGTTACTGTATTTTGTATTTAGTTCATTCTTTTTATTATGGTCATAAATTAAATTAAAATTAGTGGTTTCTTTAGATGTCGATGGTTTTATTTTATCGAAACACACAATCGAATTAAATTTCATTTTTTTCTGTTCATTTTCTTCCACTGTTTCTTCATTTTGAAAATGTATAGGGGATATTTTAAAATGTTTTGGTTGATTTAAGTATTGTGAATCATGTATTTTATCACATAGTTGGTCATTAAACAAATTCATGATCTGAAATGAATGTATTTATGTTTTAGAAACAAATATCAATTTTACCAGAATCAAAATATATTTTAAATTATACATTATATCCATTAATGCCTGGAAATCTTCCATTGCCAAAATTACAGTTGAGTTTACCAAATGAAAATGATCAAATAACACAAATTACACAAGAAAACATAAATGAACTTCATAAATCATTGCCTCAGTATATATTTGTTCTGGTAAGTAAAACATAATTTTAATGAAGACATTTCACAAACTTTTTAATTTATTTTCAAGCCACAATGTCAAGGAAAATCGAAATCGGTACAAATGTATGAAGATTTAAAAGATTTGAAAGATACAACAATTACAGATGTTTCAATACTTACCAATTATAATTGATCAAATATGGTGTTATAAACGTTAATAGATACTTTTGACTTTATAGTTTTAACAAGTATTGTTTATTAATATACATAATTTTAAAATAAAATTTGTTACGTTTATATTTTTTCTTATTATACATTTACGTGCATTACCGTTTATAAATTACATATTAGAAAATTCATCTGCGCGATTCATTTACAATCATTTATCTATACCTATCTTCATGTTGATTATAAATGTCATAGTTTGAAAAAATAACCTTAAAATGTGTGAAGTTACACAGGTTAATTTTAATGAAATTTATCCAAATATTGAAAAACATATTATAAATAGCACTTTTATTGCAATTGATTGTGAATTCAGTGGAATTTTACATAAGAAAGAATCTAAAAGAAGGTAAAAGACTGTTTTGTTAATAAAATATATGAATAGATTATAAGATGTACATGATTACATATAAACGTTTTGTACAATAAATAACTTTGTTTAATAGTTATGTAGGTATAAACATATTTCAGAACCTTTGTAATCCACATGTAGCTGTTAAATAGCACAATCGTTACACCTGGCTTATTTTATTGCTCATTTTATAACTTAAGAGCTTTGCATTCGTGCTCCATCCCTGATACTTATACATAATATATATAGTTATAATAATATAATATATTTCTCAGGTCTTGGCCTTCCAGCCTTTGGCATCAACCCTCTTGTATATAGATTTTAATTATAACTTATTTACAATATTTATTTTATTAGTAATAGAAATTTGCGGTAATTGTCTACCTATTTTTGGCTCTAAAATTTTTTTGGAAAAAGATAAAATCATGAACTCTTTGTTGAAATATTTATTATTACGGCAGATTGTTAAAAAAATATTCAAAGTCAATAAGTATAAACATTAAGTCCAGGGGCACATTTGAAATTTGACAAACCATCATTTTTTACGTTATTTTAGTAATTAAGCTTGGGTTGCCAGAAGCTCAAGATGAAAAAAGAGAACTAGTTCATTAAAAAAAAGACAAAAAGAGGGCAAATTGAAAAAATAAAAAAATTTGTTGTGGTTTACGGAAATTGATAAAATTGGTTAAATATATAAACATATTATATTTTTATTAAATAAATCTTTCTTTTTCTGATTTTAAATACTTTACATATTCAATTGTTAAACACATTTTGAAGTTATTTTTATTTTATTATACAGTTATGTTATCTATAAAACCTTGTGTCCACGATACAAGAACTTGATACTAAATTTCGGACCGAGTTATTGGATCGTGGACACTTAAGCTTAACGTACAGTTACAAATTTATTTTACTTATATTATTTAAAATAATATTTAAATTAATAAAATTAAATTGTTTTAAAATATTCCACAATAAATGTAAATAAATGTAACGAATTCACTATTTATCAAAATCCAAAAATTATAGTACATAAGTACATAATAGTACATATGACATTCAAATTGGAATTCGTCTACAATTGAATCTGTATCACCACAATTAACCACGTGAGTTTACATATTTACAAGTTTTACCAATGTTAGTAAATACACTTACAAAAATTTAAATCAAAATATGCCCAATTAAAAAAAAGAACAAAAGAGGACATTTCAATATAAAAAAAGAAAAAGAAAGATCCAAGCTAAAAAAGAGAACATGTTCTCTTTAAAAGAGACATTCTGGCAACCCTAAATTAAGCTAAACTTGCTATAGTGTTCCATGCCAACAGCGCTTAATTTAAATTATTGAAATTTTTGAAAAACCTGTAAGGACAAAAGTTGTTCCTTACATCGTCAGAAATATTGTTTGTCTAAATTTTTTTTTCATTTCACAATTTAACCCCTGAAATTAACACCCAGAATCAAAATTCAATTTTTTATACTTCACGTCTATAATTGGATCACTCTATCTCTGCTAAATTTCAAATTTTTTACATCCAATAGTTTCAGAGAAAATCGCCTGTGACAGACGGACGGATGGACACTGAAGTGATTCCATAAGTGTTCTGTTTGGCACGGAACACTAAAAATAATATTATGTATATTATAAATCTTGGTCTGTCAAACATATAATAATTTTTCTTAATAAGCGACTGACATAATTCTAAAATAAAAAATTCAAACAAATTACTTTTGAACAAATTACTTTCAAACAACTTTCCGGGTATGAATTAAATGCCTAGTAAATATTTTTATTTTAGCCTTTTTGATACTCAAGAAGAACGTTACATAAAGTCTCGACAGATAGTTGAAAATTTTATACCTATTCAAATTGGTATAACAACATTTCAATTTGAACGACAAAAGAATCGGTATAACGGAAACTGTTATACATTTTATATTTTTCCTCGTTCGGTGGGTTCTATTGATTCAAAATTTTTGTGTCAAGCTTCATCGTTCCAATTTCTGTGTGATTATAATTTTGATTTTAATAAGGTATGTTTGTTAATAAGTAAATAAATTAACAAAATAATAATATCGATTAATTTTTAGTTTGTGTATGAAGGATTACCTTATTTAAATCGACAACAAGAATCTAAAATTATTGATGAAATAAATAGTAATTCTTTATATCAATTTCTGCAGAATTCTTTATCTCATACAGATGATAAATTACTTCTTAAACTTTATTTAGAAGTTTCAACATTTTTACACTCAGCTAACGAAAATGAAATATTTACATTACCAATTGAAAAAATATATCGTTATGACTTAATATATATTCTTCAAAAAAATATAAGAAATATTCTAGATAGTAGAGTATGGACTGAATTTGATAATAATGTTGTAAGTGAAAATCATTAATTTATTATAATTTGTATTACGTAGTCGAATCAATGAAGCTCGAAAATTGCCAAAACTTCGGAACACTCAGAAACAGCACCGATGTTTAATTAATTTTTTTAAATGTTCGTTATACCATATTATTTGAAATCAGAAACATTCCAACCGTCGGACTTAATCCCCCCCCCCCCTATTTTTGAAATTTTTACAATTTACTGATTTTCTGCGAGAACTTTTTTTTTTTGGGGGTCGCTGATTAATTAAGAAATTTTCCAAAAGTTTTTTTTACATTTTTTTCTAAATTTATTGAAATGTTTGCGAGGTGTTTCATCGATTAAATTATCACAAAATGAGTTGAGTTAGACAAAAAATGTCCAGAAATTTTCCAACTTTTTTCGGAAATGAAACATTAATTTACATTAATTTTAAAACCAATTTTGTAATTATAAACAAAAAAATTGTATGACTGTTTTATTTAATATGGTAGGTAGCAAAATAGTCACTTTGGGAATTAATTTAGATAAATTTATAATTGAAAAACTGTAAGACTTAGGTCCTAACTTTGCCAGTAGGTGAATTTGTAGGTAACATTATGACGCACCAAAATAATCATAAAAAATATCACATATTGTAGGTAATTTTGGAGAAAAATGTCATCCTCATAAAAATTTTTTGATGGGCAATAACTCTGAAATGGAGACACGGCTAGCATTAACGCTAATACTGAAAAATACGATAGTTAATTACCTATGTAACTGACTCATTGTGGTTGCTCTAATTACATTACTTTGGAAGTTATGAGATAATCCTTGTTTGTAAATACTACTCTGAAGGAATTTTTTCAACATCCTATAGCTCAGAAGGTAATGAAGATAGACCCCCCTTTTCATTATATTTTTTTACTTACTATGACCCAGGGAATCAGCTCCTAAAATATCTGTACCCAAAACTGGACCATCCTGTATATAGTGTTACAGTAATAATATAAATATTACCTTCTGTATTTTGCTTCAGAGATGTCTCGTTTTAATGCCCAGGAGTAATCTGCCAGCATACTTGGGCCCTACTTGCCCTGATCTCGTTTTTCTATTATAGAAATATCCTGGTGGAATCTTTTACCGTGTTCATCGCTAACGGCGCCCAAATTTTTAGGAAAGAAGTCCAAATGAGAATGTTGGAAATGCATTTTTAAGGACTTATTACAACCCAAAGCCTTATAAATAGTTACAAGCTTCTTGATGATACTTTTATAGTGCTTTGATCGGTGATTTCCAAGAAAATTTGAGGTCACTGTCATGAAAGATTCCAAAGCTGATTTTACCAGAAGACTAAGTTTTTATTTAAATATTTCATCCTTCATCAATTGCTTGATTTGAGAACCTACAAATATGCCCAATTTATTTTCATTGTAATACGTTTTGTATCAATAAGGCAAAAGGAATTCCTAAAGGCATAGATAGAGATCTTTTTGCCCATCCAGTAAGAAGCCCCACACATGTAACACAACAGATGTAAGGAGTCTACACTTTGTCTTGTTGCCCTACAGGAAAGCCAAAATAACGTCCATATACATTTTTACTAATGGTGTGAAATTTCTACGTTGAATTTTAAAAGTAATTTCACCACAAATGTAACAAAACTTGTCAGGGTCATTTTTACACTTTCTTGACATTACTCAAGAAACACTTAACTTGGCAAACATAAAACACAATCACTTTACTGAAAAACAAAACACCCTAAATCAAAAAAGGTAAGTAAAAACGATAAACATACAAATACACAAAAACTAAACCTGATTGAAACAAAATAAATATGGTTTTATAATGAGGGTAGACAGATATTTCAGAATTAGTAAGCATCTTTCTTGTTACAAAATTTTGTTGACCAGTGTATTCAATAAATTCTATTTCTGTGTCAAAATATCAATGTTTATATTAAACAAATTATTTAAATAACTGAAAATTAACGTTTTTCAATGAAAATAAATTTTTTTGTAAATTTAATTATGAAAAAGGCGTAACTTTAGTATCCGACGTACACACAGATTTCATATTTTTGTTTGTTGGCAATACATTATTTGGATGTGCGCGCGCATATGATTTATGTTAGTAAGCAGAAAATTCCAAAAATTTGGATTTCGACTATGTTCGCTTTTATATGTCGTTTTTTTGGTATCGCACACCTTTTTTTTGTATGTGGCTGTGTAATTCATAAACAGACATACGAATTTTCGATTCAGGAAGTCTCAGTTATACACACAGTATTTTAAGACTATCTAATACCCGAAGACCGTCGAGACCGCCTTCGGCTATTATTAAGAAATTAAAATTGATAATTTAACAAATAAGTTGAATAGTTAATATGTCAGCTTGGCGCGATCCTACAGACTCCAATTAAAAAAAAAATATCTTTAGGTGTGTCACGTGTGAACATGAAATTACTAAATATACTAAAAAAAATAATGAGTTATATGTTGATAAACATAATATGTTTATCAATATAATATTATTATAATATTATTTTATTATACTATAATCTTTTAGCGGTCGCATATATTCCACCGTTTGAACACCGTGCAATCACTAACATAAATCATATGCGCGCGCACACCCAAATAATGTATTGCCAACAAACAAAAATATGAAATCTGTGTGTACGTCGGATACTAAAGTTTCGCCTGAAAAAAACACGTTTGATCAAATATTATCGAAAAAAAAACTATTTATTTATATAACTTTTTTAAGTTCGCCGGCTGGAATGTTTCTGATTTCAAATAGTATGGCATAACAAAAAAAATCATCGAAATCGGTTCTGTTTCTGAGGGTTTCGAAGTAAAAACCTTCATTGACTCGGCTAACAATGATGTTTTAATTTTAGATAAAGATACAAAAAGTCACCAAGGAAAAATACAAAGTATTATCTGGTGATAAAAGCTCCCTTGAAAATGATTTCCTCCAATCTATGCTTGGTTTTACAAAAATATTTCGATTATTGTGCGAAGTAAAAAAACCTATTGTCGGTCATAATTTATTTTTGGATTTACTCTTAATTTATAATCAGTTTGAAGAATCTCTTCCAAATCAATATAAAGATTTCAAAAAACAAATAACTAATTTATTTCCAGTGATATATGATACAAAACATATAAGTTTTAGAATGAGAGATGTTGTACCAAAAACTCATATTTGGGAAAGCAATGTTTTAGATGAACTTTATTACTATTTTGAAAATGGAAAAGGACGCCATGTTGTTTTAAATTCACCATTGATTGAATTATTAGATAAACACCCGAAGGAAGATATATTTCATAATGCAGGATTTGATTCATATTGTACTGGATATTGTCTTATTCGAATGGCACATATATTTGCTAGTAAGAAGTATGAATCTTTAGGAAGAGAATTATCAAGCGCTGAGCACATGAGAGTTTTATCTGATTTTAAAAACTGCGTGAACGTGATTCGAGGAAATGTGTCATTTATTGTATGTTGTAAATTATCATACATTTATTTTTTATTTATAATAAAGTACCCCGCAGAATCTTTATGAGAAACCGGTCTCTGTCAAACTTTGAAACGTTGGATTCTGATAGTCCTTGATGAGCAGATCTAAGTTCTAAAAACTCATGATTTGAAGATATAGCAATCTGAAGTTGGGAATCTTGCTTGTCTTTAATTTACAATAAAAGTTTTTGTAGAACATTTATTTTCGCACAACTGTTTGTATGTGTTCCCAAAGAGTTATACCGGGTGTTCCAGACCTCCCGTCCACTATGTTTTACGCCCGAACTATTGAAGATAGAGTTTTATGATAAAAAATTTACTGTTTATAAATATATCGACCCTAAAGAATTTCAGGAAAATATTTTCAACCCCCTAAAACCCTCCCTTGGGGGGTAGTTTGAGGGGTACATATTCGTTTCTCAGCAAAATCAAATGGAACGGTGTATCCAAAAGTACATAATTTTAAAGATCATAAAAAAGTAAGAAATTTTGTAAAAATTTAGAAAATAATAATATGTCGATTTGTTCCCATATTTAAGAGTTTTACTAAAAGTGCTCTAGTTTCGTTAATTATAATTGAAATTTTATTTAATTTTTTTTTTGGAAAGTAGAAATAATGATCTTTCTAATGATGTATGATTATTTGAGATTTGGATAATTTAAAGTGTCATACGCGACATATCAAAAATGCAAAACTTTAATCGGGGATAATTCAAAAAAATTTAATGGAAACACCCGGTATAATCAATTGGCACCACAAAAAAGTCAATTTTTCAATTCTTTGGCAGATGGTAGCTCTAAAATCTTAATGTTACATTAAACATTCCTACGATCTTATTATTTCAGAGATTAGATGGATCAGATCCTCTTTCAGAAAGACCGGAATGGTTATATGTTGAAACAGTCAATAACTCAAGAATAGATATATCACAGGTAAATAAACATTTATAACAATGATAATTAGCTATGGTATGCATATCATTAACCATTTAATTAGGCCCGTAAGCGAGGCGGTTTCTCCGAGAGCTGTGTGGCAAGGGACGCTGGCAAAATTCTGTCTTCAGTTTTTGGGGTATATTATTTCAGACCAAAATGATGATTTGGTATAAATAGAGTAATGAGAAAGAGTTTAACTGAGATTATCCCGCTCGAGATTAGAGCCAGGCAGGGCCGTAGCTAGAGGCTCTGGGGCTCCGGGGCAGCAAGTGATCGATGGGCCCCTTATAAAAATAATTTAAACGATTTTCATGTATGTTAGTTTTTTAATATAAATGTGAAGACTTTCAAATTTTAATTATTAATAATTTTTTTTGAAAAAACAAATAATATTTCTCATATCGAGCTGCATAAAACTTGATTGATAGTGGAGTCATATTAGCGAAATTTTTTGCACCTTGTTGAAAAAATGACCATTTTTACGGTTTTTCATGTACGTTTTTTTTTTAAAATATCTTCAATTCTATTTAGCAAAAATAAAAAGTGTATTTTCTTCGTTATTAATTTCCCTATAAAACTAAATAAAAATTTTATTACATAACCTAAAAAAAAACATTAGTGCTTTTTTTGCAACGACCAATAATATAGTAAATCGATTTTAATAAAATTTTGGGAAAAGATTATAAATATGTAAGTGACAAGTTTAAATTAAAACGACTAAAAAACACAATTACAAATAAAAATTGACTCGTTGATTCTTGTGGGCAACAAATGGTAGAGGGACATTTTTTTGTAGATTTTGTTATGTACTATGCGATGGCGCTAAAGATAATTCTATAAATGTTTTAAAAATTTAATTTTTGGGTTTTTGTTTTTGAAAAATTTTCTGTGTTGAATCAAAATGAGATAACTCAAAACTTTTGTATATCTGATTTCGTAAAAAAAAAAATACCTTTCTATGCTGGGGTCCGGGACACCGTGACGGCTGCCCCGGTGGTAGGTACGGCCCTGAAGCCAGTGCCAAAAATTGTGTGGATAATTTTTGGAGGGCTTAAATTGTAACTTGAAGGCACAGCTTTCAAATATCGATTATGATTCATTATAGAAGGGTCAAAATTTATGCTGAAATGTTTAAAATTTTGTACAGTATATTTTTGAGTAATAAAAAACGTACTTTTACTTAGATGTTTGTAAAGGGATCGAAACTTTGGAGAGTTTTTTTTCGAAAATTGTTAGGGCGTTTTTCCACACAACAGCAAAACCGATGTCGGTGCCGGTTACAATATAATCAAATCAGAGTTTTTCCACGTAGACCGGCCCGGCTAATTTGCCGGTGACTACACCGGCACCGTTAAATACTGCCGGCGTTGAACTCGACAATCGGATGCCGGGCCAAATATATACTTTCATTATGGTATTTTGATGCTTAATATTTTGTTTTTCGACCAGGGAATAAAAAATATCGGTACTCATCAGGCCCGGATTTAGAAATTTGCCGCCCCTAGGCAGTTGCGAAAATTGCCCCCCCCCCTCGAAACTAACAGTTTAAGTCATAGATTTCAAAATATAAAACTCAGGATCTTTTTTTTTGGTTGCGTCAGTTTCAAATTTTATAAATTAAATTTTTATAAAGTTACATTAGGAAACATAAAAACTGAAGACCTTTTTTTTTTTAGTCATACTTGAGTTACATGTATAGAGAAATTATTGCTTATGGGTTGAAATTTTTACGTCTCGATTTTCGAATGGCAAACTCATCGATAATGGAATCAAAATCAAATTCAATTCCCACGAATATAACAAGTTTTCAAAGTCTCCACCAAAATTTTCCGCCCTTCAATTCTTGCCACCCTAGGCAGCTGCCTACTCTGCCTGCATGGTAAATTCGGGCCTGGTACTCATTGGCAAATTTGGTGTCATCTGCTCAAAGTTTCGCGAATAGAGTATAGAAACTTCCTTCCAAGTACCTTACAGTCAACAGAGGATGTACTCAATACTGCCTCTTTATATTTGCAATTTCTGAGATATAACAATCCAAGAAGGTAACGCTTGTTGAACACTGCAGAAATTTTTCTATCGCCACAGCTAGAACTCAACTGCATGCCGATGCCGATTGAGAAGAGCCATTGGCAGATGCCGGTGCCGGTTTTGCCGGTGTGTGGAAAACTCCCTTAAAGTAATCAATTTTATTTTAGCGTAACAAATTAGTAACAATTAAGTACACTCTCCGCTTGATATACCGTCGTTCGATATATAATATCAACGGGTTTTTGGTACCTATAAATCAATTACTGTTTTTGGACCACGAGTCCAAGACTATTTGACGCTGGTCTAAAAATGCCAAAATTTGAATAAAAAATCAATTCAGTTTTTAATTTCAGGTAACCAGTGTATTTGGAAAACATGGTTCAATAGATATCAAACCGTTATCACATAACAGTGTTATTATTGCTGTTTCAAATCATAAAATGTAAATATTTTCAAACAAATTTCATAATGGACAGTAAAATGGGTTTCATAATTATTTTCCCTGAAGATTGAAAACCTACATTAAAGGGGAAAGCCACTACGATGGATCAAAAAATTGTCAATGTTTAAGAATTTTTTCACAGGTATAAATAATTATTTTAGGATCAGCTAGAAAACATTTTATTAAGTGACAACCAAAAAAAAAATTTTCTCTAGTTCCATCGAAATTTCGGGATGGGTTACCGGAAAAAAATATTTTTTTTTTTATCAATATCAATATGATGGTCGTGCGTAACCGTTTTTGACGTGAATAACGTTTAATATTTTACGATAGATACTGGGTGGGCATTTCAGAAACTTGATGTAACGCGCTGAAATCAATTTGCGCGCTAGCGAAAATTTATAATCAGTATATCTCGACACTCAGAGCAGCTACCAAGCGGGTTTTTGTCTCAAATTATAGATCTCGATTAGATCTACGTGATACAAATACAAATCAAAACATTTAACCAGTTTTTATGGATGAAAAACTTCATATTATAAAAAAAATAACAAAAAAAAAATTCATATTTCCACGATTTCGTTTGTAAATATTAATTAATTAAATTGAAACAAAAATAACACTATATAAGAATATACAGGGTGGGGCATTTAGAGTGTTACAGTTGATTATCTCAGAACCATCGCATATTTAAAAAAAATGTTTCAACCAAAAAATGTTTGGTTGTAAGGGGGTAATCGAATAGTAATATTTACTTGCTATTTTAACGTGGCCTTCCAGGATATTTGAAGGTCAACATCATTTTTTTAAATAGGAACCTATAGTTTTTATTTAGTAATCTTATTTTACGTGAAAAAATACGAATCTTTCATTGAAAACTTTTTTTTGAACAACCCAAGCTTTCCAAGGTATCTAACAAAATAATTCGAGATTTTGAATTTTCAAGAATTTTTTACTCAGAAACCATAAACTTTAGAAAAAAAGTACAAGATCCAAAAAATGTTTATTTTGGTCTAATGAAAATTGGAGAATTATTCTAGATTTTTTTTAACATTTCGTACTTTTTTTTTTGTTTTTGCTAAAATAAAATAAATAGAAAAAGTTTTTAAAATTTTTTAAATAATTATCCACGCTTTATTAGACCAAAATAAATATTTTGTGTATCCTGTACTTTTTTTCTAAAGCTTATGGTTTCTGAGTAAAAAATTCTTGAAAATTCAAAATCTCGAATTATTTTGTTAGATACCTTGGAAAGCTTGGGTTGTTCAAAAAAAGTTTTCAATGAAAGATTCGTGTTTTTTCACGTAGAATAAGATTACTAAATAAAAACTATAGGTTCCTATTTAAAAAAATGAAGTTGGACTTCAAATATCCTTGAAGACCACGTTAAAATAGCAAATAAATATTACTATTCGATTACCCCCTTACAACCAAACATTTTTTGGTTGAAACATTTTTTTCAAATATGCGATGGTTCTGAGATAATCAACTGTAACACTTAATTAAATGCCCCACCCTGTATTCTTTGAATTTTCAAAATCTCAAAATTATTTTGTTAAATATGTTGTAAAGTTTAAGTTGTTCAGAAAAAGTTTTCAAATAACCTTAAAGGCTACGCTGACAAATAAATATTACTATTTGATTACCCCCTCTAAACCAAACATTTTTTGGTTGAAATATTTTTTTCAAATATTCGTTGGTTCTGAGATAAAAATCTGTAACACTTTAAATTCCCCACCCTCACCCTGTATTGTTGTCTTCAAAAACACTTTTATCTTACTAACTAAAGACGGGGGGCATTGAACTTGTTGGTATAAACAGCAAAAAACAGAAATCGTTTTCAAAAGTTGCTAATTTTACCGACACGAGTAGAAAAAAGGGTTTTTTCAACGTAGTCTATTTGAATCCATCCATTTTACTGCCCATTGATTAATTTCTCAACAAAATATTTTATATTTTAAAATATTTCTATATTTTAGGGCAAGAGATATTTTAAAAAAGAAACGCATTGCCGGCTACAAAATATCGAAGTACAATATTTTACGACATTATCCAATTTCAAAGGTTGTTTTTTGGTAAGCCATTATCATATAAAATGTTTAGTATTAATAAAAAAAATTACTGTACTCGTGTAGACAAACTACATGATTTTACATTCACACTTTGAAATTTTGCGATTCCTACAAAGGCTATAGCCGGGTAAGCATGCAAAACATGCCTTTACATGGATTTGGCTGATTATTTTTTTGGAAGTCACATTCTATTAAACATTCAACCTGACCAAATATTAGCTTCCAAAAATTAATAGTTTTCGAAAAAAAATTTTTTTTTGATTTTCAAAAAAAAATTTTTTTTTGATAATCTGTCAGTCGAATTTGATGGTGCTTGAAATATATTATAGAGGTACTTATGACTCATCAGAGGTAATTTTATTATGATCCTCTGTACATAATAAACCAGAAAAAAAATTAATAAAATTTTAAAAATCAAAAAAGACCATGTTGTCTTCGGAGGGCAATCACAATTTTTTTATATATTATACCTTGTATGAACCCAAACAACATATCAAAATCCCAAATTGATACAAAGGGTATAACATACTCGTATAAATTCGCATGCGGTCGTATCGGAGTGGCGCGAGCGTGGCGCGGGCGAGTGCAAGTGTCTTAATACTTTTAAAATATCTCTAATTTGTTGCTAAACAGGACTGGGCTAACCCAGAGGCATATCGAAAATTTGACGGGGCCCATAGTCTGACAAAAACAAAATATAGAGACCGTAGCCGGGAATATATGGGAACTGCTCCATTGAATTAATTTTACAATTTTTTTCTCATAGGTTGCTTTTTAAGTAACAAAAAATCGCCCCAAATTGCTTATAAATGTTTATAATCGACTTTAGTAGTAACAAATCACATTTCCGCTGTGAACTAGCGAATCTTCTTCCATTAAAAACTATAGACAAGATTTATTTATTTTTTCTAAAAATGATCTGAGCAAAAATGAATATATTAAAGCACAGACATTTAGGGCGATTTAATTTTACTTAAAAAGCAGCCTATGAGAAAAAAATTGTACAATTAATTCAATGGAGCAGTTCCCATATATTCCCGGCTACGGTCTCTATATTTTGTTTTTGTCAGACTATGGGCCCTGTCAAATTTTCGATATGCCTCTTGGTTAGCCCAGTCCTGTTTAGCAACAAATTAGAGATATTTTAAAAGTATTAAGACACTTGCACTCGCCCGCGCCACGCTCGCGCCACTCCGATACGACCGCATGCGAATTTATACGAGTATGTTATACCCTTTGTATCAATTTGGGATTTTGATATGTTGTTTGGGTACATACAAGGTATAATATATAAAAAAATTGTGATTGCCCTCCGAAGACAACATGGTCTTTTTTGATTTTTAAAATTTTATTAATTTTTTTTTCTGGTTTATTATGTACAGAGGATCATAATAAAATTACCTCTGATGAGTCATAAGTACCTCTATAATATATTTCAAGCACCATCAAATTCGACTGACAGATTATCAAAAAAAAAATTTTTTTTGAAAATCAAAAAAATTTTTTTTTTCGAAAACTATAAATTTTTGGAAGCTAATATTTGGTCAGGTTGAAAGTTTAATAGAATGTGACTTCCAAAAAAATAATCAGCCAAATCCATGTAAAGGCATGTTTTGCATGCTTACCCGGCTACAGCCTTTGCTACTCTAATGTCCGGTATTATAGAGGACCTAACAAAATTTGCTAGCTAGCAATTACATTCAAATGGAGTAAAAACATTCAAAAGAAATAGATTTTTTATGTATCATTTTGTTTATTTAATTTCTAGATTTTTACATTGTTAAAATTTGTAACTTCTAGCGAATTATTTTATGGATTGTAAAAAAGTTTTTATAAAACATGTTAAGATTTTAAAAATCTTTAAATAACTCTTTAAAGGCTGGATTTACATAGTTTATAAAATGTGTTTAGAATTGAAGGGTGTTCCATTTGAAAATTTTGAAAAAAATTGGGTTCAGAGTTTTGATACACCCTGTATAAAGAATACAACTTTATAAATGTTTGATGTAATATTGCAATAATAGAGCATATATCAAAAACTATTTTTAGCAGACAATAATTTTTTTTTGTTGTAATAGAAAATTACAAGATGTTAAAAATATTTAAATTTTCTTACGAAAATGGTCATAATAATAAATAATCCCACATATGCTTGTATCAAAATATCCAAAAAATAAATGCTTTTAGATTATGAATTAAAACAATATACTTTGTATTTAAAAAAATATAATTTTTATTTGTAACGCACTTATGGGACACCTATATAAATGTAGCTATTTTAAAAATTTGCTGCTTGTGTATTCATTCTGACATTTTTGATATTTAAAGTTTTCTTCCATTTGTTATAATAAATGAAATATTGAACTTTGACACAGTCTTGGGACACCCTGTATGTATAATAGTATAGTAGATATTAATTTTGTTTTAATTATTTTTAGGAGTGGATTGATTTTATCTGGTGGAATTGTGAGTGTATTTGTACATAAATATTTTTTTTCAAATTAAGTTACTTTATTTTTTGATGTACTTATTACTACCTATTGTATACGTATAATAAATCTGAATATTTTGATTATTATTTGTTTTTATTTTTACAAAGTTTTTATTAGCTTGACCTGTAACATTGTAAAATTTTACAACTCACTTTTTGTCCGATGACCAAGGTATATAAAGACAAGGTAGTCTCAACAATTCCTTGACCAATCAGCGTTGGCGCGGGAATTGACGTCACCTGGGGATCTATTCAAATGTCATAAATTTTTAATAGAATATTAATTACAAAAAATTCCTTTATTTATTCTTGTTTTCGTATTTTTTGATATTTTAACAACACATACAATCAAATTAGTACAAATTCGACATAGAAAATCATAAAGTGCTGTCAGAATCATATAACGTATTGCCAACTTAAGAATAGTAAAAATGATGCTTCCTGAATTGACAGCTTTTTTATGATTTGACAGCTTTTTTATGATTTTACAATGTCGATAAATCTTTGTAAGGGAATATTTTACAACAAACGTTGTAGACCCATGTTATAGGAAATTTAATGCTCTACAAAAAAGATTCTATAAAATTTTCACGTAAAATGTGTAGTTCTTGAGATATCTTGAAAAAATAAATATTTTGGAATGTCACCCCTCCCCCTTACATACGATTTTGATGATTTTGAAATGGGACCGTCCTCAAACCAGACTCAACCATCCGACCAAATTTCAATAATAACGGTTCAGTGGTTCATGAGTTATGCGTGTGACAAGGATTCAGGGGACAGACGGACGGACGGACGGACACACGGACACACGGACAGACAGAACGAAAAGTGTTTGTCTTGACGTGAAACGGATAAATCAATTTAAAATTTTGAAATCGGAGAACATTTTTTTTGTCTCAATCTGAAACGATCACATAGCTTCTCGTATCTTCGATATTGCGAGGAAGCAAAAATCAACCTTTATAAAGTAGTTGCAATTTTTGTTGCTCACCTCCCCGACTATAATATGATCCGTATGAGAACCATGTATGTGTGATGGGATTTGGCTCGTTTTCGGTTGCAACCTAAAACGAACCGAACCGAATGGAACCTCATATGTGTGAAAACAGGCCTAACGCGTCGTCTATTATACCGGGTGTTTTTTTAAGTCTTTCCAGTGGTTTATTTTCTAAATAACGAATTTTCAGAGAAAATGTTTCACACAAAAGTTTCATGGCTTCGAGGAGGCTCAATACTGACAATATGGGTTCACCTTGAAAAGGTCACCTTGATGGGTTTTCGGGTTCAACTTTTCTTTTTCAAATCTAAACTTATATTTTTTATTGCAGATTCGTAATTTACGAGAAAAAATAAGCAACTTTTACCTGAAACATTTTTTCTGAAAATGTGCATTTTTTATGATATGAACCAAAGCAAAAATAAGTTTCTGAATATTCAATAATTTTTTACTCGAAAACTATTAATTTTCAAAAATAATCATAAGAGGTAAAAAGTGCTTAGATTTAGGCAATTAGTGGAGTCATATAACCGAATTTTTTTTTTTAATAAAACAATCTCTCCCTACAGCGATTTTATGATTTTAAAATGTTCTAGGGATCAAGAGAAGTTCATAACTGAGTTTGTGGATTAATCCGTTTTCCGCGCGGTACTTTTTTCACGACTTTTCCGGAAATTCATCAATTTTTCCTGTTTGCGGTTCGATTTTTCGCGAATATCTCCGCTTCTACTTGATCAATATCGACCAAAAAAAATAGGGTTACTCATAAGGAACCCCTCTATCGATCTGTGGGAGGCGGAATACTATAACTTAATTTCTAACCTCAAAAAAAATTACAAACTGCGCATATAACAGATTTTTCATTTTTTCTCAATTACTTTGCAACAAGTATGAATATTTTGATGAAAATAAGGAAATATGTACCTTTTATGATCCTTAATAAATCTACCAAGTTTGATTTCAAAATATTCAAAATTGCCGCTAAAATTTATATTTAAAAAAAAAAAATTGATTGGCACGCCATCTTTGGGCAAACCATCGTAGAACAATTTTTTTTATCTCAAATTGTAGGGTATTTTATGCCCTTTTAAATGATGTATATATACTTACCCATACATTCTAAAACAAAAAAGTTATTAAGATTTTTCTGAACTGATTTTTGCTTTTTCAGATTGTTGCCGTAAATACATTTTTCCCGCTGAACTATCATTATTGTTCAAAACAAATTACAAAATTTAAAATCTAGTTAAAAGATGAGTGTTTGAAACAAATTTAACATATTTTTACTATATTAATTAGTAGGTCGCCCCAAAAATTCGGAAATTTTAAAATTTCACCCGTACAAATTAATCAGTTTTTGTTGAGATAAAAAAAAAGATGGCGTGCCAATCAATTTTTTTTTGAAAATATAAATTTAAGCGGCAATTTTGAATATTTTGAAATCAAACTTGGTAGATTTATTAAGGATCATAAAAGGTACATATTTCCTTATTTTCATCAAAATATTCATACTTGTTGCAAAGTAATTGAGAAAACATGAAAAATCTGTTATATGCGCAGTTTGTAATTTTTTTTGAGGTTAGAAATTAAGTTATAGTATTCCGCCTCCCACAGATCGATAGAGGGGTTCCTTATGAGTAACCTTATTTTTTTTGGTCGATATTGATCAAGTAGAAGCGGAGATATTCGCGAAAAATCGAACCGCAAAAAGGAAAAATCGATGAATTTCCGGAAAAGTCATGAAAAAAGTACCACGCGGAAAACGGATTAATCCACAAACTCAGTTATGAACTTCTCTTGATCCCTAGAACATTTTAAAATCATAAAATCGCTGTAGGGAGAGATTGTTTTATTAAAAAAAAAAATTCGGTTATATGACTCCACTATTAGGTTAATTAATTAATCACGTCTTTTTTAAATATTTTGACAAACAATTGGATGATTTTTGACACATGTTAACAGTTGAATAAAAATCTGAAAAAATTCAAAATGTAGCTTTTAATTAGTACTTTAACTGAAAATTATAACGAACACTGTCAAAATTATTTTGGACCCATTCCCATTTACTGATAATTGTACTCAATTTTTTTTCACTTATCCCATTGAGTGGGGTATCTTTAGATATATTTCCTAAAATGCAACAAAAAATGTTTTATGACCTTTTGATTTTAACCCTTTAGTCACGATATATTTGCATTTAAAGTCGTTATCAGAGCGTCCCCTCCCCCCTTCTACTTTCTAAACTATCGATGCAAAAAATCTAAAAAAAAATCCAGAATGTAGCTTTTAGTTAGTACTTTCAATGAAAATTATAACGAACACTGTAGCTAGAATAGTTTATACATAAAAAAATTGAAATAACTCTTATTTATAAATCGTAATGATTACGGAAACATATCATGTGCGTGCCCAACACACACTTGGTCGTTTTATTCTTTAAATGCTTATAATGGAATAACGGGGTATGATAAAAAATTTTGAGTTTATTATTCAAAAACTAGAAAGTATCAGCTTCAAAAAATGTCCTGGCTCATTAAAATTGAATCATTTTTCGCAGAGATACGGTAGTTTAAAAAAATTTCCATTTCTTGTCTTTCAACGCTAAAAAAGATG
Organism: Sialis fuliginosa; assembly: GCA_961205875.1. NCBI lineage: Eukaryota > Metazoa > Arthropoda > Insecta > Megaloptera > Sialidae > Sialis > Sialis fuliginosa. The sequence goes on from OY540811.1 coordinate 35,382,043, forward strand.
GAAAAAATATCTTTTAGTTAAATCAAAAATATGACAGCTGTGAACACGAAGAAAAAAAATCGCAGCAATTTGTAATTTTGGGTAACTTTTTGGGACACTATTAAATAAAAAAAAAACACTTTTACATTTAATTTTTTTTTAAATTGACAAAATGGCGGCCAGATAACTAAAAAAATTCGGGCAAGACATACACGAGTGTATGCCATAAGGGTTCCGAAGTACGTACTACGTGGAATGTTTGGAACCACTTACCGGTGCATTTTTGGCGAAACTTTAGTATCCGACGTACACACAGATTTCATATTTTTGTTTGTTGGCAATACATTATTTGGGTGTGCGCGCGCATATGATTTATGTTAGTGGTAGAAACGGTGTTCAAACGGTGGAATATATGCGACCGCTAAAAGATTATAGTATAATAAAATAATATTATAATTATATTATATTAATAAATATATTATGTTTATCAACATAATTATAACTGATTATTTTAAAAAAATGGTGTGAGCTATATTTAAAAAAAAATGGAGTCTGTAGGATCGCGCCAAGCTGACATATTAACTATTCAACTTATTTGTTAAATTATCAATTTTAATTTCTTAATAACAGCCGAAGGCAGTTTCGACGGTCTTCGGGCATTAGATAGTCTTAAAGATAATGGTGTAAGCTATATTTAAAAAAAATTGGAATCTGTAGGATCGCGCCAAGCTGACATATTACTATTCAACTTATTTGTTAAATTATTAATTTTAATTTGTTAATAATAGCCGAAGGCGGTCTCGACGGTCTTCGGGCATTAGATAGTCTTAAAATACTGTGTGTATAACTGAGACTCCCTGAATCGAAAATTCGTATGTCTGTTTATGAATTACACAGCCACATACAAAAAAAAGGTGTGTGATACCAAACAAACGACATATAAAAGCGAATATAGTCGAAATCCAAATTTTTGGAATTTTCTGCTTACTAGTTTTTTTTTATTTGAGCTTGACTTTTGGGTTTAGCCAACTTGGAAAAATTCATATATTCCACCGTTTGAACACCATTTCTATCACTAACATAAATCATATGCGCGCGCACACCCAAATAATGTATTGCCAACAAATAAAAATATGAAATCTGTGTGTACGTCGGATACTAAAGTTTCGCCACCAATTTTTTTTCAGATTTTTTGAGCCAGTAGTTACCGAGCTAGAGGTAGGGTGGAGAAAATAAAATACTGCTTTTAGCTCCCTGCAGGCGACATTTTTTAGTTAGAAAAAAAATAAAAAATATGGTCAAATTCTACTAATTGAGATGTATATTTTGACATACCACATGCCTAGATATGAAAAAAAAATTCTATTACACCCCTCTCTATTATTCCAAAATTTAAAATTATATTATTGACTTTAGTATTTGTCGTTGGTAGTCCCATCAAAACCTTGTTACCAAATTTTTTTCAGATTTTTTGAGCCGGTAGTTACAGAGTTAGAGGGGGGGGGGACAAAATTAAATACTGCTTTTAGCCCCCTACAGGCTCCATTTTTGAGATAGAAAAAAAATAAAAAATATGGTCAAATTCTACTAATTGGTATACAATTTTTTTGTTTTTTTTTTTGGATTTGCTTTACAGCCCCCTACAGGCACCATTTTTGATTTAGAAAAAAAATAGAAAAAGGTTCAAATTCCGCTTGTTTGGTTATACATTTAATGTGCCACATGCCTTTTTTAAATTAATTAATAGGGTTTCTTCGGAATCCTAAAAATAAGAAAATATCGTTTTTTTACATGTTTTAAAAATGAAAATCATGGGAGGAATAATTTTTTTTACAAAATCGTATGATCATCATCAGTGTTCTCTTTAAAAAGAGAACACTTTCAGCTTTCTAATGATATCAAGCCGATTATTGTGCTGTGTTATAATTATTTCAGGATATAGAGGAGTTTAAATTTAAAAGTGTTATTTTAACTTGGCTATGATTTAAACGGGCGGTAATATATTACAGTTTTGGTCAGTATTAAAATAAAAATGGTAAGTTCAATAACATATTGGGTGATAAAATGTGAGCAGTAAAAAAATGGAAACGAGCGGTAATATATTATGAAATGGGTAGTTGAATAAATACTTTGGGAAGTAAAATAAATGATTGGGCAGTAACACGAGAGCAGTAACTAAATCAGAATTGGTCAGTTAGAAATATTGAGGTAAGCGGTAACCATTTTTTCTGAGATGGCAATTCGGGACACTTTTTCGGGGAATGGGGGGTTGGGGGATCCTGTTAGTTTTTTTGTGAAGGGGGAGGTAAATTTCTTTTAAAATTATTTATTTATATTAACTTAAATTTTGAAATTTTAAAATGTTCAAAACAAATTTTTGTTTAAAAAGAATAAATTTATTGTTGCACATTCATAATAATACTCGATTTTTATTTATAATTAAAAGGTCGGGATTTTTAGGAGGAGGGGGGATTATGGGGGCTATTAACATAAAATATATAATATATATTTTACATTTATATTATATTGTGTAACCATTTGGTCTCTTGTTTGTTACAACACAAGAAGAGGGGCAAGATAATATATTTGTAAAATATATATTATATGTGATTCGGCCCAATAAAAACAATTGCCCCCTCTCCCCAAAAAATATCTTGGTTATGCCAGTGCAGTGGGGGATCAGGTCCCTTTACCCCCTACTGGTTACACCGATACGCCCGCGCCTCACTGTCACGTAAGTCCGTTCTTTTTAACAAACGCGTGCCGCTTTTTTCAACCAAAAGTCAACTTGACTTTTACCGAACTGCCGAACTATTTATCTAACTGCCGAACTATTTATTTAACTGTCCAATTTAATTATTTTACCGCTCAAATAATTACACAGGTTTACAAAAAAAAAAAGTTTATGAATATTTGACGAGACCATTGTATCCTTATGTATTTTGACGTGCTGAATCCGAATCTGAGGTCCGTTGACCTTGGTTAGCTCAGTTTCAAGGTCATTTCGAGGTCACATTTTTAAAAATCGTTAAAAGATTCTGGTAAAAGGTGATATATAGGTTTTTCTGGTCGCTGATTTTGAATTTGACGTCCGTTCACCTCTACGAGGTCAGGTTAAAGGTCATTTCAAGGTCAAAGTGGGAAAAATCGCTCAAAATTTCTGACAAAACAGTACATATAGGTTTTTGGGGTCGCTGAATTAAAATTTGAGGTACGTAGACCCCTACAATGTCAATTTCAAGGTCATTTTAAGGTCAAATTTTTATTTTTTAAAATCGCTAAATGAATCTGGTAAAAGGTTTCTTTGGTCGCTGATTCTGAATTTGACATCCGTTGACCTCTACGAGGTCAGGTTCAAGGTCAAAGTGGGAAAAATCGCTCGAAAATTCGGACAAAACAGTACATATAGGTTTGAACCTGACCTCGTAGAGGTCAACTGACGTCAAATTCAGAATCAACGACCCGAGAAACCTATTATCACTTTTTACCAGATTCTTTTAGCGATTTTTAAAAATTTGACCTTGAAATGACCTTGAAACTGACATTGCAGAGGTCTACGGACCTCAAATTATAATTCAGCGACCTTAGAAATCTATATGTACTGTTTTGTCAGAATTTTCGAGCGATTTTTCCCACTTTGACCTTGGATTGACCATGAACTTGACCTCATAGAGGTCAACGGACGTCAAATTCAGAATCAGCGACCAGAGAAACCTATATACACCTTTTACCAGATTCATTTAGCGATTTTAAAAAATAAAAATTTGACCTTAATTTGACCTTGAAACTGACATTGTAGGGTTCTACGGGCCTCAAATTTTAGTTCAGCGACCCCAAAAACCTATATGTACTGTTTTGTCAGAATTTTCGAGCGATTTTTCCCACTTTGACCTTGAAATGACCTTTAAACTGACCTCGAAGAGGTCAACGGGCGTCAAATTCAGAATCAGCGACCAGAAAAACCTATATATCACCTTTTATCAGAATCATTTAGCGATTTTTAAAAATTTGACCTCGAAATGACCTTGAAACTGAGCTAACCAAGGTAAACGGACCTCAGATTCGGATTCAGGACGTCAAAATACATAAGGATACAATGGTCTCGTCAAATATTCATAAACTTTTTTTTTTTTGTAAACCTGTGTTATTGTACTGGCCATTTATTTAATCTACAACTCGAGTAGGTTTTTAACTGCCGCTGGAAGATTAAATATCTTACCAAAATCTTGTATATTACTTGCTACATTTTACTGTCACAATTGATTTAATTACCGCAAAAAAAGTTTAATACTGCCCAAATGAATTATTAACTGCCCAATGTAACCGCTCGAATATTTAAAAAAACTGCTAAAATAAAATACTTCCCTTTTAACATTGACTGTGGAAAACGCGGTCAAAAAAAAACATACGGGGATAAAAAAATCGCATTTTTAAGAACAAGCTTTCTGAAAAAATGTAACCCGTCCGCCATTTTTTCAAGATGACGGCACACAGTGGCAAATCGGTGTTTTGTTTGGACAAACGTTTGCTCAACCTTCAGTTTAAGTGCAAAAAATCTGAAAAAAATTGTAATATACTACCTTACTAATCTAACTAACAAAAAATTTCTGAAAAAAATCCTGAATTTTTTTTTTTTTTTAATTTCTTAATTTAGTTGCAAAAAAATCTGAATAAATATAGTACATATATGTCTGACTTAATCCCTAAAAGATATAACAAACAATATCTGAAAAAAAATCTGAAAAAATCCTGAAAACCCCCTGAAATTTTAAAATAATTTTTTAAATCTTTTTGTTCAGTTATATTAAGAATCAGAAAAATACGGAAGACGTCTTATTAACTTTCTAATATAACTAACAAAAGATCCTAAAAAAAAATTAATTATTTAACGTAAATTATTTATTCAGTACCTATATAAAAAGTTTACAAAATAATACAATATAAAATTATTATTGGTTTATATAATACTACATATAACAAGAATAATTATAATTGGCTTTTTTTTTAATTTGTATTTTTCAATCTTCTTCAGAATCTGAATTCTGGTGGTGTACCAATAATCTTTCAGCTTCTGACGATATATTTGAATATTTTTTAGGTCGTATTGTTCTAAACTGTGTGATTTGTGGATCTGAAGACACAAGTAAATAATGCATAATATCTGTGCAATTTTTAATTCTTGAAGTTTTTCGTGTATTAAATTGTCTAATTCGTTTAAAATCTTTGTTCCCAGCTTCTAGAGCTTCTTCAGAAAGCTGACCAATGGGAACCATTGCAGCACAAATTATACAGGAGCCACGTATTAATACTTTGTGTACACTAGCTGGCATATACTGCCAATCATAAAGTTCAACATACAATTTAACAGTTTTTCTGCACAGTAAAAAATTTTGTGTAAAATTAACACAATCCTAGTGTTAGAATCCGTCGACACAATTTTAGTGTTAATTTTCAACACAAAAAATAGTGTTGAATTTTTAACACAAATATTGTGTCAAAATTAACATTAATTTTGTGTCGACTGTATCTAACACTAGAATTGTGTTGATTTTACACAAAATAAGTGTTAACTCATTTATTATTTGAGTTTGAATATAAAGGTTAGGGAATTAAAATCAATAAATTTTTTGATATTTTTTTTTATGAATTTGTTAAATTAACAGAGAAATTGTTCAAAGTCTGTAATTTTTAATAACTATTATAAATTGTATCGTTAAATAACAATTTATGTAGCAAATTTCTTATAAGAAAGTGAGGTTAGTTGAGCATTTTATATGATTATAAATACAGTAAACTTTTACTTACTTTAATTAATATCAATTTTACTTTTTTTTATTCAGAACAATCTGGTTTTTTTTTATCAAATATATTTGAATAAACTTTTTTTCATAAAATTGAACACTATAATTTATGGTATCCGGCGAGATTTTCGAAACACAATTTTTCGAATCACAATTTTTCGAATCACAATTCTTCGAATCACAATTTTTCGAAACACAATTTTTCGAAACACAATTTTTCGAATCACAATTTTTCGAATCACAATTCTTCGAATGCACAATTTTTCGAATGAACAATTTTTCGAAAAATTTAAGTTTTATTGTTGAAATTTTATTTAGTTAATAAAATATTAAGTAAAGTAATATTTGGACATTTTACGAAATATATTTAAGTTGTATTTGCATGTTTTTTGAAAGTTGGTTTATTAATAAATTCCATTTAAGCGATCTTTTTTTGTTTTTTAAATCCCAATAAATGTTCTTTTTGACGCGTATGTTATTATTAACATTAAACAAAATTAGTTTATTGATGAGAGGATTAGCCAGCTCTCTCACAAACTGCATATGTACTAAAATATGCATGTATGTACCTAAATAAATTACATGGTTTTTTGTTTATTAAATACTAACTGCTACCCGCGGATTCGCTCGCGTGTATTTCGAAACCCCCATCCCCATGGTATTTTTTCCGCCGGATCGAATGAAACTAATTATAACCCTTCATATGTGACAGGGGGTAAAATATTAAGTTTATCTTATTTTTAGTTTTCTTTCATTATACAAAATCGTACATATCTCGGCTCCTATGCGAGATAGAGGGTTGTTTTTACCCTTAAAACCCCCGCCTTCGTGGTATTTTTCCCGCCGGATCGAATAAAACCACTTACAACCCTTCATATGTAACGGGGGGTAAAATATTAATTACTAAAAAAAATTAAAAATTTTCCTCCCCCTTGCAATTCCTTAGGAGTTGAATTTTCGAGATTCGAAATAGCCTTTATCCGTCCTCGGGATGTAAGCCATCTCACTGCCAAATTTCATCAAAATCGGTAAAGTAGTTTAGTCGTGAACAGGTAACAAATAGACAGACTGAGAGATACACTTTCGCATTTATAATATTAGTCGCGACTCCTATGTAAGATAAGGGGTTGTTTTATCCCCCTAATAATCCCTCTTCCGTAGTATTTTTCCCGCCAGATCGAATGTAATCAATTACAACTCTTCATATGTGACAGGGGGTAAAATATTAAATTTATCTTATTTTTAGTTTTCTTTCATTATACAAAATCGTAAATATCTCGGCTCCTATGCGAGATAGGGTTGTTTTCCCCCTAAAACCCTAGCCCCCGTGGCATTTTTCCCGCCGGATCGAAAAAACTACTTACAACTCTTCATATGTTTCGGGGGGTATAATATTAATTACTAAAAAAAAATTAAATTTTTCCACCCCCTTGCAATTTCTTAGGGGTTGAATTTTTAAGATACGAAATAGCCTATGTCCGTCCTCGGGATGCAAGCTATCTCACTGCCAAATTTCATCAGATCGGTTCAGCGGTTTAGCCATGAAAAGGTAACAAACAGACAGACAAATACACTTTCGCATTTATAATATTAATATGGATATCGTAAAATGTCAAAATATTACTTTACTTAATATTTTATTAACTAAATAAAATTTCAACAATAAAACTTAAATTTTTCGAAAAATTGTTCATTCGAAGAATTGTGATTCGAAAAATTGTGATTCGAAAAATTGTGTTTCGAAAAATTGTGATTCGAAGAATTGTGATTCGAAAAATTGTGATTCGAAAAATTGTGTTTCGAAAAATTTACACCAAACCATAATTTATACGCCCGAGTGGTTAAGTAGCTGTCCGGTAAAACAATGCGTTTGGCGCGTAAACTGAAGAAAGGACGCGCCAACAACACAAACTTAGTGTTAATATTTCCCGCTTGACACTAATTTTGTGTCATTTTATCTAGTAACACACAAAAAGTGTTAATATCGTGAAAACAACACTGTTTTCATGTTAAAATTCAGGTAACACAAAAAAAGTGTCAAATTAACACACAAAAATCAACACACAATTTTTCAACACAGATCGTTTTTGACGCAAATACACAATATTTTTTACTGTGTGGTGACCTGTGGTGTACTGTTTGAATAAATCGCAGTTTATTTCACGTCCACATGCCATGACTTGCAGGATATTTGAAAATCTTCTTATTAATCTCTCATCAATACCTGTTACTCAACTGGTTATCTCAGGATATTAAAAAAAATCGTCTTGCCGTATTAGCATCGTTGGATGTTCCAGAACCTTGTTTAACAACATTACGGTTATTTGAAGTCCTTTTTAAAATTATTCTGAATTACTTGCTTCTGTATCAGCTTTTTTTCTCTATCTTCTTTGGTTGCTCGACTCTTTTTAAAGGGGAGATTGTATGCAATATGAAGGATACACTCCATAAATCTAATCCAACAATGCAACGTAGAAAGTCCAAATTGATATGCTTATTCATTGCATTCTTTGAAATCAAGAGCATCTAAATTATTCATGGTCTTTGGAGTTGCTTTACAAATGTTGCAAGTAGCAGCCGATTTATTCCCGGTTAGTGCATTGCAAACTTTTCCGTCAATCATGGTTAATTGTAACTTGTGTTTAATATTAAATGATGCACTGCCAATTGATACTACTGTTACTTCTAAATCTTTTATCTGACTGACAATGTCATCTGCCTCATTAACTGTTTCCTCCGAAGTTTTAGTTTTAAACTCAAATTTTAAAGGCCTGCAGTATCGTGTTGAATATGGTCTCAGATTTTTCAATGTGCCTGAAGAAATGTGTAAAGCTATTATATATATAGCTAGTATAAAGAGGCTGGCATCCGTACCATTATATGTAAAGTTCTGTTTATATTGACTTTGCCCTGAAGATCTATCCATACCCCATTTGCTTTATAGAACTAATTCCTTTCCTTCGTATTGTTGAAGTTCATTTATTGATTTCGTAGAAAGAATTTTAGTTACCGTATGATCCAAAAGAGATTACAGTTTAACACTAGCACCTTTTTCTGAAACAATAATATTTTGAGGGTAACATCTTTCCTTTTCCTGTTGCAAGTTTTTATATGATGGAAATATCTCGATGGCCAATTTATGGTCGAACTTCTGAACATATTTTCTTAACTTTCCATATTTTTCAACAGTTAGTTTTAAATCAATAAATAAAGCCAAAGCTGCTTTAACTCCTAAATCAGTCTCGTGGGGACTGCTATAATCTGATCCATGAGATATACCAGCATATGCATGCTTGCATTTTTTTATTGACCGTGAAGCTGCATGCTCAATTTGTTCGGCATTATACAGTGTATTCCAAGTTGATTAAGGCATAGGAAATTTAACATGAGGACAATTAGAAGTGTTGTAGTAATAATAACCTTTGATCGAATTTAACGATGTGTGATTGGTGCATTTTGAAATGCCGCCACAAAATTTAGTAAAATTGTCATTAGTATTTTGTTTTCAATTTTATATCTGCCAAAAAATATAATTATAATTTTATCTAGGATGCTTACTTTAATTTCATTAATGTATTTTATTCTTTCTTAAAGTTGAAAACAAAATACTGTTGATTAATTTAAAATTTATCAGTTAGTTTCGATGCGGCATTTCAAAATGCACCAATTACACATCGTTAAATTAGACCAAAGGTTACTACAACATTTCTAATTGTCCCCATGTTAAATTTCCTATGGCTTAATCAACTTGGAATACACTGTATATATTTAGAAGTTCATCACTCCTTCTGATTTTTGTTTTCTCAGAGCACTTTTCAAATTCTTTTTCTGGGCATTTAGTTGGTGTAGATATTGATGTCGCCTCTTCATTTAAAAATATTTCCACGTTTTGTGTCAGCCAATCAGAATTCAATTTAATAAAATCAACTTTTTTTCTCCGAGCTTTAGACCACTTTTCAACATAGCGCTTCAAAAATGAATTACTAATTTTACATTTAATTTGATGTAGTTGGTATTCATTGAAACCAGGATTGCTGTTAGATATTTGGGCCATAATGAGTGATATTTGTGATTTGGAAGAAGTTAAGTTCTGTGGTAACCACAGAATATTGCACAAATGATTGTTGGAAATACTTAATAAATTTTGTCATTTTAAGATGCATAAAAATCTAACTGTTTTATTTATTTTTTATATAGGTACTTACATATATATTTTTAATTACCTAGTAGGTACCTACTACTACTTTCAATAAGCTGTATTAGATATAAATCAATTACTTTACAGGTTACTTGAGATTGTTGGTTTTTATAGTTTAGTGTTAAAATATTGTTACACTATGTTATTAACGTGTTTTATTTTTATTTTAATGAATATAATAAAAATTATGAAAAATATGCACCGTATATCATATTTACGATATTTCAAGTAAACAAACAAAGCGACTATAACTTTCTTACTGATGAAAAATTAACTGATGTAGATAATAGCGCACACAGTTAAGTTTATGATCATAAAAGATATACAAGAGACTACAATGTTATAATAATATTTAAAATATAAACTGTCCTAAATATGGACTGTATTTGTGTTAATATTTATAAAAAAGACACTTAAATATACTGATTCGTTTCTTAAATATCAACGAACACAAAATTATAACATGCATAAACACATATATACAATCGTAATCATATATGTATTCATATGTACAAATTAACTGTTGTGTTCCCGGATAAATCTTTTTAAAAAGGATTTATTTATTTAAAACGAAGTTTACAATATGTTTTCTGACTACAGACTGATTTCAATATTTTATAAATTACAATACATTGGTTCTGAAAGGAAATTACATATTATATTACATTAGCATTTTTATAAAGTAAAATGATGAGTCGTTGATTCTCATCCGTGGACGTTGCGACTGAGGTAAACTGAAATGATGATTAGTTTTTCCCAGCTACGGATGTTTGGATTGTTGTGAATATAACTTACATATATGTATGTACATACATAATTACATTAGGTATACATACATAAATCATAAATACATTCATACATACAAAATAAAATAAAATAAAATTTACCGATAAAAACTGACTTCTGAACGTTTTTTGTAATTTTTAATTTTTTATAATATTTTAGATTCTCCTGGAAAAATTCTCTTGTGCCCAGAACTGCAACTGAAATGTTGACCATAGTTTTCAGTTGTCTTAATTTATAAAACGTATATAGTTTTAATCCCGGGCACACTACTAAAAGTTTACGCAAAGTTAAAAAAACAAAAATTTGGGCGTTTAAAAACTTTATTCAAAAATCCCCTCAAAATTAAAATTTTTTCTTTGAAATATTATACATGTTCTTAAAAAAAAACATAAACAAACATCATTGAACAGTGAAAAAAGTTCCAATTGTTTGTATTTTCACCAATGTTAAAGTAAACTATAATTTTTGTAACAATTAAGAAATCAAATACAATCAACTTTGCCACACTTTTAAGATATTTTTCCGGCGAGAAATATATATTTTTTTACATGTTCTTGATTATTTGAAGTGTTTTTAAAAAGAATCTATAAGTAAAAACATTCAGAAAAAATGCATTTGTCCAGCTCTGCCACACTGTGCGGCGCGGGCGGTAGCACAATTCGGATCAGCTCGACTTTTTGTGTGATGATCAGAGACAATAGTAGAACGTTTCAACAAAAAATCATTTTGGTCCGAATTAGTTCCGGGTAAAAGTCTAATCTGATTGGATTACAAATTCTAAAACGAGACTTGGTGTTTCCTTAGAGTTTGAAAATATAATTTTACACGATTTTCTCAGTAACTACTGATTGGATTTTATTCATGTTTTCATTAATAGATAGGTTAGGTTTAAGTGTGTAATTTGTGGATATTTTTTGTAAGTTTCATGAAGTCGGAAAAAACAATTCGCGGTGAACCGTGTGTTGTCACACACTGTTGCGTAATCCATTTTTTTCTTTTAACATATTATTTTCGCACCAGTGTTTTTTTTTAATTGTCATACATTAACAGTAAACTTGTTTATGTATGACAATTAAATTGTATTTATATTGTTTACTTTCCTTGATCTCACTATTTTATATTACTATTGATTTTCCTTTTTGGTGATTGGATTTTCCATGAAGTTTGGATTTGTTTATTTAATTTTTCTCTGTTGTTCTTGTTTTATGATTAAGTTATAAATTTGTCAGAACCGGCTCTAAAATAGTTTTATCAACTGACTAGGTGACATTCAAATGCTTGGATGGAGAATTTCAGTCAGTTTTTGGAATGTAAACTAGATTAAAAATAAAAAGACATTATTTAATTTTGAAAATTGTTATATTTCATATATACTATATAACCCACGCGGTGAACAATGTTTCGCATATCTGTCTAGGAATTTTAAATTTTATTTTTACTTTTTATTAGGTTTCCGTAGAAAACCTTGTAGTTTCGCCATGTCCGTCCTCAAAAATTTTAAGCCGATTAAGATGAAATTTGTTATACGGACGAAGACTGATAACACAAAAACAGAAATGATAAGATTTTTGAAAAAAAAATAAATTTGGAACCCTCTTTCCATAGACTGAAAAGTGAACTCACATTTTTTTTTCACTTACCTCATTGAGTGGGGTGTCATTAAATAGGTCTCTTAAAAAGAAACAAAAAATGTTAAATGGCTTTTTGATTTTAACCCTTCAGTCACGATATATTTGCATTTAAATGTCGTTATCAGAGCGCCCCCCCCTCTATTTTCTAACTATCAAAATAAAAAATCTGAAAAAATCGAGAATATAGATTTTAATTAGTACTTAGTACTTTCACTGAATATTTTAACGAACACTGTCAAAATTATTTTGGACCCCCCCTCTCCCATAAACTGAAAAGTGAACTCACATTTTTCTTTTCACTTACCCCATTGAGTGGGATGTGATTGATTGTAAGTTGTCTACTGAGTATCTAGACAATTTTCCATCCCCTCATTAAAAACTACCCTTTTTGGGGGATGAATATTCAGAACATCTGTATTTCCGTTATTTTAACATTGTAAAAAACATTTTTGCATGTGTAATTTTCTTGCCATCTATTGTGTCATCACAGAACTGTTCAAACTTTTTTATCTCCAAAAACCACCCCCGAAAGGCAGCCTCCGAAAACAGGTTGGTCGTAAGGGTTGAAGTTAAAAAAAAATAAGATTTCTGTCCTTTGAAATATTTTATGTTCAGTGCCGTGTGCAATAAAACTACATGAATTCTTGAATCATTTGAGCTTTCGGTACTTGAAGGGTTGAGTATTCGGGAAAATGACATCGCTATTTTCTAAAGACTGTTAAAATTTTGATCTTATGTACTTCATGCCTGTCTTCTACTTTGTTATTCCTAAATAAAGAGAGAAATGAATTTATGAAGTATTCAACCCCTTGAAGGGGGTAGTTTTTAGGATTGAAAACAAGTGAGGAATATTCCCAGGTATTCTCGGGGTAAAAGGCTGACAATCATCCGGTTTTATTTTTTTATTTATAACCTTTTTTTGGAATTTAAAAAATTTTCGCACCTTTTTTTAAGGGTAAAAAATAATTGGGACCTGGTGGAGCAATTCTGTCACGTATATAAAATTGATATAAAAATGAGTTAGTCTAGTATCTGGTACATGAATTTTTTTTGTGTGGCTGTGTAATATTGTGTTCAATCCCCTACCCTAAGAGGGTGGTTTTTGGGGTCTAAAAGGTTAAAGATTTCTGTAATCACACAATAGACAGAACGAATACGGATTTTTCAAATATTCATCCCTTCAGATTGGTGGTTTTCAATAAGGGGTTGACACAAATTGTATAAAAATTAAATGGTTAACCAATGCCAGGCAGTTTAACTGAGCACTTTATCGGTTTTCATTTAAATTGTTCAATAGGTAATTAACTACCTTTGGTGAAATTGGCACGAGGAAACACTGTGCATTTACTTGGCAAATGTTTTTTTTATTATTTATAGATTTTTAAAATTATTTTTTATTATGTTAAATCGTGGTATTCAATGCCCTCCTCGTGTCATATGATTTTAATTCTTGGTCCAGATGTAGTAAATTCATTTTGAGTTCCCATTCGACAGTTGTCTGAGGAAGTACAGGAAGTATATCCTCTGATCCATATATTTCCAGTTACAGAAAAAATGTCAAAATAAAATGAAATATTAACTGCCAGAGTCACATGAGTTAACAAATAAGTAAGAATGAAAAATATATGTATATATACTATACATTATACACATACACACGCATTTATTATTAGAACTAAGATTTATGATATTTAAAAAAAAAACAATGATAATAAAAAAAATCTATAAATAATAAAAAAATAAATATATTTATATACATTCTTCACTCCATACTACTACAATATTTATTCACTTTTGAATAGAACACAACCAAATTTATGAATAACTACAAAAATTCACTCCATATTTCTTAAAAAAAAATTAAAATAAAATTTGAAAATCGAGCCACATAGTTCTGTAGAGAATTGAATTACGATGATTATAAAAAAAATTATTTATTTGCTCCAAAATTACGACTTGCAGACTGATTTGAAAAAAATGTCCGTTCCGCGCCACTTTGTGACGGGTCACGCTTGTGACATGATTTAATATAATTAATTTTTATTATATGTAGTACGTCTGATACCAAGGTCTGGTACGTAAAAAAACCCTGCACTTTTTGATTGGGGTATGACACTTTCTTTGCTCATAGATAAGGTCAAAATAATAATTTTCAGATAGGGAGCCACTTTAAAATCCGTGTAAAACAACATTATATCGGCTATTAAAGATGCCCCCCACTATTTTTATTAAATTGTCTGTATTTCAGCTCCTAGTCATCCGATTTCAATTTTATTTTATTTTTTTTAAAGTTCTTATTGAGAAGATTCATTTTTCTCTAAATCTTAAGGGTTCCCCAAAATTTTCGAAAATCTTAAACTTTTACTTTTCTTACGAACTTAATTTTTATATAACTTTTTTATTGTGCCCAATATCATTTTTTTACCTCATATAAAAAATAAAGACCTTTTTTCAGCGTTCCATTGATAACAAGATAATACTGTTTTAATTAACAACTTCTTTGGAAATAGCGTGTTAAACTAAGAAAAATTGACTAATTTTGGATCATTCCATGTTAAGTTTACCTGTACTGGTTTCTCAGATTCATGACATGCCCATTTATAACATCCCTGAATCAATTCTGACTATTTTTATTATTTATCACGATGTCTGTTTGTCTGTAAACGCTGTATGTATGTTATCGTCATGTTCTATACATCAAAATCTACCAATTTCTTGAAAAAAATATACTCCGTCATTTTTTTCTAGTGCCACCCCTATACGAAATTGTTTGATGACTGGACTACTATTATTGAATGATGAAAAGTAACGTTTTTTACGTGCAAGATAATATGTTATATTTGTATTATTTCTTCTAAATTGCATTTCTAGTGCTAGTAAATTTTTTTAAATCTGGAGTGTTTTGGTATTCTGGGGGGGCGCATATAAAGTTGGAAAATATTTTATCGGAACCGTATTTTGTTGGAAACGTATTTTGTTGGAAACATATTTTGTCGGAAACGTATTTTATTGGAATGTATAAAGTTGGAAATTATTTTATCGGAAAAATATTTAATTGGAAAAATAATTTGTTGGAAACGTATTTTGTTGGAAAATATTTTGTTGGAAACGTATTTTGTTGGAAACGTATTTTATTGGAAAATATTTTGTTGGAATGTATTTTATCGGAACCGTATTTTGTTGGAAACGTATTTTGTTGGAAAATATTTTGTTGGAAACGTATTTTGTTGGAAACGTATTTTATTGGAAACGTATTTTGTCGGAACCGTATTTAGTTGGAAAATATTAAATCGGAATTTATTACAGAGGAGGAACTGCCCGCTGCTTCGACCGCGGATTCGCCCGTGTATAAATTTGTGTTATAAATATACAATATATTTCAAAAGTTATCTGATTTAAATAAAATTCATTTTATAAGGGTTTTTTGGGGCATTGATTTCAAATATTTTTTAAATCTTAAAAATTTAAAATGGCGGATTCAATATGGCGGCCAATGTATTTCAAAAGTTATCCGATTTAAATAAAATTCATTTTATAAAGATTCTTAGGACATTGATTTCAAATATTTTACAAAATCTAAAAAATTAAAAATGGCGGATCCAATATGGCGGCCAATATATTTCAAAAGTTGTCCGATTTAAATAAAATTCATTTTATAAGAACTTTTGGGTCACTGATATTCAATATTTTACAAAATCTAAAAAATTAAAATGGCGGATCCAATATGGCGGCCAATATATTACAAAAGTTATCCGATTTAAATAAAATTCATTTTATAAGGATTCTTAGGACATTGATATCAATACAAAATCTAAATAATTCAAATGGCGGATCCAATATGGCGGCCAATATATTTCAAAAGTTATGTGATTTAAATAAAATTAATTTTATAATGGGTTTTGGGACACTGATTTCAAATATCTTACAAAATCAAAAAATAAGAATTTTTGGGTCACTGATATCAAATATTATACAAAATCTAAAAATTCAAAATGGCGGATCCAATATGGCGGCCAATATATTTCAAAAGTTATCCGATTTAAATAAAATTCATTTTATAAGGATTTTTGGGTCACTGATTTCAAATATTTTACAAAATCTAAAAAATTCAAAATGGCGGATCCAATATTTTTCAAAAATTATTTGATTTGAATAAAATTCATTTTGTAAGGATTTTTGGGTCCCTGTTATCAAATATTTTACAAAATCTAAAAAATTAAAAATGGCGGATCCAATATGGCGGCACATATATTTAAAAAGTTATTCGATTTAAATAAAATTCATTTTATAAGGATTCTTAGGACATTGATATCAAATATTTTACAAAATCTAAAAAATTCAAAATGGCGGGTCCAATATATTTCAAAAGTTATCCGATTTAAATAAAATTCATTTTATAAGGATTTTTGGGTCACTGATATCAAATATTATACAAAATCTAAATATTTCACAATGGCGGATCCAATATGGCGGCCAATATATTTCAAAAGTTATCCGATTTAAATAAAATTTATTTTATAAGGATTCTTAGGACATTGATATCAAATATTTTACAAAATCTAAATAATTCAAATGGCGGATCCAATATGGCGGCCAATATATTTCAAAAGTTATGTGATTTAAATAAAATTAATTTTATAATGGGTTTTGGGACACTGATTTCAAATATCTTACAAAATCAAAAAAATTCAAAATGGCGGATCCAATATGGCGGCCAATATATTTCAAAAGTTATCCGATTTAAATAAAATTCATTTTATAAGAATTTTTGGGTCACTGATATCAAATATTATACAAAATCTAAAAATTCAAAATGGCGGATCCAATATGGCGGCCAATATATTTCAAAAGTTATCCGATTTAAATAAAATTCATTTTATAAGGATTTTTGGGTCACTGATTTCAAATATTTTACAAAATCTAAAAAATTCAAAATGGCGGATCCAATATTTTTCAAAAATTATTTGATTTGAATAAAATTCATTTTGTAATGATTTTTGGGTCCCTGTTATCAAATATTTTACAAAATCTAAAAAATTAAAAATGGCGGATCCAATATGGCGGCACATATATTTAAAAAGTTATTCGATTTAAATAAAATTCATTTTATAAGGATTCTTAGGACATTGATATCAAATATTTTACAAAATCTAAACATTCAAAATGGCGGGTCCAATATATTTCAAAAGTTATCCGATTTAAATAAAATTCATTTTATAAGGATTTTTGGGTCACTGATATCAAATATTATACAAAATCTAAATATTTCACAATGGCGGATCCAATATGGCGGCCAATATATTTCAAAAGTTATCCGATTTAAATAAAATTCATTTTATAAGGATTTTTGGGTCACTGATATCAAATATTTTACAAAATCTAAATATTTCACAATGGCGGATCCAATATGGCGGCCAATATATTTCAAAAGTTATCCGATTTAAATAAAATTCATTTTATAAGGATTCTTAGGACATTGATATCAAATATTTTACAAAATCTAAAAAATTCAAAATGGCGGGTCCAATATATTTCAAAAGTTATCTGATTTAAATAAAATTCATTTAATAGTGGTTTTTGGGACAATGATAACAAATATTTCACAAAATATAAGAATTCAAAATGGCGGATCCAATATATTTCAAAAGTTATCTGATTTAAATAAAATTCATTTAATAGTGGTTCTTGGGACAATGATATCTAATATTTTACAAAAACTTAAAAATTGAAAATGGCGGATCCAAAATGGCGGCCAATATACAGAGTGATTCAGTGCTGTCGTGCCAAACTTGAACAGTAAATTAAGAGACATATTTTAAGCAAAAAACATTATTTGAACATGTGTCCGGAAATTTTTCGTAAGGGGGCTACAGTCCTAAGATTTTATTCAGAATTAGTTTTTATTTAATATCTGGAGACCCCATTGTGCTAAAGTTATGAAATTTGATACAGGATTTAGTATCAATAAGTGTTATCGATTTCCAGTATTGAACAATTATAATTTAGATCAGGGCTGTATGGGGCCAGTGGGCCCATCGATTTTTATCTAGTAATTTTTTCCTGAATTTAGACATTTGAATAAGATTGTATGGCACAAAATACACAAAAATATACTTTGCTCATTTATCATAGGATAAACCGTTTACAAGAAATATGGATGCAAAAGAAAGGATGCAGAATTTTACTTAATACGGATGCTTCAAATTACAAAAAATATTTTTATATTCTTGTTCTATGATAAAAAATAAGACAAAAAGATAATAAAAATATACCTCCAAAAATTCATCCTTACCAACAAATAGCCATTTTAAGTATCGCTTTCTAGTTATGTTAGTAAAATACCTACTTGCAACATTAATAGAACTGGCTATAGGTCTAATAGGATACGTATTAGGTGATATATGTACATAAACTTTTTTCTTACCTTTAATCAAAGAACAGAAATATAAATTTATTTTGTTTAATTTGAAGTATCCGTATTAAGTAAAATTTTGCATGCTTTCTTTTGCATCGTTATTGCTCGTAAACAGTTTATCCTATGATAAATGAGCAAAGTATATTTTTGTGTATTTTGTCTCATACAGTCTTATTTAAATTTTTAACTCAGGAAAAAATTGAAGAACAAAAAATACTGGATAAAAATCGACGGGCCTCCTGGGCCCGTACAACCCTGGTCAAAATTACTATTGGTTGTTACTGGATATATATAACACTTATTAATACTAAACCCTGTATCAAATTTCATAACTATGGTACAATAGGTTCTCAAGATATTAAATAAAAACTAATTTTGAGTAAAATCTTTAGAGGGCTGTAGCCCTCTCATGACAAATTTCCGGACACATGTTTATATAATGTTTTTTGCTTAAAATATTTTTCTCGATGTACCGTTCAAGTTTGGCACGACAGTGCTGAATCACCCTGTATTTCAAAAGTTATCTGATTTAAATAAAATTCATTTAATAGTGGTTTTTGGGACAATGATATCAAATATTTCACAAAATATAAGAATTCAAAATGGTGGATCCAAAATATTTCAAAAATTATCCGATTTGAATAAAATTCATTTTATAAGGACTATTAGGACATTCAAATCAATCAAATATTGTACAAAACTTTAAAATTCAAAATGCTTAATCCTATATGATGGCTAATATAGTTCAAAAGTTATTCGATTTAAATAAAATTCATGGTTGAACTGCAGTTAAATAACTAATTCTAATAAATCTGAGAAAATATCAGTGTAGTCATAGATAACATAAATACATAAAGTGGGCGGGGCGAACATCATTTGGAGAAAGGCGCGATTTTTAAAATTTAATTTAATTTCTTAATTTACGTATTTTGAGACTAAACATTTTCAAATTTGGAACAATCAACTTCAATATGAGACTAATCAATTTCAAATTGGGAATTTTAAATTCCTCATTTGAGATGAAAATAAATAAATAATTGATTTAATAATTTACTATTTTAATATAATATAATTTATTATAATACACAATATATTTGTAATGGCTTTAATCATAGCACCCACAGTGCTTGAATGGTGCATGCAAATAGATTTATTGGGTCGTTTTATAAATAATTCAATATTTTAAATAATCAAACATAAAAATGTAAAATGTTTGCATAATAAAATACAAAAGTACTTATACACAAAATATGTCATTGTAGTATACACGTTAATAATATTTATTGTAATAATATTAAAGTTTAAAATCCCGCCAATTTAATTGCCAGCTGTTTGGAGAGATCGATTTAAAACAGAAATAAATTTTTAAAAACACGTAAATTAAGAAATGTTTAATAATATGAATTTTAAAAATCGCGCCATTCTACAAATGAAGTTCGCCCCGCCCACTTTATGTATTTATGTTATCTATGACTACACTGATATTTTCTCAGATTTATTAGAATTAGTTATTTAACTGCAGTTCAACCATGAATTTTATTTAAATCGAATAACTTTTGAACTATATAAGCCATCATATAGGATTAAGCATTTTGAATTTTAAAGTTTTGTACAATATTTGATTGATTTGAATGTCCTAATAGTCCTTATAAAATGAATTTTATTCAAATCGGATAACTTTTGAAATATATTGGATCCACCATTTTGAATTCTTATATTTTGTGAAATATTTGATATCATTGTCCCAAAAACCACTATTAAATGAATTTTATTTAAATCGGATAACTTTTGAAATATATTGGACCCGCCATTTTGAATATTTTAGATTTTGTAAAATATTTGAAATCAATGTCCTAAGAATCCAATAAAATGAATTTTATTTAAATCGAATAACTTTTTTAATATATGGGCCGCCATATTGAATCCGCCATTTTGATTTTTTAAGATTTTGTAAAATATTTAAAGTCAGTGTCCCTAAAACCATTATAAAATGAATTTTATTCAAATCGGATAACTTTTGAAATATATTGGCCGCCATATTTGATCCGCCATTTTGATTTTTTAGATTTTGTAAAATATTTGAAATCAGTGTCCTAAGAATCCTTATAAAATGAATTTTATTTAAATCGAATAACTTTTGAAACATATTGGCCGCCATATTGAATCCGCCATTTTGATTTTTTAAGATTTTGTAAAATATTTAAAGTCTGTGTCCCTAAAACCATTATAAAATGAATTTTATTCAAATCGGATAACTTTTGAAATATATTGGCCGCCATATTTGATCCGCCATTTTGATTTTTTAGATTTTGTAAAATATACTGATAATGCCGGTGTGTGGAAAAACAGCCTTACGCACGACAAAAATGTATTCACGCACGGTTGTTTTACTTTGAGTCACGATCACGAACGCTCACGATTCAATATTTAAAAATCGCTCACGCTCACGTCGTATCACATCTGTGACCCAAAAAATTCACGGCCCACGCCTATTTCTAGTGCAGTTATTTTAGTGTGCAGTTGTAGCTTGTTTGTGCAGCTCTGACATCGAAATGTGCAGTTATACAAGTAAATTTGTGCAGTGCTAAAAAAAAACGTAATTCAATTTGGCTTTCACTCATTGTACAGTTATGTTATAAAGGACCCTGCAGTTTTTGATAGGGAAATGGCTTTCAGTCAATCTCTTTGAAACCAACTGGAAAATATTCTCTAAATCTAAATTATCCCGATTAAAAGTCTCGCGCAAAGAGCTGTTTTGTACCTAATAATGCAATAAAAAAATGGATATAGTACAGGACATTTTGAACAAAGAAATTAAGTTTTATGTATCGTTTTGTTTATTTAATTTCTAGATTTTTATGTTGTTAAAGTTTGCAAGTTCTAGCAAATTGTTTTATGGATTATAATAAAGTTTTTATAAAACATGTTAAGGTATGTGTAGTGCCGTTAGCGCCAGCTACTAGCGATAGTATTAAAAATATGAAATTGTAAAATAAAAACAATAGAAAATTAGTTGTCATAAAAATATAACTTTGATTTGTAAGACACTTATGGGACATCTTATATAAATGTAACTATTTTAAAAATATGCTGCTTGTCTAGCCTGACAACTTTTGTATTTAAAGTTTTCTTCCATTTGTTATAATAAATTAAATATAGAACTTGGGAAATCCTGTACTATATCGATTTTTTTATTGCAGTATTAGGTACAAAACAGCTTTTTGCGCGAGACCTCGGGAACTTAGGCGGTTGCGACCATTGAGACTTTTAATCGAGATGATTTAGAGAATATTTTCCAGTTGGTTTCAATGAGATTGACTGAAAGCCATTTCCCTATCAAAAACTGAGGGGCCCTTTCCCCTGCTGGGGACCCGCGTCAAGATGTCGGGGCCATGTCTTGTTCTAAGCCCAACACTGAACTTATTTACTTTTACAGCTTAAAACCATTCAATATATTTGATGTTTTCATAGTTAATATTCGTCACTTTGAATTGTTTCGCACTTTTTTCTTATACACTGCTTGTCACAATTAGTGGGACACTTTTTCAATGTAACACAGTTTTGGTAAAAATTGTCATATTAATATGAAAATTTATAAGAATCATTAGTGTGGTGTTGTTTCAAAGCCCAAAGAGTAAAAACTTTGTGCGTACATCGATAGCGGGTGTACAACCCTTGGAGGGGTGAAAAATGGAAAGTGACAATTTCAAGTATTGAAAAAAAAGTTTAAAAATTGTTTATTCTAAGATAATGATAAAATTCACATTAATTTTTATACGTAGAACTTATTTGAACCCTAAAGGTATAAATTATTATTTTTAATCAATATTTAATTCTATTTACCACCTGTTATCATCCCCTAAATTTAGGTTATTAGAAATATAGGAAAATATAAAAGAAATTTAAAAAAACTTCAAGGGTTGTTAGAAATAATCACAATAAATATAAATTTACAATTTCAATAAAATCCAGTAATTTTCAACCACTTTTCTACCCTTTAATATTCAACCCCCTGTGTATTACAAATAATTCGAACAACGTAGGTAAAGATAAATTTTTGAAATTTACAAAATGGGTAGTAAACTGTATATACAACTGTACTGTATGTTAAAAAATACAAGTAAATTACAAGGGTAGGCACCAACCCTTAATTACTAAACCGCCCCAAATAGTAGGGTAGAATATTAAATTTAAGTGTGATTTTATAAGAAATCAATTAATGCTCTTATTTGAAGATTTTTGTGAAAATTTTGTGCACCACAATTCACCTCTACGGATGTAGCTACCCTAAATTTAAAAAATATACACTTTTTTTTAAACATCGTATCTAAAAATTCAGTGGAATTTTTTTGTCATCCTTTCGTAATATAAAAGGCCGACATTTGATATTTCTACACCGGTAAAATTAAAACAATACACTATCAGGAACTACCCTTAAAATCTTATTTCTTAAAAATAAAAGAAATTTTATTTGAATTAATATTGAAAATATAGGTATCTATGGAAATTAATGGACAATTTACGAGTTTTTCGTAAGTTTGGCTTAAATTAATTCAATCGTTTTGAGATGTTTTTGATAATGTATTGTTTTAATTTTACCGGTCACGAAAGAACAAATGTCGGCCTTTTATATTACAAAAGGATGAAACAAAAATACCACGGACTGTCTAGATACCATATTTAAAAAAATGTGTATATTTTTTTTAATTGAGGGTACCTATATTCGTAGGGGTGAATTGTGGTGCTCAAAATTTTCAAAAAAATTGTTAAATAATAGCTTTAAATGATTTTTCATGAAATCGTAATTGAATTCAATTTACAACCCTATTATCGGGGGTGATTTAGTTTTTAAGGGTTGATGACTACCCTTATAACTTATTTTTTGTGTTTTTTAACATATAATTCTGTTGTATACACAGTTTACTACACATTTAGTAAATTTCAACGTCTCAAAACGATTGAATTAATTTAAGCCAAACTTACGAAAAACTCCATTAATTTCCATAGATACCTATATTTTCAATATTAATTCAAATAAAATTTCTTTTATTTTTAAGAAATAAGATTTTAAGGGTAGTTCCTGATAGTGTATTGTTTTAATTTTACCGGTGTAGAAATATCAAATGTCGGCCTTTTATATTACGAAAGGATGACAAAAAAATTCCACTGAATTTTTAGATACGATGTTTAAAAAAAAGTGTATATTTTTTAAATTTAGGGTAGCTACATCCGTAGAGGTGAATTGTGGTGCACAAAATTTTCACAAAAATCTTCAAATAAGAGCATTAATTGATTTCTTATAAAATCACACTTAAATTTAATATTCTACCCTACTATTTGGGGCGGTTTAGTAATTAAGGGTTGGTGCCTACCCTTGTAATTTACTTGTATTTTTTAACATACAGTACAGTTGTATATACAGTTTACTACCCATTTTGTAAATTTCAAAAATTTATCTTTACCTACGTTGTTCGAATTATTTGTAATACACAGGGGGTTGAATATTAAAGGGTAGAAAAGTGGTTGAAAATTACTGGATTTTATTGAAATTGTAAATTTATATTTATTGTGATTATTTCTAACAACCCTTGAAGTTTTTTTAAATTTCTTTTATATTTTCCTATATTTCTAATAACCTAAATTTAGGGGATGATAACAGGTGGTAAATAGAATTAAATATTGATTAAAAATAATAATTTATACCTTTAGGGTTCAAATAAGTTCTACGTATAAAAATTAATGTGAATTTTATCATTATCTTAGAATAAACAATTTTTAAACTTTTTTTTCAATACTTGAAATTGTCACTTTCCATTTTTCACCCCTCCAAGGGTTGTACACCCGCTATCGATGTACGCACAAAGTTTTTACTCTTTGGGCTTTGAAACAACACCACACTAATGATTCTTATGAATTTTCATATTAATATGACAATTTTTACCAAAACTGTGTTACATTGAAAAAGTGTCCCACTAATTGTGACAAGCAGTGTATAATAATTATAATCACTTATTATATATTGTTATGTTATTTTTAACAACCTTGACACATATTTATCTATAAAATTATTGTATGAACAATGTAGACTTTATAATATGTAACTGTAAATATTACAATTTCACTAAAGGTGTGTCCCGATCTATGATCATAGAGCAAGTATTTAATTTTGAAGGAGACACAATATATTATATTTTATTGTATGTAAGTATGAACTATGAACGTATTATGATAAGATATATTTTGTAACATATTAGAAACTAATTGAAATATTAAATCACAAATAATAACAGTATGTTGAATTTTTATATATTCATTAGCGGACCAGGCTCGGCTTCGCATGGGAGTTAATATATCACCCCCTGTAGCGTATGTAGGGTTGTAATTAGTTTTATTAGATCCAGCGGGAAAAATACCATGGGAGAGGGGGTTACAGAGAAGAACAAACTCCTAACCTAACTTATTCTCACCAAATGTCAAATATATATAGATTGGCTTCTGGTCAATTTGGTAGTGTTATCGGTCAATGTTTCGTCACACATTGCAGTAGACATCTTCAGAGTTCTTCTAAAAGTGCACAGAGGCGAGCGGGTGAATTGGTTAAATACTGGTTTGTAAAGCATCAAAAAAGAATCTGACGACTAAATAAATTAAGTTATTTGGTGATTATATTTTTTGTTGTATTGTAAAATGTTATTAAAATTGGTTTAAAATTAATTTATTTGGTCGTTAGATTCTTTTTTGATGCTTTACAAATTTCAGTTATTTTTCAAGGCTTACCTAATTAAAAAAGTTAATTTTTTTCAAATTTTTTCGTATGCAATCTCATTAAAATTTTACAGGGTTGTATGCAAAAAATATCTATTTATAGAACCAATAAAAAAAACATCTGCCAAGTAAATGCACAGTGCTTCCTCGTGCTAAATTCACTAAAACCGATAGTGTCAGATAAATTGCCTGGCATTGGTTAACCATTTAATTTTTATACAAATTTTACTAAAAAATCTTAGTTCGAATTTTTTCTTAAAACGCACCTGAATATTTTTTCATATATTTTTAAATTTTTGACAATTTCAATCTAAATCTAAATTTATGCAAATGTCAAAATGACATTTAAAACGTCAAAGTGACATTTAAAACGCCAAAGTGACATTTAAAACGTCAAAATGACACTTAATATATCCAATCAAATATCAATTTAGAAAAACAAAACACGAATTTTTAAAATAAATTTAGATAAATCTTTGTAAGGGAATATTTTACAACAAACGTAGTAGACCCATATTATAGGAAATTTAATTCTCTACAAAAAATATTCTATAAAATTTTCTCGTAACATGTGTCGTTCTTGAGATATCTTGAAAAAATTAATATTTTGGGGTGTCACCCCTCCCCCTTACACACGATTTTGATGATTTTGAAATGGGACCGTCCTCAAACCAAACCCAACCATCCGACCAAATTTCAATAATATCGGTTCAGTGGTTCATGAGTTATGCGTGTGACAAGGATTCAGGGGACAGACGGACACACGGACAGACAGACAGACACGGAACGAAAAGTGTTTGTCTTGACGTGAAACGGATAAATAAATTTAAAATTTTGAAATTGGAGAACTTTTTTTTTGTCTCAATCTGAAACGATCACATAGCTTCTCGTATCTTCGATATTGCGAGGAAGCATATATATATATATATAAGCATATATATGTAATCATTTAAAAAAATAGAGTTGCATGCAATAGCAACGTAACTTTTTAGAGTTCCGTAGAAAACTAGAAACCCTTATAGTTATTTTTATGATATTTTTAGATACTTACAAACTCTTTAAGATTTATACTTGTAGGTACTATTTTAATAAATAATTTCATCTTTTTTACTTATTTATATTAATGTTACCTTTGTTATGAGAATGATGTTGAATAAAATGTTCTAAAAATATTTTAAAATAATACAAAGGTATTAATATTACAAATAAAATATTATTTAAAAAAAATATAATAGTCAAGAATAAAAATTTTTTCGTACTCAAAGATATAATTTGTATTATATTTTAATGGATATTAGTTTTACCTTGTTAAAATGAGAAACATTATAATAAAGCAGGTTTTTGTAGTACAAATTATCGTTATAGAATATATGTATTTCAATACAGATTATTTTATGGCCATTTTTGAAATAAGTACCTAAGTACCGATATAGTATTATTATTATTACTATACTTAAACCATCAATTCATTTAAATTCAATGGCATGTACATAATAAAAAAAACTTTGTTGGATTTTTTGACGTGAATAACGTCTAGTGTTTCACGCCAGATACTGGATGGGTATTTCAGAAACTAAATTTAATGCGCAGAGATAAGTTTGCGCGCTAGCGTAAATTTATTATCAGTATATCTCAACACTCAAAACAGCTGCCACACGGGTTTTGGTCTCAAATAATAGATCTCGACATTTAACCAGTTCTACTAAGTGAAAAACTTCATATTATAAATTTCGTATTTCCACGAATTCGCTTGTAAATATTAATTAATTGGATTGAAACAAAAATAACAGTATATAAGAATATATTCTATACGCGGTAACGTTTTTAATTTTTAGGTTTCCGTAGAAAACTAGGAAACCTTATAGTTTCGCCATGTCCGTCCTCAAAAAATTTAAGCCGATTAAGATGAAATTTGGTATACGGACGAAGACTGATAACACAAAAACATAAAAATGATAAGATTTTTGAAAAAACATTTTTTTTGGACCCCCCTCCCATAGACTGAAAAGTGAACTCACATTTTTTTTTACATATCCCATTGAGTGGAATGTCATTGGATAGGTCTCCTAAAATGCAACAAAAAAGGTAAAATGATCTTTTGATTTTAACCCTTCAGTTGCATTTAAATGTCGTTATCAGGGCGTCCCCCCCCCACTTAATTTCTAAACTATCTATTTAAAAAGTCTGAAAAAAATTCAGAATGTAGCTTTTAATTAGTACTTCCATTGAAAATTATAACGAACACTGTCAAAATTATTTTGGACGTGTGAAAATTATTTTGGAATGAGAGTTCTCTTACCCCATTGAGTGGGGTATCTTTAGATAGGTCTCCTAAAATGCAACAAAAAATGTTATATGACCTTTTGATTTTAACCCTTCAGTCACGATATATTTGCATTTAAAGTCGTTATCAGAGCGTCTCCTCCCCCCTTCTACTTTCTAAACTATCGATGCAAAAAATCTAAAAAAAAATCCAGAATGTAACGTTTAGTTAGTATTTTTAATGAAAATTATAACGAACACTGTAGCTAGAATAGTTTATACATAAAAAAAAAATTGAAATAACTCATGTTTAAAAATCGTAATGACTACGGAAACCTATCATGTGCGTGCCCAACACGCACTTGGCTGTTTTATTTAATTATAGTTTTTACAGATTAATTAATTTAATTGAAATAAAAATAACAGTATATTATATAATATATTAGAACTAGCGCATTGGACCCGGTGTTACCTGGGGCTATTAATTCAATTAAATATAAAGTAATTATGCCCACAACACGATTCACCGCAAATTGTTTTTTTTTCTGACTTCATGAAATTTACACAAAATATACAAAAATTATACACTGAAATATTACCTTCTAAACAACCCTGTTAAGAGGGCTGTATTTTTATTTAAATCAATAAATACATTTTTTAAATACATTACATCAATAAATATATGTCCCTTAACTAGGACTCATTCATTATTTTAAATATAGAAACGATATATTAACTTAAATTATTATTATTATTATTAGGGGCTTTGCCCCTGGGCGCTACGCGCCCCAACCCCAAATCGTGCCACATTTGATAAAAATATTAATTGATAAAATATAAATTATTTTTTTATATTAACTATTGTCTTATCAAATTTTCATAAAATATTTCACTGTAATTGTTTTAAATGCTGATAAGTAAATAATTCTTGAATTTGGCGATGATAATCATTTATCATTATTACCTTTCCAGTAATATTACAATTTACATGTACAAATCACCCTAACCTCAGAACGTACTCGGGTCTCAGCCTTCGGCTGCGACCCTCGTATCCATCGTAATTTATACCTTTACCATTAATTTTGATAATACCTTTAAGAAATTACCAAAAAATCATTGTGAATATCAAGTTCCATATTTTTTGCATACAACATATTCAAAGAATGCGTTAAAGCAATTTTCAAGACCACACCCTTGACTTTGACTTATTTATTATTTTTATAAATTTCTTAAGTTTTTAACTTTTGTTCAATTTCAATCAAATCAATTTTTTTTCGTCATGCTTAAAAAATAGTAATTTTAAACATTTTATAATGCGATGTCACTAACACTACTAAAAGAATTAATTAAATAAATTTAAAAAATCGCTAAAATCATCAATTTTTCAACATATCTCATTGGTGTTTCCCCTTAATACTCCACCCCTGTTTTTATTATTATTTAATATAAATTGTTTGATACATTATATATTTGAACTATCAAATGATTTTCAAAAATGTTTATTATACTACTCTTAAAAACACCTGACTTAATTGTTAATAAATATAAATTTTTGAGCAAATTATATCAATCTCCAATGACTAAATTAACTGTTTCATTTTAATACAATTATATCAAAAAAGCAATAAAAAATGTTTTTGTAACCACGCTACTGACGTAATTCTTATTAAATATAAACTTTTTGATATTAAATATAAATTACTATACTAATTATATCAATACACCAATTTTGGTTTAAATTTTCATTTATAAACAATTTAATTGGATTGTACCAATTTGACATATTTCTGTACACGCCCCTGACGTATTTCAAATAAAAAAAACAGCTGTTATGACAGGAAAATA
The DNA here is from genome assembly GCA_961205875.1 of Sialis fuliginosa. Classification (NCBI taxonomy): domain Eukaryota; kingdom Metazoa; phylum Arthropoda; class Insecta; order Megaloptera; family Sialidae; genus Sialis; species Sialis fuliginosa. The sequence continues at coordinate 35,411,725 of OY540811.1, forward strand.
TCAAGTCCACGTGGAGTGTTTAAAATTTATACGAAATGTCAATTTTCGACCAATCAGAGTGACGAAACGTTAGGAATTTCAAAAACAAAAGCCTAGTGTCGAAACTCTTAAATTTCAAACTAAACATCAGAAAGCAAATTTTTGTGCCATTTTTACACGTCGTTTCTTGTTAAAAAATACATATCACAGAAACTATTATAGTGTTGTAAAAAAATATAGCCTAAGCACTGTATCAAGGACGAATCTAAAAACAGTGAAAATTTGAAAGAAATCCACTGAAAGGTTTAGCAGGCTATAAATTGATTGTGAGTGGACAGATTTATAAACAAATATATATACGTTTCGGTTTATATATAATAGTGGGATTATTTTTTTATATTACTATTATATCTGAATTTGTTTTATTAATATTTATCTAATCTTCATTTTTTCTTTGAAAACTTCGCTAGTGCATCAAACAGCTCCTTGGTACAGTCGTACGAAAATCTTTCATGGAACCGGATTTCTGTGACATCTTCTCCTAATAAATGGTTCATTTCAGTTCTTTCACTCTGGTACAAATTGCAAGTATACGGTGAATTGGCGTATCTTCTGCACCCTGACAAGCTTGACATTCGCCACTCTGTGCCTTGCCAATTCGCTGTAGATGATAGTTAAATTCACCGTGTCCTGTGAATACTTCGGCAAGACTTCTTGTGAATATATTGGTTTTTCGTATAAATGTGCAGCAGCATTTGGTACGAACAGGAATGTTACTCTTCCCTTGGTCGAATTTAGCCACTATCTTCTCCATCTTTGTATAATATATTCGTGGATGGCGTCCTTAACCTTTATTATGTTAAAATGTAATCCACCATCCGGAATTCTCTGTCGTAGACTTTTATTTCATTAGATAATTTTATTTTAACGACAGCCATTCTCATAATTATCATTTTGTCCAGCGGTATCTCACCAGTCAATACAGCAGAGGCCTAATTAGACACAGAACAGTATGAACTGGTCATATATCTGCAACAGGTCGAGTGAGCGCTATTCAACTTAGCAGCTGTTTTGTTTATACGTGCGTTCATGATGAAAGGAACAAATTCGTTTAAAATTCAGGTAATTATTTTGTGCAAAAACGCTCGGACCCATCGATTAGTATTTTTAATTGCGGTTTTTTTGACATAAGAAAATTGTATACAGGGTGGCTGAAGAAGAACATATACAGTCATCATTGATTTTTTTAAATGGAACACATATTATACCATTTTTGAATTGCGCGATAAATTCTGAACACTTTTTGTACAGCATATCATATCTCTAAAATCAATGGTTTTCGGAATAATGACGTTTGAAAATTGACATTTTGAAATACACACAAGTCAAATAAAATGTTTAAATTGAAAAAATACACCTTGAACATTTTTTTAAAAGCCAACAAAAACATCCTGGTATGGCAAAAAAGAAAAAAACATTGAACTTTTTTTTCCCTTTTTTCCTTTTTTTCTTTTTTTTCTTCTTTTTTTCTTTTTTTTGCAATACCAGGATGTTTTTGTTGGCTTTTAAAAAAATGTTCAAAGTTTATTTGTTCAATTTAAACATTTTATTTGACTTGTGTGTATTTCAAAATGTCAATTTTCAAACGTCATTATTCCGAAAACCACTGATTTTAGAGATATGATATGCTGTACAAAAAGTGTTCAGAATTTATCGCGCAATTCAAAAATGATATAATATATAGGGTGTTCCATTTAAAAAAATCAATGATGACTGTATATGTTCTTCTTCAGACATCCTGTATACAATTTTCTTATGTCAAAAAATCCGCAATTAAAAATACTAATCGACGGGTCCGAGCGTTTTTGCACAAAATAATTACCTGAATTTTAAACGAATTTGTTCCTTTCATCGTGAACGCACTGTATATGCTCGGTGGCAGCATAAGTGATAATAGGGACTACCGCTCGACGATAGATGGCACGCACTATCTCGATAGGTTGGTTATAATATTTTAATACATAGTTATTCAGTCTTTAAAATATTTTAACAGTCCTCGAACATACATTATTAACGTGTGTTTCAAATGTTAATCGCTCATCAAGCGTTTGTCCGAGATATTTAATATGGAGCTTCCGCGCCACATTTATCTCATTTCATTTAAATATTGGTGATCTACTCAGATGGCCTTTGAGCATTAGATAGTTAGTTTTTGGTACAGATATTTTTAATTTGTTCGCATCCGCCCATAATGCAACTATTTGTAGGCATGTGTTGGCCTTAGACTCAAGAGCTACTCTACTACTGGTGTTTACGCTGATACAGATGTCATATGCATAAGCTATCATATAGCTATTTGTAGGGAGCTCAGTCCTAAGTAATGAATTTGTTATAAGATTCCACAACGTCGGGCCCAGAACTGAACCCTGTGGACAACCTTTAGTGAAGGTCTTGTTTACTTTATTATATCGGCTGCTGTATATAACCTCTCGATCTTCAAAGTAACTAACTATTATATTAAAGATCTGATGGGGAACCTTCTTATAATCCAACTCGGCTATAACGGAAGGCCACCACAGGTTGTCAATCATAATAGCTGCGGAGTATTTGTGTTCCGTTGTATGAACAATATTTAATAGTTTATTTATTGCGGTGGTGGTACCTCGTCCACTTCGAAAACTATATTGGTTGTCCTCATATAATTCACACTCTGGTACAAATTTATATAAAAGGTTCCTCATCAATCTTTCAAATAGCTTACCAAGATCTGATGTTAAAGTAATAGGCCTCATTGACTTTATATCAGCCGGGTCTTTATCTGGAGCTTTGAGAAATATGGTAAGGATTCCTACCTTCCAGATCTTTGGGAAGTATCCAAAAAATAGGTAGTCATCATATATAGATTGTAAATATGTTATTATCATAGGAAGGTTATCTTTATGTATTGGGAATGTAAACCATCCAGTCCAGGTGCAGTGTTATTTCCAAGTTTTGAATATAACTCAATTACGTCTTGCTCCGTTACATGGAAATCAACATCTAAATTCCCAGTTGCCACTCTTTTTAGTGAACACAGCTTTTCTCGTACTATTGGCCCTACTTCAAGGACCCAATTATTTAAATGCCCACCATAAGTAGGTAATCTTGCTACTATTTTTATATTATCTGTTGTTACTGTGCTCTCCAGATTTTGTCCGATGACCGCATTAACAAGGTTTTCATTATTTATTTCTTTTGGAAGTCCATGTAACATTACACGGGGATTAAGACTACCAGAATGTGTAATAACCAATTGGCCTTTGTTAAAGCTGGGTCGTTTATTAACTTTTTGAGTGAATCAAAGTCAGATTCTAATATGACAGCAGCGTTGTTGACTCGGATTATTCGGTCAAGCTTCAAACCCAGGTTTATTGGGGACACACATTTCATAATCGCCACCTTGGTTTCATCACTAGTCTGGTGTTGGTCGGACAATTAGCCTGGTCTTATGCTTACTAATCACATTTTTAGTTCCAGGTATTTTAAGTTTGGATATTCTACTAGATATACCAGAAGGGCCAGCAGGCCTAGATACTACTGAAGCATAAAATGCTCCAGCTACCGAATTCGAGGGGACAGCTTCAGTATCTTTAGCTAACTTTGCTACTTCTATAGCTAGATTGTTAACTCTTTCGGCCAACGTAATTTCGCCTTTTACAGCGTTATACTCAGAGGTCATAATTTCTGCTGCATGCACGATTCTGCGTAGGTACTCTTGTATGGCATTGCGTTTATTTGCGGACTCCTTTGAACTAGTTACATGTGCTGTAAGCTCTTTTACTGCGGTTAATATATTTTCGTTAGACAATTTATATGAGCTCTCTATTATTATTGTGTCTTCACCAAAGGAACTGTTATCACTGTTTTGTGTAAATGAAGACATTTCAGCTTTGTTTAATTTATTTATATTTTATATTTTAAAAAGTACTTTTTAATTTCAATTGACAGTTAATAATTATTCGTTTTCCAGTCATTTTGATATTTCAATTTTATAATTTGTATATTAATTTTCAGTTTCGTCAATATATTTTATACAGTAATTCTTCGTAAAGGGATTCTAAAACAATTTCTAATAAGTACTTTATCTAATATCCTAGATATTTTTTTTATGAATCGGACGTTTCACTTTAATTAAATTTTATATTTTTAATTTTCAATATTTTTTTCAATTTATTGGATATTTATGTTATAAAAGTTTATTTATATGTATATATTTTTTATTTATAATTATACCTAAATGTTGTTATGAAAATTACACTTCTGTTAAATTTTTCTTGTACTAGTTCGCGCCTCCTAGTTTGAAAGTCGCTGCTCTACTCAGTAACATTTTAAATTTTTTCGACTAAAATTTTTAGATAGCATGGCTTGGCCATAAAATGCACACCCCTTAGACTTTTGAAACTATCGTTTTTTGAAGAATGTTTTTAAAAAATGGTAATTTTCTTATCTTTACTCTCATTTCTTGTCAAAATTGATATTAATAGTAATAATAGTAAAAAATGTTGTGGGCCTTCAAATAACCTTGAAAGCTACGTTAAAATAACAAATAAATATTACTATTCGATTACCCCCCTCACAACCAAATATTTTTGCTTAAAACATTTTTTTCAGATATGTGATAATCTGAGATAAAAATTTGCAACACTTTAAATGCCTTGTATATACAGGGTGAGTCATATCAGGTGGAACAAACTTGAACCGTGGATTGAGAAAAATATTTTAAGCAAAAAAGTTTATATGAACATGTGTCCGGAAATTCTTCGTGAGGGAGCTACAGACCTTCGAAGATTTAACCCAAAATTAGTTTTTATTTAATTTCTAGAGAACCCATTATGCTACAGTTATGAAATTTGATACAGGCATTGATATTAATTAATGTTATCGATTTCCAGTATCAAATAATAATAATTTAGACCAGAGGTGTATGGAGCCCGCGGACCCACCGATTTTTATCAAGTATTTTTTTGTTCATGAATTTTTTCCTGAGTTGAGTTCTTGTAGAAGATTATATGATACGAAATACACAAAAATATGTATTGTTTATTTATCATAAGATCAACCGTTTTTGAAAAATATCGAAAAAAGAAAATACTGTAGAATTTTACTTTATACGGATGCTTCAAATTACATAAAATAAGTTTATATTCTTGTTCTATAATTAAAAATAAGATAAAAAGTTAATATAAATATACCTCCTAGTACTTATCATCATAGAGTTATAGCCAGTTGTATTACTGTTACACGTATTTTGCTAACCTGATTAAAAAACGAAATTATAAATGGCTGTTTGTTGTTAAAAATGCAGTTTTGGGGGTATATTTATTTTATTTTCATCTTATTTGTAATCATAGAACAAGAATATAAATTTATTTTGTGTAATTTGAAGCATCCGTATAAAGTAAAATTATGCAGTACCTACTTTCTTTTTTTCGATATTTTTCGAAAACGGTTGATCTTATGATAAATAAACAATACTTATTTTTGTGTATTTTGTATCATATAATCTTCTACAAGAACCCAACTCAGGAAAAAATTCATGAACAAAAAAATACTTGATAAAAATCGGTGGGTCCACGGGCTCCATACACCCCTGGTCTAAATTATTATTATTTGATACTGGAAATCGATAACATTAATTAATATCAAAGCTTGTATCAAATTTCATAACTGTAGCATAATGGGTTCTCTAGAAATTAAATAAAAACTAATTTTGGGTTAAATCTTCGAAGGTCTGTAGCTCCCTCACGAAGAATTTCCGGACACATGTTCATATAAACTTTTTTGCTTAAAATATTTTTCTCAATCCACGGTTCAAGTTTGTTCCACCTGATATGACTCACCCTGTATGTATACAGGGTGAGTCATATCAGGTGGAACAAACTTGAACCTTGGATTGAGAAAAATATTTTAAGCAAAAAACGTTATATAAACATGTGTCCGGAAATTTGTCATGAGGGGGCTACAGCCCTCCAAAAATTTTATTTAAAATTAGTTTTTATTTAATATCTGGAGAACCCATTATGCTAAAGTTATGAAATTTGATACGGGGTTTAGTATAAATAAGTATTATTGATTTCCAGTATTAACCAATTATAATTTAGACCAGGGCTGTATAGGGCCAGTAGGCCCATCGATTTTTATCTAGTATTTTTTTGTTCTTCAATTTTTTCCTATGTTAGACATTTGAGTAAGACTGTATGAGACAAAATACACAAAAATATACTTTGCTCATTTATCATAGGATAAACCGTTTACGAGAAATATGGATGCAAAAGAAAAGATGCTGAATTTTATTTAATACGCATGCTTCAAATTACAAAAAATATTTTTATATTCTTGTTCTATGATAAAAAATAAGACAAAAAATAATAAAAATATACTTACAACAATTCATCCTTACCAACAAATAGCCATTTTACGTATAGCTTTCTAGTTATGTTAGTAAATTACTTGCAACATTAATAGAACTGGCTATAGGTCTAAGAGGACACGTATTAGGTGATATATGTACATGAACTTTTTTCTTACCTTTAATCAAAGAACAGGAATATATTTTGTTTAATTTGAAGCATCCGTATTAAGTAAAATTCTGCATGCTTTCTTTTGCATCGATATTGCTCGTAAACGGTTTATCCTATGATAAATGAGTAAAGTATATTTTTGTGTATTTTGTCTCATAGTCATATTCAAATGTCTAACACAGGAAAAAATTAAAGAACAAAAAAATACTAGATAAAAATCGATGGGCCTACTGGCCCCATATAGCCTTGGTCTATATTATAATTGGTTAATACTGGAAATCAATAATACTTATTAATACTAAACCCCTTACCAAATTTCATAACTTTAGCATAATGGGTTCTCCAGATATTAAATAAAAACTAATTTTGAATAAAATTTTTGGAGGGCTGTAGCCCCCTCATGACAAATTTCCGGACACATGTTTATATAACGTTTTTTGCTTAAAATATTTTTCTCAATCCACGGTTCAAGTTTGTTCCACCTGATATGACACCCTGTATACCGGGTGTTTTTTTTAACCTGAAACTTTCAAATATCTCGAAAAATAAGCACTCTACGGAAAAAAATTCAATAATCAAAATTTTATCATTTCGTGGGGGAAATACATTAGTGCAAAAAAAATAGTCCTCCACCCCCCTCTTTGTAGGTTGGGGAGGGGGTATCTTTGAATCTTAAATAGGAACCTCAATTTTTTATGACAGATACGGATTCTACGGCTAAAAGTACGTACGATTTGATTGAACTATTTTCTTCGATTCATAATAGATGGCGCTGTAATCGACGAAACAAAATTTATAATAAAACAAAAAAAAACGGGAAAATTAAAATAAAAAAAAAACGATCGCAACGAGGATCCAACCAGGCCATTCACGGTTGTCGGTCCGTAGCGCAAACTACCGTCTACAGTACGTGATGGGCTAGTTTTCAACTGAATTGGTACATAAGTTAAGCGAATTTACAGAGGAATTTAATAAATTTTTTTCTTGGTTGTTTACGAGTTTCCGGTCAACCGGCTTGGTGTGTAGGTTTATCTATGTCACTACTACAACCCTATTTTTTTTAAAACAAATTAGTGCATCTGATATCTGGTTGCTCCTTGTTAGAAGAAATCGAAAAAAAATGAATTTTGTCGATTACAGCTCCATCTATGATGAATCGAACAAAATATTTCAGTCAAATCGTACGTACTTTTAGCTGTAGGATCCGTAGCAATAAAAAATTTGGGTTCCTATTTAAGATTCAAAGATACCCCCTCCCCAACCTACAAAGAGGGGGGTGGGGGAATATTTTTTTTGCATTAATGTATTTCCCCCGCGGAACGATTAAATTTTGATCATTGACATTTTTTCCGTAGAGTGCTTTTTTTCGAGATATTTGAAAGTTTCAGGTTAAAAAAAACACCCGGTATATCTATAGATAATATATTGTCAATAAAGCGATACTTAATAATACGTAATCTATCTAGACGTAATATTTTGATAGATTTTCAAATAATTCTGCAATCGTCATTAGTTTTTTTTAAATACGTGTTAATACAGTAAAATACAATATAATTTAATTAATTATTAATATATTACTATTACGCACTGCCTATACCATAGTTTAAAAACGTGATCAATTTTTATTTGATCTTCGATTTGTGAAGGAGATCTTAACTGTAGAAATGATTGTATTGACGTAGGTACATTTATCATTTATGGTTTTTATTTTTTTTCCTAAACTACTGTTGGGTATTATAAAGAATGGTCTAGAGCAAAAATTAAGCTAACTTAAAATGCTCGGGATTTTGAAGTAGTATTAATAAATTGTAAATTGTAATAATTATGTAAATGCAATATATTTAACGATGTACACTGTCAGTGTGTTGTCATTTTTATTTAATAACGTATCAAGCTTCAGAGATATCGGTATTTTTGTAGGAAATCACGGATTGTAAATTTTCCCGCCCACTGTGTGTAACCCAGATTTTTTACAAGTTGCGTCCATTGCAAACATTCTATATCGATTATATTATTAATTGGTTTCCTGTTGTAATTGTGGAAGATATTATTTGATCCACACTGACTGACTGCATATATTAATTTCTTTTAAATTTATCACTAATGATATGTTGGAGATTGTTTATTCCTTGATTATAAAAAGGTCTTACATTAAAATTTAGTACAACATAATTTTTAGTATTGTGGTAACTACAAGAAATACAATTACCTTATTTACGTACAAAACTCTACTTTTTAATAAGTTGCTGATAAGACTGTTCACATTAGTAGTAAAATCAAGAGTTCACTTATTAAGTGATATTATTTCATTCATAATACATGCTCTTTGCTGATAATTTTTTTTTGTAGGGCCTGATTCGTTGAATTCTTTAATAAATTTAAATAGTTCATTATCAGTGTTATCTACGTATTGATGATAATCAGCCCAGTCGCGATAACCAACTAAAATTGATTGAGCAATATAATATCAAACGCACAGTTATTTTTTATAGAAACGTAATTTTTTTTAAATTTAATGCCAGTCAGCATGGAACCATTTTGTAATAGTGGTACAGTGTATGCCACTTTTGGTCGCTTATGTCGGTTGACAACATCAGGATAGGGCCTCAAATATTTACCACGTTTATTTGGGTTTTTATTTTTACCCTTCTACATCTCTACTTCATTTAAATAATTTTGAGAAAGAATTATATTATCACTGTCCAATATAGGTAATCGTGGTTCAGGGCTGTAAAGTGTAGTTGTATCAAGATGATTTTGTGTAGTATATTTTGTTGATTGAAATGGCTGAGAATTTAATGAGTCATGATTTTCACTTTCTTGTATTTTATCAATATTTTTCTTCTCCTTGTCAACGTGGTGCAAAGCTTGTAATAGTTTAGTCGTACCAGCAAGAGATTTTAAGTGAATCACTAAAAACTTACCAATACGAGTAGCTTTTTTATTTAAAAAAATCAAATGTTTTACCTCGCGAAAATATTCTTCGCTACATGTCTATGTAGCGACAGACGTCTTATCGGTTGGCATTACAGCGGTCCAGAGGGGAAAATGCTAATAAAGCTAGTAGCGAAATCAAAACAATAATAGGGATTTAGTCGTTCCCCTTCAGATAGCAAAGATTTACAGTTCGAAACAAGGTTTTGGATAAATTTTGAATGACACATTGAGTCTTCCACGTCGTCATAAAAAAATAATTCATCGTTTTCAACAAAATCGTCATCGAGGTTGTAACAATCTGCATTTTCTTGTATTGCAGTTAAAATACGCTTTTGTGATGAATAACAAAAATTGGCATCATTTATAGTTTCAGTTTCGGGTAATGCAACTGCAAGTACCTACATCACGAACTAATATATTAAAATTGTTTGGATCGTAACATTTTGATAAAATTCCTACACATCTAACAAAAAAATCTTTTACACGCGAATGTTTGTTTTGGAAACATTTCCATCGACAAATTAACTTTATCATATGTAAGGCCGTAACTTAGGGAGCTCCCGCGGCAGAGTTAAACTTTTTTTTATTTGGTGCTAATTTTTTTCGTTGCCAACTTGAATTTTACACTTATTATTCATTAAAATTAGAAAGTAGCGACCAAAAAAGGTCATTAAAATCAAAATTAGTAATAAGTGTTCAATTTGCAAGTAAGGATAAAAAAGTCTTCAATTTTTATTTTTGCATATTCTGGGGAGCCCTCGGTCACTTCTTGCTCCGGGCCCCCGAGCATCTAGTTACGGCCCTGATCATATGTGCTGTATCGATACGTATACGTTGGGATTATTATACATATACATCAACATCATATTTTTTATGCAATCATTTACATATCGAGTGAAACTGACATTATTAAAATGCCATTGAATAATCTGTAACCACTTCTGTTGGACATGGTGCCCCATGGCGCATCCATTCTCTCAACTAATAAGTTAAAATATTTGCGTCGTGTTTTTCAGAAATAGTGGCAAAATCTTATTCCCGTGAAATGGTACTACTGCTTGATAGAGAAAAATGGGACTAAATGAATAAGTGATCCAGTTGCATCAATTGATAAAGAACCTGTTTTACAATGTCGACATTTAATCCATTGTTTATACAAATATAGTTGTTCGGGGCTCCAGTATAATATACATATATACTTCATCGATAGCAATTTCTTTGATAAATCCAGCAAAATCAAGTTCATATTAAAGTTTATGTACAGAATCTATTGGATTAGTCACATTCACTAGTGTCCTAATTGAGCATTATTCTCCTGTTGTTTTGCATTTCGTAGAACTGTTTCTTTATATAGATGTGCAGGTTCTAAATCATAGGTGTCCAACCTTTTGAACCTTCTGGGCCGCATAGCAAAATTTTTATCTAATTTAGTTTGCTAAGGGCCGCAGGTTATAATATAAAACTTAGGACCTTTTTTTTTTGGTCGCGTCAATTTCAATTCCTAATTTTATTATAAATATATATATGTAAATAAACAGTTAGATTAGGAAAGACCTTTTTTTTTTAGTCGTAGATACTATTTTCTATGTAAATTTATTATCATAATTTTTTTTTTAATTATGCTCGCGGGTCGCGGGTTGGACAAACTTGTTCTAATCACCAAATTCCATTGTTAAGTTGGCTCGTTCACTACGCCAGGCATAGGTTGAATTTACCTGCAGTTCTTTAACAATACCCTTACGTTCTGTACCACGTAATTGTCGTTTCAACTATCAAATGTGGAAATGATAACAGTTACTCCTTCTTCAGATGGTTTAATGTGAGAAAATACAAATGAATAATATTGCCACATTCAATACATTTTCCACGCACAGTTAAAAACATTTCTCCTGGATAATCATTGATATTCGCATATTTAAAACTGAAAGGACATGTTAATTTTATAATATTCCATACCATAGAATATATTTTATTCGTCCAACTAGAAGCTAAGCTAGCTTTATTACATTCGTCATAATGTATTAAGTTCAATTTCAATTCTCTCCAGACGTCACGCGTAAAAGTGACTGTTTTACGTAGAGGAGGAAAATGCTGATTCATTCATAGACCAATTCGATTCATGGATCTTGTTGGTGTTTTTGCTTTCAGTAGAAATATTAATATTTTGAAGACCTTGTTTTTCCAACAGTTTATCATTCCTTTTTCGATATATATTTTTTTAATATAGTAGAATTAAAACTAGTCTAAAGACTAACCATTAATTTAAATCTGAATATCTTAAAACTAAATACTATCAACTAAAGTCAATTCATTAATGTCCTTTAGTTTTCTCTATTTACAATATATATGCATGCCTATACACTTTCCCCGCGCACTGTGCTCTGCTTTACTCACAACACACTACACTAAGTCAAGTGGCTTGGTTCTTTTCAATCTTCGAACATGGTGCTGATTGTCCAGCAACCGAAGAACCTCTAGATTGGCAAGAAGGCGGAGCCTGGCATCATGCTTGCTAGCAAACTTTTTAATTTCGTCTTTTATAGTTGATATATCGAGATCTCTATGGATATCTGTGTTGCGAACATACCACGGCGCATTCACTATGTTACGCAACACTTTATTCTGGAATGTTTGAAAAGACTTGATGCTGGTATCACTGGCGCATCCCCATAGCTGTATGCCATATAGCCACACTGGTTTTAGGATCTGATTGTAAATCAGTATTTTATTGTCTATTGACAACTTGAAATTTCTGCCAATAAGCCAATAGTATTGTCTGTATTTCAAATCAAGTTCAGCTCTTTTTTTCTTCACATGCGTTTTCCATCTCAGCTTTGTATCAAGTGTCATACCTAAATATTTAGCATTCATTTCATATGGGACCATATTAATATTTAGCGCAAATGGCTCTGTTTATATTTATTTTGTGAAATTTATGTGAATGGATTTCAGATCATTGAGCTTGATTCTCCATTTTCTGGTCCAATCAGTGAAAGTGTTTGTTGCTATTTGTAGTTTCCTTGTGGAAACTTCTTGATTCCGATCAACCGCCAGAAGAGCAGTGTTGTCGGCGAATGTTGCTACTATTATATTATCCAATGGTGGTAGATCACTGGTGTATAATAAATAAAGAACAGGGCCAAGTTACACTTCCTTGCGGTACACCTGCTCTAATTTCCTTCAGGTTGGAATATTCGTCTTCCTGCTTGATTCTAAAGAGTCTATCAGTTAAATATGAAGATATAATTTCTACATACAGTAGGACTCCTATAAGTTCTAAGCTACGGGACCGTAAATTCTAAGAATTAGAAGATATAGGGTACCCCTTCTACCACAATATCAATCTAATGAAATGAGATGGGAATAGCTTTCTCTCTCTCTCTCTCACTCGCACACTTTACTCACAATCAGAATAATCTAACAGTAACATAATCCACGTAAATGACTCTGGACATCTAGCGGTAGAATTGGAAACTTATATGACAGTTCGTCATTTGTAATGTATGGCATCTTCGAAACAAGATATGTAGTGACTATATTTGAGTTTTATTTGAATACATTATTATTTGATTACATATTGTTTTTTTCATCTATTTAATAACGTTGTACGTATATTTCCATTTATATAATTGTGAAACCATTTTAAGAATTATTAACATGCGTTTGCGCATGCTCAGCGTACTGGACATGTAGAACCAACGCAATCAAAGACGGTAAGGAGTGAGGGAAACAACTTCTCCTCCGATGTAGGAGAACTCGAACTTATAGGAGTCCAACTGTATTGCTTCGGAAGCATATTATTTAGTTTGTAAATCAGTCAAACCTTGTCAAAGGCTTGAGTAACGTCCAGAAAGACAGCAGAGCAGATTTGTTTTTTTTTCTAATGACTGTTCAATAATATCCGTGATGCGATGTACTTGGTGAATTGTTGAGTGCTTCTGTCTAAAGCCGAACTGGAAATTTGGAATTAGATTGTTGTCTTTTATGATCGGTCTTAGTCTTTTTAGAAGTAACTTTTCAAATAGTTTGGAGACAATAGGCAGGAGGGAAATGGGCCTATAGGATTTCACGTTTACCTGGCTTTTGTAACATTATTATTAACATTATCTTTTTTTGAGATATAAATAAGTAAATATATTTCTTAGATAAATGCGGTTGAAGTTTATTAAATACTTCATCCCGTACCGGATGAATGAATTTATGTAACTAACCGTTTTCTTGATAAAATGTAAATTTGATCAATTTCCAAAACTGGTTTACGAGGCATTCTATAACATTCGTGTTAATGAAGCTTCTTACAAAAACACGCAGAAGTATTCTATATATAATACTTATGTTGGGTTGGTAGTGCGTATAGTAAATTTGTACTGCACGACATCTAACACAACAAGAAGGAACTAAGTATGGCCGTTAAGATGAAAACGTGTTTGTAATAAAAAGTATAATTTAACGTAATAGAATACATATTATTTTCACAAAGTCTGTATTATTTCTCCACAAGATCCTCTGAAATTCACATGGTAGCAATTCGTGGTTTGGGTGAAAATAAAATTTAATGTAAAGAAAAGTAAAGTGAGATTATAAGTTCCAAGAATATTCAAAAATGGCTGATGAAGTAAGAATTCCATTGTTTGATGGAAAAGAATATGAATGTTGGAAGAAAAGATTAATAATGATTTTAAAATTGAAGAAATGTGAAATAGTTGTAAATCGAACAAGAACAACTGAAGATACAGAAAATGAGTGGAGTGAAAAAGATCTAAAAGCTATAAATGTAATATACAGTGGAATTTCAAATGATCAGTTACAGTTTATTAAAGAAAAAGAAACGGCCTATGAGATAATTAAAAAGTTCGATGAAATGTATTTAAAAGAATCAACTGCACTCCAAATATGTGTGAGAAATAAATTAGAGAGATTAAGGTTAAGAGATTTTGAAGACACAGCTACATTTTTTACTGAATTTGAAAAATTAATAAATGAATTAAAGAGTGCTGGTGCAAAAGTATCTGAAAAAGAAAAGTTAAGTTACATGATAAAGATGCTCCCAAGTTCGTTGAGTTACGTCGGGGACTTAATTGATGTTTTAAAAGAGGGTGACCAGACTGTTGAATATGTGAAAAGTAAAATTAAAATGATTGAAGTGAAAGAAAAAGAAGAAAATAGTAAAAGCAGTACAAGTGTATTCAAGACAGAAAGAAAACAAGATCAAACTTGTTTTAAGTGTGGCAAGTATGGACATTTCAAATATCAGTGTACGAAGCCGGATGGAAATTTTTGGAAGCCTAGGGGTGGCATGCAGCAGCGAGGAGGCGGGCGTCAACAGAATTGGCAGTACCGTGGCAACAGTAGCAGTCGAGGTAGTCGAGGCTCAAGTCAACATCGTCGTGGTGGCGGTTGGCAACAGAATCATCAAAGTCAACGAAATGAAGATGGTAACGCAAGCAGTTTTTGTACGGAAGTCGAGGTTAAATCCGAATCAAACGAATTATTAGTCAATAGTTGTGATGGTAAAGTAGAATGGTTACTAGACAGTGGGTGTTCTGACCATATTGTTAACAATGATGAATACTTTTATGAATCTATTGTTCTTAAAATACCAGTAAGTGTCAAAATTGCTGATGGTCGTATATTAAAAGCTACTAAAATAGGTAATATATTACATGAATTCAATGTTTATGGTCAAATGGTTAAGAATAAAATGTCAAATGTTTTCTATGTTAAAGAAATGGATAAAAATCTAATTAGTTTCGGTAAAGTTACAAGTAAAAATAAAATTGTATCAATGGGAAATACTTCAAAAATATATAATACAGATGGTAATATAATCGCAATAGCATTTAAGAATAACGATGTATTCCGTATGACAAGTACAATTATAAAAACAGAAGTAAATGTAACAATTAAAAGTAATATGACGGAAAAAGAAAAATTGCATAGGACATTAGGTCATGTAAATTTTAATTATTTAGAAACTATGTGTAACAAACAAATTTTAGAAGGTCTACCAAAAGAGTTAGAGTCTGATTATTTCAAATGTGCCATATGTCTAGAAAATAAAATGCACAATTTACCATTTAAGAATGAAAGGACCAGAGCAAAAGAAATTTTAGAAATTGTACACACAGATCTAAATGGACCACATTATACTACTGGTTTAAACGGAGAAAAATATTTTTTAACTTTTATTGATGATTTCAGTAAAGTGGCTCAAGTTCATGTAATAAAATTCAAAAGTGAGGTTTATAATTGTTTTGTTAACTATGTAAACTTAATTGAAAATAAGACGGGAAAAAAAATAAAGAAATTACGTTGTGATAACGGTAAAGAATATATAAATAATGAAATATATAAGTTTGTGGGAGAAAAGGGGATTTATATTGAACCTTGTCCACCATATGTTCACGAATTAAATGGGACAGCAGAAAAATATAATAGGGATATAATGGATATGTCAAGATGTTTGTTAGCTGAAGCAAAAGTACATAAACGGTTTTGGCCAGAAATTGTAAAAACAGCAACCTATTTGAAAAATAGAATTCTAACTAATACAATTATAAAAAACAAAACTCCTTATGAGATAATGTTTGGTGAAAAACCAGGTATAGAACATTTAAGATTGTATGGTAGTAGGGTTTTTGTGAGAGTACCAGAACAAAAAAGAAATTCAAAATGGGATAGAAAAGCAGATTTAGGGGTTCTACTAGGTTATGAAAATGTTGGTTATAGAGTTCTAATAAATAATAAAATAGTTGTAGCTAGACATGTTGATATTATTGAAGAAGGTACATCTTGTATTGGTCTTGATTCAGAAAAAGATTTAGAAAATGTAAATAAAATTCGAATAAATGAAAATGAAAGTCAAGATGATAGTGATATAAATAGAGAAAATAATCAAGATACAGAACTAAGACGATCATCTAGAGAAAAAAGGAAACCTGCGAAGCTAAAAGATGATAATTTTGTTTATAATAATATTGTCTATGTTAATTATGTAAATGCGAGTAACCCTATTTCTTATACTGAAGCGATGAACTGCGAAAATCCTGAAAATTGGAAGGAAGCTATGAATAAGGAAATAAGTTGTTTAATTAAAAATAAAACTTGGGTCTCTGTTGAAAGGCCAAATGACAAAAAAATTCTAGATTTAAAATGGGTTTATACTATAAAAGCTAATGACATTTATAAAGCAAGGTTAGTAGTTAGGGGATATCAACAAAATGAGTTGATTGATGATATTTATTCACCTGTTGCAAGAATGCAAACGTTAAAAATTTTATTGTCATATTGTTGTAATAATGGTTTAATTATAATGCAAATGGATGTCGAAACAGCCTTTTTAAATGGCAAAGTTAAATCTGAAGTGTATGTAAAACAACCTCAAGGTTTTGAGGATGGTACAAATAGAGTGTTAAAACTTGATAAAGCACTTTATGGTTTAAGGGAAAGCCCTAGAGCTTGGTATGAGTGTTTTGATGACTATTTAAGAAACTTAAATTTCAAAAGAAGCATAAATGATAATTGTCTGTATGTATTGAATGAGGAAGGTAATAATGTTTATTTAATCTTATTTGTTGATGATCTACTAATTTGCTGTAAAGATGAAGAAAAATTAAATAATATAAAGAGCTTGTTGTTGAAAAGATTCCAAATGAAGGATTTAGGTAATATTAAGACATATTTAGGTATTAATATAAGTTATGACTGTACTAATGGAAAAATGACTTTAGATCAAGAAAATTATATTGTATCATTAGAAAAAAAATATGAACTAGAAAACTGTAAGTTGTATGCGACTCCAATGGAGCAAAATTTAAAATTATTACCTGCTAAATTAGTAAGTGACGAGATAAAATATAGAAATTTAATCGGTGCATTGTTGTACATTAGTTCAGGTACAAGACCTGATATAAGTTTTTGTGTGAACTATCTAAGTCGATTCCAAAACTGTTATGATAATACTCATTATAAATATGCATTAAGAGTTCTTAAGTATTTGATGTTAACCAGAGATTTAAAGTTAACTTATTATAGAAATAAAGATGCAGAAATTTTAAGTTGTTATGTAGATGCCGACTGGGCAGGGGATGTGACAGACAGAAAATCTACAACAGGTTATGTAATTAAAATGTATGAAAATGTAATTTTTTGGAAATCAAAGAAACAGAATAGTGTAACAAAGTCTTCCACATCAGCTGAATATGTAGCATTGTCTGAATGTGTAAGCGAGTTAAAAATTGTGAGAGATATTCTGTCTGACTTCAATATTGGAGTTTCTGCACCTGTAAAGATATATGAAGATAATTCCGGTGCTATTAGCATAGCCAAGCATGGAAATTTTACAAAAAATTCAAAGTATATTGAAACTCATTATCATTTTGTAAATGAAAATTATATGAACAAAATAATAGAAGTTGTAAAAGTAAATTCAGAAGAGAATGTTGCTGATATTTTAACTAAATCTCTTGGTACAGTGAAATTTGAAAAGTTTAGAAAAGCGTTGTGTATATTATGAAAGGTAATACAAATTTAAGGAGGCGTGTTGGGTTGGTAGTGCGTATAGTAAATTTGTACTGCACGACATCTAACACAACAAGAAGGAACTAAGTATGGCCGTTAAGATGAAAACGTGTTTGTAATAAAAAGTATAATTTAACGTAATAGAATACATATTATTTTCACAAAGTCTGTATTATTTCTCCACAAGATCCTCTGAAATTCACAACTTATAATAATATAATAGTAGTGACGTTAAATATAAATAAAAACAAACTTGTTTGTTTAAACGTCAAAATTTATTAAAGAAGAGGAAACCGCAAGCTTTCGATTCACAGAATCATCGTCAGGCTAAAATATAATAAGTAACAATTAAATACAATAAATATAATGCAAAATATTGATATTTTAAATTAAAAATTCAGAAATATACCTATTAATAAAGATTTAAATTTGAGAACGATGTCGTTATCTCAATAAAATTCATGTGACTACGGAAATGTTTGAAAAAAAAACAAATCTCTTAGTAACTCAAATAGTTACTAAGGAGCGAAAAAATTGATTTAAAAAATGACAATAATTAATTATTTAAAATTGTGTTGTAAATAGTAGATAATGTGGATATGTCAGTTTTCTTGTTAATTGTATGATTGTTTCTTTTTATGTGTAACATTTCGGAAATGTAACGTTTAGCTTTATGTTTTTCATTATCTAAAATTTTAGTTTGTTTATAATCAAAAATATGCCCTGTACTATTTGTATGTACTGCTAATGCTGAATCGAAAGCTTGCGGTTTCCTCTTCTTTAATAAATTTTGACGTTTAAACAAACAAGTTTGTTTTTATAATATTTATAATATATAATATAATATTATATAGTTCAATAGTATAACAATTAGTAGGCACTAAGATTTTTCAATAAATGTATATTAAATCGAAAACACAATACACACATAACTGTATCAGCCTGACCGTCAGGAAGTTAGCGCGGACTAGTGAAAAACCAACTTTTTTTTATCTCAAAAAATTGCTCCTTAATTGCTTCTCAGATATCTGAAATTGCTCCAACTCTAATAAAATATAAATATAAACAAAAAAAATTATCCTTATATGGTATTTTTCAAAAATGAATCGTTTTTCGTAATAGTTTTCAGGTCAATCAATTGCTCCCAAATTGCTCCAAAATGCTCCCCACTTAGTTTTTCAATATTATCTATATTTTTAAATCAAAATAAAAAAAAATATTTTTTTACTTTAACCGCTATTCACGTTCCATTATGAATAATATGGCAACGTTGTCTATATAAAAGGCAGCAAAATTCAAATGTTGTATTTGTTATTCTTTTGTTATGCATAATAAGTTCACGTCAACGGAATATCTCCAATTAGTAGTAGTTACATTTCTAAGCGCTCATTACTGCTCATACTTATATTTTTTTATAATCTGAATTCATAAATTCAAAAAATTATTATTGTGTATATGTCGCAGCCGGATGGTAAATTTAGCCGCTTTACAAAGCAGCTAGCCGTTTTACAAAATGGCGCCGTTTCATAAGGCGGCTAACTAATGTTTAGCTTATCAAATACAAATCCCCTAACCATAAAAATTGTAAGAGTTTAGACTTACACGTGTTTCAATAGCAATGCTATCATCATCAGAGTCTTAAAGACACTAACTTAAATCTAAATACTACGACTATTTATATACCTTAGAAACTACTGGACCGTGTGTCTTTAAGACTCTGATGATGATAGCATTGCTATTGAAACACGTGTAAGTCTAAACTCTTACAATTTTTATGGTTAGGGGATTTGTATTTGATAAGTCATAACCATAGTTTTTGTCTGTTGTTTGTTATAATGTTTAGCTGCTTTACAAAATGGCTGAACTATCATCCGCCAGATTAAATGATATCATACGTTCTACAATACTGTTAGCTCAACGCTTGACCGCTTTATAAAATGGCAATAATAAACTAATAAACTATAGATAATATTATTCTCTACATTATGTTTCAAATGATTTTTTTTAACGTAATAACTTAACCAAAAACGGATGTTTACTCTTGTCAATTTTTGAATTTTCGAATTATTTTTGAAATAAGAAAAAAAATGTTTTAGATAAAAAATGTCGAGTATGTTATTATCTATAATTTATTCCCCATACATTTTTTTCCAACATTTATGATTTAGTCAGAAAGAATTTTTTTAAATAATTGTTTAGAATCACGTACACTGTTCAATCTCTGTAATACGTATAAGAAAGTCCCATGACACTCATTGCAGAGATTTCTTCTCTGAACCATTTGAATTAGAATTAAATTTTTTTTCTTCAAAAATTTGTTTTTTCGAAAAAAAGATAGGACATAAATTATAGATAATAATATTACGTATACTTTTTAACTTGGCCATTTTTCTCTTATTCGCACTGTTTCAAAGTAATTCAAAAAAATAAAAAATCGAGCTCAGGAAACATCTATATCCGGTTGAAAGATCGTTTTCAAAAATAGTCTTCCCAGACAAAAATTAATCTTAAATATAAAATTTCACCCTTCTAGATTTATGCCCGATTTCTTCTACGTAAGATTAATAGAATTTCTTGGTAACCCTTAAAAAATGTACAATATTATTTTCATCATTGTTTCGTAATTATGCCTAATTTTTAAAAATTCTCTTTAATAGTTACTCCTCCCGGAACCTCAGAATATCTATAAGTATTAGGTTGTTGCAAAAATAATGTACGTTTTTCCTATGCCTAGATTAAGGTACTATTTTCTCTTAGAGTTGTCGCCCAAAGTACTAATTTTAAGTGTTGTACATCATCTTAAAGATATTTTTACTGACTTCGTTTATTTCTTTGAATATTTTTAATAAAATTTCATTTTCACCGATTTTAAAGCGATTAAAAAAAGATGTCGAAAAAGGATTTTAGAAAAAAATATTTTTATGAGTTAAAACTCGGCCGCAGTGCAGCGCAAACGGCAAAACATCAATAAAGTTTGGGGGCAGGGGTCTATTGATGAATCCACGGCGCGGGCGCGGCGTTGGTTTCAAAAATTTCATGCAGGTGTAGTAAATTTGAAAGACCAAGAGAGTCGCGGACGTCCTACTGCTATTAATATGTTGAAAGCATAGTGGAAGCTAACCCACGTACAACTGTTCGAGAACTTGCAGAAGAGCTACAAGTAGACCCATGAACCATTTCACGGCATTTAACTACGATTGGCAAAACAAAAAAGCTTGATAAATGGGTGCCACATGAATTAAGCGAAAATCACAAAAATCGTCGTTATGAAATTTGCTCTATGCTTCTTGTACGAAACAAAAACGTTCCATTTTTAGAAAGTATTGTAATGTGCGATGAAAAATGGATTTTATATGACAATAAGAGACGTTCAGGGCAGTGTTTAAATAAAGCTTAAGCTCCTAAACACTTTCCAAAGCCAAGTTTGCATCCAAAAAAGATAATGGTGCCCGTTTGGTGGTCTGTACAGGGATTAATCCGCTATAACTTCTTAAATCCTGGTGAAAAAATTACAGCAGAAAGGTATTGTCAACAAATTGACGAAATGCATAAAAAATTGGGGTCTATATGTCCAGCATTAATCTACAGGAAAAGTCCTGTACTTCTACACGACAACGCGCGGCCACACGTTGCACAAGAGACATTACAAAAGTTGAACAACAACGAACCCTTACTTCACCCATCTTACTCATTGGACCTCTCACTCACTGATTATCACCTTTTCAAGAACCTCGACAACTTCCTACAAGGCAGAGAGTTCAATAAATCAAGCAGATCCCAAAAGTGCCCTCGAACAATTTGTTGCTTCCAGAACTCTCGAGTTTTAAGTTAGCGGCATAAACAAACTTGTTTCTGATTGGGAAAAGTGTATCGAATCCAATGGTTATTATTTCGATTCAATATCTTAATTATGTTTTGAAATATGTAAATTTAAAGTTCATAATAAAAACGTGCATTATTTTTGCAACAACCTAATATTTATTATTTTAAACTAGCGAATTGGACCCCGGTGTTACCCGGGGATATGTGTTCTATGTTTTTGACATTAGGACATTAGAAAACTAATACATATAGATATTATTATAAAGTTGAGTTTTATTTCTGACAAATCCCATTAAAATTTTTAATATACATACAGAGTGTTTGGATCGGCGATACGAATATTTTAAAGGTAGGTAGAATGAGTTATTTGGAAGTGATTTAAGCAAATATACCTATATACAAAGTGCAACAGTTTTTTTATAACGGCTATTTTAGTAATTTTTTTTAAAACTCAGATTTATACATGTTAATGTCAAAAATTCAAAAGTTAAAGAGCTCTATTTTATAGCATTTCGAAAAACCTACCATAATACCTACAGGAACGGGCTATTTTTATTTAAAAAATCTTACATTTATCCCAGAGTATGTAAAATTTTTACATTTTTACAGTGAGTCGATAAGTCATTAGAAACGTGATACTTTTCAAATATTTTTTTATACTCAATGGACAGAATCATCCTTTGCACAGGAGGAATTGCTACACTGTCTAATGTGTATAAAAAATGTTTGAAAAGTATCACATCACGTTTTCAATGACTTTTAAGTAATATAAAAATCATCTTTAAAAAATAAAGGCTGACTTTTGAACTTTTGCGATTAACATGTATAAATCTGGGTTTTTTCAAAAATTTACTAAAATGGCCGATATAAAAAAACTGTTGCACTTTGTATATAGGTATATTTACTTAAATCACTTCCAAATGACTCATTCTACCTTCCTTCAAAATATTCGTATCGCCGAACCAAACATCATGTATAACTATAGGTATTATATTACTAGTATCAGAGTGATTTACAACTATGTAGTGTAAAAAAATTAACAGTATATCGAGGATGTAATTTTAAGCAAAAAACCTTATGTGAACCTATGTCCGGAAATTCTTCGTGAGGAAGTTACAGCTTTTACCCAAAATTAGTGTTTATTTAATATCTAAAGAACCCATTGTGCTACAGTTGTGAAATTTGATACAGGGATTGGTATTAATAAGTATTATCGATTTCCAATATCAAACAATCATAATTTAGACCAGGGGTGTATGGGGCCAGTAGGCCCGCCGATTTTTGTAAAATATTTTTTTGTTCTTTAATTTTTTCATGAGTTGGGTACTTATAGAAGATTATATGGCACAAAATACACAAAAATATACTTTGTCATTTATCATAAGATCAACCGTTATCGAGAAATATCGATAAAATAAAGTACTGCAGAATTTTACTTAATACGGATGCTTCAAATGACACAAAATAAGTTTATATTCTTGTTTTATAATAATAATAATAATAACATGTCCTGACTGATTGATTTATCATCGCCCAGTCGAAACCCCTGGTCCTAGAAACGTGAAATTTTAAGGGTGTCTTCCTTTTATGACCTAACCACCCACTAAGAAAGGGTTTACTTTATTTTATTTTATCAATATTTCTCGAAAACGGTTGATATTATGATAAATTAACAAAATATATTTTTGTGTATTTTGTGTCATATAATCTTCTACAAGTACCCAACTCATGAAAAAATTAAAGAACAAAAAAATACTTCACAAAAATCGGCGGGCCTACTGGCCCCATACACCCCTGGTCTAAATTATGATTGTTTGATATTGGAAATCGATAATACTTATTAATACCAATCCCTGTATCAAATTTCACAACTGTAGCACAATGGGTTCTCTAGATATTAAATATACACTTATTTTGGGTAAAAGACTGTAGTTTCCTCACGAAGAATTTCCGGACATAGGTTCACATATAGTTTTTTCCTTAAAATTACATCCTCGATGTACTGTAATTTTTTTTTTACACTAGTTGTAAATCACCTTGTATATGTAAAAAAGATGAATAATAAGATATTTAAATAATTAACTGGAATGTATACGAATTTGAGGTATTTTTTACAATCTGTTACTACGAGCATTAGGTATATGTATATGTACATATAATGCATGAATGTATGTGTGCGCGCATGGACTTATAACTGGTACCTATATGTATATGTATATGTACCGACAACGTCGTCTAGGAGATTTGATAATGACGTACGAGATGAAGCTCGGAGAGAGGGCAGCTCCTTTAGAATGACTACAGATAACCCGAAATCAACAAAATTATTTGTTTACAGTATTGATACTACGTCGTATGCTGCCTTATTAATAATGTTAGTGATAAATATTTTTAAATATCATACTATCTGCATGTTATAATAATCATTTTAATAAATAAAAATTATTAACTGTTTCTACATAGTGCCAGTTACAGTGTAGTATCTAGTTATGTTTTTAAATATAGTTTTATAATTGCTGTATTGTTATTTAATATATTTGTGAAACGTTAAAAAATGGTAGAAACGGATTCGTTACCGGATAAAGTTTGTCTGAACACTATAACTAATTTATCGCGAGAGATTCAAGAGAACGGAAAGAAACTTAAAAAGTCGCGCGTGTTTATGAAAGGACCTAGTATTTCGGAGTTTTTTGTTAAAATCAACTCGATTAATCCAAAGATGAAAACTAATACCTTTCTTGCTCAATCAAAATGGAAACAATTAATCTGTAAGTTTTTTTATTTTAATTTTAATATATCTGCTGAAAATTGGTAACTTTATATTGGAATTATTGTCTTGTACCTATACAGGATGATTTACAACTAGTGTAAAAAAATTCAACAGTAGATCGAGAATGTAATTTTAAGTAAACAACTTTATGTGAATCTGTGTCCGGAAATTCTTCGTGAGAGAGCTACAGCCTTCCAAAAATGTTGCCAAAAATTAGTATTTATTTAATATCTAGAGAACCCATTATAATACAGTTATGAGATTTGATACAAGGTTTAATATTAATAAGTGTTATCGATTTCCAGTATCAAACAATCATAATTTAGAGCAGGGGTGTATGGGGCCAGTTGGCCCATCGATTTTTATCAAATATTTTTTTGTTCTTTAATTAAAAATAAGATAAAAAGTAATTATAAATATACCTCCAAAAGTGCATAAATAGTCATTTATAGTTTTGTTTTTTAGTCATTTTATTAAAGTACGTGTAACAGTAATACAACCAAACTAAAATACTTGATAATGGTCTAAATCATAGGTGTCCAACCTTTTGAACCACCATAGTAAAATTTTTATTTAATTTATTAAGGGCCGCAGGTCACAATATAAAACCGAGGACTTTTTTTTTTTTTTTTTGACCGCGTCAATTTGAATTCCTAATTGTATTATAAATATATATAAATAAATAGATAATTAAATTAGGAAATACCTTTTTTTATTATTCGAAGATACTAATTTCTATGTACATTTATTATTATAAAAAATTTTTAATTTTTAAATTATGCTCGCGGGCCGCACTAAGGATCCTCGAGGGCCGCGGGTTGGAAATCGATAACATTTATTAATACTAAACCTTGTATCAAATCTCATAACTGTATCATATTAAATAAACACTAATTTTTGGCAACATTTTTGAAAGGCTGTAGCTCTCTCACAAAGAATTTCCGGACATAAAATTTTTTGCTTAGAATTACATCCTTGATCTACTGTTGAATTTTTTTACACTAGTTGTAAATCACCCTGTATAAGTTTCAGTGTTCTTCAGTTGAACATTATTAAAAAAAACCTAAGTTCATTTTTGAATGGTAAAACAGTTATTGAATCATTTGTTGAAAATTTTAATATCCTTAAGGATAAACCTTTTATTTTGAAGAGGAAACGCCGAAAAAATTTTTTCAAAATGTATAGTATATCAATTTTGAGAGTCTCTACAGAACTTGAGAAATGTTTTTGGTCAAATACGTAATTCTGGCAGTGAACAGTGTACGCGATTCTTAATTTATTAAATCACATTTCTGACAAACTAATTAAAGATAAAATAAAATGAATGGGACATAGACTATAGATAATATTATTCTCTACATTATGTATAAAATGATTATTTTTGAACGTAATAATTTAACCGAAAACGGATGTTTACTGTTGTCAATTTTTGAATTATTTCTTAAATAAGAAAAAAATGTTTGAGATAAAAAATGTCGAGTATGTTATTATCTATAATTTATTCCCCATACATTTTTTTCTAACATTTATATTTTAGCCAGAAATCATTTTTTTAAATAATTATTTAGACAGCCACACTGTTCACTCTTATGGCAGATATTTCTTCTCTGTTATGAACCATTTGAATTATAATAAAAAAAATTTTTTTCAAAAATTTTTTTTTTTCGAAAAAATGAATAGAACATAAATTATAGATATTAATATTACTTACAGTTTTTAACTTGACAGTATAAGAAAGTAAAAAAAAAAAAAGATTTCAATAATTAAAAAGAGCTAATGAAATTTTGTTTATATTTTTTTATAAATTTTCACAAAATGACAATGTTTCTTTCTGATAAAAAATGAATAATTTTAATTTCAATGCAGAACGATGAGAAAGCAACAAGTGTTTAGTAGACGCAAACACCTAAAGTCTGATCTAAAAAATAATTCATTAGATTTGATTAGAATGCATGGAGGCTTTCAAAATTATTGTAAATTTTTGAAAATTCTTTCGGCGTTTCATCTTAAAAAAGAGGTTATCCTGAAGGATATTAAAATTATCAACAAATGATTCAAAAACTAGAACGTTGTGTGTTTTTTAAAACTGTTCTGCGACCATTTTTCGCGGGTTTATAGCCATTCAAAAATACCTAAAAATACTGAAATAATTTAGTGATCCCTTAATTTCGAATTTTAGTGTATAAGACTTGGTATACAAATTTACAATTTGTTAATGTTTGTAGGTAATACATACTTATTTTAATTTACGTTCCAAGACTGTGTCAAAGTTCAATATTTCATTTATTATAAAAAATGGAAGAAAATTTTAAATACAAAAGTTGTCGGAATAAAAACAAGCAGCACTTTTTTTAAATAGTTACATTTATATAGGATGTCCCATAAGTGTATTACAATTCAAAGTTATATTTTTTTAAATACAAAGTGTATTTTTTTAATTGATAATCTAAAAGCATTTCTTTCGGATATTTTAATATAAAAGATGTCTGGGATTATACTGAGCGGTTTAGAAATTATGACCATTTTTGTAAGAAAATAGTATTATTTTCAACACCTTGTAATTTTCTAATTACAACAAAAAAATTGTTTTCTGCTAAAAATAGTTTTGGCATATGCTCTATTATTGCGATATTAACATACATCAAACATTTATAACATTGTATTCTTTGTACAGGCTGTATCAAAACTCTGAACTTAATTTTTTTCAAAATTTTCAAATGGAACTTCCTGTATATTTTCACATTTTCGAATTGCCTATTCAATTCTAAACACATTTTATAAACTATGTTCTACACCTAAATTTAGCCTTGTATGTATATAAGTGTAACTAACTTTTGTATTTAATGTTTTCTTCCACTTGTGAAATTTATGAAATATTGAACTTTGACACAGTCTTGGAACACCCTGTATTTGCTTTGAAATGATTGTTAACTTTTACTTAATTAAATTATTGTTTTATTTAGATAGTTAATATAAACTTTTGGCATTAATCCCACGTTATGAAGAAATTATTTTTGAACTGGTTTTGTTTTTTTATAAAATTTGTTTTTGTTACAATAATATATTATTTACTACATTTCTATTGTTCCATCTATAATATTTTTTAACAGCCTTTCCTATTTACGTTTTCTATAGTTTTTTTTCTGTTGATTTACATTAATTAATTAATTAACAATATTCAAGAATAGATGTAAGACATTTAAAAAAATGTATTTCTTAATCTTTTCAAATAACTTTCAGTCTCATATTGCAATGAACAAACGACGAAACATTGGTATGGATAAAAATCAATTCCTCGATTTGTATATACATATTACATAAGGCTTGTAACTCTGAAACTAAAAGTGGTATACAAATTATAATACACCAAAGTACTTTAAGAAACCGCAAACAGAAAGTACCAATCTACTTTGATAAAAAAGTTATAGCCATTTAAAGAATTTCCGAATTTTCAGACTTTTGAGTGTACCACCTAAACCATAGGTGTCCAACCTTTTTAATCTTCTGGGCCGCATACCATAAACACAATTAACTAAGGGCCGCAGGTCAGAATATGCAAAAATAAAAATCGAAGACCTTTTTTTTGTCGCGCCAATTTGAATTAAAAGTTTTATTAAATAACTAAGGTTACATTATAGGAAAAATAAACCGGATTTTTTTTAAATTCTATTTTAATTAATAATAATAATTAAAATAATATATATACCTATACGCTTTATTCATTAGATTATTATCTTAAATTAATATAACATTATTTTATATGGTATTTCTTAATTAGTAGAGGGGTATAGTCTTACATTATATTATAAAAAATATTATTTTCTACATATCCTGTAGTTTTACAGTTTCGTAAGGTCGATTATTTTAAATTGTTTGTATATAATACGTTCTTTGCGGTTGAAAACATTTTACATTTCTAGTGTCAAATTATAAATGTGATAAATCACAAACAACATTTAAAAAATTTAGACAAATTCACAGCAAAGAAGATGGTATAAAGTATAGATAAAAAGTACTCGAAATTAAAGCACCAATGCATTACTATAATACATGTTGTATGATGTATCATCTTATCATAAAAAATACTGTTCAGATTAGTATGCATCAGTCTATTCGGATATGTTTTCTCGGAGACGGGAAATGTTTTTGAAGAAAATAATTTCAATCATACTTATGGTGATCAAAATGTTAAAAAAACCGCATTTGTGTTATGAAATGGTTGTTTTCATTAAAATTTTTGTTAACAAAATGTTATTATGTATTTCGTTATTATTATATTTATGTTTTTCATTTTTTTACGTTCGCATAACTTTAGATTTAGATTGAAATTGGCAAAAAATTAAAAATATACGAAAAAATAATCAGGTGCGACAATTTGTTCTACCTTTGGTGAATTTAGTACGAGGAAGTTGATTTACTTGGCAGATGTTTTTATTATTATAAACATACATATTTGTATATTTCAAAATATAATTAAGCTACTTAACAGAATTTTTTTATGCATTTCGTCAATTTGTTGACGATACCTTTCTGCTGTAATTGTTTCATCAGGATTTAAGAAGTTATAGCGGATTAATCCCTGTACAGACCACCAAACGGTCACCATTGTCTTCTTTGGATGCAAACTTGGCTTTGGAAAGTGTTTAAGAGCTTCAGCTTTATTTAACGACTGCCCTGAACGTCTCCTATTGTTATATAAAACCAATTTTTCATCGCATGTTACAATACATTCCAAAAATGGATCATTTTTGTTGCGTACAAGAAGCATAGAATAAATTTCGTAACGACAATTTTTGTGATTTTCGCTTAATTCGTGTGGCATCCATTTATTAAGCTTTTTGGTTTTGCCAATCGTAGTTAAATGTCGCGAAATGGTTCCTGGGTTTACTTATAGCTCTTCTGCAAGTTCTCGAACAGTTGTATGTGGGTTAACTTTTACTATAGCTTTCAACATGTCGTCATCAACAGGAGAAGGACGTCCGCGACTCTCTTGGTTTTCCCAATTTACTTCATCTGCACGAAATTTTTGAAACCAACGCCGCACCGTGGATTCATCAATGGACCCCTGCCCCCAAACTTGATTGATATTTTTGGCCGTTTGCGCTGCACTGCGACCGAGTTTGAACTCGTAAAAATAAATTTTTCTAAAATCCTTTTTCGACATTTTTTTTTTAATCACCATGAAATAGTTGAAAATGAAATTTTATGAAAAATGTTCAAAGAAATCAAGGAAGTCAGTAAAAAAAATCTTTAAAATGATATAAATACTTAGTACTTTAGGCGACAACTATAAGAGAAATTAGTACCTAAATCTAGGCATAGGAAAAACGTGCATTATTTTTGTAACAACCTAATATTATTTAAGACGCATTTGTTCTTGTTATTTTTGGTTAAAAATTTTTCTCAGATGGTGGGTGGGGGGGAATAAATCTCGCCCAGGGCGCCAGACTAACAAAGGCCGGCCCTGATATACAATATGTTGTTATAATATTGTTTACAATTATAATTAATGACTTATTAAATATTCTAATTAAAGGATACATCGAATATTGCTTCTTCGCAATATCGAAGATACGAGAAGCTTTGTGATCGTTTTAGATTGAGACAAAAAAAATGTTCTTCGATTTCAAAATTTTAAATTGATTTATCCGTTTCACGTCAAGACAAACACTTTTCGTTTCATGTCTGTCTGTCTGTCCGTGTGTCCGTCCGTGTGTCTGTCCCTTGAATCCTTGTCACATACATAACTCATAAACCACTGAACCGATATTATTGAAACTTGGTCGGATGGTTGGGTCTAGCTTGAGGACGGTCCCATTTCAAAATCATGAAAATCATGTGTAAGGGGGAGAGGTGACATCCCAAATCCCAAAATATTGATTTTTTCAAGATATCTCAAGAACGACAGATGTTACGTGAAAATTTTATAGAATAATTTCCTATAATATGGGTCTACAACGTTTGTTGTAAAATATTCCCTTACAAAGATTTATCTCAATTTATTTTTAAAAATCGTGTTTTGTTTTTTAAACTGATATTTACTTTGATATATTATCTCTAATTTTGACGTTTGCATAAATTTAGATTTAGATTGAAATTGTCAAAAAATTAAAAATATACGAAAAAATAATCAGGTGCATTTTAAGAAAAATTTCGAACTAATATTTTTTAGTAAAATTGTATAAAAATTAAATGGTTAACCAATTCTAAGCAATTTATCTGAACACTATCGGTTTTTATTTAAATTGTTGAATAATTAACTACCTTTGGTGAATTTAGCACGAGGAAGCACTGTGCATTTACTGGCAGATGTTTTTAAACTGATACATTATCTAATTTATATAACTAAATAAATTGTATACGCGCTATGGCCTACATTTTGTAAACCACTGACGTATAGTAAACACATCAAATTCAGCCCAGATAACTCCTGGTATATTTTGTGACCCGTGGAACTTTGACCAATATACATATGTATATTATATATGTATGTATATATGTATTATCATTTTTTGTCATTTTTGTTAGTTATTTTTAACAGGGGTTATTTTAGTGTGTAATTGTAGCAGTTCCAAAAATGAATACTGTAGTTGTAAAAGCTAAAATTGCAAATAGAAAAAAATATATATAAAAAGTATAAGTGTAGAGCAAAAAAGGTCACTATAATTTGTATAGAAAGTTAATTTGTGTAGTTGAAAAATTGCAAGTAGAATGAAAAATATAAAATATAAAAAATATATTTGTAGTTAAAAAAATTTCTTAAAATAACCCCTGTAATATAACACTACATAATTTTATGATACTTTTTACAGTTTTTTATTTTACGTCATACCTATGGGTATAACATCGTTGATATGTTTTAAATACTATTTTTATATACAGGGTGGGTGAAAAAATATGTAAAATTACTTATATATTTTTTAAATATTCATTATTTAAAAAAACGTTTTTGTAAAAGTTGTTTGAGAAATTATTTCCTATGTAATGCTATTCATCAATTGGTGCTATCAGTTACGTTACTATGGCATCCAACTCTGTTTTGCTTCCTCGCAATATCGAAGATACGAGAAGCTTTGTGATCGTTTTAGATTGAGACAAAAAAAAATGTTCTCCGATTTCAACAATAATATCTAATCGTGTTTGTACTTAATTCAACTATATTTTTTTAAATCCTAAACAATAATTCCGTAGTCCACGCGAGCGAAGCCGTGCGGGCCTAGCTAGTTTTAAATAAAAACACAAATATACGTGCATTTCATTAATTTGTTTTAACATATTTAAACACTATAATTCGCCACAGTATTTACTAATACAATTTTCAATAGATTATAACATAATAATTGAATCGCACAAAATA
The DNA here is from genome assembly GCA_961205875.1 of Sialis fuliginosa. Lineage (NCBI taxonomy): Eukaryota > Metazoa > Arthropoda > Insecta > Megaloptera > Sialidae > Sialis > Sialis fuliginosa. The sequence goes on from OY540811.1 coordinate 35,443,670, forward strand.
TATCAGTAGATACTATAAACGAAGACAACTTCTTTATCTAGCAAAAGACTTTCAAAATATCTGTCTTTGTTTGGTACATAGAGATTTAAATATTATAATAATCAAATGGGAGTCTACTAAGTTTGTGATAAGCGAAGATGAATGAAAATTGGTCGACCACTTCTGCATGTGACTCTACATCCGATCGTGTGATCCTAGAGCTAGGGGCTACCTATTTGTCCAGAGCTTCGTGAATGTATCTTGCCTCGATTGTTCCGAGGCACATCCCTATCCTCCCAGCAATTCACGTCTAGAGATAAAATGTGACATGATAAAAACATAATTATAATAACGCCAGGATAAAAAAAAATCATATAAAGAATAAAAATTTGAGTATGTAGTAACATATTAAGACTATGTACCGGGTGTTTTTTTTTAAACTTTCCAGCAGATAATTTTCAAAACAACGAATTTTCATAGAAAATGATTCATACAAAAGTTACATGGTTCGAGGGGCTCAATACTGACAATATGAAAAGGTTAGGTAAACAATTTTTTGTTGCAGATTCGTAATTTACGAGGAAAAATAAGCAACTTTTACCTGGAACATTTTTTCTGAAAATTTATCATTTTTTATGATATGGAGCAAAACAAAAAGAAATTTCTGGATATTCAATAATTTTTTACTCGAAAACTACAAATCTTTAAAAAAAATCACAATAAGAAAAAAATACTTAGATTTAAGCAAGGATTCTCAGAGATTTTTTTTATTCTTTAATATTAACTTTTTATGCAACTTTTTAATAAAGTAATTTTTTTTTAAATTTTGAAAAAAAAAAATTAAAAACAAATAAAATAAAAATTTCTGAGAACCATTGCCTAAATCTAAGCATTTTTTACCTCTTATGATTATTTTTGAAAATTAATAGTTTTCGAGTAAAAAATTATTGAAAATCCAAAAATGTATTTTTGTTTTGCTCCATATCATAAAAAATGGGCATTTTCAGAAAATAATGTTTCAGGTAAAAGTTTATTATTTTTCTTCGTAAATTACGTTTAGATTTGAAAAAGAAAAATTGAACCTGAAAACCCATTATGGTGATCTTTTCAAGGTCAACCCATAATGTCAGTATTGAGCCCCCCTTCGAAACCATGAAACTTTTGTATGAAACATTTTCTTTGAAAATTCGTTATTTTGAAAATAATCCGCTGGAATGTTTTAAAAAAAAAAACACCCGGTATAATAAAAACTATAAGGTTCTATTTAAAAATCATATGAATAACATCATAATTCTGACGTATCTAGCAAAAAAATATAAATAGTTAAATTGTGAAAAATAATCAACTGCAAATTTTTTTCTTGAGGTTAATATTTTATTTTATGTTGTATTTATATTACATTCTAGATATGATAATTAAGTTAGAGTCAATTTGACGTGTTATTGGGCATTGTATATACTATAACAATACCTAATAAACTGATTTAAATATAAGATATGAAAAAAGTGCATGCAAGTATCTTATTCTGACAACTGTTACTAATAATTTAAAATACCAATAAACCGTGTGTACATTTTTCTGATATTAAATAGAATGAATAAATAATAGTCTATAATATCTATTACGAAATACATATTGTTATAAAACAAATATGTAATAAAAATACTTTGCATCCGGCTGCAATGACATATAATCTTCTACAAGAACCCAACTCAAGAAAAAATTAAAAAACAAAATAAATATTTCATAAAAATCAGCGGGCCCACTGGCCCCAATTCACCCCTGGTCTAAATTATTAGTGTTTGATATTGGGTCGATAACAATTATAGGTTCTCTAGATATTAAACAAACACTTATTTTGGGCAACATTTCACTAAGAATATCCGGATTAGGGTGTTTTAAAAAAAAAAAAATTTCGGTCCCGCAGGCCTATGTATTAGCTTTGGATCAAAAGTTAATTGTCCCAAAATTTCAGACTAGATCAAACCTGTGGTCGGCGCAAACCGAGTCTTTTTCCCATTTGATTAACATGGGAAAAATGACATTTTTACTTACGTGTGAATATCTCGTTGAAAAATTTATTTATTTTAATTTCTTACAGCAGCATATCATAGAGAATTAAATTTCTTACAAAAAAGATTCCAAGTGTTCAATTCATAGATACAGTATTTTTAAAGATATATTCGTATAAACATTATTATAAAAAGTAAAATCCAATTTTTATGATAATTTTTAAACAAACATTTCTTAAAATTTATTGGATTTATGAATTGAGCACTTAATTCTTTACAAAATATTTCCCTAAGAAATTTAAAAAAAATAATTCAAAGAGATATTCATGCGTAAGTAAAAAAGTAATTTTTCCTGTTAATCAAATGGGAAAAAGACTCGGTTTGCGCCGTCCACAGGTTTGATCTATGAGTCTGAAATTTTGGGACAATTAACTTTTGATCCAAAGCTAAAACATAGGCCTGCGGGACCGAAAAAATAAAAATAAAAAAATATAAAAAAAACCCTAATCCAGAAAGTTTTTTGCTTAAAATAACCTTCCTCGATATGGAAATTATTATTTTAGTTTACTTGATTTAACAAATAAAATCAACTATATATTCCTAAATTCAATTTTTAATATTAAATGACGAAAAAAATATTGTTCTAAGAAAAAAAAATATTTTATACAAAAGTTATCCAGAACATCTTTTACAGTTCCATGAAATAAAAAATATACAATTATATTTGGGTGTCATATTCCTCTTCATATTAAAAAAACCAGAAATATTTTTTATTTCAAGTTTTTTGATATTATCAATAGTTACAAAAATAAATGCCTGGTCCTATAATAATTATACATCCTGTATATTTTATGATCATAAAACTATATCGTCATATACTCGTACATATACTTCTGACGTATAAGACAACTAAAAAAATACAGTTTAATACCTATTTTTTAATTTGCATACGAGTATGAATAATTAGAATAGAAAGCGATATGGAACTTATGTAAGGTCTAACGTTAATTATTCCAATGCCAATGTCATATTTAATATTATGATGAAATTCATAAAACGGTAATTCTAGACTTTAATTCTAACCCGAACCTGAGTTACTAAATTTTTGATCAATGAGTAAAACACGCACCTAATAATTACAAAAAAAAACTTGTTTTATAAACCAGTATGTTTATCTTTCTTTGAATACAGTTGTGTAGCCAAAATGTCTGGTATTAAGTACAAATATTTCATGATCAAAACAAAAATGAGAATCATTATATTTTATAATAATTATATTCTTTTGCTTGAATATAAATAGGAAAACAAATAATGTTTTTTACTTTCTTATACTACATATATGTATATTTCATATAGTAAGTATTTTGAAGCCGATATTTTTTCGAAATCAGGATTTTGATGGAATTATTCATTTTGACCTTCCTCTGAATCCATTCTGACTATTTTCACCATGATGTCTGTCTGTTTGTAGACGCTGTAACTCAAATATGACAAATCGTAGAAGAGTGAAATTTAGATTAATTTTTGTCTGGGAAGAAAGCCTCCTATTTTCTATTTTTGAAAACGATCTTTCAACCGGATATAGATGTTTACTAGAGTCGATTTTTGAATTTTTCGAATTACTTTGAATTAGAGAAAAATGGTCAGCTTAAAAGTTGTAGGTAATCTATAGGTTATCTATAAAAAAAAACATTTTTTTTATTATATTTCAAATATAGTTCATAATAGAAAAGAAACATCTGCCATTAGTGTCATGAGACTTTCTTATACGTATTAAAGAAATTGAACAATGTACGTGTTTGCCATATAAATACCATGGCTCTTTCTTATATTATATGTATACTGAGAGTGAATTCTAATTCATTATTTAAAAAATATAAGTATTTCTGGCTAAATCATAAATGTTGGATAAAAATGTATGGGACATAAATTATAGATATTAACATACTCAACAATTTTTATCTAAAATATTTTTTTCTTAATTCAAAAATAATTCGAAAATTGTGGCTCCCATGGCAGATATATATTTTATATGTTGATAGTTCTAGTAAAAGGTTTTTAGAAAGAGATCTGTATATGAAATAAAATAAAAACACAAAAAAAAAATTTCAAAGAATATCTACCTATATTAATATTTTAAATTAAAACTTGATTTCATTTTTTCTATATGACAGGCTCATTTGCATAAACCACTTTTTTTGATTGATAACATCCTATGTGCGTCTTGTGCGTATTTTATTTTAACCTTTTCCTGCTCGATTTTGCTGATGTTTCTGTCATCAAACCTGCTGTGTACTATTTGGTTTCTCGCTAATTACAACCAAACGAGGGAGCCAAGACCTCCTGCCCCCTAAACTGATCACGCCACTTGACAGAATCTATGTTTAATATCTGAAATGGTGGAAATGCAACCCATCGTATTGTAGATTTCTGGACGTAGGTACTGCTTGAGATGGAGTACAAGGTGCATTTGAACTATTGGAGGTACATCTGGTTCAAGATTTCTCTTCTGCTACAGTACGTGTAGATGAGCCATCGAAGATAATTTCTGCAGTAGCCTTTAACTGTTTCCCGCTCAAATTATCCACCGTCTTCCGGCTTCGAGTCTTCGTCAGAGGTTTCGTTTGGATCTGGCCTTAGTTATTATAACAATAATAACTAATCGTGTTTGTACTTATATTTTTGTTATACAGGGTGTCAAACATGTTCTGGAAAAACAAAAAACTACGAGTTCAATATTTTTGAAAAAGCTATCCAACTACACCAAACTCGAAATGGAAACTCCCTTTTTTTATTGTAGGTTCGGATTTTGCGTCAAAAAATACGTAACTTTTGCCTGAAACATTTTTTTGTATTCGGGGCATAGATGGCGCTGTAATGACTGTCCGAAAAGAAAAATTTTCTAATAGAAATTATCAATGAAATATTAATAAAGACGAGGCTTTGAGTAGAAAAGCATTATTGTCAATTGACTGCAACTTGAAAAGTCTTTGAGGCAGCCTTATGCTGATAATTTTCATTTTATTACTTTCAGAAGAGTCCTTTCCAATATTTTTTTTATTACCGTACAAATAGTATTATTTATTATAACTTATTTTCCGGGCACGATTTATTTACTATCTCAATCTTACTGAAATATCATCGCGTATGTTAAACTTTCGGAGTGGGAAAGGGTATCTTTATTAATAATTATGCTTTTCTACTCAAAGCTTCGTCTTTTTTAATATTTCATTGATAATTTCTATTACAAAATTTTTCTTTTCGGACTATCTGCTCCGAATAAAAAAAATGTTTCAGATAAAAGTTTGACGCAAAATCCGAATCTGCAATAAAAAATGGGAGTTTCCTGTGGGTGGGGGTGAGAAGTCGAATTTGGTGTAGTTGAATAACTTTTTTTTAAATATTTAACACGTATTTTTTTTGTTTTTCGATGCTGTATATACCATTCGAAATATTCGACCGTCCCGGAACATTTTTGACACCCTGTATAACAAAAATATAAGTAGAAACACAATTAGTTATGTGTACCTATGTCCTAAACAATAATTCCGTAACCCATACGAGCGAAGCCACGGGTACAGCTTGTTATAAATAAAAACCGTTATAAAACATAATCACCCATTAATTAATAAGAAATAATTATTTCACATGTGTGTACTATAATTTGCAATACTGATAACCAATAATTAAAATTAAGTTTATATTTTTCTGTTTGTGTAAACTAGATAACGGGGTATCCAAATCCTTCCAAATAAAATTCAAATTAAAATTTCAAATTAGAGTAATCCGGAAATTTTTGATGTACCTCTTTTTAGTTAATTGAAAAGATTATTCAAAAAAATAATAAAAGAATTGAACAAATTGTTTTTTTTTATTGCTCAATTTTAAAATATTCAATATTAACAGTCGTAAAAATCAGCTCGCATTTAAAAAACGACGTGATTGGTTGAAGCGTTTGTGACGTCATTAGCCGTGTTCTGTTCAGTTGTCAATGTTGTTTGTATACAAAGTGCGTCAACGCGCGAGTTTTAAAATCTAGAAAAATAATAAAAATGAGCCGAAATTCTCAAATTAATTTCGTGTAAGTGAAGTCGGACAATCTTGCGATTGTTGACGTTCAAATGGTGTCGAGTTATTTTGTTGGCAACCATTGTTTCAACGTCGCTGAGTCGCGAGGTGTCAAAGCGTAAAGGTAAACAATAGTGATTAAATATGTGTAAATAAATAATATGCAAATAATAAATAATCACATAATAATAGAAACATAAATGATGATAATAAAGTAGAGAAATGAACAATGAAAAATATATAACCGTGAATACAAATACATCATAAATATATGTATAGGTAATTCATAATTGTCACATTAATTCGGATTAATTTTCATTAAAATAATGAAATACCTACTTAACTTTTAACTTTTTCCTTATGTTTCTTTTTGGCACAGGAAGTTTTGTGAGTTGAATTATTACAACAAGGCACGAAACAATATTTATAACTTATTATTTTTCGTTGACTGACATTTCAACACTAACTAATGACGTCATGCAACATAGCGCGCTGATCGGGCATTTGAAAAGTACTTTTTTTAAGATTTAACAATGGGGCCGGGATAAGCTTTTGGGGTATGAATAAATTTTCTACAATGAGTACGTTTACACAGCGCTTTTATTCCGGTTTAACTATAACCAATGTAATAAAACCGGGTGTAAAAGTCCGTGTAAACGGCACTTTACACCCGACATAACTAATCGGGTTTAGTTATGCTATTCCTTTTGATCTACGGGAATAGCATAAGTAAACCGGAATAGAGCAGGAATAAAAATGCGTGTAAACTGCATGGACATAGTTATACCTATTTAGCTAACCTCAAAAAATATAAGTATCTACGGAGTATATGGATTTCATCGTAATGCACTTCGCATTAACATTTGAAAAGGCGTTGTCAGTTAAAATATGGTTAAAACACCTGAGACGAAGAGATGGAAAACAAAAGAAACGTGATTCGTGGGACATAAAAGAGACGAAATATTTTTGAGATTTCTTGTTGGTACACCATCGAACTTATAGCGTATTTCAAATTGGAATTATAATTCCAGCTGACGTCACTTATTCTCGTATGTGTAAACAGCACCACTTGAAACGGTTTAACTACATCGGTTATAATAAAACTGGAATAAATTGTAAACGTACTCAATGTTTTTTTACCTCTAGATTACATTAAACAGGTTTTTAGGGGTTTTCTTTTTTGCCGGATTACTCTATTAAATCATTCAAATTAGCATCCATTATTATTATTATTTTAATAACATATCATTAAAGTTATCAGTGCCAAAGTTTTATCAGTTCAATGTTAAGAAATCAAGTGTTTTTTTCTAATCGCAATTTTATATAATAAAACAAGTAGCTAGAATTGCAATTTGTTAATAGAACACATTTGTATAAGTGCTGGGTATTGATGAGTGTTAATTTTTCTGTCAGTGTTAAGTTGTTGTGATCAAAATGTTAATGAACAGAAAATGTTTTAAATATGTGCATTATATGTGTGTTACATATAGTGGTATGTAAAATAATTAATTATATGGATACAAAAAATTATATGAGTTGTTCGGAAGCATGATCAGCTAACTTCTTAATTTATATATCTGCATACTAATAAATAGATTAGTATCATGTAAATAACATTGTATTAGTAGATAAATGATAATAAGAAAATTGATGAACGGTTCATTTATATTTATACATTAACTAAAATATTTCATTTGTTTTATGATTTTCTGCGCTAAATATCTATGTATATACAGAGTGATTTTTATTTATACTGATTAGTAAACAACTTTCAAAATATTCGCGATTTGAAGGGGTGATTGACTTTATTTCTAATAAGGGTGGAAGTATATTTTTTTTCCTCGTGGAGTTAAATATATTATGTGTATAAGTACATGATTCGAACATAAAATAATTTTGCTTCGACGCAGTTTTCGATTTGGGGTTGGGGCGCAAAGCCCCTAATTAATAATATTATTAAACTAGACAATAACTGTGCATTTACTTGGCAGATGTTTTTAAAAATAGTTCAGTTTAAACAAATTTAAAAACAACTAGACGTGTTAATTTTTGTACAAATATTCAAATGTTATATTTTACCACGATGTATGTTTACTTTATAATAATATGTCTGGATACAAACGAGTATATTACATTCTCGTTTTAATATCTTTTTAGTATATATATATTTATGTCAATATTGGTACAATAAAATTTGTTTAAAAGTGATAAAAATAAATGACACGACACCAGTAATGGCAATTTTTAAATTAAATGTACTGAATTAGAAATATGTGTTGATATTTGATTATAACTTGCATGTAAAACGACACAAATTCACAAATCCCAAATTATTTAAAATGTATCTCGTTGATGATAACATTGACTTTGTTATAGGTACCTGTTATGGCCGCTATAAGAGCAAGTTTTCGTTTTTTTTGGATTAATGGGCTTGTTTTTTGCAATTCTCATGAACTCATGTTACTAATAAAACAAGTAACTCTGTATTAAACAATTTAATTACCAAAGTCACCAAATTTAGTTTCTTTTTTAAATTATAGCCTTTTATTTTATTCATATTTTTTTCTCCAGTAACGACAAAGGTAAAACCAGTAATGAGCACGCAATGATGGACACTTGTTAATGATTACAAAATGATAAGTACTACGACACAAAGATATAAAAGAAAGAAACGTCAAATTTGAAACAATGTAAAGCAGTTACTATGATAATATAATAATTAATAAATAAATTATACTAATAATTAGTTTAAATGTCCACCATTTTGACACCTATTGTCCGATTGTCATCAAATTACGCTGTAAGACAGTTAAATGTATATGCCATTAATATTCAGAAATGGTAGTTATCAAATATCAATATTTCTAATTAAATACATTTAATTAAAAATTTGCCATTTCTGGGGTCCTAGCCAAGACTGGTGCCACTACCTTATATGCTTATTAAATTAAATAGGTTATAATCCGCAAAATGTATTGACATTGCATTATCTCACATTTGTTTATAACAAAACGTCTCTTTCCTTTGAGTTCTTTTTCAACTTTGACATTTTTAATTAGTTGAAAAATATTTAAAAGATAATTGTTGTCATCCAAAATATATTAACAAAACATCGTATGATTTTATAAATTTGTCATCTATAATTAAATGAATGTTTTTTAACTTTTGTTATTGTTATATAATTTATTCTGTACTATGTATGTAGGTGTCACGGATTTTTCTTTTAAGCATAAAATTATATTTTTACTATATTTATAAAACATTAATGAAGACTTGACGTCCTTATGACATTATTTTGTAATGATTGGGTTATTATATTCTGATAATTAATATAAAATCATTAGTTATTAAAAACAAATAATACAAAATTAAGGTAATTGAAAAAAATATGTAAGAATATGAAATAATTAATTTGGTTAATTAATTTCCATTTTGCGCTTCTCTGTTTTTGCGTCGTGTGTTTGTATCCATCTATTGTAACTGCCCTGTGAAAATTGACCAAAATATTTTTTCGACTGGAAATTAAGTACTTATTATTATTTACAGTAAATGAGTCAATTTTTCACAGAAACATCTGGACCGGGATTTCTCCTTAAATCGTTTTTGAAAACATCAAATACCAACCTATTTAATGGTGTTGAAGTATTATTTTTTTGATATTCAATAGAATTTAATTATAATTTCAATATTTTACATTAATTCTGTTGTAGGAATATATCTTGTTCTGGTATGTGGGGGTTAAGAATATTAACCCTCTTTCCGTTACAGTTGTAGGTATTAATCTTAATGTTTTTGGTCTTAATACATATACGCACAAATATATGATATTTCATAAAGTTTCTATATCTTGTTCTGGTACACACTAATGTGGGGGTTAAGAATATTAACCCTCTTTCCGTTACAGTTGTAGGTATTAATCTGAATGTTTTTGGTCTTAATATACGCACAAATATATGAAATTTCATAAAGTTTCTATACATATAAAATTATCGTATTAGCATCGAGAGACAAGTAAAATTGAAAAGAATTCGAAAAATGATTTTCTCTGTTTTCTATAACTTAAAAAAACCGGCATTGCTTGTGTTACTATTAAATCGATATTAGCGACGTTGGAATTATTTTATGCTCTACAAAAAAAGTCCTTTACCCATATGCGTAAAATGAACTATTTCAGAGAAAAACACAAAAACTATATAAAAGAAAAACGTTTCCACTAAAAATCATTTTGATCCGAATTAGTTTCCGATTTCAGTTATATTCATGCTAATCTGATTGGACTAATCTTTCGATCCACAGAATTATTGTCAGATCAAAAATATAGTAAATAAATACAATTTTAAATATATTCAGAATTCATATTTATGTAAAATAGTAATTGGTAGGTAGGTATATTAATTTTATAGGATAAATGTACATTTATTATTTCTTGTAATTTTTAGCATGATGATGATTCTGTGAATTGTAAGCTAGTTTTTTCAAATTTTCCAATTAAATTTAAAAAAAAATTGTTTTTTTATTTTTGCAGCAATCAATGACAAATTATGCCCTTAAAAAAATATTAAGTTATATTTATTAATTTTAGTTTCTGGGTTATTCAGTGGTTTTAGATCACCCTGAAAACGTTACATCACGTTTATGAAATACCCCCTCCCCAGTATCTGGTTGACGTGAAACACTAGATTTTATTGACGTCAAAAAAATTATGTTCCGTTTATATTTAAATCATCGATGCAACAAAAACAATGTAAGATAGAGCAAACATAAACAAGAATAATTTTAATATTTTAATTTTATAAAACAAATACTTCTAATAGTTCAGAGGTGAGAGTCGTTAAATGCTACAGGACAAAAATGGCGCTATAGGTCATTGATAAAACGTTACAATTAATTAAAATTTCCAAAAAATCACAGTTTAACTAGACACTTTATTGAAAAGCTACTCACGGGTTCAAAACTTTTTTTTCACTTTAAATTGTAATTATAGGCTAAAAAAGAATTTACTTGAATTTATTATTTATTTTGTTATTTAAAATTTTTTATAAACTGCTAACCGAAAGATAAAAAAAACAATATTTGTTTGAAAGATAATTTATTCTTTACAAATTCAACCTCTAAATAAAAACAAAATGACACCTTTGGTAAAATTAAAATATTAAATAAAATATAACTCTTTATGGAGTAAAATAATAACTTGAGCTATTAAGTTTGCTATGGAATTCATAATAATAATTCATTTTAATTAATAAACTTTTTAACACTTATGACTTATAGTCTGTTTCATTTAAGATTGCAATTGTGGGTGTGGATTAAACAGTGTGATTCACACAGGCACTATTCTCGCACTAGGCTAGTCCACAGAATAAAGATAGTAAGAAGCGATACTCAACGTTAAAAAACTGACAATAGTTTTTACACACACTCTAAAATTTGTAATAAATAAAACTCACCTTTGTATTATGAATATTTGAATATAATACGCATTTTTAGAGTAACTAATTTGACAATTTGAATTTAATTCCATTTGTTTTCAAGGCAACATGAATTAGTAGATGTATTACCGTCAGTGAAAATTGTGTTATTGTGAATCTGTCTGGCGTTTTACCCAATCAGAAGCGCGTATTATGCTTCCTATGTAAGCTACCGCTGCAATCTTAAATGAAATAGACTATAAATCTATCAAATATCAGTTTGCGGATATAGGTTCAATATGCTGTTTTTCCTTATTTTGGTCTATCGCCTTTAAAATATCCTAATAAAACTCGTTTATTTTATAATAGCATTGTTTGAATGTCAAATTAAAGGTCGAAAAATATTAAATTGTTCTCATCAAGTTTCTACGCGGGAAACATTTACAAATGTGTTGAAAAAATATGTAATTTACTTAATATTTCAAGGATTCGAATATTTAAGTAATAAGTCCACTTCAGTTGTACTTAAAAACAGTAAAATGATTATAATCAAGTCTCTATGTACCAATTTTTATGAAACCTTTTGCATTTGGATATTTTCAATGAATAGGTCAATGTTGATATGTTAAGATTTTACGTTCGGCCCTAAACAATTTGTTAGGGCTATTCCATAAGAAAGCCATCAAAGAGGAATGCAAGAGCCTATCAGATTTTGTTTAAATTTTCGTATGTAATGTAATATAAGACCATCAACAAGTAAATATAATTTTTGACGTCGATTTGGTCTTGTTATCGGCTCTTCTAAAAGTGCACTTTTAGAATTGCCCTGAAGATGTCACACTGCAATGTGTGACGAAACGTTGGCCGATAACATGACCAAACCGACGCGGTTTACACCCAGAAGCCAAGATCCATATCAAGATCACCGCGGAAGCCTCAAGATTTGTATAAATAAATGTACTCCATATTTTTTTAGTGTAAACTTACCAAATTTTATCTTGATTAAAGATGTAACGTATAATGAAACAGAACTCAAGATAAACAATAAATCATTCTAATTTGCAAAAAGTCATACCTTTGAATAAAATAAAATATAATAATAAATTTCAAAATTCATAATATTGAAAATGGCTCACAATTATTTTACTTTATATTAAAACTTTCGGGGGTCCGTAGGAATCACTTTGAGAACCACTAGACTAAACCAACCTTTATTCTATATTATTATTATTATAGAAAATTGAATGTTCTACAAAAAAGATTCTATACAATTTTCATGTAACATGTGTCGTTCATGAGATATCTTGAAAAAATTAATATTTTGGAATGTCACCCCTCCCACTTCATACGATTTTGATGATTTTGAAATGGGACCAACCAAGTTTCATTAACATGAGTTCAAACAGACACAGAATGAAAAGTGTTTGTCTTGACCTGAAACGGAAAGTTCAAGTTAAAATTTTGAAATCAGAGAACAATTTTTTCTCATTTTAAAACCACTACAAAAAAAAAAAAGCTTCTCGTATCTTCGATATAACGAGGAGGCAAAATAGAATACATAAGGTAGTAGCACTAGTCTTGGCAAGGACTCCAGAAATGGTAAATATTATATATATCTTTTGTGTCGTAGTACTTATAATTTTGTAATCATTAACAAGTGTCCATCACTGCGTGTTCATTACTGGTTTTACGTTTGCCGTTACTGGAGAAAAAACATGAACAAAATAAAAGGCTATAATTTAAAATCAAACTATATTTAGTGACTTTGGTAATTAAATTGATTAACTAAAGAGTTATTGGTTTTAAGTAACATAACATTAATCCAAAAAAACCGAAAACTTGCTCGTATAGCGGCCATAACTGGTGCCTTTACCTTATATAAATTTTATTAATGTCTAGTCAATGAGTCTATTATAAATTTTGGGCAAACTGTTCGACTGATAATGACTACAATAAAGGTTTATCAATGATTAAGTACAGTCATTAATTTATCAGTACAATGAAAACATTATCCATAGTAAAATAATAACAAAGGTCACAATTATTAAAAGTATTGATTTTATTTTCTATACTTATTAATGATCAATAAATCTTATCTTAATATATCTTAGTTATACCAATTATTACCATATTTTATATTCTTGTTATTGCATAGTAAGTAGTAAATGTTTTTATAAATGAAAAAAATATAAAATAATGAACTAATTATTGAAATATAAACAATTTTATTTCCATGTAGAAAATGAATTATTAATAATCGATATTATCAACACTGTTTATTAAAAAGTACAGTAATCATGACAAAATTAAAATTTGAGATTTTAACGGAATTATATGTTTTGAGAGACCCTGAATCAACTATTATCTTGATGACCTCTGAGTACTATAGATGGGAAACTAATCTTTTTAGAGATCAAGTCGTTTGAATCAATTCACTATAGTGATTTGTACTTTTTATGTCCGGTATTATAAAGGAGCTAGCAAATTTGCTAGCTAGCAAGCACTTTCAAATGGGGTATTCATTCTGTGAGAGTATCTATGGATTAACTATGAAATTTAGAGCAGTGATTCTTCAACGTATTGTAACACATTTGGCGACTCTGACCGTACAAAATAATTTTCATAATATCGCCACTGTTTTAATACCGTTGGTGTTTACATACCACACGTGCGCGAAATTTGTCAAACATTTCATGAAACTAAAAGAGAACTGTCAGATAAGTTAAAACCTCATTTGAAAGTGCTTGCTAGCCAGCAAATTTTGCTAACTCCTTTATAATACCGGACATTATTCTTATTGTTAGTCTCGTCGCCTTGAATAACAATACATAAAATGAATAGGTAAACGGAAATCGGTGCGCAAACTATTCAGGAAACTGTTTAGTTTATATAAACATAAATAATTCGGGCAAGACATACACGAGTGTATGCCATAAGGATTTCGAAGTACGTACTACGTGGAATGTTTGGAACCACTTACAGGTGCATTTTTAAGTTAGAAAAAAATATAAAAAAGTGTCAAGTTCTACTAATTGAGATCAATATTTTGACACCCCACTTGCCTAGATATCAAAATAAAAAATTCTAAGACGTACCTCCCTATTATTCCAAAATTTAAAATTATATTGTTGACTTTAATATTTGTCGTTGGGTTTTGTTTACGTGGACTTATGACGTGCAAAACATTAAACCTTATCGAAATAAATGATTTCATCGTCATAAGTACTTAATGTAGACATAATTTACCCTTTACAGCATTCAATTTGGTCGTATAGTTTAGGAAATAACTATAAATAAGTTATATACGGTAAAATATTATTAATAAAGCGCGAACTAAAGAAGTGCCGCGTCGGAATCGGGCTTCTGCTCGGCTGGTATTCGGATTCACTCGGCTCGGCCGTTGTTTTTTGATCGTCAATTTATTATTTTGTTTTCAATAATTAACTTTCAAATCTAAACAGAACAAAAATTATTTGTACTTTTTGTTCTGATTTGTTTTTGTTAGGTAATTTAGATGTTGATTAGTTATTATTACAATAATAACTAATCGTCTTTGTACTTAATTCAACTATATTTTTTCCAAAAATCCTAGACAATAATTCCGTAGTCCACGCGAGCAAAACCGCGGGCACAGTTAGTATATTTTTATAATTTTATAATAAAACAACAACAATATCATGTATTTCATTTTTTTTATACTTAAAAAAATATTTGTGCATTTTTGGGCCACTCTATATTTATCAATATGAGGAAAGTTCCGTATGTACTTAATTGTAGTAATTATAAAAATATTGAATGATTGAAAGTGTGGGCTGCATGTTGTCAACAACGCAACGGTGACATTCAATTGTTTGTCAATATGCATAACTGTATGCAAATGAGGGATGTACGTATTGGATTCATTTGGCTGGAATAATTTGTTTAGACACTTGATAAAGATAACAATTAATATTCATTTATGTTAATTAGATACCTGTGTCATAGATTCACGTTTTAAAAATATGTAGTGAATTTATATTCATGAATAATATAAGGTATATTGGCTAAATCATCGAAGATGGAAGGCCAAAAAAAATAATGCATATAAAATGTATTCAACGTGGCATACTTTTTTAGGGTTACGTAGAAAACTAGGAACGGCTTTTTCCCGTGCTCCTAGCAGTGGCAATTCAAATGCAAAAAATCTGAAAAAATTCAAGAATATTGCTTTTGATTAGTACTTTCAATGAAAATTATAACAAACACTATATATCGAACAATTTCTGACCCCTCTCCCATACACTGAAAAGTGTAATTACTTTTTTTTCACTTATGATAGGTCTCCTAAAATGCAACAAAAAATGTTATGTTTTGATTTTAACCCTTCAATCATATATATTTGCTTTCAAACGTCGATATCAAAGCACCCCTCCACCTCTTGTAATTTTAAAACTAATTATCAAAAAATTATAGCGAACACTGTAGCAAAAATAGTTTTGAAATAATTAATGCACCAGTTATGGCCACTATAAGAGCAAGTTTTTGTTTGTTTTTTTGATTAATGGGCTTGTTTTTTGTAATTCTCATGAACTAATGTTACTAATAAAACAAGTAACTCTTTATTTAATTAATTTAACTACCAAAGTCCGCAAATATAGTTTGTTTTTTAAATTATAGCCTTTTATTTTGTTCAAGTTTTTTCTCCAGTAATGGCAAAGGTAAAATCAGTAATGAGCACGCAGTGATGGACAATTACTAATGATTACAAAATGATAAGTACTACGACACAAAAGATATAAAAGAAAGAAACGTCAAATTTGATACAATGTAAAGCAGTTGCTATGATAATATAATAATTAACAAATAAATTATACTAATAATTAGTTTAATTAAATGTCCACCATTTACTTATCGGCCGATTGTCATCAAATCACGCTGTAAAACTGTTAAATGTATATAGATTAATATTCAGAAATGGTAGAAATGGTTAAACAAATTCTGCGTATGTATGTTACATGGCAAAGATTATATTTTATTAATAAAAATCGCATATAACAGGTTTTGTATAATGTAGGTAAGTATATCTATATTTTATTATCAGAGGTTTTCCCATAATATTACATCATTGCAAAAAACAATCAAATATATCGTCGGGTTACTGTAAAAACCAGATAAGTCGCATATTGTAGTTTTTAAGATATTAATGTTTTAAACTTTAATATTTCGGACAGACATACACGAGTGTATGCCATAAGGGTTCCGAAGTACGTACTACGTGGAATGTTTAGAACCACTTACAGGTGCATTTTTAAGTTACAAAAAATATATAAAAGTGTCAAGTTCTACTAATTGAGATCTATATTTTGACACTCCACTTGCCTAGATATCCAAATAAAAAATTCTATAACGCCCCTCCCTATAATTCCAAAATTTAAAATTATATTGTTGATTTTAGTATTTGTCGATTTTTTGAGCCGGTAGTTGCAGAGTTAGAGGGGGGTGGACAAAATAAAATACTGCATTTAGCCCCCTACCGGCGCCATTTTTGAGTTAGAAAAAAATAAAAAATATGGTCAAATTCTACTAAGTGAGATGTACATTTTGACATGCCACACGTTTTGGTATACATTTTTTTTATTTTTTTTATTTGCTTTAAAGCCCCCTACAGGCACCATTTCTGATTTAGAAAAAAATAGAAGAAGGGTCTATTTCCGCTTGTTTAGTTATACATTTTAACGTGCCACATGCCTTGGTAAAAAAATAATTTTTTTTAACTAGCTTTGGCTCCTTATTTCCCCCCCCTGAAAATAAATAAAATAAAATCAATAAATTTGTACATATTTAACTAGAGGGTGTCATTTTACATGTTCAGTAAAAATTTCAAGTTTCTAGCTTATATAGTTTACGAGCTATTTGGCTTGAGTGAAAAGGACGGACGGACGACAAAGTGAGATTAATAGGGTTTCTTCGGAACCCTAAAAAGGACATGAAAAATCCCTGAAACCAATAACATTTTATTTTTTGCACATGCGTACTGACCTTTTATATCTGTAAGAGATTTATCTTATTTTTACAGTAGAACTAGGTGAAACTTTTGGTAGAAATGCACTTAACCAAAAAAATGTAAATGTGGAGTTATCTGGTTTTTGCAGTAACCCGACGATATGGTAACTTGGGTGACGTTACTAGCTGATATTTGTGATATTTAATTTGATACTAATAAAATCGAATCTATCCGAAAGATAAAGTTAAAATTAAATGATAGACAATCATTGTTTCTGAATCGTATATTTATAATACCTACATTACAATAAAACATGATTTACTTAAAAGGAACCACTATTAACTTGTGTGACATGAAATTACCTCATATAACATTGTATTACGAAAACTGACCTGCTATGACGTCATGACGAATAATATGACGAGACCATCAATACTACTTATTAGATTATTAAATAAATCTGAGCCGCTGCAACCAAGGGAGAAAGAAGTCATTTGAATACTGACGTTTTATGACGCGTGATAACATGTTATGACGTCACATGACATATTTACAGAAACATTATAATATATTTCAATCAATTGCTTGTGAAAGTTACGAGGTATTTTGAAACCTCTCTTAACCACTACAACTTAAAAAAGGAGGCAGCTTTAACCCAAATGAATGCATTCAAAATGCACTTACTTCAGCCAACTCTATCTCAAAATCCTGAAGTTTTAGGATACAAAATACGCAACATATCAAAAATTCAATCAATTTAACGAAAGTCAGTTTCCCATAAGGAAATTGCGGGGTCCTTTGGGAACAAGTCGCCATATTTTCTAAACAATTAAATGTATGAACAATTTTTTTTACGGAAGTTTCTTACTTTTTTATGATCTGTAAAATTATGTACTCTTAGATATACCGTTCCATTTGATTTTGCTGAGAAACGGCATGTACCCCTCAAACTACCCTCCAAGGAGGGGTTTGAAGGGGTTGAAAATATTTTCTCTGAAATTCTTTAGGGTCGATATATTTATATAATATTTTTTTTATTATAAAACTATATCTTCAATAGTAAAACTAAGTGGAACACCCGGTATCAAAAAAAATTGAATTTTAAATGGCCTTTAAAAAATTAAAAATGGAAAAAGATGTGCAATTTTAATATAAAGTTAGTAAATTAACTGAAATTATATTTAAAATGATTATTTACATTCAATATTCTGTTATTGAAGTTATATTCTGCTTGTAAACATATATGTATTTTAAATTATAAAGGTTTATTGGTCGATTCATAAATTATTTTGAAAGTTGATTTCCTGTATTGATATTAAATAATTGATAATGTATTCAGTTATTTGTATGAAAGAACTAGCTGCTACCCGCGACTTCGCTCGCGTGGATTTCGAAACCCTTCATATGTGACAGGGGGTAAAATATTAAATTTATCTTATTTTTAGTTTTCTTTAATTATACAAAATCGTAAATGTGTCGGCTCCTATGCGAGATAGAGGGGTTTTTCCGCCCTAAAACCCCCACCCCCGTGGTATTTTTCCCGCTGGATCGAATAAAACCACTTACAACCCTTCATATGTAACGGGTAAAATATTAATTACTAAAAAAAATTTTAAATTTTCCTCCCCCTTGCAATTCCTTAGGGGTTGAATTTTCGAGATATGAAATAGCCTTAATCCGTCCTTGGGATGTAAGCCATCTCACTGCCAAATTTCATCAAAATCGGTAAAGCAGTTTAGTCGTGAACAGGTAACAAATAGACAGACTGAGAGATACACTTTCGCATTTATAATATAAGTCGCGACTCCTATGTAAGATAAGGGGTTGTTTTGTCCCCCTAATAATCCCTCTTCCGTAGTATTTTTGCCCGCCAGATCGAATGTAATCAATTACAACTCTTCATATGTGACAGGGGGTAAAATATTAAATTTTTCTTATTTTTAGTTTTCTTTCATTATACAAAATCGTAAATATCTCGGCTCCTATGCGAGATAGAGGGTTGTTTTGCCCCCTAAAACCTACGCCCCCGTGGTATTTTTCCCGCCGGATCGAATAAAACCACTTACAACCCTTCATATGTATCGGGGGGTAAAATAATAATTACTAAAAAAAATTAAAAAATTTCTACCCCCTTGCAATTTCTTAGGGGTTGAATTTTTAAGATACGAAATAGCCTATGTCCGTCCTCGGGATGCAAGCTATCTCACTGCCAAATTTCATCAAAATCGGTAAAGCGGTTTAGCCGTGAAAAGGTAACAAACAGAAAACAGACAGACAAACACACTTTCGCATTTATAATATTAGTATGGATATCGTAAAATGTCCAAATATTACTTTACTTAATATTTTATTAACTAATTAAAATTTGAACAATAAAACTTAAATTTTTCGAAAAATTGTTCATTCGAAGAATTTTGATTTGAAAAATTGTGATTCGAAAAATTGTGTTTCGAAAAATTTACACCAAACCTAATAATTAATTTCGATATTTTACCTTTCATAGAAGTGAAATGTTTCTTCATATTTAAATTTTCAATCAATATAGGCATTTCAAAATATTTAATTGTTAATATGTGTCAAAAATCATTTAATTGTTCGACAAAATATTTTAAAGAGACATAATCATAGTAACCTAAATTAATAAAATAAAATATTGAAACCGTAAATTATAAAATTCCGTATTCCATGGCTAGGTACTATGTTTTTATATACCTAAATTATAACATACCTGGTTAAATTATTTCTATATCGTCCCCTCCAAGGCAAAGTATCGTAAGATACACTTTTTGCGAAATTGAGTTATCGATTCTAAAAATCTCATATATAAGCGACAAAATTCTCTTTTCCGCTAAAAAATCTGTTAAAACTTTTATCGTATTCCTCCAGACAATGTATTCTAAGCACCGATATCTGTTTTATGAAATATCGTAACCAACAATAATATAGTATCGTAACCAGTGACGTAGCTAGCCCTGAGTGGATCCTGACTGGCCTATATGGTAGGTACTTTCCCGCGACGGAATAATATAGTGCTGTGACGGAGTGCTTTCTTATTTATTCATTAGAGCTGGGTTTTTATCAATTTTAATTTTATTAATTTTAAGATATTTTAGAAAAATCGTACCTGTTAAAACTTTATTGCACAAACTAAATATGGTTTCTCTATGAGGTTTTTTCAATATATTTTTTACCCTCAATAACTCAATTTGGTTGATATTGAAGTATGATGTAGAACAGTGCTTCCTAAACTTTTCCTACGACAGAACACTTCACAAATCCTGAAATTTTAATGGAACGTCTTGGTTATTTTGTAAGTAATATATAAAATAAGGAAAAAAGTAAATTTAAATCAGTCAAGCATGTTTGAACTTCTCGCAGCATTTAAAAACATTGAATATTAACTTTGATATTTTTTACGCTTAAACTGATAAGACATACGTTATATATCGTAGTACAGGTATTCCTCGACTTACAACCGAGATAGGTTTCTAAACATCGATCGTAAATAGAATAAGTTGTAAGTTAACACGTACAATATGTACATATTTTTGCTTTGGACGTTTTCCTTGATGTGAAGCGAATTGCATTTTCTATACATAACAAACAGTTGCGGGTTCCCAAAAATATCTACATAAATAATAATAAATTACATTTTTGGGAAATTCCCGGAACTGTTTGTTTCATTTATGTAATATGTGCATGTAAGAAAGAGACAAAGACAATTATAAGTCGAGGATTACCTGTATATTTGTTTACGATGCGTTTTCAACTCTTGTCGTATGAAAATATATTGCATACTAAATACATATTATGACATTTGTTTCTGATATGACAACGACAAAAAATTATTTTATGACTTCTGGTACATGTATTGTATTACATCATGTACTTACATGATTTGAACATTTTATGAATATTAAAAATAATTTCATTTTTGGTTTTTCTGCTCGTGTCTTTCAAAAATTCATCAATGTGTCTATATAAATACATTATTAGCTCTTGTAGATACTCGTACACCCTTTGTACAATTAATTAATTAATTACAATCAAATATAGGTCTTGTCAATTGAATGAAGCTTTCGTAACAATTTGCAATAAATCAACATCTTGTTTTAATTTTGTAAATGTACATTTTAGGTTAGTACATTGGGTAAAGATGACAGATATACAGTTTCAAACAACAATTAAAATAATATCATTTAAAATTACAATGTTAATTTGAAATTATATAAATTCTTCTGATATTTATGATTACAAATAAATATAATAAAATACCTATACCTATGAAAGTAAAAATATTGATAATTCAATGACTTAAGATTAAAAAAATGTCATTATATACTTAATTTTTATTTGTACCGGGAACACATATCTATCGCCGAATGTTGGTCGAATTGTGTCCGAATGCTGTAATTGTTTGTCTTCAATTTTTTTGTCAAATTTATTTATGAAAATTTTAATTATATATTACATTAGAGTTGTGCATATTTTTTCATTCGTTATGTTCTTTATATTTCTTTTTTGTTATATTTTATTGTTCACTTCAAAATTTTAAATGGCCACTGACATTTAAATTTTTTTAAAATAATCAATAAAATATAATGTATCCATAGTTACGACATTTGCAATTAATTTAGTAAATGCTTAAAGCGCATTATATGTAAACGTATTTTGTTTATTTTCTCCTCTTTAACATATCTTTTTCAAAAATCAGACACGGGTTTATGGTTGTCAATTAACCAAAGTATTTGAAAAAAATTAAAAAAATCTAATATCGGTTTTCGTTTTGATACTTTTTTACATCAAAACTTTTTTTTTCCTTTTTTTTTCTTTTTTTTTAAATCTGAAATTTGAACCTTACATTATATCGCCCAAGGAATATAAAAAAAATAATAAAAAAATTCTAACTTTTTTTTTGAAAAATTGGGGGCCCCTTGTTACCCCATTTATAAACTTTTTCAAAAAAGGCCCACTAGTTGTTATTTTTTACCCCCAAGGAATGTATATACCAAATTTCAAGTTTCTCCGATGAGTGGAAATGGTCAAAAAAATGATTATCAGTCAGTCAGGGCACTTCGTTATATATAGTAGATAGAATATACAAAATATATTTTCAAAAAAAATTATATTTATATCAATAAATCAAATTTTATTGTTATATTTGATGCACATTCAGTGCCGGATTAAGTAGCAAATGTTATAAAAAGGCCATTGATATTGGCGTCGCAAGGGGGGTGGGGGGTGACTCACAGGTCGGAAATCGATAGTGCCCCCCCCCCTCTCCCCCAACGAATTAAAATCAATAGGATTATTTTTTATACATTAGATGAGTGTCATCCCCTGTGAATTTTTTACGACAAAAAAATAAAATTAGTGGGCTCTATTTTTTCAATAAATTGGACAGTTATCACCCCTTATAGACTTGACAGTGACAAAAAAAGTCGATTGATTTAACTCATTAGACATTTTACCTCTTGGAAGCTTTAAATAACCAAAAAAGGAGGAAAAAAAGCTTATTTTATTAACAAATGAGATGGGTGTCACTCGGGGCGTTTAATGTGGGCAAATTTAGAAAAATCAATCAAAGATCAGAGCTTTAAAAATCGATTTTTCGATTAAATCAAATCGAGATTGAAAACTCTAAAATTAAATTATTAATTACTGTAGATTTGGACACCTCGTATCAATCATTGGACGGTAGATGGTAAATCCAATAAGAGATATTTTTCCGTAAAGCCGCGGGGCCTGTAGGATTTGCTACTCTTGCTACATGGTTAATCCGGAACTGTGCACATGTAAAATACAGGTTATATATGATATAATCTAATAGACAAATTCTGCTAAATATGTATATTTCAATGTTCAATAATAGCGATAATTCATATTTACATGACGTATATTTATAAAAATTAATGTCAAAATAAAGGTCAATATCATTATTCTTTTGTTCTACCATTGATGATCAGACCCAGCGATAAGGGGGGATTAAAGGCATAGCTATAATGGGCCCTGACTTTATACACCTTGATATATAGGGCATTTATTTCTGTAACTATTGATAATACCAAAAAAATTCAAATAAGAAATATCTTTATATGGCATTCAAATTTATATACCTTCACTCGCTTACAATAGGCATGATGGCTAATTTTTAAAAACTATTTTATGATGATCTTACGTGTCTCTATTTCCAAAAAAAATGCTTATTTCTGCAGAAAATAAAGGTTTAATCACAAAAATTTACTCTTTTAAAAATAATTTTGAATTTGTCGCCAAAACGCTCGCAGGTGTCATGGCGCATTTTTGACGTCACGCCTATGTTAACACTCCTTGTCAATTATAATAATCTTTGTTCCATCGCTAATGTTTCTCGGTTTTACTTTTGATAACACAAAACTGAGCAAATTGATAATTTAAAACCACAAAATAATTTATAAACAGTGCAGATATAAATGAAACAAAAATGACTTTTACGTAGCCGTGACGTCATCCACTCTGACTGGTGTTTTATTAAACATGGCGGATTACTGTATTTTGCGTTTTTATTTTAACAAAAATCATACTAATCTTGCTATTAATATAAAAATAAATACATTTTTTAGAATCTTTTTAACTTATTTCATTATTTAAAATCATAATTTCAGTGATACTTTGTTACTGGCATCATGCCTATTAACGCGCTCGGTAGGCAACTTTTTTTTATTAAATAGAATGGTGTATTTTTTATTTCATAGAACAATTAGACATTTTTTTTTTAATAGCTTTTGTACAAAATATTTTTTTCTTAGAGCAATAATTTAGACGTAATTTAATAATGAAAAAATTAAAGTTAGGAATTTAAAATTGATTTTATTTGCGACATATCAAGTAAACTAAAATAATAATAGTTGAAATGCATGTTTTTATTATAAAACATACATTTATATGTAATTTAAATTTTACTTTTTGAAACTAAATTAATTTTGAATTTGTGAAAATAAAAAAGTTATTTAAATTACATATAAATGTATTTTTTATAGTAAATACATGCATTTCATCAATAACTGATTATTATTATTTTAGTTTACTTGATATGATGTCACAAATAAAACCAACTATAGTCTCATCATTTTTTCAATATTAAATTATGTTTAAATTATTGCTCTAAGAAAAAATGTTTTATAAGTTCTATAAAATAAAAAGTATGTATAGTAATAATAGTAATTTTGACCATGGTTGTGTGGGCCCAGAGGGCCTATCGATTTTTATCCAGTGTTTTTTAGTTCTTTAATTTTTTCCTGAATTAGACGTTTGAATAACACTGTGTGACACAAAATACACAAAAATATACTTTATTCATTTATCATACGAAAAATAACGATACAAAAGAAAGCATGCAGAATTTGACTTAATACGGATGCTTCAAATTACAAAAAATAAATTTATATTCTTGTTCTATGATTAAAGGCAAGAAAAAAAGTTCATGTACATATACCACCTAATATGTGTACTCTTAGACCTATAGCCAGTTCTATTACTGTTGCAAGTAATTTACTAACATAACTAAAAAGCGATGCTTAAAATGGCTATTTGTTGATAAAGATGAATTTTTGGAGGTATACATATTTATATTAATTTTGTGTCTTATTTTTTATCATAAAACAAGGATATAAATTTATTTTTTGTAATTTGAAGCATCCGTATTAAGTAAAATTCTGCAAGCTTTCTTTTGCATCGATATTTCTCGTAAACGGTTTAATCAATGATAAATAAGCAAAGTGTATTTTTGTGTATTTTGTGTCATACAGTCTTATTCAAATGTCTAACCCAGGAAAAAATTAAAGAACAAAAAAAATACTAAATAAAAATCAATGGGCCCACTGGCCCTATATAGCCCTGGTCTAAATTATAATTGGTGAATTAATTAAAATATTTTTCTTAATTTACTGTTCAAGTTTGGTACGACATTGCTGAATCACCTTGTATATCAAGATCAACGTGAAAGCCTAAAAACCACAAGTAAAATATTGACAAGGAAAGTTACATTAACGTATCAGACTCACGGATTTTCCCATACGAATAATAATAATTTCATTACGTCCTTCATGTCAAATATTTCGTAATTTGTTAATACTTTCTTTGTTTTTTAATTCATATATCACATACTTTATCCCAGAGCAGGTGTCCCACCTTAAAATATTCACGAAACTAAAATCATTGCGTAAAATATATTCAATAAATATTATCCAATATACAGGGAGGGGCATTTCAAGTGTTACAGATATTTATCTCGGAACCATCGCGTATTTAAAAAAAATGTTTCAACCAAAAAATGTTTTTTGTTGTGAGGAGGTAATCGAATAGTTATATTTATTTGTTACTAGCGCATTGGCCCGGTGTTACCCGGGGATATTAATTTAATTAAACATAAAGTAATCATGCCCACCCAATATGCCCACCCAACATGCCCACCCAACATGCCCACCCAACATGCCCACCCAACATGCTCACCCAACATGCTAACAACACACGGTTCACCACGAATTGTTTTTTCCGGCTTCATGAAATTTTCCCAAAATATCCATACAAATTATACACCTTAACTTAACCTATCCATTAGTGAAATCCGGAATAAAATCAATTCAGTAGTTATTGAAAAAATCGTGTAAAATTATATTTTCTCCCGTGAAACACCAGGTCTTATCTTAGAATTTGTATGAAAATCAAAAATAAATAAATGGTTACCTTTCTTGGAAGTTCTTTATTGTAATTTATAAAAATCCGTTTATTTATATTGTAAAATACATATTTTTTCATTCAAACTCATGGTGGAAAGATATACATATATTTGTAGGTATCATGATTCAAACTGACATTCACATATAGTAATTGTTTTTAGCGTCTTATATTCCACGGCTACTGTGTTTTTATATAAATGACAGTTTTATGCTGTGACATCATGGAAACAAAAGACGCTGTGCAAAATTTTCTTTTTAATCTTTTGATATTAAATCTTAGATTTTCATAAAATATTATTAGCCACGATACTGCTCGTAAAAATTATCTAACTATTGGTGAAAACCGCATTGAAATCGGTTCAGTAATTCCCGAGTCTATAAGCCACACACAAACGAACATTCATTTTTATATATATAGATTTTAGCGTAGACTTCAAGGATATTTGAAAGAACATCATTTTTTTAGATAGGAACCTATAGTTTTTATTTAGTCAACTTATTCTACGTGAAAAAACACGAATCTTTCATTGAACACTTTTTTTGAACACTATAAACTTTACAAGGTATCTAACAAAAAAATTTCAGGAATTTTTATTCAGAAATCATCTTGGTTCTGAGATAAAAATCTGTTACACTTTAAATGTCCCAACCTGTATATTGGATAATAGAATCATGATCGCTTGCTGATATAATTTCTATAACAATTTAAACTAGACTCATTGTCAGTGTTTCTCAATATCGGTCCGCGGAAGATTAAAAAAAGATAAAAAGTCGACATAAAATGTTTAGATTATACACTCAACACAAAAATTAAAGGATACCTAATTAAAAAAAATTTTTTTTTTTCAAATTTAAAAAAACCTTTTTCTTAACGCTTGGCGCGGAATAGTGGGGTATGCAATTTTTTTTAGTTTATTATTCAAAAACTAAAAAATATCAGCTTCAAAAGAAGCCCTGGCTCATTAAAATTGAACTATTTTCCGCGGAGATACGGTAGTTTGAAATTTTTGTATTTCTTATTATTTTTCAACGCTAATAATGATGGAAAAAAATATCCTTTAATAAAATCAAACATTTGACAGTTCTGAACATGAAGAAAACAAAATCGCAGCAACTTGCAATTTTGGAAACTTTTTGGGACACTATAAACTAACAAAAAAATACGTTTGCATTTAAGGTTTCGCCATTTTTGACAAAATGGCGGCCTAAAAAATTAAAAAATACCGTTTTTTTTATATGTTTTAAAACGATTATTTTTTTTACAAATTCGTATGCAAACATTTTAAAGAGGATACCATAAGCTTTCTAATGATATCAAGCTGATTATAATTGTGCGATCATTATTTCAGGATATATAGGAGTTTAAAGTCAAAAGTGTTATTTTTACTTTGACAGTGGATAACGCAGTCAAAACAAAATCGTACGGGGATGAAAAAAAGTATTTTCAAGAGATAAAAACAAGCTTTTGAACGTTTACAATGAATTTCTTGTAAAAAATGTTTGAAAAAAAGTTTACGCTGTCAAAGTTTATAAAAAATTAAGGAATATTTTTTTTTTACTTTTTTAACCCTTAGCACAGTGCGGCAGGGGATGATAAAAATTATTGAGCTTTCGATTTAAAAACTATAAACTTACGAATGAACTTTACATCATGCAAATCCAATCATTTTTCGCGGAGATATAACTGTTTGAAAATATTCGTAAAAAATTTTGCTTTTTTTAAATTATCCTTTGATTTTTTTATGAGTGTAATATTTTTATAGTTGTCCATACCAAAATTGAAAAAGGAGAACATTTATGGAATCAATACTTTGTTGTCTATCCGTCTGTTAGTCTATCACAGTCTTCTAGCTACTGAACTGTTTTAATTATAATAAATATAAATACAGTAATTATAATAATGTTAAACATAAAATAAAATTTTAAGTTTTTGGCTCTTTTTGAGGGTTTTAGGTTATAAAAAAATGGGTGTGAGTGTGTCGGGACGCACAATCGATAGATTGACGTGAATACGTTCCAAATCCAAGGTCGCGTCATTTGCGGCAGTGAGGTTAGATAAATCTCAAGCTTGATGATGTGCTTGCACCGTCGCTGACTTTCGCATTTTGGCGTGGCTTTTCCGATAGCTGCTGAGACGTTTTTTCCAGTACTATGCGTCTTTTATATTGAATACTGGCTTTTGCACGTGTTTTAGCCGACATTATGGTTTTTTTTTTTAATTTTTTATTATATAAAGTTTTTCACTCACTAAAACTGGTTGAATGTTTTGATTTGTACTTCTAACTCGTAGATCTAATCGAGATCTATAAAAAAAGAATCACTTTTTGGGTTACAAAAATCAAATTTTTATTTATTATTATTTATTTTCATGTTCGTTCATTTTTTCCACTATAAGCCTTTTTTTACCCAAATGCGTACTTTTTATTAGTGTAAATTGTGTGAATGATTGAGAAAGGGTGAAAAAAGAAGTTCCAAGACATAAAACAACATTGTAATTAGCATTAAAACTCCAAAAAATTAAATAATTCGACTTTTTTCTCATTTTCGTTCATTTTTTCCCCATTAAACGATTTTTTACTCAAAACTAGACTTTTTTATTGATGTAAAATATGAAAATGACTGAAGGAGGTTAAAAAAATAAGTTCTTAGACATAAAACAATAATTTAATTTGCATTAAAACTCCAAAAATGTTATGAAATAATCAATTATTTCCAATTTTGAGCTCAAATCAGAAACGCATCAATTCGAAACTCAGCGCATGTCCGTTCACCGGTTTTGAATGCATAAGAGGAATGTACTAGGGCCCCCTCAAATGCCACAACATAGGACAATGCTCATAGTTTGTGACGCAAAATGAGGTCTCCTTGTCAGTCGGATTTTTAGTTTCTGAGTTATTTAATTGTTTTTGATCATCCTGAAAACGTTACATCAAGTTTCTGAATTACCCCAACCCCCAGTATATGGTTGGCGTAAAATATTTTAGATTATTCACGTCAAAATGTTTTATCCAGTCCCGTTGAGTGGGGTATGAAATGTCAGCTGATAATTCAAGGAATTGAAACATATAAACTTTTTGTTATTAATAAAATCTTCTTTTAACAAATTTACAAAAAATCGTCAATACATATCTCCGAAAGTAATATTGAGAAAAATCTGAAAATATTGGCACCTACAGTTTGAGTTGAGAACCCCTGAGACTATTTTTCATTTGTAACATAATAATAGTATTGAGTAATAGTTTCAATACGCCTTGTTTTCACCTGCTTTTCGTTGACAATCTGTCTCGCCTAATTTTAGATTGGTTTTACGACTGTTTATAACTTTCTTATAAGCCTTTCAGAAGCAAAGGTAACTAACTCCACCTTTTTAAAATAAATTAACTGCCCTGGTCGGCAAAGAACTTTTTTATACATCATTAATATTATATTTGTAGTAGTTAACACTTTTTGTTTAAAAAATGAATATAAATTACATTAAATTAACAAATCATTATTTGATATTTCAAAAATATTCGATTATTTTCAGGGGTTATTTTAAGAAAATTTTTTAACTGCAAATACCTTTTTTTTTAAATATAGTGATTTTTTTTGCTCTACACTTACACCTTTTATATTATTCTTTCTACTTGCAATTTGTCAACTACACATATAAGCTATTTCAACAACAAGCTATAACTACACACTAAAATAACCCCTGATTTTTTTATTCAAAGGTATCTAGATTACAAATTAACAAACAAACAAAATTTTAACATCGGTTTGTTATACAGAATAAGTAAATTATAAATACACGTATATCATTAAAAAGGTACATTTTTTTCGAAAAAATGAATAGAGCATAAATTATATAAAATAACGTTCTCTAGAACTTTTATTATAAACATTTTTTTTCTGTTATGAACCATTTGAAATATAATTTAAAAAAATTATTATTTCCTTACACATTTTTTTTTTTGAAAAATGATGGCAATATAATTTATAGATAATAATATTCTCAAAAACATTTTTTATAATACGTACGTTTAAAAATAACTCGAAAAATTCGAAAATTGAAGAAAATCGATTATTTCCTATAAACAATTTAGACGGGAAAAAATGAACGGAACATAAATTATAGATAATGGTATTTTCTACAACTTTTATCTAAATCATTTTTTCCTGCTAAGCACCGTTTCAAAAATAATTAGAAAAATTCAAAATTTAACAAAATTGATTATTTCCGTTTCCGGTTTAGTGATGTGCACATCTACAGTATACAAGTACCTTAAATATAAAATTCCATGTTTGTAAATCTCGCCGTTTTGGCTGTAGAGTTATCACAGACAGACACACAGACGTCATTGAGTTAATGGTAGTCGTGATTCAGGCTCACTGTTCGAATTTTTTCATGATTACTCTATACTTTATTATTATACAGTACATTTCATGTATTTATAAAAAAGTAAAAAATATTGTATATAATAATCTATAAAAATATAGTGTTTAAGTAGTTATAATAAGTCAAAATTCTAGAACAAATCCATAGATAATAATAAAAAATTAATAAAATTAAAATATTTGTTAGCTCCTTTATAACACCGGACATTAGGTATCTATCTATTAAATACGTTTTGTTAAAAGAAATGTACAAATATTTATTATTTAAACTTTTCATATATTAAAATTGAAACAAGTTAAAAATTGCGAATGTCAAGACCAAAAGTAAAAACTAATAATAAACAATTAAAAAAAAGATAAAATGGACAACTTTTTTCCTTAAAAGTTGATATTTGTGATGTTATTTCTTGTTTCCCATGCATTTGAGTCATAAGTATAATAATTATTAATGTGTGTGAATTGTCCTCTAAACTCTAGATAATTAAACCGGATTGTTGTTTATTCAGTGGTGTAACATTCAGAGTGATTGAACTCACAAATATCCAGGGCCCCCGGGCCTTATATGGAGGTATTCAGTAATCTTTTCTTTTTGGGTTACGCACATACTTTTTTTTGCTCTATACTTATGTCCGGTATTATCAAGGATCCAGCTTTGCTAGCTAGCAAGCATTTTCAAAATGGAGTATTAATTCTGTGATGGTATCTATGGATTAGCTATGGAATTTAGAGGAATGATACTTTAACTAATTGTACCACAGTTGGCGACTCTGACCGTACAAAATAATTTTCATAATATCGTTACTGTTTTAATACCGTTGGTGTTTACCATATATATAATACTCCTATATGGTCAGCAGGCCATTTGAGACTGTAAGAGGAATGTGATACATCAGAGTGAGATGCAGATAAGTACCCTCTCTGAAATGCGCATGCACGGCGCAGTACAATTTAAAATCAAGTTTTAGATTTCAATTCGTCTTTCAACTTATTAATCGGAAAATACGCTCGTAATGTTTCGGCATGGAATGATGAACACGAGCATGCGCAGAAGGACGCGGACGGGTACTTCTGCGCGAGTGAGAAACGATTGTCTGCACTCTAGTGTTGTATCTGAACTTCTATAGGAGTATTACATGTATGGTGTTTACATACCACGCTTGCGCGAAAATTAGGGAAAACTTAAGGAGAACTGTCAGATAGGTTAGAAACCTCATTTGGAAGTGCTTGCTGGTTAGCAAATTTTGCTAGCTCGTTTTTACACTGTTTGATATTTTTCTTTCTACTAGCAATTTCTCAACTACACGTATTAGTTTTTACAACTGCAGTTTTTATTTTTGAAACTGCAGAAACAAGCTACAACTACACACTAAAATAACTCCTGGTTACCACCCAAGGTTATTATATGTATAGGTTGCCTCATAACTTTTTGACCAATCAGCGGCTGCGTATGATGACGTCACCCTGAGGAACCTTCGAACGTTATTTCATATATTAAGTTGTTTTCAAATTATTTCGAATTTTTGGATATTTGTATTTAAAAAAGTAAATATTATTGTTTATTACAGAAGCACAAATTATTACATATAATATTTCTTCATAAAAATTTAAAAATAATGTCAGAAATCAATGCTTAAAGAAAATACATTTGTTGGTTACACATAAAAAAAACACTTGTTTAAAACTATAATTTATAATAATAAAATAATAAAAATTTAGATTTAAAACTCAGTACACTATCAATATCAAATGAAAATATTTAAAAACAACTTACAATAAATCAGCTTAACTAAAATAAAGAGTAAATATAGTTTGACAGCTATTTATAATGTCAAAGAGTTCCTCACGATGACGCAATCTCCCGTCTCATGCCACTCCCCGCACAGAGTTATGAGGCAACCTTGTACTTTACTAACCTTGGTTACCACCGATCTTAAAAAATTTGTCAGATCAAACATTTGTAGTTACGCCACTGGCTGTTTTATTGTTATAACATTCCGGGGAAATCCAACTAATTCCAATGAACTAACATATATAAATACTGAATTGATTATATATTACGTAGATGTATAAAAAAATAAAAACATACAGACATGCAATTTACATATGACATCAATGGTTCTAAATTATGTAGTTTGTGTCAGTTATAACACGACGTAACTGCTTTTATACCGGGTGTATAGTCAGTGCCGGATTAACCACGTAGCAGGAGTAGCGTCTCTGGGGGCCCCGCGGCTTTTCGGAAAAATATCTCTTATTGGACATACCATCTACCGTCCAATAATTGATGCGGGGTGTCCAAATCTACAGTAATTAATAATTAAATTTTAGAGTTTCCAATCTCGATTTGATTTAATCGAAAAATCGATTTTTTTAATTGATTTTTCTAAATTCTTTAGTACTAAAGTTGGTATTATTGATTCGTGATAACTGTTGAAAATTGTTTAAGGACATCATTTCGTAGCAGATAAATTTATCTACAATGTTGTCTACAAAGTCATGACCCTCAATTCAACGTATCAAAAGTTACAGACGTTATAAGTGATTTATTTGCTAAAATTAACGTCAAACAGGTTCTCACAAACACACAACTAAACTATTGTTTTTATTAAAATAAGTTAAATGTTAATTTTATGGGAAATTTAATTCTCTATAAAAATAGTCTAATAAGGCAGCGGTTCTTAAACTTATGTAGTCTAGGGACCTCCTTTTGAACAATTATTTTTCAGGGACCCTCTCCCTTAAGAAAATTTTACAACCTTATTTTTTTGCTCCATACTTACAATATTTGCTTTTCAACTGCAATGACTTTTGTTTTTTGGATTACATTTCTTACATTTTTTGTTTTTACAACTGCAATGACTTTTTTTTACTCTACATTTTTTACATTTTTTGCTTTTACAACTGCAATGAACTTTTTTCACACATTTTATTATTTTATTTATTTATTATACATTTTTTCAATTTTTTGCACTACACAAATTAGCTTTTACAACTGCAGAAATAAGCCACAACTACGCACTAAAATAACCCTTGCCTCCCTGACAGAAAAACAAAGAAGGTCGTTAGATAGTAATTAATCATTGGTAAATAGAAATGTAAAAGTATTTTAATTTATGCCAAACATGTTTCACGGACCCCGGCAATAGTGCCGCGGACCCTAGTTTAAAAACCGCTGTAATAAGGTATAAGTGTAAATGTAAATGCAAATGTAATGAGTAGAAACTTATATGCGTTTTAAATATGTTTTTTTACAAAAATCAGCATTTTAACGTCAATATATAAATATCAATTAAATAGTAATATATAACCGTACTACTGAGCCATTGGAAAAAGAATGACCCAGCCGACAACTGGAATAATTAATTAAGTTAATTTTATTCTTTACAAAATGACATCGTTAATTTTTTTTATCCATTAGTATGAATCAGTAATACCAACTTTAATACTAAAGAATATTTTTTCAATATTATTTAAATGGGAAACGAAACCCTCCTTTATGGCACCTCTTTAAATTGAACTACGGGGTAATCATTTGGCGAGGATTTATTTTAGGTCATAATAAAGTAACTTATTTCGTAATGAGAGCGAAGAAAAAAAATATTGCTTTTTTGGACACACCCTAATATAATAAGTGCGTGGGGTGTCAGAATGTAGATCTCAGTCAGTAGAATAGGCATGATGCCTAATTTTTAAAAACTATTTTATGATGTGTTTGCTATTTCCAAAAGATTACTTATTTCTGCAGAAAATAAAAGTTTAATCACAAAAATTGACTCTTTTAAAACTAATTTTGAATTTGACGCCAAGACGCTCGCAGGTGTCATGGCGCATTTTTGACGTCACGCCTATGTAAATACTCCTTGTCAACAATAATAAATCCTTGTTCCATCGCTAACGTTTCTCGGTTTTAGTTTTGGTAACACAAAACTGAGCAAATTGATAATTTAAACCACAAAATAATTTATAAACAGTACCTACAGATATTAATAAAACAAAAATGATGTTTACTTAGGCGTGACGTCATCCACTCTGACTGGTGTTGTATCAAACATGGCGGATTGCTGTATTTTGTGTTTTTATTTTAACAAAAATCATATTAATCTCGCTTTTAAGATAAAAATAAATACATTTTTTAGAATCTTTTTAACCTATTATTTCAGTGGTACTTTGTTACTGGCATCATACCTATTTGACCCTATTTTTTTATTTTTTTCTAACTAAAAAATAGCGCATGCAGGGGGTTCCAAGCAGTATTTTATTTTGTCCCCCCTTCTAACTTGGGATCTACTGGCAAAAAATCTGAAAAAAATTTGGTAACGAGACTTGTAGTAGGTCAGTAAAAAAAGTTAACTTTTTATTGTAACATTCCTTACATTGTATAAAATTAACCTAAATTCGCTGATTTTTTGTTACTTTTCTTAATACTTAATTATACTTTTTGCTATGTATTTCAATTATGCAAACATAAATGTGACCTTGTAGTTTAGCAAACGCACATTCCAAATTTTACTATAGGTACTATATAATTATATACTCAAAAGCATAGTTATTTTTTAAATATTCAATTTTTATTTTATTAGATTATCATTAAAATTTATTGAAATTAAAATGATAGACTAATATAATTTACTGAATATGTGTATATTTTTAACCAAATATAAATTAAATCGCTCAGAATCCAAATCAACTAACTCCACCAAAAAATTCGAATAATATAATGTAATTTTTTTATATTTGTCAATCAAGTTTTTTGATGACTAATAAATTTTTCGACATTTAACCCACTAAAACATATTTTAAATTTTAGTTCATTCATGAATATTTCTGAATACTGGTTTTAAAATCCTTGAAATAATAATTTTTAATCGTTATAATACAAGTTTTTTAGATTTTAGATTTTAAAAACGTATTTTTCTAAAGAATAGAATAGAATATTGAATTTCATCTTATTTATGATTCGTTAATTTATTGAAAAGTAAATTAATATTTTGTAAAAATATTCAGTGATAAAGAAATACTAATTGAATAACTGAATGCTAAAGCGGCGTTTACACTATGTAGCAAAACCTGTTATATAACAAAAGTTATATAACTCTTCCTATAAGTACGAAAACGGAAAAATGTCAAATGTTACATGTAGCAGTTTTTGGTGCTACATATAGCAAAATCTGCTACATATAGCAAGATTTATGTTTTCCATCCAGAGTAGGTAAAGATAAAAAAAATTTAGCTACATGTGACTTTTGCTATATGTAGCAAGTGTTACAAGTAGTTTTGGTTCTCTAGCAACTGCTACATGTAGCAGTTTCTCTCATTCGAGTTCGAGCAGTGACCGCGTGTTGGTACAGACATGAGTAAGCTGACTGTTTTGACTCTACCACCATAGACATAGAACATGGACTGTACATCTGATTCGAAAACAGAGTCTTCAAAAAAGAGATAGATAGAACATCGTTTGGATATATGTACCTGTCTTTATTTCAACAGGAGTGTAATATTGAGCTAAAAGATAGATATTTCCCAACGATATCCCCAGCTCTCTCACTGTTGTCAATCGAATCCTCACTAGCCATTCGTAAGAAGTTCTTGAAACTACCGTCACATCTTATTTCATTTCTCAACGATGGTTCCTCGCCAAAGTCATTTGCATTTAAGTCTTTCAGCAAATCACTTATACATACTGTATTTTTCTCCAGCAAATAACGACGGCCGAACCCAAAACCTAGGTACGTTTCCTTCTATGACATGCCAAAAATACCGTAATAGCTGCCGCTAGCATTAAGTCTTTCCTCCTCGACATCTTCAATTAGACTGGATGTTATATAACTTTTGCTACATGTAACACGGTATCATTTGAGTACAATTTGAAAAACATAGCAAATGTTATATAGCAGATTTTACTACATAGTGTAAACGCGGCTTAAACCAAGTTGACATTGGTTACAATTCCAACATTGATGTTCAATTTTTTAGTGTATACGTGAATTTACATAATTAGTAGGTATCATTTAAAAATTAAATATACGCAAAAATTAATTTTTTCTATAACCGTGTAAAAAAGTAGGCTTTTTCATTGACATTTCAGTTATATAATTTTTGATGTTTTACAAGTTTCAGTCATTTTTCAAGGCTTACTTGGTTAAGTTATAGTTAATACCAAGGTATACAGGGTGGGGCAATAGTGCGTGGAAGTTCGATAGCTAGTAGACCATAACAGATAAAAAATCTTTCTAATGCAGATGTAAACTGTGGGTAAATGCAAATACATAGACATTATTTTCAAATATACAGGGTGCTACAAAAAATGTGTGGCACGCTTAAGGTAATTTTTTTTTAAATGGAATGCCTAAATATTTTTGCATATTTAACACTTCTCTTGGGATGTTTATTCATATCTAAAATATTAACCCCATCTAATGTTCAGTTTAGACGTAATAGTATTTTTTTTTCAAAAAAATTGATTTTTACATTACTCCACATAAAAATTGACCACTTCCGCGGCCGCAGCTTTGAAGACGAAATTAAATATGGACCTTATTGTAGGAGGTTGGTGGGTACTTTTTTTTAAATATCTTAGAGCCACCATGTACAGGTTGTTCAAAATTAATTTTCAAATTTTGAGTATCCTTTATTTATTCTTGTTTTCATATTTTTTTATATTTTAACAACACATACAATCAAATAAGTACAAATGACAAAAGCTGTCACAGACAATTTGGTCTATTCGGAAAGCGTCATTTTTACTATTCTTAAGTTGGAATACGAATGTGATTCTGACAGCTCTTAATGATTTTGCTATAGGTATGTCGAATTTGTACTTATATGATTGTTTGTGTTCTTAAAATATAAAAAAATACGAAAACAAGAATAAATAAAAGAAATTTGTGTAATTGATATTCTATTATACATTTATAGCATTTGAATACATCCCCTAAGTGATGTGAAATTTTTATTTTTTTATTTTTTTGAAGTAGAACTACGTCTTCCCTGGCAATATTAGGGAATAAACTCGGAAACACGAATGTAACGAAAATATGTCACACTTTGAAAGCTTATATCTCCGGAACTAATAATCATAGAGCAATAAATAAAAACCAATAGATAGGTAGCTTATGTAATCAATTTTATAATTTTATAAATTTAACACGCCATCCTTAAACTCTTTAAAGTATTAGCATAAAAAATGTAAAGCTAATTTTCACAGATGAGAGGTTGTAATTGATCTTATTCGATCCGGTGCAGGTGGGAAAAAACCTACATAAGTGCAGGAGT
Source organism: Sialis fuliginosa (assembly GCA_961205875.1). Taxonomy (NCBI): domain Eukaryota; kingdom Metazoa; phylum Arthropoda; class Insecta; order Megaloptera; family Sialidae; genus Sialis; species Sialis fuliginosa. Next base: position 35,481,486 of record OY540811.1, read on the forward strand.
TTTAGAGAAAAAATTACCCACTACCTCGCATAGAAACCGAGATATTTACGATTTTGTATAATTAATAAATAACGAAAAAATCTCAATATTTTGCCTCGTCACAGATAAAGGGTTGTAATTTGTCTCATTCGATCCGAGGGAAAAAAACAAGCAAGTGTTCAACCATAGTAAATTTAATAAAATATTTAACCAGCAACAAAATATATCTGTATTGTTTCAAGTATTTAAAATACTCATTAATAATATTTTTATATATTCACAAAAATACTTTAAATTCAAATGTATTATATTATAAAACAAAATTATCAATTAAAATGAGTAGTTATGTAACATAAATATAACAATATTTTAAAGAAAACAATGGGAAATTAAAACCAACTTCAGTCACTGTGAAACACCTGATAATTAAAATAAACATTATAAAAACATAATTTGTTCGTATGTGGCCACGGGCCGCACATAAGAGCGTCGCGGGCCGCGGGTTCGCCAACTCTGACCTAGTCTTTATATACCTTGAGTTAATACGATCTGAGATTATAAAAGTTAATTTTTCTCAAAATTTTTCGTATGCAATATCTAGAGATTGGAAAAATAGTTATTATTTTCAATGAAATAGTTACTAGTTGAATTTTTTTTTCGGAAAATAGTTGGTAAATAGTTTTTTTTTACAATTTAATAATAATTAGTGTAAACGAAGCAGTAAAAAGTGTCGCAAGTAGTTTAAAAATAGTTGGAAAGGTAGTTGCAAATAGTTGATTTTAAATTGTGTTCAATCAAACCAGTTTTCTGAAAACGGTGGAGATATGTAATAAAAATTACAATAAATGCATTTTTACGCAATAGTTGAAAAACTATTTTTCCAATCTCTAGCAATATCATTGAAATTTTACAGGGTTGTATGCAAAAAATAAGATCTATTCTTAATTTTTGTAGGCCATTCTATTATTTCATCGTAAAATATCTTATAGATCATGTGGTTTTCATGACCTACAAGTATTTTTAAATAAACAACACCCCGTGGTGGAATTGACATGTTTAAGAGCGTAGGTCAGGGTAAACGACCCTTGATTTTTGTAGGCCAGTATAACCATAACATTTTACTATTATTTATCTAGCAATTGTGCAAAAATCAGCAGGTTATTTATAAATTACATATTATCATGAATTTGACATGTTGAGGGTGTAGGTCTCGCTTAATGCCCCAATATTTTTGTAAGTCAATATATTTCCCGATGTTTGCATTATAAAATCTTGTAATTCAAGTAAAAAAGAAAGGGTTATTCGTAAATTTCCTATACATCGTTAAATTGACATGTTTGACGCATGCCACATCAAAAACGCCCCAATTCTCAGAATTTTCAAAGATAAAAAAGTTGTAGGTCTACACCAAAATGAATCTACTCATGAAGTTTCAAAGGAGTATTTTTTATTTCAAAATTTAAAGCCGGGACCGAGGACTACAATTAATAAAACCGGGGATATGTATACAATGTTGATATATATTTACGTATTAATCCAAACTTCAAAATTATAATTTTTAAATTATTTCAATCAAAATGATTTATTATGTTTACAAACTTATTTGTTTGAGTATATCATGTATATTCGTTATTTGTTTTGACTATTTAATATCAGTGTGTGTGTGTTATCTTAATATTAAAAAACTATCGATTATAAAATGTATTAATCAATAGCAATTGGACCAGTATTTCTCAATCGGTTCTGCATGTGTTCTTTAGGTCAACTAATTGTAAGAAGCCAGAGGTCGCGATTAAAAACTATCATGAAAAATCAATTTTCGGGAGATTATATAAGTAGTATTGATAAATATTATTGTAACTTTTATATATATTTACTTTCTTATACCTATGTTATACATTTGCCGCCATGTACTTCATTTCTGTGGCACGAATTATTCGCAGCCGTTGCGAATGTTTTTCTTCGGTCTCTGGGAGACTTAAAGTCCAGTATTCCAGCACTTGATTTCATTTAATTATTGATTTGGGGGTGACCATGGGCGCCGGGAGGGGGGTGCATGGAGGTGCACTTGCACCCCCCTGCCAAATGAAATAATTAAGAAATACAATTGTTATTTTAAAATTTAATACATTTGCACCCCCCTGGCAAAATGGAAAAAAATTCACTCCGGGAATAATAAGTTATAAATGTCGTGTCAGTTTCAAATTTTATATATATAAAAACTAAAGACCTTTTTTTTAACTCATGTTAACTTCCATCAAAAATTTTCTTTTCGTATATACTTTCATCTCATATATCTAAATGCACCCCCCTAAAAGAAATTCTGCCGGCGCCCATGGGAGTGACCGTAAAGTTTTGGACACTAGAACTCATTGACATGGCTGGACTGATGATAAGTCAGACATGATGGCTGAAATTGAATATTTCCTAACAACCGAAACTGATTATGCGCATGCGTCAATGGATGTTCGAAATTCAAATTTATCAAATTGATTTGTTAAATATATAAATAAATACAGACAAGTTCGATTGTATATCAACTACAATACACTTATTTAACACGCGAATACCTGTAATTTATTTTAATTATCAAATAATAACTAAATAAACAACCATAGATGCATACTAACTGTCAAATCTGTAACAATTGAATAAAGAAAGTATAGAAGCACGTCACGTACCTCTATATTATATCAAAATTGAGTTCAGTGTTGCGTCTCGCGCATGCGCAAATGGAAACGATACTGTTAGAAAAAGTATGAAATTTAGCCATCCGGTTTAATAGTAATTCCATAGGTATCCACTATCCAGTTAAATAATACCAGATCAGTGCTAGAACTAGAAATGTATGCATAACTGTATGCAGACTGTTTGACTGCTTCGTTTTACAGTCTATAATTTTCAGAGTAACATTTTTACATTCTTTGACACTCATAAAGAGATTTAGTTTTTGTTTGGAACTAATAATCAGCAAGAATGAATACACTTATACCCGCGTTAATCAGCCGTTATTTTGTATTGACGTACATATGTTGAAATAGTATCATTTATTAATCTGTTATTTTTTTAAATTTAACAAAAAAATTGTTGTTTACTATTATGTATGTGAAACAAATCTATTTCTGAAGATAATGAATTGACAGTTTTTTAAATTAAATTATGACGTAGACATTTTTTAGGTTTCCGTAGAAAACTAGGAAACCTTATAGTTTCGCTATGTCCGTCCGTCCGTCCGTCCTCAAAAATTTTAAGCCGATTAAGATGAAATTTGGTATACAGACGAAGACTGATAACCCAAAAACAGAAATGATAATATTTTTGAAAAAAAAAATTTTTGGACCCCCTTTCCATAGACTGGAAAGTATTTTCAAAAAAAAATTTTCACTTAATCCATTAAGTGGGGAGTCTTTAGATAGGTCTCCTAAAATGCAATAAAAAATGCAATATGACATTTTGATTTTAACCCTTCAGTCACGATATAATTGCGTTCAAAGTCGTGATAAAAGCGTCCCCCCCCCTTAATTTCTAAACTATCTTTTCAAAAAATCTGAAAAAAATGTAGAATGTAGCTTTTAATTAGTACTTCCACTGAAAATTATAACGAACACTGTCAAAATTATTTTGGACCCCCCTCCCATAGACTGAAAAATGAACTTACATTTTTTTTTCACTTAACCCATTGAATGTGATGTCATTGGATAGGTATCCTAAAATGCAACAAAAAATGTTAAATGATCTTTTGATTTTAACCCTTCAGTCACGATATATTTGCATTTAAATGTCGTTATCAGAGCGTCCCCCCCCCTTAATTTCTAAACTATCTTTTCAAAAAATCTGAAAAAAATTTAGAATGTAGCTTTTAATTAGTACTTCCACTGAAAATTATAACGAACACTGTCAAAATTATTTTGGACCCCCCTCCCATAGACTGAAAAATGAACTCACATTTTTTTTTCACTTAACCCATTGAGTGGGGTATCTTTAGATAGGTCTCCTAAAATGCAACAAAAAATGTTATATGACCTTTTGATTTTAACCCTTCAGTCACGATATATTTGCATTTAAATGTAATTATCAGAGCGTCCGTTGAAATAATTCTTGTTTATAAATCGTAATGACTACGGAAACCTATCATGTGCGTGCCCAACACGCACTTGGCCATTTTATTTATCAATGCTTTAATAGTTTTATTTGAATGTAGTTTAGTTTCATATAATCGATATTAATTACATATATTTCGTGTACAAGTTCCAGTTTCAAATACGTCAATATAATTACAAAATTGGCATTACCTGAGTTTAAATTGTTTTGAAATAATTTTTTTTTTAATTTGTGGATAATGTTAATAAAAATTCCAATTTGAATTTAAAATATTATTAATTTAAAAAAATGCTTAATTAAACAGGTATCATATTCACCAGAGCTATACACAGTGGCGTAATCAGAGGGGTAAGGAGAAGTTTAGGAGTCATGTAAAAATATAATAGAAATAAGGTACTGGCGCCAGTTATGACCGATATAAGAGCAAGGTTTACTGTTTTTGAGATTGACGGGCTTCTTTTTTGTAATTCTCATGAACTCATGTTACTAATAAAACAACTAACTCTTTATTTAATCAATTTAATTACCAAAGTCCGTTAATATAGTTTTTTTTAATTATAGCCTTTTCTTTTATTTATGTTTTTTTCTCCAGTAATGGATAAAGTAAAACCAGTCATGAGCACGCAGTGATGGACACATGCTAATGATTACAAAATGATAAGTACTACGACACAAATTTGAAACAATGTAAAGCAGTTGCTATGATAATACAATAATTAATAAATAAATTATACTAATAATTAGTTTAAATGTCCACCAATTTGATACCTATTGGCCGATTGTTATCAAATCACGCTGTAAGACAGTTAAATGTGTATAGATTAATATTCAGAAATGGCAGTAATCAAATATTAACAAATATTTCTAATTCAGTACATTTAATTTAAAAATAGCCATTACTGGGGTCATATCCAATACTGGTGCCAGTACCTTATATAGAGTTGAACAGTTGTGTTTGCAAGTTGCACCAGATATTTTTTATGTGAAAACGAAAAAAAGATTATTTGAAAACAATCGGAATCATTTTTTAACTATGCTAACATAATTGTTAAAAAAAACCGAGGTCGCTACGATTTTTTAAAGTTGAGTCTGTTAATGGATTATTTTTTGGAAAAACACATCTGCCAAGTAAATGCACAGTGCTTCCTCGTGCTAAATTCACCAAAGGTAGTTAATTATTCAACAATTTAAACAAAAACCGATAGTGTTAAGATAAATTGCTTAGAATTGGTTAACCATTTAATTTTTATACAATTTTAGTCAAAAATTTTTCTTAAAACGCACCTGAATATTTTTTTTGGAAATTTCAATCTAAATCTAAATTTATGCAAATGCCTAAATGACATTTAAAACGTCAAAATGACATTTAATCTATCCAAGCAATATCAATTTAGAAAAACAAAACACGAATTTTTAAAATAAATTGAGATAAATCTTTGTATGGGAATATTTTACAACAAACGTTGTAGACCTATATTATAGGAAAATTAATGTTCTACAAAAAATATTCTATAAAATTTTCACGTCACATGTGTTGTTCTTGAGATATCATGAAAAAATAAACATTTTGGGATGTCACACGCATAACTCATGAACCATTGAACCGATATTATTGAAACTTGGTGGGATGGTTGGATCTGGCTTGAGGACGATCCCATTTCAAAATCATGTATAAGGGAGAGAGGTGACATCCCAAAATATTTATTTTTTCAAGATATCTCAAGAACGACACATGTTACGTGAAAATTTTATAGAATATTTTTTGTAGAGCATTAAATTTCCTATAATATGGATCTACAACATTTGTTGTAAAATATTCCCTTACAAAGATTTATCTCAATTTATTTTAAAAGTTCGTGTTTTGTTTTTCTAAATTGATATTTGCTTGGACATATTAAATGTCATTTTGACGTTTTAAATGTCATTTTGACATTTGTCAAAAAATTAAAAATATACGAAAAAATAATCAGGTGCGTCTTTTAAACTAATATTTTAAAATAAAATTATATAAAAATTAAATGGTTAACCAATTCCAGGCAATTTATCTAAACACTATCAGTTTTTATTTAAATTGTTGAATAATTATGTGAATTTAGCACGAGGAAGCACTGGCAGATGTTTTGTTTTCTATCTCCTATGGAAAGTGCGCTAGGAAAGCCGGACGCACTATTGGAGGACCCTGTACTTCTAATATCTAATCTAATGTCCATATGCCGTCCACGTGCGGTGCATCACACATCACCACACTGTAACATATTTCATCTTATTGTGATTAATTTTGAGTGATAATAATGTGTTTTATTAAACAGTCTAGACAATTTCTTTATCTTTCAGGTCAAAGCTAAAAACCTTTTTTTTATTACAAGATAAATATGATGTGGAAATTTTTTTGATCAATCATCTATCAATCCATGTATCAATAAAAACAAATGTGGCCGTCTGTGTAATTGTGAATGAATAAAAATATTGTCGATAATGAGCATGGGCGCCCGCAATGCTAGGGAGAATAGAGTAATTCCTAAACTCTATGAATTCTGGCCGGAACTCACAATGTAGATTTAAAGTAGATATTTTAACGCCACTACTATTATATTATTATTATTATTATATTATATTATTATTGGCACTATAAATGTGATTACATTCGATCGAAAAGAACGTATACTATACAAATAATTCAGCGAAAATATAGCTATAGAAATAGTTTTACGAAGCTGTAAAAATTGCAGAATATTATGTAGAAAACACATTTTTTATAATTTAATGTATTTTCTTAAAGAAATACCATATAGAACAATGTTGTATTAATTTAAGATAAAAATCTATGTATTTATATTTAAAATATGTATAATAGTAGTGACGTTAGACGTGAATTCCGGCCGGAATTCCGGTACACCTCTAATTTTATTAACATTTATGTCCGGTATACAAAACTTGTAAGCTCGCAAGCACTTTCAAATGAGGTTTCAAACCTATCTAACAGTTATCTTGAAGTTTCGTGAAGCGTGGTAGGTAAACACCAACGGTATTAAAACAATGGGAATATTATAAAAATAAGATGGCTTCACTATAAAATGCATATTATATCATGACATAACCTCACTTAGAATAATTATATTTTCTTAAATCGATCTGTTACAAAAGAATAAATACAAAAACTAAAAAAACGTTTAATTACTATGTATGATATAAATAAATATGCTCATCATTTTTTAATGCAAACTTACCAAATTTTATCTTGATTAAAGATTGAATGAAATAAAACTCATGATAAACATTCAATTATTGTTATTTGAAAAATACATACCTACCTTTGTATAAAATAATGAAAATACAACTGTACTTAATAATTATGATAGCGTTACTATCACGCTATAGCGGATATTTTTTGAATTTCCGGACTAGTAACTAATATTTGACTAAATTATTATCGTAAAAATATCAATGTTTTTTTAAATAAACTGAAAATTTTTATACTACTAGTCATCCGGTTGGACTGAGTTTTAATAGGGTTCTATTCTGATAATAAATTAAGTGAATTCAAAATAATTGTAGTTAATTTATTACGTTTTGCGACCTGTAGCGTGTTTCCGTGGTGTAAAAATGGACAAATTGAACTTTGTTTATATTTTTATGACACAAAATTAAAACCGATCGATATTAAATTAAGTTAATATGGAGCCTATAATGCCCTCTTTCAAAAAAATATAAACTTATTTAAAGTTTTTAAGTAGGTTGCTGAAAATTTTTTTAGGACAAGAGTAGAACACACTTCCAAGCAGAGCCTGCTTAGGGTGAACAATTATTTATATTTTATATATAAGTTGAAGTATCAGTGCTCTAAATTACAAAACTAATCCATAGATACTATCATATATAATTAATATTCTATTTGAAAGCGCTCGCTAACTATATTATAATACTGGACATTAGCCTATTTTTTTACAATTCTAGTATAGTTTGCTTATCTTGGAATAATTTATATTGGCCTTTGAATAAAAGTTGTGAATGACATGCTAAGTCATTGATCATTTAATATATTCCATATTAATATAAAAAGCAGTTTTGTTTTAGTCATTTGAGTATAGGAACATTTTTTACAGTATTTGTACACACTTCCCCCTGCCAGACAAATTCTGTGACTCCCCTGGTCATTCATAAATAATGTTTAGATTGTTCAGTCATTCATAATTAAGGGATTTCAAAATTTTAAAATATTTAATCATGTTAATTTATCTACTTTTGTATGTGTATTAAAAAACATCTGCCAAGTAAATGCACAGTTCTTCCTCGTGCTAAATTCACCAAAGATAGTTAATTATTGTACAATTTAAATAAAAACCGATAATAATTTAACTAAAAAATATTAGTTCGCAATTTTTCTTAAGACGCACCTGATTATTTTTTCGTATATTTTCAATTTTTTGACAGTTTCAGTTTAAATCTAAATTTATACAAACGTCAAAATGACATTAAAACGTCAAAATGATATTTCATATGTCAAAGTAAATATCAATTTAAAAAAACAAAACACTATTTTTTTAATTAAATTGAGATAAATCTTTGTAAGGGAATATTTTACAACAAACGTTGTAAACCTATATTATAGGAAATTTAATGCTCTACAAAAAATATTCTATAAAATTATCACGTAACATGTGTCGTTCTTGAGATATCTTGAAAATAAATAAATATTTTAGGATGTCACACCTCTCTGAAATACTAATATTTAGAATATAAAGGTGAGTTTTATTTCTGATAAATCCCATTGAAATTTCTCATGTTTTATAAACATGGAAGTCATGTATGGTTCTCCATACCGATATTTCTAATTCACATGAACTCTTTAATTCTTTATTGGAATTTAATTAACAAAGTCAGCAAATATAGTTCGTTTTTCAAATTATAGCCTTTTATTTTGTTTACGTTTTTAGTTTTTTTCTCCAGTAATGGAAAACGTAAAACCAGTAATGAACAGTCAGTGATGGACACTTGCTAATGATTACAAAATGATAAGTACTACGACACAAAAGTTATAAAGAATCGTAATTTTGAAACAATGTAAAGCAGATGCAATGATAATATAATAATTAATAAATAGATTACACTAATAATTAGTTTAAATGTTCACCATTTTGACACCCATTGGCCGATTGTCATCAAATTAAACTGTTCTATTGTTAATTAATTAAGTGTCTATAGATTACACCGGCACACAAAAAAAATTAAGTAGAATGTGCATTTGACCGGACCTACCTATGGGTACGTATTTTGGTCCGCTGAATCCGTTTTCGAGGTCAGTTTGACCCCTACACCTTCGAAATTTCGAGAAAACTTCGAAAAACCGTAAAAATGATGAAAATCGGCAGTTTTAATGATAAAAATTTTTTTTGGAACTAAACTAAGCGTGATTTTCATGTATTTCGATCCGCTGAATATGAATCGAAACTTTATTGAGACCACGAGCCATTTCAAATGTGAAAAAATCACACAAAACTCTCGAAAATTCCGAAAAAATATAGTTTTCATGATAAAAAAACTTTTTCTGGTCCAATTCAGATAAAATTTTTTATCTTTTGATGTCTTCAATTCGCATCTTAATTTTTTTAGTCTATTCACCCTCTAAAGCTGAAAAAATTCGAAAAAATTGTAAAAATTACCATTCATAACAGAAAAAAAATTGATTTAACATGATTTAATGCCTAAAATAAATACTCTATAACGTAGATATATCAAATAACTTGAAATCTGTGAAAAACACAAGACATAAAAAGATAGAAATAAATGATTTTTACGAATCCTAAACTTTCCTTCGTTTGTATCGCACTCTTTTATCCTCAAATGATCTTCGTAGTGGATTCCTCTTTCGTTTACGATTTTCTTCGGGTACTTCTCTTCTTTTTTTTTCTTCATTTTTTTCGGAATTTTCGAGAGTTTTGTGTGATTTTTTCACATTTGAAATGGCTCGTGGTCTCAATAAAGTTTCGATTCATATTCAGCGGATCGAAATACATGAAAATCGCGCTTAGTTTAGTTCCAAAAAAATTTTTTATCATTAAAACTGCCGATTTTCATCATTTTTACGGTTTTTCGAAGTTTTCTCGAAATTTCGAAGGTGTAGGAGTCAAACTGACCTCGAATTCGGATTCAGCGGACCAAAATACGTACCCATAGGTAGGTCCGGTCAAATGCACATTCTACTTAATTTTTTTTGTGTGCCGGTGTTTTGATTCAGTAATGGCAGTAATCAAATATCAGCAAATATTTCTAATTTAGTACATTTAATTAAACAAGAATCCAACACTGGGGTGTTATCCAAGACTGGTGCCATTACCTTATCAATTTTTATTTTATTTATTTTTTCACTTTAGAACGTTAGACAATTATAGACAATCATGCTACATACATGTCACTCAAATAACATAATTAATTCTAGTGTAATCTTTGATTTATCTAAAAGAAACTAAAAACACATGCTCATTTAAATTCGGCCATGACAATGTATATTATTAAAAAATTAAATTATAATAAATAGAAGAGAAACTGGATCATATTTACACGGAAATAGAAGCATTATGAAACATTTATGTAGGTAAAGTACTGGCACTAGTCTAGGCAAGGACCCCAGTAATGACAAATTTGTAATTAAATGTACTGAATTAGAAATATTTGTTGATATTTGATTACTATCATTTCTGAATATTAATCTATATACATTTAACTGTCTTACAGCGTGATTTGATGACAATCGGTCAAAAGATGTCAAAATGGTAGACATTTAAACTAATTATTAGTATAATTAATTAATTAATTATTATATTATCATAGCAACTGCTTTACATTGTTTCAAATTTGACGATTCTTTCTTTTATATATTTTGTGTTGTAGTATTTATCATTTTGTAATCATTAGCAAGTGTCCATCACTGCGTGCTCATTACTGATTTTACCTTTACCATTACTGGAGACAAACATGAACAAAATAAAAGGCTATAATTTAAAAAATAAACTATATTTGGTGACTTTGGTAATTAAATTGATTAAATAAAGAGGTACTTCTTTTATTAGTAACATGAGTTCATGAGAATTACATAAAACAAGCCAATTAATTTAAAATAATTCAGGCAAGACATACACGAGTGTATGCCATAAGGGTTCCGAAGTACGTACTACGTGAACTGTTTGGAACCACTTACAGGTGCATTTTTAAGTTAAAGTTTAAATATAAAAAAGTGTCAAGTTCTACTAATTGAGATCTATATTTTGACATACCACATGCCTAGATATCAAAAAAAAAAATTTATGACGCCCCTCCCTATAATTCCAAAATTTAAAATTATATTGTTGACTTTAGTATTTGTCGTTGGTAGTCCCACCAAAGCCTCGTTACCAAATTTTTTCAGATTTTTTGAGCCAGTAGTTACAGAGATAGAGTAGGGGGGGACAAAATAAAACACTGCTTTTAGCCCCCTACAGGCGCCATTTTTGAGTTAGAAAAAAAATAAAAAATATAGTCATGTTCTACGAATTGAGATGTACATTTTGACATATCACATGCCTAGATATGAAAATAAAAATTTTTAATTCTCTTACACCCCTCCCTATTATTCCAAAATTTAAAATTATATTGTTGACTTTAGTATTTGTCGTTGGTAGTCCCATCAAAGCCTCGTTACCAAATTTTTTTCAGATTTTTTGAGCCAGTAGTTACAGAGTTAGAGGGGGGGGGACAAAATAAAATACTGCTTTTAGCCCCCTACAGGCGCCATTTTTGAGTTAGAAAAAAAATAAAAAATAGGGGCATATTCTACTAATTGAGACGTAAATTTTGACGTGCCACACGTCTTGATATACAATTTTTTTGTTTTTTTTGGATTTGCTTTAAAGCCCCCTACAGGCACCATTTTTGATTTAGAAAAAAAATAAAAAAAGGGTCAAATTCCGCTTGTTTGGTTATACATTTTAACGTGCCACATGCCTTGGTATAAAAAAAAATATTTTTTTTACTTAGCTTTAGCTCCTTATTGCCCCCCCTGAAAAATTATTTATTCAATAAATTTGTACATATTTTACTAGAGGGTGTCATTTTACATGTTCAGTAAAAATTTCAAGTTTCTAGCTTATATAGTTTACGAGCTATTTAGCTTTGAGTGAAAAGGACGGACGGACGGACATACGGACGGACGACAAAGCGATATTAATAGGGTTTCTTCGGAACCCTAAAAAACGAAAACTTACTCTTATAGCGGCCATAACTGGTGCCTTTACCTTATATATTTACAATTTATAAATGACCAACCTTGGTTTCCTATTTAAAATGTATTAATTAATTAGGTTGTCAACTTTGCCATTTAATTTTTTAATGGATTTTTTTTTAAATCAGGATTATTTTCATATCTTTAACTAATATTTTTTGTTCACAATGGATATTACTAGTAATAATAGTGATTATGTAAGTTTATTTGAAAACAATAAATAAATGAGATAACCTTACTTAAGGGATCACTAAATGTTTTTAATATTTTTAGGTATTTAAAAAAACAGTTTTTTTATTAAAATTTTTAACATGTAGTCTAGAGGAGGAGGGGCGGAAAATTTGCCATCTACCCTGGTCGGCAGAAACCTACGGTACGCCACTGGTTATTGGGGTTTACACCATACAGACAAAACACAAACAATTGTAGATTTATGTGTTATTTTAAAAACATGTTTGTGTGTTTTTCTTTTTGTAGAGATGTGCGTATGCAGAAGCTATAATAAATATTATAAAATAAAATGAAAATTTTGAAATCGGAGAACAAAATGATCAAATTTCTTCCTCTATCCTCCGCATATTGTCGAGGAAGCAAAATCACTAACTTTTCCTAAAACAAGGTTGTTACTCGTAGGGCAAAAAAACATGGAGGTTTATTGAACAGTTTGTCAAAAAAAAATTTGGCAATATCAAAAATACTTCAAGTTAATTTAGTCCGGACGTTAAGAGCGATATTTCGACAAATCTCTGCACTTTTTGATAGAAACATGAAAATTGGTATAGTTGTACATTAAACCTTCCTCTACAAAACTAGAAATGGCGACATTTAAAAAACCCGTGTGGTCCCCCTTTTAGGGGCAAAAATATCTCCGCGGATTTAGTTTTTCTTATTTATCTCGCAAATGGTTATCCGGACGACACAAATAGAAGACACCCAAAGTAATGTTTATTAGATTCTAAACAAAAGTTGTTATTATAAATTTTACGATAAGAGTCACCGTTGCCGTATAAATGGGGGTTAAAATTATGTGAAAATTTGCGCGCGCGGTGAAACTTGCGTTCATGCTCAAATATCTCGTAAACGGGTTTTCTTACGAGAAAAATTAATAGAACAAATATTAAAGAGCAGACAATTCTCTATCAGATGTATGAATCTGTTATCCTGTAAAATTATTTTTTTTATTAATTTTGGTCACTACAAGTAGAATGACATATATGACAATTTAAGAAAAGTAACGGTTCTCGTCCAATTTTGTTTTCGTTATGTATAATTAAGCACTTGTAAAGTTAAGTTTTGGTTCTTTTATAATAATTTATGAATATATAGAGAAAGAAAGAGAAAAAAATTGTGTTAAATTGACCTGCATTTATCAATAAATCAAAAAATAACTATACGAACAAAAAAAAAATTTTTTTAATTATAAAGTACACCCTGTATAATATATTATATGCACTTATGTTATAAATATAACAAAACATTAAAATTATAAATATTAATAGGTTACAAACATGTTTTTTATTCTCTTTAGTTGGAAAAACTTCTATTAACACTAGTGCAGAATCTCTTGATAGCTCCTATTTGTTATACAAACCTTCAAACGCCCAAAACTTTAAGATGAATATATTCATCATAAAGTTTAGAATAATAAACAATTAATTATTTTTTACTTAATATTGTACATTTAGAGTAATTTGAAGTTGAAATTGATGACTATTAGACGATAACAGTAAGAATTGTGCCGGATATATTCTTTTTTGTTTCAAATCTCGTGAACGGTCAATTGGATGTAAAAAATGTACTGAAACTAAATTGTCGGCAATGAAATTTTGAATAATATTTCGTTATGTTTCACATGTCAAATATGAAAGTTTCCGAGTAAATAAAGGTCAAAGATACAAATTAATTGATATATTACATGTACGGTGAAAAGCAGGGTATATTTGTCACACAATATTTTATGACCAGTTTTTTTATAATTAAAAAAATTATAGAAAATATAATAGGGTGGACTTATATCTACCATACATAAATTTTACTTTTACAAAAAATATGATAGTTTTATTGTTAAACATGATTTCTCAGCATTGTTATTTTGTTTGATATTTTTAGTATGTATGGTAATTATTTTTTTTTTATTCCGGTCGATCTTTAGGAATTCATCCCTGGGATTCATGATGGAAATATAAAATTTTATACAGATGTACATCAAACCCACCTCTACAAACCTAGATATGACTACCCTCAAATCTTGTGCGGTCCCACATTCAGAGGTTAGCATAATATCTCCACAAGTTTTCTTTATTTAAATTTTTTAATTTTAATTTTTGAAAATGATACGATAAATATATACATACATTTACATATTCATATGTGCATTTTACTCATCTATTAAAATGCAATATTTGAATTGTGTTATACGATTTTTATATTTTATTTATAGTATTATTTACAAAATTTAAATAAAAAAACTTGTGGAGATACTATGTTAACCTCTGAATGGAGGACCGCACAAGATTTGAGGATAGTCATATCTAGGTTTTTTAGAGGTGGGTTTGATGTACAACTGTATAAAATTTTATATTTCCATCATGAATTGCAGTGTTGAAATCATAAAGATCGGACGGAATAAAAAAAAAATAATTACCATACATACTAAAAATATCATACAAAATAACAATGCTGAGAAATCATGTTTAACAATAAAACTATCATATTTTTTGTAAAAGTAAAATTTATGTATGGTAGATATAAGTCCACCCTATTATATTTTCTATAATTTTTTTAATTATAAAAAACTGGTCATAAAATATTGTGTGACAAATATACCCTGCTTTTCACCGTACATGTAATATATCAATTAATTTGTATCTTTGACCTTTATTTACTCGGAAACTTTAATATTTGACATGTGAAACATAACGAAATATTATTCAAAATTTCATTGCCGACAATTAAGTTTCAGTACATTTTTTTCATCCAATTGACCGTTCACGAGATTTGAAACAAAAAATAATATATCCGACACAATTCTTACTGTTATCGTCTAATAGTCATCAATTTCAACTTCAAATTACTCTAAATGTACAATATTAAGTAAAAAATAATTATTTGTTTATTATTCTAAACTTTATGACGAATATATTAATCCTAAAGTTTTGGGCGTTTGAAGGCTTGTATAACAAATAGGAGCTATCAAGAGATTCTGCACTAGTATAAATAGAAGTTTTTCCAACTAAAGAAAATAAAAAACATGTTTGTAACCTATAAATATTTATAATTTTAATGTTTTGTTATATTTATAACATAAGTACATATAATATATTATACAGGGTGTACTTTATAATTAAAAAAAAATTTTTTTTGTTCGTATAGTTATTTTTTGATTTATTGATAAATGCAGTTCCATTTAACACAATTTTTTTCTCTTTCTTTCTCTATATATTCATAAATTATTATAAAAGAACCAAAACTTAACTTTACAAGTGCTTAATTATACATAACGAAAACAAAATTGGACGAGAACCGTTACTTTTCTTAAATTGTCATATATGTCATTCTACTTGTAGTGACCAAAATTAATTAAAAAATAATTTTACAGAATAACAGATTCATACATCTGATAGAGAATTGTCTGCTCTTTAATATTTGTTCTATTAATTTTTCTCGTGAGAAAACTCGTTTACGAGATATTTGAGCATGAACGCAAGTCTCACCGCGCGCGCAAATTTTCACATAATTTTAACCCCTATTTATACGGCAACGGTGACTCTTATCGTAAAATTTATAATAACAACTTTTGTTTAGAATCTAATACACATTATTTTGGGTGTCTTCTATTTGTGTCGTCCGGATAACTATTTGCGAGATAAATAAGAAAAACTAAATCCGCGGAGATATTTTTGCCCCTAAAAGGGGGACCACACGGGTTTTTTAAATGTCGCCATTTCTAATTTTGTAGAGGAAGGTTTAATGTACAACTATACCAATTTTCATGCTTCTATCAAAAAGTGCAGATGAAAAGTTCTTAACGTCCGGACTAATTATATTATTTCCACAATTCAATTTTATCATTATTCGTGTTTAGTTATTATACTGACAATGAGTGTTCAAAATAAAATATTATGAATTTTATTTCAAAAAATAAGTTACAGAAAAAAACTTTTTTGAGTTTGGAGGGGGTTATATTTTTTATTTGTGATAGTTTTGTTCACAACATTTTTTTAAACTAACAATAATGCGATTTTTGTAATTTTTTGCGAAAATGAATATCTAACACGGATTCTGTTATTTGAAATATATTAATTTAGAGAAAAAGTACAAAAAGAAAATGTTTTATATTAGTTTTATTGTCAACATGAAAAAAATTGCCTTGGATTAAAACATGTTTTGAACAAAAGTTTCTTATTTTTTCACCTAGAATCAAATCCTCAAGACAAAAGTATAGGTATTTATTTAAAAAATTAAAGCAATCATTAAAAAAAAAACACATAAAAAATACCCACAAAAATATAATATTTTCCCCTCTAAATTGAGTAACTTTTGTCTGAAATATTTATTCTGTAAGCATCCGAATTTTCGAACTAAAAACTCATAACGTTTTATTTTGAAAACCCGGATAGTATAAGTATATATTGCAGAACATCTGCCAAGTAAATGCACGTGCTTCCTCGTGCTAAATTCACCAAAGATAGTTAATTATTGAACAATTTAAATAAAAAACGATAAACCATTTAGTTTTTAAACAATTTTATTAAAAAATATTAGTTCAAAATATTTTTAATTTTTTGGCAATTTCAATCTAAATCAAAAATTTTCTGTTATGCAAACGTCAAAATGACATTTAAAATGTCAAAGTAAATAGTAAAATAGTAAAAAAATTTAAAATCGTGTGTAAGATGGAGGCCTCTTACACACGATTTTAATAATATTGAAATGGGACCGTCCTCAAACCAGACCCAACCAACTAACCAAGTTTAATTAATATCGGTTCAGTGGTTCATGAGATGCGTGTGAACGAAAAGTGTTTGTCTTGACCTGAAACGGAAAGATCAAGTTAAAATTTTGAAATCAAAGTACAATTTTTTTCTCATTTTAAAACGATCACAAAGCTTCTCGTACTTCGATATGGCGAGGAATCAAAAGAAGTATTTATATTTACTTATACGTATTTTTTGTTACAGTGATAGCCGTTTTTCTTCTACTGTTCATCTGCAGTTTGATAGGAGTTTTTATTATGTGGTGGACAAACGTCTATGATACTGCTGTAGTTTCGGTAAGACTTCTCTTCTTAATGTATTATTTGACCATTTAGATTCCAAAGCAACTAAACCATAGGTTCCCAAACTTATTTGATCCACTACCCCTTTTTCAGCTATAAAAAATCATAAGGCTCCTCTGATAATTTATGTACATTTTTAGTAATGAACATTTTTTCATATATGTATGTACAGTCGCCTGTAGAACTCGTCTGGCACCCTAAAGGCTAGAATCGCTTACAACAGATTCCAAATTTAAAGACAAACATCATCGGTAATCTTTTTCTATCAAGTTTAATATATTTAAATACTAAAATTCGGAATATCAAATATTTATTGCCACAAAATTTACGTATACAATTTTCAATAGATTACATAATAATTTAATTGCACAAATATATATGAGTACTATAAACGAAGAGTAGTTCTTTATCTAGCAAATGAATTTCAAAGTATCTTTCTTTGTTTGATACATGAAGAAATGATTTAAATATTATAATAATCAAATGGGAGGAGCCTACTAAGTTTGTGATAAACGAAAATGAATACAAACTGCAAGACCATTAATGCAGGTGACTGTACATTGTACATACATATCTAGTGTTATATAATAATAATATAAAATATCGTACATTTTTTTACTATTTATTATAAAAGGAGACTAATGAAACTTATGTCATTCAAAAGGTACTGTGCCACAGATGTGCAAAAAAAATCATGTTTATATGTTGCCGACGTTGCCGTTAAGACAGACAAAACAAAGTTAACATACACAAATGATTTCCCCTCTCGTATGTTGCCGTTAAGGCAGGTAAAATTTTGGTCGAATTTCGACCATAGGTGATACTAGTAATATATAAAACCATAATAATATAAAATCATAATTATAATTAGGGGTATCGATAAGAAATCGCGTTTTTTTAATAAATTGTTAAAAAAACTATCATTTTGGATTGGCTGATCGGAAGAAATGAAGAATGGAAATCTACTGTTGAAATGCCGGATAAATGAGATTGTAATTGATATTCTATTAAGTATACATTTATAACATTTGAATACGTCTTCGTGGTGACTTAAATTCCCACGCCAACGCTGATTGGTCAAGGAGCTATAGAGACTATGTATGTAAGTCTTGGTATTTAATATTTATTGTTAATATACTCATCCAAACAATTAAAGGAACAAGAAAGTAAACATTTTTTTGGATATTTTTTGAAGTGCTGTATCTTTGTGAAAAATGGTCGTATCGAAATAAATAAAAAAGCATTTTAAAGCTTCAAGTTTCGAGTTTTGAGATTTTTAGCATAATTTTTTTTAGTTACGGTTATCGCGCAATCATAAGAAATAATGAGACACAAAAATTTTCCAATTTTTAAAATTTTTTTTGAGGGTCCGCGGGCTCGGGAAATTTTTTTTAGTTAAACCAATGCATTGGTCAGTAAACTTGTTTATTCAGCTTTAATTTGTTTTTTTTTTGGTCTCTCTCAATTTTTTTTTGCCGAGATATCTGACTTTAAATGAAAAATGATTCTTTTGTCTTCGATCATCAATATATCAGCAACTAATGATTAAAAAGTAAATTTAACAGCAGTTTTAAAAACTTGAATAAATTTCCTACAAGACCCTTTCATGACTTTATTAGAAAAAAATTTTTTTTACCCTCACTAGTTTGAAAAAGTACAAAAAAAATGACCTTTTATGGTCTTTTAGTAAATCTATCGCTACTTTACAAATATTGATGGGAAGATTAATGTTGCCAGGTGATTTTACAGTTTAATGTCCCCCCAACAGTCCTGTAAATTTTGAAATTGATCCATCGAACCGTTTTTCCGGACCGATTAATCAAATTTTGCTTGCGTATTAATTCGATTTCAGCATGCGAAACACAAAATTATTTTACAATTTCGTACGGTTCCCGCTGCGAAAGAATTAATTAATGCAATTAGTTCAAGATGACTAAAATTATGGTACACAAAAGCCGAATCGTGTCAAAAATGAGTCAGTATTGTTTTTTGAAATGTTTTAAAAATTTTGAAAAAAAAATTCAAAAAATTTTATTTTTTGGAATTTTTTTTCTCCATTTCAAATTTAACAAGTAACTAATGCAAAACTGTAAAAAAAATCAAAAATCTAAAATCGATTGATCAATTTCAAAATTTACAGGACTGTTGGGTGTACATTAAGCTGTAAAATCACCTGGCAACATTAATCTTCCCATCAATATTTGTAAAGTAGCGATAGATTTACTAAAAGACCATAAAAGGTCATTTTTTGTACTTTATCAAACTAATGGTGAGGGTAAAAAAAAAATTTTTCTAATAAAGTCATGAAAGGGTCTTGTAGGAAATTTATTCAAGTTTTTAAAACTGCTATTAAATTTACTGTTTAATCATTAGTTGCTGAAATATTGATGATCGAAGACAAAAGAATCATTTTTCATTTAAAGTCAGATATCTCGGTAAAAAAAATTGAGAGAGACCAAAAAAAAAAACAAATTAAAGCTGAATAAACAAGTTAACTGACCAATGCATTGGTTTAACTGAAAAAAAATTTCTCGAGCCCGCGGACCCTTAAAATTTTTTTTTTAAATTGGAAAATTTTTGTGTCTCATTATTTCTTATGATTACGCGATAACGTAACTCAAAAAAAATTATGCTAAAAAATCTCAAAACTAGAAACTTGAAGCTTTAAAATGCTTTTTTATTTATTTCGATACGACCATTTTTCACAAAGATACAGCACTTCAAAAAATATCTTTAAAAAATGTTTACTTTGTTGTTCCTTTAATTGTTTGGATGAGTATATTAACAATAAATATTAAATACCAAGACTTACATACATAGTCTCTATAGCTCCTTGACCAATCAGCGTTGGCGTGGGAATTTAAGTCACCACGAAGACGTATTCAAATGTTATAAATGTATACTTAATAGAATATCAATTACAAAAAAATCCTTCATTTATTCTTGTTTTCGTATTTTTTGATATTTTAACAACACATACAATCAAAGAAGTATATACAAATTCGACATTGCAAAATCATAGAAAGCTGTAAATAACCACATAACGTATTGCCAACTTAAGAACAGTAAAAATGACACTTCCCGAATAGATAAAATTGTCTGTGATAGCTTTTTCATGATTTTGCAATGTCGAATTTGTACTTCTTTGATTGTGTATGTTGTTAAAATATCAAAAAATACGAAGACAAGAATAAATAAAGGATTTCTTGTAATTGATATTCTATTATATATTTATAACATTTGAATACGTCTTCGTGGTGACGTAAATTCCCGCGCCTACGCTGATTGGTCAAGGATCTATACATAACTTAGTGGGAGCCCGTCTCGACTTATAATAAACACGAATTCCTCGTGTCAAAACGATTCAGAAGACTTCGAATAAACGAGTCCCGACTGTAATTCAATACATGTTATTAAAGTTTGCCAGACAATGCGAAACTAACTTTGTGGTACAACTAATATTTATTTTTAAAACGATAATTAAAAACGACAAAAAAATACCAAAAACTACAAATAACAGGTAGTTTTTGATATTCAAATGTCAGTTTCACCCGGTATAATTTTTTTGGTTATGTTTTGATACTTATGGTGCCTCTGGTGGTCAGTTTATTGTGTAATAAAGGGTTTTATAATATTAAAAAGGCCCCCTTTTGTCCTTCCTTGGCTTCCCAACTACACCCAGAGCCACCAGGGCTCCCTTTGATCTCCCCAATACTGCCAAGGGAGCCGAGGACCACAGTTTGGGAACCAGTAAACTAAACAGTATACAAGTTGTCTGACATTTCATTGTCCAACTTATATCTGCTAAAATATTCAAGTTACAAAAAAGTTAAAATAAGAAACTTGTCAAATAAAAGTTGATCTACAAAATTGCGCAAGCTACAATTTATTACAAGTACCATTTTGTTGTTAAATTAGACTCAATATTACGAAAAAATACAAAGATCTTTTTATTTATTTATTTTATTTTTTTATTTAATAAGAAAAAGAGTCAAATTCCTCTGGTTTGGTTATACATTTTGACGTGCCTTAGCAAAAAAAAATATTTTTAACATCTAGAAACAATTTAGTAGATCCTTCGCTTTCTTGGGAGAATCCCTTCAATAAAACATAGTTTTATGATGTTTTTCTGAGGATTTAAACAACCATTATTATTAATCAACTAGGGGCTTCAGGCCCTAACCACAAATCGCACCATATTTAAATACTCAAATTTATGTTTATATTATATTATATCCCTACTATTATATTTATTATATATTATTTATCAATAAAACAATACTAAATTTTTGTAATTTGCACTGCAGAAATAAACACCTAACATAATTTCAATCGTTTTAAATGTCATTATTTTACTCTTAATTCTAAATAGCATTGATCTGGTATTAAAATTCACTTGTTGATTTCAAATGTGACAGTTAACATGCATCTATGATTGTTTATTCAGTTATTCAATTGAGATTTGATAATTAACGTAAATTACAGATATTCGCGTGTTAGATATACAAATAACTTGTATGTATTTATTTATACAGGAAGATTTACAACTAGTGTAAAAAAAAATTAACAGTAGATCAAGGATGTAATTTTAAGCAAAAAACCTTACCTATGTGAACCTATGTCCGGAAATTCTTCGTGAGGGAGCTAGTCTTTTGCCCAAAAGTGTTTATTTAATATCTAGAGAACCCATTGTGGTACAATTATGAAATTTGATACAGGGATTGCTATTAATACATTTTATCGGTTTCCAGTATCAAATAATAATAATTTAGACCAGAGGTGTATGGAGCCAGTATGCCCACCGATTTTTATCAAGTATTTTTTTGTTCTTTTTTTTCTGAGTTCTATACTTGTAGAAGATTATATGATACAAAATACACAAAAATATACTTTGTTCATTTCATCATATCGAAAAAAAGAAAGTATGATGATAAGTATTAGGTGGTATATTTATACTAACTTTTTATCTTATTTTTAATTATAGAACAAGAATATAAACTTATTTTGTGTAATTTGTACATACATATGTAATGTATACATAATATGTAATAAATAGGGAGCGAATGACATTTTGCGAGGGGGGGGGGTCAAAAATTTGAAGTTACGCCACTGCCCCCTACCTATACATTCTTTCAAGCTAGTATGTAAATTTAAACAAAATGTGCAGATTGTAAAGATCTCTTTCAAATTATGAAATTATATCAATCTTTCACTGTTGTTGGAAAAGGTAAAAACCCAGTAAGTATGTACTATTAATAGAATATTCAAGGATTTCACGTTTAGAATTTTGCAATACAATATTTAATAGGTATTGGAAAGTTTGGTGCACTAAATCGCGTAACATATATCCTCCAAAAATGTTTTATAATGACATTTTGCAAAGGCTCTTGGTTTTTTTGTTTATCAAGAAAAATTAATTCTTCAACTTTCATTTGTAAACTACACAAATATTCTTTCCTACTAAATAGAAACTGAATAAGTTTTATGGCATATTTAATATCTTGAGCTATATTTTCTTCTTGTGTAGATATTTTATTAACCATTTCCTGCAGCAAATACAGATATTAAGGAGATTTGCTACCAAAACCAAAGTAGTTAAATGGATTTTTAATTTATACCGGATATTCACAATTCTAATAAGATTCCATGGAATGTTCCGTTTTTAAGTAATTAATAATCAAAGTTGGATTAATTTATACACATAATAGTCAAAAAAAATAAATTTTCTAATTGTCCCGTTTCAAAAATCGTAATTTAAATTTTTTGAAAATCAGTGATTTTAAAAGTGTAGACACGAGCTAAAAAGTGGTAACATTTGAATAACTTTGAAACGTAAGATTTGTTTATGAGTGTAATATTAACAATTTTGTAATGGATGGGGTTATCAAATATGGAAAAAATAATCCAATATTAATATTTTTATGCATATACTACTTTTTTTCAATAAAAATTTGGTTCTGAATAGATGGTAATGATCACTGAACTGGCATAGGCGATCCCCTCTTACAACCCGCCCGTCAGGAAATGCATCTCGTTATGCGAGCACCATGTGACAGTTGTTTGTAAACAAAAACACGCGAGAGTATGTTTTCAGTGTACCAGAAATGTTTCGAGTGTAAAAAACATTAAAAACATGCCGAATCAGTCAAAACTGAATAAGAGAACTTGTTGCATTGCAGTGGCGCGGCGTAATATTTTTAATAAGGGGAGCATATTTTGTAAAATAAGTCAAAATGTTTCATTAAAATAAATAAATAAATAAATAAGTAGGTAATAACCGTTTTAACAATGGGCTTATCGACCCCTCTCCCCCATTAAAAATCTAGTTATGAAACACCTTAAATTTACTTTTTTAAATAAATTCTTATTAATGTATATATTATTATTGTTAGAAATAACGGTTACTGAACGAGTGATAATTAATATAACACAACAATAGATTAAATCATACAATAAACATTAGTATTTAAAAATGAAAAGTAAACGACATAACTTCACATAACATCGTTTTTCATTTATCGATATTTTTCTATTTGAAAACTAATTACACAAAAATATTTTCTAATGAACTATATAAAAATGCGTAAGATTTTCGAAGTATTTTATTTTTAATAAAACTATAAAAATTTAAAAAAAAACACGAATAACATATTTTTGTTACCTATACCATAGGTGTCCAACCTTTTGAACCTTCTGGGCCGCAGGCCAGAATATAAAACTGAGGACCTTTTTTTTCTTTTGGTCGCGGCAATTTCAATTCCAATTGACCTATACAACCTATTAAATTATCCAACTAAATATAAACATAAACAATAACAACAATATAAGCATGAACAATCGAACGAAAACCTATATACTGCACTGTACAATAGATTGCCTATATACAATGTTCGCTACTGTTACATTGTCGGGTGCACTTGTAACAATGAAAAAACACTGACTGATTAACACGTTTTGTTTCTTGTCCCTAAGGCAGCGTTTCTCAATCTTTTAGTATTTGCGACCCAATTACTGCAAGACAGGCTCAAGGAAGTCACTAATTAATCTTAATCTTGTTTTTAATTTAATATTGATAAGTTAATTATTAAATACATTGTGCAGTAAGTACTGATACAATACTATTTGGTTATAAAAAGTGTATTATATCAGTGTAAATGTAAACGTGTATTTTATTTGTTATTAGCTGATACCCACGGCTTCGCTCGCGTGGGTTTCGAAACTAATTACAACCCTCCATACGTGACATGGGGTGAAATATTTAATTTTGCCTTTATCTGTTTTTTATTGATTATACAAAATCGTAAATATCTCGGCTCCTATGCAAGATAGGGAGTTGTTTTTCCCCTTAAAACCTCCTCCCCGTAGTATTTTTCCCGCCGGATCGAATAAAACTGATTACAACCCTCCGTAAATGACAGGGGGTGAAATATATATTTTTTCTTTTGTTTAACTTTTATTTATTATACAAAATCGTAAATATCTCGGCTCCTATGCAAGATAGTTTTTTCTTTTATCCCTAGAACCCATTCCCCTGAATTACTTTTCCCGCCGGATCGAATAAAACTAATAACAACCCTCCATGCGTTACAGGGTATGAAATATTAAATAATTATTTCTTTTTATTCATTACCTATACAAAATCGTAAATATCTTGGAACTTAGTTAAAAATTGCAGAAACCCACCCCCTGTCGACCCCCGCTATTAAGGATTCAATGTCGATATATGTATTTTTATTGAATATTATTCTGTCCAAATTTACCTTAATATAATAAATAGTTATGTAGATAAATATTCAAACTTTAAAAAAGTAACACCCCGGCTATCTCTTAAGGGTTGAATTTTCGAAAATGTTATTTGTCTTGTAGATTATTTGTGCAAAGTTTCATTTGAGTGAATACAAACAAACAAAAATTCTCATACAAACTTTTCCACCCCCTTGCAACCTTTTAGGAGTTGAATTTTGGGAAATGCTGAAATAAGTGTTTCAATGTTTGTATATTATAGTACCTATTAATTTTAAGTTTCAATTAAATCCGACCAAAAAATATTTTTTCCCATACAAAATTATACACCCTTTTTTACCCCCTTAGGGGTTGATTATCGAAAAATCCTTCCTTAGTGGGTGGTTATGTCATAAAAGAAAGACACCCCTGAATTTCACGTTTCTAGGTCCAGGGGTTTTGGCTGGGCGATGATGAACGGATTTACGAAGTGACGGATTTACCAGCAGGCTGAGTAGGCTGGAGTCTAGGGCGGCAGATTTTAGGGGCGGCAAATTTGGGGCCAAATTTTTTTTTTATGTCTTACAGAAATTAAAATGATTCATATTTATATACCAAAATTAGCTGGGCCCGCGCGGCTTCGTCTCATTTAGTTTTATCACGCCCTCCTAAGGGGTTGCGCCCCACAGATTGAGAATCGCTGCCCTAAGGTATGATGGAAAATACATGGAAAATTTATTCATGCAAGATTTAACTGAATGTCTTCAGCTAAATCTTGCATCTTGGTGAGAACAAAAGCATTTAAGGAAGTTTGTTGTAACAAATGACAAGGAAACATATTCGACTTTTAAAGGATTTTCCAACTATATAGTTATAAATAGGTAGTACGTATGGTACGTAAAAAAAACCTGCACTTTTTGATTGGGGTATGACACTTTCTGTGCCCATAGATAAGGTCAAAGAGGCATAATTTTCAGATAGGGAGCCACTTTAAAATACGTGTAGAACACCATTATATCAACTATTAAAGATGCCCCCCACCGTTTTTATTAAATTGGCTGTATCTCAGCTCCTAGTCTTCTGATTTCAATTTTATTTTGTTTGTTTTAAAATTCTTATTAAGAAGATTATTTTTTGTCATTATTCATTTTTCTCTAAATCTTAAGGGTTCCCCACAATTTTCGAAAATCTGAAAATTTTACTTTTCTTACGAACTTAATTTTTATATAACTTTTTTATTGTGCCCAATATCATTTTTTTACATCATACAAAAAAGAAAGACATTTTTTTCTGCGTTCCATTGATAAAAAGATAATACTGTTTTAATTAACAACTTCTTTGGAAAAAGCGTGTTAAACTAAGAAAAATAGACTATTTTTGGATCATCCTATGTCAAGTTTACCTTTTATCATATGAAATTTTATGTTGGGATCAATTTTCACATATGGCATAGTTAAAAAATTGAAAAGTCTGTCATGGATGTCACTGAACTTTCTTATACAATAAAAAAATGTACGTGTATCTACTAATATAAAACAAATAATTTTGGCTTACTGATGACAGATATAAAAAAATTAATAGAACATAAAATATAGATAATAACGTTCTCTACATTTTTTGTTATAAACATTTCATTCTGTCATGAACTTGTTCAAATAAAATGGAAAAAAATTAAAAATATAATTAAAAAGATTTTTTTTTAATTGGTAAGAGATACAAAAAAACTAATGGAACATAAACTATAGAAAATAACGTACTCTACAACTTTTATTTCAATGATTTCTTTCTGCTTTAAACCATTTCAAATATAATTGAAAAAAACTATTATAACCTCAAAAACTTTTTTTTGGAGAAATTGAACATAACATAAATTATAAATAATAATATTCTAAACAAATTTTTCTTTAAACATTTTCTTCCAACATGTACTGTTTCAGAAATAATTCGAATAATTATAAAAATTACAAGAGTAAACATCCGTTTCCGGTTTTAAAAAATCAGGTTTTCTTTCTTAAAACAAATTAATCATAAATATAAAATTTTATCCCTCTATGTACTGTCATTTTTGAGTTACAGCGTTTACAGACAAACAGATACACACACAGACAGACAGACAGACATGATGACAAAAATAGTCAGAATTGATTCAGGGAAGGTATAAATGGACATTTCCATCAAAATCTTGAATCCGAGAAACCAATACAGGTAAAATTGACAGGGAATGATCCAAAAATAATCTATTTTTCTTAGTTTAACACGCTATTTTCAAAGAAGTTGTTAATTAAAACAGTATTATCTTGTTATTAATGGAACGCAGAAAAAAATGTCTTTCTTTTTTATATGAAGTAAAAAAATGATATTGGGTACAATAAAAAAGTTATATAACAATTAAGTTTGTAAGAAAAGTGAAATCTTCAGATTTCGGAAAATTGTGGGGAACCCTTAAGATTTAGAGAAAAATGAATAATGATAAAAAATATTTATATTTATATTTATAGCTGAGATACAGCCAATTTAATAAAAGCCGTGGGGGCCATCTTTAATAGCCGATATAATGGTGTTCTACACGGATTTTAAAGTGGCTCCCTATCTGAAAATCTTTCTTTTAACCTTATATATGACCACAGAAAGTGGCATACCCCAATCAAAAAGTGCAGCGTTTTGGCTTTATTTGCCACGAACCAGACGTACTAAAATATCTAGCTTGTACAAATTGGTTTCTACTTCCGTTCAAGAAGAGTTTTTAAATACAATTAATTTTTTTTTTGCTATATTTCTTGAAGGACAACCGGATTTTGTTTCTTTCTTTATTTGTATTAACATAAATATTAAGTTCCAGTATCATTATAATTTAGTAGTATCAATGCTGAAATTTACATTTTTAGAAATTAATGATTTGGAGATAAATTACCTATTCTACATAAAAAAATATGATTTATCTGCTATTATACACTAAATAATAGAACATAATTATTAACTTGATTGATATCTTCTTAAATGTTACCTAATTATTATTTATCTCTCTTTAATTCAAAATAAGGAATTTATATAAACACCTCAAAATTTTCAGTGGAAGGGCAATGACTACTTTTTGCCCCCTCCCCCCCAAATTTTGATCTTGTTTTTTAAGGGTGGGTTTGAAGCGACGTGCAATTATAAAAATATGTTTTTGTGCACTAAACTCCAAAATACACGGTACGACTGTTTTTCAATGAGAATCGCAAACCAGTTGCGGAAGCGACTATTTTACAACTAGTTTGCAATCGATTTAAGTCCTCGTTCCGCACACGAGCGCGACTGAATCTTGGCCAGTCGACAGTTTTATGGGAATTGCCGTGAAGAAAAAACGCGATTTTTTAAAGTGTTAAAGTTTTTTTGACTTTTGGCAACATGTCAAGCATTCTTGAATACCCAGGAACGTTATAATTGTATAGAACTTCTTGTTTTTCGACCTCCTCGACGAATTTAATGTTTATTAACTGATCATTTATTCTGAATATACTAACTAAAATTATTAATTGGAATAATGATAATTAACTGGTAATTTTAATTAGAAATAAATAATAATATTATTATAATTATAAAGCTAAAATATCATGCAACCACGCAACTGAAACCGAAATTCGACCTGCAAGCACAGTTGCAGAAACCAGTTGGAAACTGATTGCAAATCAGTTTTGTTTCAGTCGCACCGTGTGCGGAGGGCCATTGCACTACACGTGCAAAGTCACCAAACGGTTGCTTACGCAACTGGTTTGCAATTCTTGTTGCAAAACGGTTGCTCCGTGTGCCTAAGGGATCATTAAATTTTTTCAATATTTTTAAGATATTTTTAAATGGCAGCATCTCCGCGAAAAATGGGCGTAGAACAGTTTTAAAGCTTGAACTTTAACACACTTAAGGGACACCTTATATAAATGTAACTATTTTAAAAATATGCTGCTTGTCTAGCCTGACAACTTTTGTATTTAAAGTTTTCTTCCATTTGTTATAATAAATGAAGTATTGAACTTGGGACATCCGGTACTATATCGATTTTTTTATTGCCGTATTAGGTACAAAACAACATTTTGCGCGAAACCTCAATAACTTAGGCGGTTGCGACCATTGAGACTTTTAATCGGGATGATTTAAAGAATATTTTCCAGTTGGTTTCAAAGAGATTGACTGAAAGCCATTTACCTATCAAAAACTGCGGGGTCCTTTTGAAAGAAAAACGAGCTCAAATAGTCATTTTGAATAGAATGGGCCATTCACAGCGAAAAATTACTGAGACGAATTGAATAAACCGGTCAAAAATATTAGCAAAAAGTTTCAGGTGGTCTTAAACTTTTGCAGGGTAGTATAATTTAGTCATCATCTGGTACAAATTAGGCTTTTTGTTACTTTTGAAATGTTAGCAAATTATAGCTCTTATAGTGTATGGTTAAATTCAACTTATTGATGTTTTCTTGTGACGGGTGGGACACAAAAAACAGATTTTTTCAAATGACAGTAAATTTAAAAGTAACTTTCCTTTGTTAAATAATTTTGCACTGATCACAAGATAATAAAAATGCAATCAGAACGGCGAAAAAAAATTGTACCGATAATGGTTCGAGCAAAAATCATTTTTTAAACTGAAAAATAAAAAAAAAGAGATTTTTTTTATATTCGTTTATTTCGGACTATTATGGAACTTTAACAATACTTTAAGCCTAAAAGTTAAATGATTTCTATCAATTTATTTCTATTGATCAGATGTAATCTTCCATGGAATGACCCAACTCCAAAGTTATTTAAAAATTTAACCGACACGTCTATGAAATTTCAATGATTAATACTTAATAGCTTTATATGTATTTTCTTACATAAATCTGTCACAAAAAAATAAATAAATACAAACAGTGAAAAAGTATTCCACAAATAATAAATAATACATACATATTTATCATAATACGTTAATCCTAGTTATAATTTTTCAGAAATAATTAAGTAATATTCAATAAACAAAATGTTACAGAAAAAAAAAAATTATTGATCCCTTAATTTTGGAGTTTATAGCTTTTATAGTGTATGGTTAAATTCAACTTATTGATGTTTTCTTGTGACGGGTGGGACATACAAAACAGATGTTTTTTTTCAAATGACAGTAAATTTAAAAGTAACTTTCCTTTGTTAAATATTTTTGCACTGATCACAAGATAATAAAAATGTAAACAGAACGCATATTATGTACATTTTTCATTTACCTTGGGTTGCATAAAGCAAAATTAACCACGATTAGTTAATCAGTTGTTTTAAAACCATTATTACATCAATTCTAAAAAACAATCACAGTTATGATAATTTTTATAAGGCAAAAAATTATCATATTTAGTGAATTGTTAATTTACAAATTGAGATTAAGTTTAGAATTATAACATTAATCATGGTTTGAAAACAACTGATTAACTAATCATGGTTAATTTTGTTTTATGCAACCCGAGGTAAATGAAAAATGTACATAATATGCGTTCTGATTACATTTTTATTATCTTGTGATCAGTGCAAAAATATTTAACAAAGGAAAGTTACTTTTAAATTTACTGTCATTTGAAAAAAAATCTGTTTTTTTGTGTCCCATCCGTCACAAGAAATCATAAATAAGTTGAATATTGATTTAAATCACGTTTGTAATATACAAAATTTAGGTTAAAGGAGCTTTATACCGGGCATAAGAATATTATTCTGTTATTTAGAAATTTTCTTTTCAGTTAATACCTTGACTTATTTTTCTATTGTAGTACCTGTCCTATGTATTTATCACATGATTCAAATTAGTTGTATTCGTTTCTCATATGACATCATATTTTCATTAAAATATTCTATAACACATTTTATTATATTTTTCAGAATTTGGTGCTTACAAAAAATACACACACCTTTAAACTATGGACTGACCCACCCGTGAAACCGTTACTGAAGATTCACATATTCAACTACACAAACGTCGACAGGTTCAAGGCTGGATTAGATAAAAAACTGCGAGTAGAAGACGTCGGGCCTTACGTATACCAGTAAGTTCAATTTTATCAGGTTTTTTTTGCTTTGGTATCAATGAACTTGTTCTCAGAGCTAGCCCAAGTCTAGCGCCTTGGGCCGATTTTTTTCGAAATCCGGATTTTGATGGAATCATCCATTTTGACCTTCCCTTAATCCATTCTGACTATTTTCGCCATGATGTCTGTGTGTCCGTCTGTCGATCGGTCTGTCTGTAAGCGCTGTAACTCAAATACGACAAACCGTAGAAGGATGAAATTTTATATTTAAGATTAATTTTTGTCTGGGAAAAAAACGTCCTATTTTTGAAAACGATCTTTCAACCGAATACGGATGTTTACCTACGTCGATTTTTGAATTTTTCGAATTACTTTGAAACAGTGCAAAATAGAGAAAAATGGTCACGTTAAAAATTGTAGGTAATATCATCATCTATAATTTATGTTCTATTATTTTTTTCGTAAAAACGAATTTTAGAAAAAAAATTTATTATAATTCAAATGGTTCATAACAGAGGAGAAATATCTGCCATGAGTGTCATGGGACTTTCTTATACGTATTACAAAGATTGTACAGTGTGCGTGTTTGCCATAGGTACCATGGGACTTTCTTATTCGTAATACTGAGAGTGAACAGTGTAGGTGAATCTAAATAATTACATAAAACAATTCTTTCTGGCTAAATCATAAATGTTGGAAAAAAATGTATGGGGAATAAACTATAGATAATAACATACTCAACATTTTTTATCTAAGACATTTTTTTCTTATTTCAAAAATAATTCGAAAATTCCAAAATTTACAAGAGTAAACATCCATTTTCAGTTATTATGTTAAAAAAATCATTTGTATAATGTAGAGAATAATATTACCTATATTATTCATTTTATTCTATCTTATTAGTTTGTCAGAAATGTTTTAATAAAATAAGAATCACGTATACTATTCAGTTAGGATTACGTATAAGAAAGTCCCGTGGTTCCCAAGGCAGATATTTTATATTGTCTTGCACATTTTTTTAACGAGGACTATCAGAATCCAAAGTTTCAAAAATTTGACCGAGACCCTTTTTCCATAATGATTCTGCGGGATCCTTTCTAAATACAATCTTGTAAGCAATGGTTTGAAGTAAACCTTTTACCTTATGTGGATATGTTTTTCTTTAAAAGCAAATCAATTACTTCATTCAATGATGCAATTACTACTTAATCGATATTCGTTGTTAGTTGTTAGTGAATTTAAAAGCACAGAAAATGTACATGCGAAGTACAATTTAAAATGACATAACATATCACTGAATTTATAAAGAGTATTACTCACTGTCAGTCAGCAATAATTGTTTTTATTTTATTTTTGCTTCCTCGTTATATCAAAGATACAAGAAGCTTCGTGATAGTTTTAAAATGAGACAAAAAAATTGTTCTCCGATTTCAAAATTTTAAATTGATTTTTTCGTTTCACGTCAAGACAAACACTTTTCGTTCCATGTCTGTCTGTCCGTCTGTCCCCTGAATCCTTGTCACACGCATAACGAATGAACCACTGAACCGATATTAATAAAACTTGGTTAGTTGGTTGGGTCTGGCTTGAGGACGGTTAACCAATGACAGGCAATTTCAGTATATGTATATTTGAATTACTATTGTATTATACAATTAAATTTAAGAAATAGAAAAGAAAATCTTAAAAAATAATGGTGTGAGTGGTACGTTTTCAAATTTTGACTATTGCTATTTGAAAGATTATAAAAAAATTTGTATTATAGATTTTTTTAAATCTTCATTAGTTTCACAGTTATTTGAAATATACGATTATTTTGTATAGTAGTACAATTTAGGTTTTTTGTTACTTTTGAAATGTTAGCAAATTATAGCTCTTATAGTGTATGGTTAAATTCAACTTATTGATGTTTTCTTGTGACGGGTGGGACACAAAAACAGATTTTTTTTCAAATGACAGTAAATTTAAAAGTAACTTTCCTTTGTTAAATATTTTTGCACTGATCACAAGATAATAAAAATGCAATCAGAACGCATTACATATGGCGAAAAAAGGGTTGCCAATTTCGACAAAAAATTGTACCAATAATGGTTGGAGCAAAAATCATTTTTTAAACTGAATAATACAAATAATGAGATTTTTTTATATTCGTTTATTTCGGACTATTATGGAACTTTAACAATACTTTAAGCCTAAAAGTAAGTGATTTCTATCAATTTATTTCTATTGGTCAGATGTCATCTTCCATGGAATGACCCAACTCCAAAGTTATTTAAAAATTTAACAGACGCGTCTATGAAATTTAAATGGTTAATAATAGCTTTATATTTATTGATTTTTGCTTAGACAAGGAAAGATAAAGGACAAATAACACATTACCTAGCGTTGTTACCATATCGCACCACGAAAAATCGCACCACGGATCATAGGCGTATCATTCAGATTTTAAAATAAATATCAATTGTTTTGAATTATAAAACTAATTCATAAAAACATCTGCCAAGTAAATGCACAGTGCTTCCTCGTGCTAAATTCACTAAAACCGATAGTGTTCACAAAAATTGTCTGGCATTGGTTAACCATTTAATTTTTATACAAATTTTACAAAAAATCTTATTTCGAATTTTTTCTTAAAACGCACCTGAATATTTTTTCATATATTTTTAATTTTTTGACAATTTCAATCTAAATCTAAATTTATGCAAATGTCAAAATGACATTTAAAACGTCAAAGTGACATTTAAAACGCCAAAGTCACATTTAAAACGTCAAAATGACACTTAATATATCCAATCAAATATCAATTTAGAAAAACAAAACACGAATTTTTAAAATTAATTTAGATAAATCTTTGTAAGGGAATATTTTATAACAAACGTAGTAGACCCACATTATAGGAAATTTAATGCTCTACAAAAAATATTCTATAAAATTTTCTCGTAACATGTGTCGTTCTTGAGATATCTTGAAAAAATAAATATTTTGGGGTGTCACCCCTCCCCCTTACACACGATTTTGATGATTTTGAAATGGGACCGTCCTCAAACCAAATGAGTTATGCGTGTGACAAGGATTCAGGGGACAGACGGACGGACACACGGACAGACAGACAGACACGGAACGAAAAGTGTTTCTCTTGACGTGAAACGGATAAATAAATTTAAAATTTTGAAATTGGAGAACTTTTTTTTTGTCTTAATCTGAAATGATCACATAGCTTCTCGTATCTTCGATATTGCGAGGAAGCAAAAATGTTTTATATTGAGTTTAAAAGTATTTCACTGATAATTGATTAACAGAGAAATGTCTATTTGGAACTATCATCTCCCATACAAACTAAATTCAATTGTAATTTAAAGCATATTTGTATATTATAAATTTTCAAATGACGCCTCTGCGATAATATGCGGTTTTGACAATTAAAAAAAGATGGCCGCCGACAAATTTTGGTAACACTTTCATATACGGGCTGGCATTGGTTGTTATGTATCCATAGTCTTTCCTAATCTAAGGATTTTTGTGTCACCGGTTTCTTACAATATTTTTTTTATTGCAGAGAAGAAGTAAAACGTGTAAATTATGTATTCAATGGAAATGGAACGGTCACGTATCAGGAGAAAAGAAGTTATACGTTTAGACCAGATTTATCAGGGAGATTCCATCAACACGATAAAATTATGGTGCCTAACATGCCGCTTATTGTAAGTTATGTATTTTTATCGTAAACCGTAAAGCGGGTCTACTTGAACGCGTTTTTCACACATTTTTCGATATACACAGTAAAAAATATTGTGTATTTGCGTCAAAAACGGTCTGTGTTGAAAAATTGTGTGTTGATTTTTGTGTGTTAATTTGACACTTTTTTTGTGTTACCTGAATTTTAACATGAAAATAGTGTTGTTTTCACGATATTAACACTTTTTGTGTGTTACTAGATAAAATGACACAAAATTAGTGTCAAGCGGGAAATATTAACACTAAGTTTGTGTTGTTGGCGCGTCCTTTCTTCAGTTTACGCGCCAAACGCATTGTTTTACCGGACAGCTACTTAACCACTCGGGCGTATAAATTATAGTGTTCAATTTTATGAAAAAAAGTTTATTTAAATATATTTGATAAAAAAAACCAGATTGTTCTGAATAAAAAAAAGTAAAATTGATATTAATTAAAGTAAGTAAAAGTTTACTGTATTTATAATCATATAAAATGCTCAACTAACCTCACTTTCTTATAAGAAATTTGCTACATAAATTGTTATTTAACGATACAATTTATAATAGTTATTAAAAATTACAGACTTTGAACAATTTCTCTGTTAATTAACAAATTCATAAAAAAAAATATCAAAAAATTTATTGATTTTAATTCCCTAACCTTTATATTCAAACTCAAATAATAAATGAGTTAACACTTATTTTGTGTAAAATCAACACTATTCTAGTGTTAGATACAGTCGACACAAAATTAATGTTAATTTTGACACAATATTTGTGTTTAAAATTCAACACTATTTTTTGTGTTGAAAATTAACACTAAAATTGTGTCGACGGATTCTAACACTAGGATTGTGTTGATTTTACACAAAATTTTTTACTGTGTACAAAGTGAAAAAATATAGTTAGGGCAACAAAAACATGTTCATCATACCGACCTAACCGTTCGGATTACATAACTATCATAAAACATTGAAAATATGTAATAACTATACAAAAAAAAAATAATAAGAAAGTGGTGTTCAAATAACCCCGTTAAATAACTGGCTGTATATGAAAATAAATGCCAAAAAAAAAAAATAAGCCCGTTGTTGGGGCTTCTTTAAGACTAAACATTTTTAGTGGGAAACTTTCTTATTTTGCATATTGGCTGGTTAAGTTCCCCCGTAAAATGTAACAAAAGGATTAAGGGATGCATTTTTATGTGAAAAATACATGTTTTACTGAATTAAACATGAAGTAAACTTTGTCAAAACTGTATTTCTTTATTCTTACTTACAAATGTTAAATGAAAATTTTAGATTTTATTTAAAAAAAAAATTATAATTTTAAATTTTCTTAACAAAAGTTGTTAATTTAAATATATTTTTTAAGATAAAGTACTAATTGATATACCATTTCATTTAAAAATTTTGAATTATCCCCAATTGAAGTTTTGAATTTTTGATATGTCGCGTATGCCACTTTAAATTATCCAAATCTCAAATAATCATACATCATTAGAAAGTTCGTTATTTTAAGAGTAATTTTAGTAAAACCCTAAAATTTTGGATCAAGTCGCCATATTTTCTAAACAATTGAATGGAGGAGTTTTAGGGGGTTGAAAACATTTTCCTGAAGTTCTTTAGGGCCGATATATATAGTAAATTTTTTATCATAAAACTCTATCTACAATAGTTTGGGCGTAAAACATAGTGGACGGGTGGTCTGGAACACCCGGTACCCTAATATAGAATAGTTCAATAGTGCGTCCGGTTTTCCTAGCACACTTCCCGTAGGAGATAGAAAAAAAAGTTCGGTGCATAATATTATTGGTTTGAAAAGATCAACGCAACGTCGTAAAATTATTTTCAACAATACATAGTGTCCCATTTTTGCGCTACAACAAAAACAAAGATTTTTTTAAATGGAACAGCCTGTAATGTTTTAAGTCTTCCAATGTCATTTTTAACCTCTACATTAACGACTGTTCATTTTTTGATTCAGTGACAGTGTTGCCAAATTATAATTTTTATTTCGAAAAATAATCCATATGCAGGCTCAACCATAAAAAAACACCGCTGTGTTTAGTTCGTTCTCGGCCGTCAGTTTTACGTCGTACGAAAAACTTATTTGTACGAAAGCTGTTGGGAATTGAGTCCTCTACAATTTTGTCATTTAAATGTGCCACTTATTTTTAATAAAAATGATCCAAAAGTTGAAAAACTGCGCCACTCTCTTAATTTTTAAAACTTTTTTTTATTATTAGCAATAAATAATGTTTTTTCAACAATATTGACTGTCTGTATGAAGATTGTAGAGAATTAAATTCTCTACAAATTTGTTCCTTAACTTTTTTATCGAGAAATGCAAATACGTGTGCAAATCGACAAAAACACAAACACAAGATGGCGGTCACTTCCGGTAGTTAATTAATAGACAAGAATGTGATTCTTCATCTACTCCGTGGGGGACACCAAACTGCGTCGAAAGTTTTAACTCGACAGTTTTTCTCGTGAAATAATTTAAATCTAAAATCTAAATTTCAATGTATTTTTAGACGAATTTGCACCAGATATCGTGGACCCATTGTACTAAAATTGTAAAATTGTCTTTAAAAAATCATAAAAATCTCCATAAATCATCCTTTAAGTGCCATTTTCTTTATTTTTAATAATATTTTTTATTTATTATTGTGTAAGGTTATGGCCGTTTAAGAGCAAAGTTTACTGTTTTTATGATTGGCGGGTTTCTTTTTTGTAATTCTCATGAACTCATGTTACGAATAAAACAAGTAACTCTTTATTAAATCAATTTAATTACCAAAGTCCACAAATATAGTTTGTTTTTTTAAATTATAGCCTTTTATTTTGTTTATGTTTTTTTCTCCAGTAATGGATAAAGTAAAACCAGTAATGAGCACAGAGTGATGGACACTTACTAATGATTACAAAATGATAAGTACTACGATACAAAAGATATAAAAGAAAGCATCGTCAAATTTGAAACAATGTAAAGCAGTTGCTATGATAATATAATAATTAATTAATAAATTATACTAATAATTAGTTAAATGTCTACCATTTTGACATCTATTGACCGATTGTCATCAAATAACGCTGTAAGACAGTTACTGAGGTCCTTGCCAAGACTGGTGCCACTATCTTATCTGTTGATAAGGATGCATTTTTGAAGATATATTTACATCGACTTTTTGTCTTAATTTTAATCCTATAACAAGAATTTGAATTTATTTTGTGTAATTTAAAGTATCCGTATTAAGTAAAATTTTGCAATACTATCTTTACTATAGTATTTCTCGTGAACGGCTGATCTTATGACAAATTGATAAAGTATATTTCTGTATATTTTATGTCATATGACATTATAAAAGTGCCAAACATAGGAAGAACAAAAAATACTAGACAAAAATCAATGGCCCCACTGGCCCCATACATCCCTGGTCTTAATAATCAATTGTTAATACTGAAAATCGATAACACGTATTAATACTAAACCAGATATCAAATAAAATCTTATTTTAGGCAAAATCTTTGGGGATCTGTAGCTCTCTCACATGTTCATTTGATTTTTTTTGCTTGAAATATTTTTCTCGATCAACTGTTTAGTTTGTTCCACCTGATATGACTAATTCTGTATTTACCGTGCGTATTTTATTTATACAAATATAAACAAAAAATGTAAACAAAAATTACTCATCAAAAATACAAGCCATAAAAAATTAACACATCAATCAAAAAGTAACAAAAATATTTAATTTTCACATAATCATTAAATAATAAAAAATATATTAGATAGATAAACAATAAAAACAAATAAATCAGACAATAAACTACAGGGTTATTATAACCATTAATGTTAAAAATATTTATTTAGTGCATACACACGAACTAAAATTTCGAAGAACTTACGTAATTATACATTTCAGAAAAAAACAAACAGGTAAATAGATTTTGGCTCGGTCTCTGTCAATAAACAATTAATATCTTATAATATAAACATATTGTTAAACAGATCTATCATTAGCATTTTTGGCCTTGCATGTACAAAAAATCACGATACTCTGATTGACGCAAATGCCAAAAAAATACTTATATTATATTAATTATACAGTAGGTGCTTTATATATGTTAAATTAATTGTTAATTTTCGTAAAATTACGATGATTCTCATATTTTTTGTTATTTTAATACCTACAGCAGCGTTTCTGAACCTTTTAGTATTTGAGACCCAATTTTCAATCACATTTCTCATCGCCCCCCCCCCCCCCCCCCATACAATAATTTTCACTGAAATCGTGCTGTAATTGTAATATAAGTTTCTATTTAATTTAATTGTATTTTCTTTCGAAAAACTTTGCTCTGCAAGAGAGTCACTTATAATTATGAATCTTGATTTTAATTTAATATTGATATGTTAATTATTAAATGCATTGTGCAGTAAGTACTGATACAATCCTATTTATAAGTGTATTATATCAGTGTAAATGTAAACGTGTATTTTATTTTGCTTTTCTTTCAGTAAATTAAATACATTTTTTAATGATTTTTTTTTCGATATGCTCGCGCCCCCCATTTAGTTTTATCACGCCCTCCTAGGGGGGCGCGCCTCACAGGTTGAGGATCGCTGACCTACAGTGTTGTAAATACTTACAACACTTGACATTCACAACAATATATCAATAAGTTCCACATTTTTATTACCTATAATTTAATATCGTTTTTACAAAAAAAAGTTTCAAAGCTATAATCAAAATGTAGACTTTTTAATAAAAGACATTTTTTTTAATAGGTAATTGATACGAATCGGGTAAGGTGTGTGTGTGTTGTGAGTGAGAGAGAGACAGATGATGTGTTTTATTGTTTATTTTATTTAAAAAAAAACAATAATAGTATTGTATAATACAATTTATACAAATGGATATCGTTTATTAATATCTCGTAGTTAAGGGGTAGTCTGCATCTTGAGTTTGGGGGGGGGGGGGGTAGATTGACGTGTTGGACGGCGTCAGCGTCCAAGATGCGGTTGAGATGGCGACGGCTGGGCGTCGTGTAGAGGGGTCCCGCTGAAGGTGACCATGAAAGCCTGGGCGTCGTGAGCGACGGCGAGGGCGTCGACGTGTTGAGCGTCCGTGAGCGCGCCTGGAGGCGATGTCCGAGGGCGGACCTGGAGATAGCGTCCGAGGGCGTCGGTGCGGGCGTCGGCGTCGTAGAAGACGGCAGGAACTGACCTGGTGGTGACTTCCGTCGGCGTAGCCTAGTGTCGGAAACCCACTAGGAAAGTTTTATGGATATCAACTTGACGTAGCCAATACTCTATGCCGTCCCAAGACTCGCAACGAGCGCTGCGGCGGCCTCAGGGACGGTGTCGAGAATTATAAGGTTTCGTCAAACTCTAGGTCGTCCCAAGACTCGCAACGAACGCTGCGGCGGCCTCAGAGATGACGTCGAGAAATATGTTATGACTTAGTCGAACTCTAGGTCGTCCCAAGACTCGCAACGAACGCTGCGGCGGCCTCAGGGATGACGTCGAGAAATATCAACAATGACTTTGTCAAAACAAGAATATCTGAGCCAGTCAGTAGGATTCAACAAAAAGGCTGAGCTGGTCAGTTGAGTCCTCCCGAAGAAGTTCTCCTATATCGTCAGTGAGTCCTCCCGAAGGAGTTCTCCTATATCATCAGTTGAGTCCCCCCGAAGGAGTTCTGATTTGTTTTCAAAATACGTCCAGTATTTATACTAATATTACGTACTGGTTCCAGGAAAGAGAAATTATCCTTATGACAAAAAGGGGCTGTGTTTGTGCATTACCCGTACCCTTTTACACAACAAGTGTATACATCTGCGTAGGTCAAGTGTTCCTTTGGAATACTTTTTATGATAGTACAATGTACAAAAATGCATCCGATTTTGAAATACTAAATATTTTTAAGCAGAGGCGTATCATAATAATAATAGATCCAAAAATATTTTTTTCGATGTAATTAATTCAACAGGTACCATAATTATATATCAAACAATTAAGACTACTTTAAACTTAAAAATAAAATATTTTTGGTATTATCCTGCGGCATATTTCGTACTTAAGTAACAATTAATTAGTCAATCAATCAAAATTTCATGGTTTTATTTTAAAGAAAACCTCGAAATGCTGGTCATATTCAAAGACATAGGTTTTTGGTGCCCGCAATTTTTACTTGGATATTTTTACAACTTTGCTTATAAAACACTCTATAGAACAGAGCTTCTTAAAGGGGTGGGCCGCGGTGCCCCTAGGGGGCCGTGGCCTTCCCACAAGGGAGCTGCAAAAACTTTGTTAAAACATTGAAATGTTAAAATGGCTGTAATTACAAAATTAGTTTCAAAATTATACAAATTACCATTAACAATAAATATATATATATACCGAGTGTACCGAGACCACCCGTCCACTATGTTTTACGCCTAAACTATTGAAGATAGAGTTTTATGATAAAAATTTACTATATACAGTGCGTTCACGATGAAAGGAACAAATTCGTTTAAAATTCAGGTAATTATTTTGTGGAAAAACGCTCGGACCCGTCGATTAGTATTTTTAGTTGCGGATTTTTTGACATAAGAAAATTGTATATAGGGTGTCTCAGCAAAAACAGATGCAGTCATCATTGATTTTTTTAAATGGAACATCCTATATATTATACTATTTTTGAATTGTGCGATAAATTCTGAACACTTTTTGTACAGCATATCATATCTCTAAAATCAGTGGTTTTCGGAATAATGACGTTTGAAAATTGACATTTTGAAATACACACAAGTCAAATAAAATGTTTAAATTGAAAAAATAAACTTTGAACATTTTTTTAAAAACCAACAAAAACATCCTGGTATTGCAAAAAAAAAAAAGAAAAAAAAATAAAAAAAAGGAAAAAAAAAGTTCAATGTTTTTTCTTTTTTCCATACCAGAATGTTATTGTTGGCTTTTAAAAAAATGTTCAAGGTGTATTTTTTCAATTTAAACATTTTATTTGACTTGTGTGTATTTCAAAATGTCAATTTTCAAACGTCATTATACCGAAAACCACTGATTTTAGAGATATGATATGCTGTACAAAAAGTGTTCAGAATTTATCACAAAATTAAAAAATGGTATAATATATAGGGTGTTTCATTTAAAAAAATCAATGATGACTGCATATGTTTTTCCTGAGACACCCTGTATACAATTTTCTTATGTCAAAAAATCCGCAATTAAAAATACTAATCGACGGGTCCGAGCGTTTTTGCACAAAATAATTACCTGAATTTTAAACGAATTTGTTCCTTTCATCGTGAACGCACTGTATATCGATCCTAAAGAATTTCAGGAAAATATTTTTAACCTCCGAAAACTCTCCCTTAGGGGGTAGTTTGAGGGGTACATACCCGTTTCTCAGCAAAATCAAATGGAACGGTATATCCAAAAGTAGATAATTTTAAAGATCATAAAAAAGTAAGAAGCTTTTGTAAAAAAAAATTTTTCATACATTCAATTGTTTAGAAAATATTGATCCCAAATTTTAGGGTTTTACTAAAAGTGCTCTAGTGAAATTTTATTTTAATATTTTTATTTGAAAGTAGAAATAACGAACTTTTTAATAATGTAAATATGATTATTTGAGATTTGGATAATTTGTCATACGCGATATATCAAAAATTCAAAACTTCAAATGAGGTTAATTCAAAAATTTTAAATGGAATGCTATATCAATTAGTATTTTATCTTAAAAAATATATTTAAATTAACAACTTTTGTTAAGAAAATTAAAAATTTTATTTAAAAACAAAAAAATTATTATTTTAAATTTTTAAATCTCAAATAATCATACATTATTAAAAAGTTCTTTATTTCTACTTTCAAATAAAAATTTTAAAATAAAATTTCATTAATATTTAACGAAACTAGAGCACTTTTAGTAAAACCCTAAAATTTGGGATTAAGTCGCCATATTTTCTAAACAATTAAGTAAATGTATGAAAAAATTTACAAAAGTTTCTTACTTTTTTATGATCTTTAAAATTATCTACTTTTGGATATACCGTTCCATTTGATTTTGCTGATAAACGGGTATGTACCCCTCAAACTATATATATATATATATATATATTTTCCTGAAATTCTTTAGGGTCGATATACATACATACAGGGTGGGCCATTTAAAGTGTTACAGTTGATTATCTCAGAACCATCGCATATTTGAAAAAAATGTTTCAACCAAAAAATGTTTGGTTGTAAGGGGGTAATCGAATAGTAACATTTATTTGCTATTTTAACGTAGTCTTCAAGGATATTTGAAGGTCAACATCATTTTTTTAAATAGGAACCTATAGTTTTTATTTAGTAATCTTATTCTACGTGAAAAAACACGAATCTTTCAGTGAAAACTTTTTTTTGAACAACCCAAGCTTTCCAAGGTATCTAACAAAATAATTCGAGATTTTGAACTTTCAAGAATTTTTTACTCAGAAACCACAAACTTTAGTAAAAAAGTACAGGATACACAAAATATTTATTTTGGTCTAATAAAGCGTGGAGAATTATTTAAAAAATTTTAAAAACTATTAAAAACTTTTTCTATTTATTTTATTTTAGCAAAAACAAAAAAAAGTACGAAATGTTAAAAAAAATCTAGAATAATTCTCCAAGTTTCATTAGACCAAAAAAAACATTTTTTGTATTTTGTACTTTTTTTCTAAAGCTTATGGTTTCTGAGTAAAAAATTCTTGAAAATTCAAAATCTCGAATTATTTTGTTAGATACCTTGGAAAGCTTGGGTTGTTCAAAAAAAAGTTTTCAATGAAAGATTCGTATCTTTTCACATAAAATAAGATTACTAAATAAAAACTATAGGTTCCTATTTAAAAAAATGATGTTGACCTTTAAATATCCTTGAAGGCTACGTTAAAATAGCAAATAAATATTACTATTCGATTACCCCCTTACAACAAACATTTTTTGGTTGAAACATTTTTTTCAAATATGCGATGGTTCTGAGATAACCAACTGTACACTTTAAATGCCCCACCCTGTATATAGTAAATTTTTTATCATAAAACTCTATCTTCAATAGTTTAGGCGTAAAACATAGTGGACGGGTGGTCTGGAACACCCTGTATATATAAAAAAAAATGTATGACTGTTTCATTTAATAGGGTAGGTAGCAAAATTGTCACTTTGGGGATTAATATAGATGAATTTATAACTGGAAAACTGTAAGACACAGGTCCAAACTTTGTGGGGTTAATTTGTATGACACCAAATAATGATAAAAAATACCACATACACGGTGTTTAAATGACGACTTTAAATAAAATGTTTTTGCAGCCGACATTTTTAACATTGGGGTTATTCTTGAATGTTTTTCTATAAAAATTTATTTTAAAGATCCATTGGGCAGTTTTGAAAAAAAAATTTTAACATTTTTTTAGAAAATTTTTCAACATAAATTAATACATATTGTATGAATAACTAAATACATAAGTACATATTTATATATTTTCATAAGTATATATGTATGTAGAGAGAGACAACACAAAAAAATTCAGTAGACATTCCACACTGTGAATGTCCATTATTGCCCATACTGTGAAACGCACCATCAGTTCTATTATAAATGACAGCTGTAATAAATATATTTTTAAGTATATATACAGAATGGTCTGGT
Organism: Sialis fuliginosa; assembly: GCA_961205875.1. NCBI lineage: Eukaryota > Metazoa > Arthropoda > Insecta > Megaloptera > Sialidae > Sialis > Sialis fuliginosa. Next base: position 35,526,238 of record OY540811.1, read on the forward strand.
TTGGGATACAGATATTTTAAGAGCTGATTCCTTGGCTCATTGTAAGTAAAAAATTGTACGGGAAGGTCGGGTCTATCTTCAACACCCTCTGAGCTACATGTGTTTAAAAATTTCCTTCAGAGTAGTACTTACAAACAAAGATTATCTCATAACTTACAAAGTAACGTAACTAGAGCAACCAAAATGAGTCAGTTTCATAGGTAATTAACTAACGTACTTTTCAGTATTAGCATTAATGTTAGTCGTGTTTCCAGTTCAGCGTTATTGCTTATCAAAGTAAAATATATGTTTATAATATGTTTATTTATAAAATTTTTATGAAAATGACATTTTCCCCCAAAAGTACCTATAATATGTGGTAGTTTTTATCATTATTTTGGTGTATCATAATGTAACCTACAAATTCACTATACCAAGTTTGGACCTGGGTCTTACAGTTTTTCAGTTATAAATTTATCTAAATAATCCCCAATGTGACTATTTTGCTACCTACCCTATTAAATGAAACATTCATAATTTTTTTTTGTTTATAATTACGTAATTGGTTTTAAAATTATGTAAATTAACATTTGCAATAAAATTATGTAATTATAAACAAACAAAAAATTATTAATGTTTCATTTAATAGGGTAGGTAGCTAAATAGTCACATTGGGGATTTTTAGATACATTTATAACTGAAAAACTGTAAGACCCAGGTCCAAACTTGGTATAGTGAATTTGTAGGTAACATTATGACACACCAAAATAATGATAAAAACTACTACATATTATACTTTTGGGAGAAAATGTCATTTTCGTAAAAAATTTCAAAAAAATAAATATATTTTTTGACTTTGATGAGCAATAACATTGAACTGGAAACACGGCCAGAATAAGGGTAAAACTGAAAAATATGTGAGTTAATTACCTATGAAACTGACTTATTGTGGTTGCTCTAGTTATATTACTTTGGAAGTTATGATATAATCTTTGTTTGTAAATACTACTCTGAAGGAATTTTTTTCAACACCTTATAGCTCATTACAATTTTTTACTTACAATGACCCAGGGAATCAGCTCTTAAAATATCTGTATCCCAAACCGGACCAACCTGTATATTGAATTCACTAATCAAAATCAACCAATCTCGTTGTAGATACATTGTAACTATGTTACGTACATACAACGATAAATACTAAAAGGTCAATCACTGCACACAGCTATCAGCTCTCTTTCTTCTTCTAATATCAGATTAGTGAATCAGTAAAAACCCATTTTATTATTGTGAATTTTCCTTAAAGACCATCCGAATTTCTATCACATAACGTCATAGTTATAATTCGTACCTATTGTGTTATAATTATTGTTTTCAAACTAACAAACTCGTGATAACTTGAATGTTTTTTGATATGAATTATTTAAGAAAGATGTGTTTTTTACTTACTTATAGTACCTACGATTAAAGCATCGTTTTATAGATATTTGTAGGTGGGAACATGGTTGCCGCTAAAATATTTTCTTGAGGGGGTGGGCACAATATTTTGTCTAGATAAACATAAACAATTCATATTTTTTTAAATTAATATATTTATTCAATATTAATCTCTCATTGCAACAAAATACACTAAACTCCAAAATTAAGAGATCACTAAATTTGTTCGATTGTTTTAGGTATTTTTGAATGGCTACCTCCGCGAAAAATGGTCGTTTTAAAGCTTGAACGTTGGAGTTTTCGAATCATTTGTTGAAAATTTTAATATCCTTAAGGATAACCTCTTTTTTTTAAATGAAACGTCGAAACAAATTTTTCAAAAATGTATATCAATTTTGAGAGGCTCTACGAGACTTGAGAATTTTTTTGGTCAAAATCAAATAAAGTATGTTTGTAGATCAGACTTTTTTTTAAATTTGCTTTTTTTTATTGCTGTACGACCATTTTTGACCAAGTTGAACGCTTATAACTAGGAAATAAATAATAGGCATGATGCCTAATTTTAAAAAAACTATTTTATGATAATCTTACGTGTCTCTTATTTCCAAAAAAATGCCTATTTCTGCAGAAAATATTTAAAACCACAAAATAATTTATAAACAGTGCAGATATTAATGAAACAAAAATGACATTTACGTAGCCGTGACGTCATCCACTCTGACTGTTGTTTTATCAAACATGGCGGATTGCTGTATTTTGTGTTTTTATTTTAACAAATATCATATTAATCTCGCTTTTAAAATAAAAATAAATAGATTTTTTAGAATCTTTTTAACTTATTTCATAATTTAAAATCATAATTTCAATGATACTCTGTTACTGACATCATGCATATTGTAAAAAAAATCAAAGGCAGATTTGGAAAGCTGAAAGTTTTTTCTTTAAACGTCCTTTAGTTGTTTATTTGATAAAAAAAATTCATTCTGAAAAATCCACTTGAAAGTGACCTAAAAAATTGTATATTTTTCATTTTTCATAAGACATGAAGAAACTTTGGGAGAAACCATGGGATCATTAAAGTGTGTATATTTTTTTAAGTTAAAAGTATCCCTAACATATCTTTGAACTCCTGAATCGCTCAAATTTGTTTTAGTGATCTCTTAATTTTGGAGTTTAGTGTACAAAAACAGATTTTTATAATTGCACGTCGCTTCAAACCCGCCCTGAAAAACTGGATCAATATTCTGGGGGAGGAGAAGTCATTGCCCCTCCCCACTGAAAATGTTGGGGGGGGGACATCTGCCCCCCCACCCGACTCCGGCGCCACTGACGGTATCTCTGCGTTTTCAATTAATAGTTAATTAAAAATGCAATAAAACAGCTCTATATCATTTGTTCGTTTATGTAATTTGTGTTAAAAGTTCTTCATCAATATAACATTAATATAAATGTAGATTTCAGATTTAAGTAAGATTTAGAGGGCCTTTATTTTTAAAATGACAAAATCACGTAAACAATATTGGAACATTTGATATTTATTATTATTAATTAAATTAAATATTAGTTCAGACTCATATTAAATATATGATTTTAAATTGTTAAATTACAAAACATATAGAAATCTAAAATATTATTTAATCATTTAATAACATATGTATTACTCCAGACGTGTAAATAATTTAGTATTGTCGTACAAACCTATAACTATCGAGAATGATCCAAAATTTTTTATTATACATATATTAGCATCTAAATAATTTTATAACATAAAGTAAGCCAACATCTGCGCCTGGACCAAAATTGGTCTGTTCACCCTATTTATGTTTATATTTCGTACAATGCCGGCTATTAGTTAGGTAATCTGTACAGTGCCTAGGAAATGTATATAATTAAATCCATTTCATACATTACCTGGTGATTTTAGGCATTTTATAGAATACCTAGGAATTCTATACATTGCCGAAAACATATACCTTAGGGTGTTTTTTATTTTTTTTATTTTTTCGGCCCCATTGGCCTATGTTTTAGCTTTGGATCAAAAGTGAATTGTCCCAAAATTTCAGACTCATAGATCAAACCTGTGGATGGCGCAAACCGAGTCTTTTTCCCATTTGATTAACATGGGAAAAATTACTTTTTTACTAATGCGTGAATATCTCGTTGAAAAATTTAATTATTTTAATTTCCTACAGCAACATATCATAGAGAATTAAATTTCGTACAAAAAAGATACCAATTGCCCAGTTCATAGATCGAGTATTTTTAAAGATATTATGTTCGTTTAAACATTATCAAGTAAAATCCAATTTTTATGATAATTTTTTAACAAACATTTATTAAAAATTGGATTTATGAAGTGAGCACATAATTCTCTACAAGATATTGCTTTGAGAAATTTTCAAAAAAAAAATGTTCAACGAGATATTCACGCGTAAGTTAAAAAGTAATTTTTCCCATGTTAATCAAATGGGAAAAAGATTCGGTTTGCGCCGTCCACAGGTTTGATCTATGAGTCTGAAATTTTTGAACAATAAAAATAAAAAATAAACCCTAAATTATACCTACATTGATAAATTTGTTATTATTATCAACTCCTAAAAACTAACAACACATTTTATTACAGAGTGCTGTGAGCGTGGTGAGAGATTCGTACATGATAGCGAGATGGTCACTCTCGCAGGTGCTGCAGACGCTCAAGTCGGAACCATTCGTGATACTGCCGGCACATCGCTTCCTCTGGGGATACGAGGATAGTCTGTTCTCGCTCGGCAAGAATCTTGTCGGGCGAGACATGCCCTTTGATAAAATGGGCGTACTTATCGCGGTTAGTTATTATTATCCTTATCTTTATTAACAACTAGCGCATTTGACCCGGTGGTATTAATTTAATTAAACATCACGTTTAGTTGTTGTCACGTTAGTTGAATAGCATTTTCAAAAATATTGAACACCTATTTTTTTGTTTTTCGATGCTGTATATACCATTCGAAATATTCGACCGTCACGGAACATTTTTGACATCCTGTATATAAAGCTCGACGTCTCTGTGCCTGTCCGTTAGTGCGCTTATAACTCGAGAACCACTTATCCGACCGTGTTTTTTTTTAGGGTTCCAAAGAAACCCTATTAATCTCACTTTGTCGTCCGTCCGTCCGTCCATCCTTTTCACTCAAAGCCAAATAGCTCGTAAAAAAATAACACCCTCTAGTAAAATATGTACAAATTTATTGAATAAATAATTTTTAAGGGGGGGGGGCAATAAGGAACTAAATCTAGGTAAAAAAAAAAAAAATTATACCAAGGCATGTGACACGTTAAAATATATAACCAAACAAGCGGAATTTGACCCTTTTTCTATTTTTTTTCTAAATCAAAAATGGTTCCTGTATGGGGCTTTAAAGCAAATCCAAAAAACAAAAAAACGAGGTTTTAATGGGACTACCAACGGCAAATACTAAAGTCAACAATATAATTTTAAATTTTGAAATAATAGGGAGGGATGTAATAGAATTTTTAATTTTTGTTTTCATATCTAGGCATGTGGGATGTCAAAATGTACATCTCAATTAGTAGAACATAACTATATTTTTGTTGGCGCCTGCAGGGGGCTAAAAGCATTGTTTACATTATCCCCACCACCTATATCTTTGTAACTACTGGTTCAAAAAATCTGAAAAAAATTTGGTAACGAGGTTTTGGTAATACTAAAGTCAACAATATAATTTTAAATTTCGGAATTATAGGGAGGGGCGTCATACAATTATTTATTTTGATATCTAGGCAAGTGGTGTGTCAAAATATAGATCTTAATTAGTAGAACTTGACACTTTTTTATATTTTTTTCTAACTTAAAAATGCACATGTAAGTGGTTCCAAACATTCCACGTAGTACGTACTTTTCGGAACCCTTATGACATACACTCGTGTATGTCTTGCCTGAATTTTTTTTTAATTCAAATTAGTTGATTACATAAAATGAGTGCGTTATTTACCATTTATAAAGTGTTATCCAGTCTCATTATTGAATCTAGCATGCCAAAAGCTAATCTTCAGTGGGGACCGCAAATACCCCACAATACCAGTTACGTTTGTAAAATTTACGATACCAGTTAAGGGTTAAATATTAATTATTGGCAATGTCTTAAAACCAATATCTTATAAATAAAGTTGATATCATCTCATGGATTTATATTGCAATTCCAAGACCACAAACTGTCTATTTTAAATATTCTGTTATTATTACAGAGAAACGGAACGTCGAGAAACAGAATCACAATTAACACTGGTGAATCCGATATCAACAGAGTAGGACAAATTGAACTTTTGAATGGACGAGGAAGATCTGGAGCCTGGTCAAACGATGAATGCGATAAGTAAGTCATCAATACTACTTTATTTACTTTATAATTTGAATAATTATTACATTCAATTGTTTCGTATAGAATATCTGGAACGGACGGATCTATATTCCCACTGAATGCTACCAGAAATTTGCTGCCAGTAGATGTATACGATTATCAGTTATGTAGAAGATTGCCATTTGTGTTCAGCAAATATGTACAGTTCAAATTAGTAAGTATTACACACTATTACACAGCTCCACAAAAAAAAAAAAACTTTTGTTTGCGGGGATCTGACCCACCGTACTACTAAAACTACAAGACACTAAAAATGTTTATTTTGATCTAATAAAGCTTGGAAAATTATTTTAAAAATCTAAGAAACTTTTTCTATTTATTTTATTTTAGCAAAAACAAAAAAATACGAAATGTTCAAAAATTCTAGAATAATTCTCCAAGTTTCATTAGACCAAAATAAACATTTTTTGTACTTTTTTAATAATAAATCTCGCCCAGGGCGCCAGACTTGCAAAGGCTGGCTCTGATTGTTTTTTTAAAGGAATATATCCAATATTATATACATTCTTTAAAAAGATCGTCTGTTTTTTCGATTAACACTAACAACTATTTTTATTTTCTGCAGGATGTAGATAATGATGTATCCATTCGTGCTCTGCGTTATGTGATACCCAAGAACGTGTTTTCAAGACCTGAACTGCATCCAGAGAACCAATGCTATTGTCACATGGATTCAGGCGAATGTCCATTGGAAGGACTCTTTAACGCAACCCCATGCTCTTATGGTTAGTGTATTTATGTATATACAGGGTCAGGGCCGTAACTACCACCGGGGTAGTGCCCCGCAGCCCCCAACCGTACGGGGGGGGGGGGGGGGGGCACAGCAGCGTAAAAATTGGGGTGAGCATTGATTGGTTGAGATTGAGGAAAAAAAGGCCATTAAAATCAGTTATAAGTTAGTGTAAAAAAGGTCTTCAATTTTTATATTTTTATTTATATTTTTTTATATTTAAAAATTGGGGTGAGCATTGATTGGTTGAGATTGAGGAAAAAAAGGTCATTAAAATCAGTTATAAGTTAGTGTAAAAAAGGTCTTCAATTTTTATATTTTCCACCAAAAATCATTTTGGTCCGAATTAGTTCCGGGTAAAAGTCTTATCTTACTGGACTATATAACGACAAATTGATCTTATTTGTATTTTTATGACAGAAAATTAAAACCAATCGATATTAAATTAAGTTAATATGGAGACTGTAATGTTCTCTTTCAGAAAATGTAAACTTTTAAGTGGATTACTGAAGAAATTTAAGATATAATGCTCATTTTATCAATGTATATATACCTCAAAAAAATAGGACGATAATAGACTTTAAATGCCCCATCCTGTATTTGTGAAAATATATCGATCTTATTTTGCATCAAAATAAAAAAATCTAATTTTCTACAGGTGCTCCAGCATTCACATCTTTCCCACATTTCTACCTTGGGGACCCCCGTCTGAGGGATGCAATAGACGGTATGAAACCTGACCCTGAGGCACACAGCTCCCACATTGACATTCACCCAGTGCTTGGGTTTCCGTTGTCCGGGATCTCGCGGTTGCAGATTAATTTCCAAGTACGCAAAGCAGATGATATATCGCAATTGGATATATTCGAAGACGAGATGATCTTGCCCATTATTTGGGTTGATGTGGTATGTATTTTTATTATTAGAATTGAAATTCCAGTACTATAAGAATTTATTTCCTTATAATTAACACCAATAAATAAAATTTTTGTAACATTGTATACTCGATTTATAAACTTTGGAAAAAAATCGTCATATTATGATCGAATCGTAATAGTGCGCAAAAGTTGCTATTCATCATTACAAGCATAACAACACCATTTTTTTTAAATCGTGTTATTCAAACATTTTGCCTACTGCAGATCTATTCCCAAGAAAAAAATTATCAGATTCAATTGGATTCAAATTTATTCAGATCGAAAAATAGCCTGATCCAATTGGATCTGATTGGATCCAACCGGATCTGATTGAATTCAATTGGATATAAAAAATATTTTTCATCAAGTGTGACACCAGATCTAATCAGATCAAAACAGATCTAAATAGATCAAATTTATTCAGATCTGAAAAACGACCTGATCAAATTGGGTTTGATCAGATCCAAATAGATCTGAACAGATCAAATTAGATCTGATTAGATCCAACCGGACTGATTGAATCAAATTGTGTATAAAAAATATTTTTTATCTAATGTGACATCAGATCCAAGCAGATCTAATTAGATCCGAAAGTTGGTTTATTAAGATCTGATTGTATCTAATTGGATTGAAAATTAGATATGTTGATTTTTTTTCTGGGTTGTCATATACTAATTGATTGATATTATTTTCAGGGTTTAGAAAAGCTCCCAAGAGAAATATCGGACCTCATTTACCATGCCACATATTCAGTATCTATGTTCGAGACTATACTAAAAGTGTTCTTCATCATTGCAGCTCTAATCATGTTCTCATTACTATCTCTATGGTATTATAGAAACTACGTTGCTGACAAGAAAACTCAAAGACTCAACAGGAAACCAAATGAACCAGAATCGAATCAAGTAGATGAGAAGTTGATGGAATGATATATATATGTATGAGTGAAATTGTGAATTTTTATATATTATGAGACTGAATTCATATCGAATGCCATAAATTATTTTTACCTACAAAAATATGTGAGGTATATTTATTTTTATATAAAAACATTAAAACCAAATTTAATTGGTGTTTTTTTTTCTCGTGCAATCGATATGAAATGCAGTGCCGTGGCTAAGATACAATGATACTAAACAGGACTACCCTAAGAGTTGCTGGCCCCTCTTGCATGAGAGGGGGTGATAATTATCAGTAACAAAATGGAAATAATAATATTACATAATTTTTTTTTTAACCTAGTAGATTTTGTACTGTAAAATGTTTCCAACCCCAAAACGAAATATCTAGTAACGGCACTGATTTTAACATCACAAATATGTATAATGAATTATCATTATTATTAATATTAATATATATTTTAGGATGTCAGTGTTTCTCAACCATTTTTAACAATGTGAAAAGTACAGAAAAAGAATTTAAAAAATATATTATACATGAACATTTACCATATTTAATTAATCTGTAAAATTGTTTAGGTTGAGAAATATTAAAAGAAAGAGGCAACAAAAGAATTAATTTTTCATTGATCTTTTTTAAGTAATAAAGTAATCAGTACTACAAATAATTATAATTATATAACTTTTTTGTTCATCAGAGTCGATTCTACTTTGTTCCAGTTCTCGATTATTTCGTAAAAAAGCGATTATCATGACCCCTTGACCTCCCCCCCCCCCCCCTTGTATACGTGCCTGGGATTTATACATATTTTGATATTTCATATATTTATTATAAAATTCATTATAAACATTTTCGACTTCTCCTCTCTGAACACTACCAGGCTATGGCTATGGTTGTGAATGTGTTTTAGATATTAAATTGATCAATAATAATCATAACGATCTGTATTTTAAATTGATACTATTATTTATTATAATTTTATACATAGAAAAAATTAGATTCGCCAAAAATATTAATCTAATTTTAATAGACATATATAATACACAGTGACGGACTAAGAAAGGTTGGTACTCAGGGTGGAATTTGGTCATCAAAAAAACTTTTTGAAAACTATTTTTCACGAATATTTTTTTTTGTTGTAAGTTCAATTTTAGCCCCCTTAAAAATACTTTTACGTATACCTTTTTTTACACCTCATGTTATTTTTAATCCTCAGGACGGACCGCCCTCCCCCCCACTCTTAGTCCGCCACTGACAAAACATATAATAGACATAGGTAATATGTAAACCTATTATAGTATAATTTATAATATTACTAAAACTAATTCAATTTTTGTATACAATTTTAAATGATATTTACTAAATAGTGCTAAAAATACAGCATCAATCCGAAACAATTATTTTTTTTTTTTAGAAGTATCAAAAAAAGATATCTTAATTATTGATATTGTTTTGAAAACATTTTCCATGTTCTTTTGTGTCTTTATTTAAAAGGATGGCACATGCGCACAACAGATTAAACAAGCATGTGTCTAATGTCCATAGACATAGAGCAAACTTGTCCAGCCCGCGGCCCGCGGGCCGCATGCGTATCTTTGGTGCGGCCCTCATCGGATAATTAAAAAAAAATCTTATAATAATAAAATAATGAATATAACACATAACACAACGCTAAAAGGATTCTACGATTTAAAAAATAAAATACATTGTTTTTAGAATCAAAAAGAAAAACTAGAGGTACCTTATTAGGAAGATCCTAATTGGTTGGCAGATTTAGCTTTCAAAACTTAAAAAATAAACAAAAATAAAACAGACTTTAAAAAAAACCAGAAACACTGAAATGTATACGTAATAATTAAATTTAACAGTTTTTGAAGTCGGTTTTCTTTTTTCTTTATTAAAAAGTTTTTTATTGGCTACGCACAGATTTCAAAAACTGTTAAATTTAATCATTAGGTATATTTCTGTGTTTTTAGTTTTTTTTAGTCGATTTTATTTTTTTCTTAAAATTAAGTTTTTAATTTTTCTCTTTTGAGTGGCGTATCTTCGAAGTCCATAGTCAGATTCTACATAGTAGCGTAGTAAGAAAAAAAATCGGGGGGGGGGGGGGGGATAATTACATTGAGCAAATTTTTTTAAGGTATATGAACTGATGTTTTCTCAAAACACGTTTTTTTAGAACACTGAATATTTCGGGATGGCTGGGGGGGGGGGGGGGGGGGTATGTGCGGCCATTGGTAGATTGGGTTTATACTATGCGGCCCAAAAGGTTCAAAAGGTGGATACCTATGACATAGAGCATGGAGCGAGCATTCTGTATTAACATAATGGTGTAACCAAAGAGATTGTATATCATAGAGGCAGTGAGCCAACCGAAAATGATATCTCTCGGTAGAAACAGGGCCGTAACTACCACCAGGTAGTTCCCCGGGCACCCCAAGCTTAGGGAAACCCCGCAGCAGCGTAAAAATTGGGGTCAGAAAGATTGAGAGAAAAAAATGTCATTAAATTAATAACAAGCGTAAAATTATGGATTGTGGAAAAAATGTCTTAAATTTTGATATTTTGTATATAGTGAGGGCCCCTCGGCCACTTGCTACCCTGGGTAGAAAGAGAAAGAACAAGATTGTGGACTACAGAATAAAGATACTCCAGAAACGACAGTCCACGTGCTATGGCTCACTTAGTCTATGTCAGCGGTTCTGAAACTTATGTAGTCTAGAGATCCCTTTTTGAACAATTATTTTTCAGGGACCCCCTCCCTGCTGGGGATATTTTAAGAAAATTTTACATCCTTATTTTTTGTTTCATACAAATTTTGCTTTTACAACTGCAATGACTTTTTTTGCTCTACAATTCTTAGATTTTTTGCTTTTACAACTGCAATGATTTTTTTGTTCTACATTTCTTACATTTTTTGCTTTTACAACTGCAATTACCTTTTTTTGCTCTACATTTCTTAGATTTTTTGCTTTTACAACTGCAATGACATTTTTTGCTCTACAATTCTTAGATTTTTTGCTTTTACAACTGCAATGATTTTTTTGTTCTACATTTCTTACATTTTTTGCTTTTACAACTGCAATTACCTTTTTTTGCTCTACAATTCTTAGATATTTTGCTTTTACAACTGCAATGATTTTTTTGTTCCACATTTCTTACATTTTTTGCTTTTACAACTGCAATTACCTTTTTTTGCTCTACATTTCTTAGATTTTTTACTTTTACAACTGCAATGACTTTTTTTGCTCTACAATTCTTAGATTTTTTGCTTTTACAACTGCAATGATTTTTTTGTTCTACATTTCTTACATTTTTTGCTTTTACAACTGCAATGATTTTTTTGTTCTACATTTCTTCGATTGTTTGCTTTTACAACTGCAATGACTTTTAATATTATAAATAATATTATAAATCAATAAGCTAGAGAATATTATTATTAATTTATAATATTATGAATTTTCACCAAAGTCTTCGCGGGCCGCAAAGTAGGTGCTGGCGGGCTCTTTGTTGATGCATGTGTCATATTTTTCTAATTTCGCGCAGCAATTTTGCTAGCGCGTGCGCCCTGAAAGAAATCTTAAAAAATAAGTAATGAAAGAAACGACATTTGTTATCTGGAAAATTAAGCAACTCAAAAATGCAGTGATCCCTCACCATATGCGGGATTTCTCCTAGAAATTCTGTGATTGGTGAAATATAATTGGCTATAACAAAAAACGTTTTTTTTTTAAATATACATATATTGATTTTTGTCTTCAAAAAATTTAACCACGAATAAAAGAATAAATAGAAAAAAAATATATTTTGACAGAATTTTAAAATATTATATAAGAAACAATGTACATAAAATATAATAATGATATAGGTGCTAATTTTAATAATTATCTAAATTACCTTCCATGACTATTACATTTAATTATATATTTTTATAAATGTTATTATAGTAATTATTATAATGTAAATACATAATGAGTTTTAATTCAAAGAAGAAAATCAGACAGGACTTATTTTACGTAAAAAAGAGTAGTGTTCTTTAAAATGTAGCTAACATCTTTATTATTATCAATTATTATGTGCTAATGTAAATTACTCTCCTGGTGGACTCGTTTGCACCGTATTTTTATAGTATAATCATAAGTGTAAATTCGGTGTTTTTATAGTGTATTATTTAGATTACACCGACTTGACACTTCGATTACACGGTGTATTTGAGATAAATTTATACCTCATTGTCAGTACAGATATTTACACCCAGGGTATATGAAAACGAGGTAGTCTTATCAGCTCCTTAACCAATCACCGTTGGCACGGAAATTAATGTTACCACGAAGACATTCAAAAAAATTCCTTTATTTATTCTTGTTTTCACACTTCTTTGATTGTATGTGTTTCACAAACAAATTCGACATTGCAAAATCATAAAAAAGCTATCACAGACAATTTGGTCTAAAATATCAAAAAATACGAAAAAATAAAAATAAAGAATTTTTTTGTAATTGATATTCTATTATACATTTATAACATTTGAATATGTCTTCGTGGTGACGTCAATTCCCGCGTCAACTCTGATTGGTCAAGGAGCTGATAATATACTACTTATATTATTATTTTATTATATACCTTGATTTAAACCGTTGTTATTATACTTTGTTTATACTATTTTAGAATAAAGAGTGTTTTCAGAATGTAAGTTGGTGTAAGTCTGGTGTGAACTTGATGGCAATTTTAGGTCGGTGTATCTTTGGTGTAATAGAGTGTAAATTTGTCTAAAATACACCGTGTAAATACGATGTAAACAGGCAATTCTGTTAGCTTATGAAAATTTTCATAAAAATTAATAAAAAAAAGATTAATATAATTATTATTATATGTAGAATATCTTCATATTAACTATACTTGTATTATTTGAATAGGCACCGTTTTTTAAATTAGTTTTAATATTTTTGTGAAATTAGACTGCACAATAAATTGATATTTTATTTTAAAATCATAAAAATAAAACATATACATGAAATAAGAAATTACAAAAACCAGTACAATTTACTTAAAAAAAATTATTTTGTAAATAAATTAAATTATAACCAAAATTTTTATACAATATAATAAAAATATTTTTAATAATGAAAAATGTGTTTGAATCTTTTGAACTGAGATTATTTTGTTTTCAGAATATATACCGGATGTTTTTTTAAAGACTTTCCAGTGGATTATTTTCAAAATAACGAATTTTCAGAAAAAATATTTCAGACAAAAAGTTCATGTTCGAGGACGCTAAATATTATATTATTTAGGGCCGAGCATAATCATCGAAACAATTCAAATGCAAGAAGCAAGAGGTTTCTTAAAATCAGTTCTTATGCTACGTTTAGACGGGTCATATTTTACCGAAATGTGTTGTATGGTCTGGCAATATGGCTCGGTATTTATTGTCTACTAGCTGATACCCGCGGCTTCACTCGCGTGGATTTTGAAACTAACTTAAAACTTGCATACGTGACATGGGGTGAAAAATTTAATTTTTCCTTTATTTGTTTTTTATTGACTATACAAAATCGTAAATATCTCGGTTTCTATGCAATGCAGCAGCGCGTTAAACTTAACGAGTTAAACGCGCTGCTGACGCACCCGGTTGCAAGATTTTGAAGGCTGATTATGATGAAAGGAGTTCTTACTTAGTATACTGCTACTGCTTACAAATAAATTTTCAGATTTTATAAAGTAGTTGCAACATTTTTACAAAAATAAAGCCGCCTCTGTGCCAAACGCTAACGAAACTAGCTGACTGACGGCAGGTTGTATCTCTACACCACAAATGTGACGTAATATCAAAAAATCAGCCTTTATAAAGTAGTTGCAATTTTTGGCGCTCACCTCTTGGACTATTAGGGGTTGAATTTTCGAAAATGTTATTTGTCTTGTAGATTATTTGTGCAAAGTTTAATTCGAGTGAATACAAAAAAAAAATTTCTCATACAAATTTTTCCACCCTCTTGCACCCTCTTAAGGGTTTAATTTTGGAAAATGCTGAAATAAGTGTTTCATTGTTTGTATTGAAGAGCGTTTATTTTATGTTTCAAGTAAATCCGACCAAAAAATATGTTTTTCCATACAAACTTTTACACCCTCTTTTACCCCCTTAGGGGTTGATAATCAAAAAATATTTTCTTAGTGGGTGGTTACGTCATAAAAGGAAGGCACCCTTAAAATTTCACGTTTCTAGGACCAGAGGTTTCGGCTGGGCGATGATGAATCAGTCAGTCAGTCAGTCATTCATTCATTCAGTCAGTCAGGACATGTTATTATATGTATATAGATTGTCAATGTGTTACCGTGATACCCACCCAAAGTATGTAAAGTACACGGTAGCCTCAGTAGCTCGGCGCGAGAGAGGGAAATACGTCATCTGTGATGCCCAAATGTGGAGAGGGGGAATGATGTACCCAATCATAACAAATGTAGCCTTGTAACTCGGCGCGAGAAGAGGAAAATACATCATCTGATTGATCAAAAGCTACTGACGCAATCATCCTTAATATACATAAAACTCAACGTCTGTCTGTCTGTCTGTCTGTCCGTTAGTGCGCTTTATCACTCAAAAACCACTTATCAGATTTACGTGGTTTCTTTTTTAATTCATAGGTACGTTCTCTGGCCAGGTTATAGGCTATATTTTGTTACGTTAGGTAACATATCAACTAAGCAGTAACGATAATAGTAAATCAAGTCGGAAAAAAATTTGTCGTAGGCGCACTATTTTGCAATATGCTGCCTAAATCGTTCAATATTGAACAAAATAATGTATTAACGAACTGTGTAGAATTAAAAGATCTACAATTAAGTCAGCAACACAATATGTCTAACTTTTATATTTAAGCCACAATGACTGTTTTTATGTTACTAAGAAAATTTAAAATATTTGAGTTTTGTTTACGTGGACTTATGACCTGCAAAACATTAATCCTTATAGAAATAAATTATTTCATCGTCATAAGTACTTAATGTAGATATAGTTTGCCCTTTACAACATCAAATTTGGTCGTATAGTCTAGAAAATATCGAAATATACATACGGGAACATATTATTCGCGCGATGGTGACCCGTGTCGCGGTGTGTGGCAAAGAGGGAGCGTGCCAAGTAGACGCTGGGCAGAGGGAATGATCACAGGTAGGTATTCTTTTGATTGACAATTATTTATTTTGTTTTCAATAATTAACTTTTAAATTTAAATAGAACAAAAATTATTTTTACTTTTTGTTCTGATTCGTTTTTGTTAGGTAGGTAATTTAAGTGTTGTTTGGTTTTTATTACAATAATAACTAATCGTGTTTGTACTTATTCAACTATATATTTTTTTAAATCCTAATTTTAGTTTTTATTTAAAAATAATTATAACAATATGAATAATCTAGCGTTTATTTATGTCAGGGTTAAAAAAATGTTTTTTTAAAGAACTAATGTGTTATCAGTCATTGCGGACAACTTCCAACATAGAAAAAAATTATAAAACAACCCAATTAAAAGATTGAATTTTGCACTTTTAATTGCGTCTGCCGGCCCCTAATCCCCACACTACGCGTCTGCCTGTGTTCTTTCGATCAACTACAGATCAAAATCTACCATCCCTAAAAAAATTCAGTAGTGCTCAAATGAGACAATTTTCATTTAAAAAATTGCATATTCGAGTGCGTCTGCCCACCCCTTATCCCTATCTACGCAGTGGCGTATTTACCATGGGGCCATGGGGGCCATGGCCTAAGGCGGCAGGCTGAGAGGGGCGGTAGATTTTTTAGTTTTTGAGTTATAAAATTAGAAATTTTACTCGACGTCACCAAAAAAAAAAGAAGTTTGTAGAAGAGTACCTTTTAGTCATACCTTTTTATAAAAAAATATCGACCCCACTTTCCCCGGGGGCAGATCGCCCATGCTTACCCTGCCATGCTCTTTCAGCAGAAACGCCTTTTCCAATTAACCCATTAACGTCCGCTGTACACACTTGTGTACACCTCAAAAATTCAAAACTTCAATTGGGGATAATTCAAAAATTTTAAATGAAATGGTGTATCAATTAGTACTTTATCTTAAAAAATATATTTAAATTAAGAACTTTTGTTAAGAAAATTATAAATTTTATTTAAAAAAAAAAAAAAATTATAATTTTAAATTTAAAATTTTCTTAACAAAAGTTGTTAATTTAAATATATTTTTTAAAATAAAGTACTAATTAATATACCATACCATTTAAAATTTTTGAATTATCCCCAATTGAAGTTTTGAATTTTTGACATGTCGCGTATGACACTTTAAATTATCCAAATCTCAAATAATCATACATCATTAGAAAGTTCGTTATTTCTACTTTCAAAACAAATTTTAAAAATAAAATTTCATTAATATTTTTAGTAAAGCCCTAAAATTTAGGATCAAGTCACCATATTTTCTAAACAATTGAATGTATGCAAAATTTTTTTATGATCTTCAAAATTATCTACTTTTGGATATACCGTTCCATTTGATTTTGTTGAGAAACGGGCATGTACCCCTCAAACTACCCCCCAAGGAAGAATTTTAGGGGGTTGAAAACATTTTCCTGAAATTCTTTAGGATCGATATATAATGTAAATTTTTTATCATAAAACTCTATCTTCAATAGTTTGGGCGTAAAACATAGTGGACGGGTGGTCTGGAACACCCGGTATGTATATTGTATGTGTACTTTCATTTAAAAAAATCTTCTACATGTTTTTGTTTTCTTTTGGGCGTTAATGGGTTAAAATGTGCGGTGTCATTTAAGTATATATGAACTAAATTTCAGTACATGTGTACTAGCCATTTCAATTTTTGTTTAAAATACTCGAATAATATTTATTTAACTAGCGAAAAATTCAGATAATTTAAATGTTTTTAATAAAAACAGTAAATATCTGTTTTTATTTACTAATAAATGTATTATTAGTAGCGTAAAATCTCGCATCTATAGTATTAATTACAGCAGTTGTGGTCCAAAGACGTACTGAGAAAAAAATATCTGCCAAGTAAATGCACAGTGCTTCTTCTTGCTAAATTCACCAAAGGTATTTAATTATTCAACAATTTAAATAAAAACCGATAGTGTGTATATAAATTGCCTGGAATTGGTTAACCATTTAATTTTTATACAATTTTACTACAAAATATTAGTTCGAAATTTTTCTTAAAACGCACCTGAATATTTTTTCATATATTTTAATTTTTAATTTTTTGACAATTTCAATCTAAATATAAAATGCAACTGTCAAAATGGCATTTAAAACGTCAAAATGACATTTAATATATCCAAGCAAATATCAATTTAGAAAAACAAAACACGAATTATTAAAATAAAAGATAAATCTTTGTAAGGGAATATTTTACAACAAACGTTGTAGATCCATATTATAGGAAATTTAATGCTCTACAAAAAATATTCTATAAAATTTTCAAGTAACATGTGTCGTTCTTGATATATCTTGAAAAAATAAATATTTTTGGGTGTCACCCCTTCCCCTTACACACGATTTTGATGATTTTGAAATGGGACCGTCCTCAAGCCAGACCCAACCATCCGACCAAGTTTCAATAATATCGTTCAGTGGTTCATGAGTTAAGCGTGTGACAAGGATTTAGGAGACAGACGGACGGACGGACAGACAGACAAACATGGAACGAAAAGTGTTTGCTTTGACGTAAAACGGATAAATCAATTTAAAATTTTGAAATCGGAGAACATTTTTTTGTCTCAATCTGAAACGATCACAAAGCTTCTCGTATCTTCGATATTGAGAGGAAGCAAAAAATATGATATTTCGTATGTGCATGTAATCTATATACATATTTAACCCAATATTGTTATATTTAGATATATATATCCTGTTTTTCTATTTTTTTTTTGGTTCCTATGTTTTTTCGTAATAGTTAGGGAGGTGGTGGCAAAATGCACATGTAATGCAGTTTTTAGGTTTCCGTAGAAAATTAGGAAAGCTTACAGTTTCGCCATGCCCGCCCTCAAAAATTTTAAGCCGATTAAGATGAAATTTGGTATACGGGCGAAGACTGATAAAAATGTTTATTTTTAATTAGTACTTTCACTGAAAATTATAACGAATACTGTCAAAATTATTTCGGACCCCCTCCCAAAGACTGAAAATTGTACTCAATTTTTTTTTTCACTTACCCCATTAAGTGGGGTATCTTTAGATAGGTATCCTAAAATGCAACAAAAAATTTTATATGACCTTTTGATATTAACTCTTTAGTAGTTACATATATTTACATTTAAATGTCGTTATCAGAGCGTCCCCTCCCCGTTCTACTTTCTAAACTACCGATGCAAAAATCTAGAATGTAGCTTTTAGAATGAAAATTATAACGAACACTATAGCTAGAATAGTTTATATAAAAAAATTGAAATAACTCTTGTTTATAAATCGTAATGACTACGGAAACCTACGGTCGAGTGCGTGCCCAACACGCACTTGGCCGTTTTATTGATATATCGAATCGATCGAAGTAGGTTCTGATTTTGAAGAGTGCTAATTTTTTAAATAAATGAATTTCAAATTGCAAAAATGGTCTCCTATATCATTAGTTCATATCTGCATTATATCTGTTATATAGGTAATATGTTCATTTATCAATATTAATAACAAAATTATGATTTTTAGAAACCTAGGTCTCTGAGTTTTTTTATAAAAATAATTAATAATTAGTAAAAAAGCTCTATTAAATCATTTGTTCGTAATTCATTTTGTTTTTAATTTGTTCGTTTTTATACCAAAAACTAGAAAATAACAATTGCAGAAGTGTTTGTTGCGTATTTTTAGAAACATTTCTAATTTACTCCAAAGGGGTAGATTGGGGAATGGGAAAAATCAGGGGCATTGTAATAAAAGCTTATTCACGAATTCAATAATATACATGGCGTATTTTTTTATACATTTTTTCATCATTTTTCAGGAAAAACGCTTAATTAAAACATTCTGCATATGAAAAATCAAAATAGCTGACATCTGCAACTATTATTCTAATATAATATAATATAATATAAACGAAGCAGCCTGCGAAGCTACAGAAGCAAACTAATGATATAGAAGCACTTTTTTACATTTTCATAAATTCACCCCTCTTAAACGCAGTGGTATACAAGCTGCAGATTTTTTATTGTTCTTGCTAATGGCTTAGACTGAGTTAGAGAACAATTATTCTGTATAAGGTTGATCGACGAACAAATCGTTTCATTTTTGGTTTATCATAAATTGATGAAAAAAAGTTAAAGAGTAAATAACGCAGAGACTTCCACATCTGCAAACTACATTTATATTAATGTTATATGGACAAACAACTTTGAGCACAAATTGCAAAAGCGAACAAATGATGTAGGGGAGCTTTTTTATTGCATTTTAAATTAACTATTAATTGAAAACGCAGAAATACCGCAATTACATAAATGATATTTAATATTTTTTATTATAAGATCTTAACACTTTTGAACTTCTACCGCACCAACAGATCATTTAAAAGATTTTGCCACCACCTCCGTATCTATAATGACTGTAAATGCGAGGTTTTACGGTACACATATACCAAAACTGAGTACATGTGTACTTAAGTAAACAATGAAAGGTTTACACTTTGAACCATAACATTTTATTTATTAATATTGTATTTTTAGAAATATTTCTATTTTACTCCAAAGGGGGTAAATTGGGAAATGAAAAAAAATCAGGGACAACGTAATGAAAGCTTATTGAAGCACGAATTCAACAATATACATGGTGTATTTTTTTTTTTATTACACATATTATACATTTTTTCAACATTTTTCGGGAAAAACGCTTAAAACCTTCTGCATATGAAAAATCAGAACAGCTGACTTCTGAAACTACACTCAAGACAAAATTAAAAGACCACCTAAATTTTTCGAAGAAAAATGTTCATTTTAAAAGTAGTACCGATAGGTCAAATATGATCCTTTTTTTACTTGTAGAGTATGAAAATTGAAGGAAATTTTATCTTCTTTTCAAATTTAGGGGTATTTTTGTGTTAATAAACTTATTTTTGTGACCAAACCGCGGTTTAATAAAAAATTAAAAAATTGATTTTTTTGCAATTTTGAAAGTTACTCACGAGGATGTTTAATTTTTTCCAAAATTTCAAGTAAACTATTTTGTAGGAAATTTTCTAAGCTTTAAAATGCTTTTTTCAAATTAGTTTTAGCATTTTTTGGTGTCACGATATTCGAGTTTGAATGAAAAAAAGTACTAAAAAGTTTTAAACGTATCCAGAAATTAAGTTCTATCAAGAAATATGAAATATAATATAAAATAATACCTATAATGACTATAGATGTGAGGTTTTACGGTACACATATACCAAAACTGAGTACATGTGTACTTAAGTAAACAATGAAGGGTTTACACTTTGAACCATAACATTTTGTTTATTAATACTGTATTCATCAATGCGGTATCTGTTACGTAGTATTATTATATTATTTATCTGCGGTTAAACAAGTGACCTTTTTAAAGATTAAATATATTTATAAGTTACAATAGTATACAAATCGTTACAAAAATTATTTTATGTCATAGTTTTGATTTTAGGTTTCTTGTTTTATCGAAATTTTATAAAAATGGCAATACAAAATACAGAATGATTCAGCGCTGTCGTGCCAAACTTGAACAGTAAATTGAGAAAAATATTTTAAGTAAAAAACTTTATGTGAACATGTGTCCGAAAATTTTTCATGAGGGGGCTACAGCCCTCCAAAGATTTTACTCAAAATTAGTTTTTATTTAATATCTTAAGAACCCAATATGCAACAGTTATGAAATTTGCTACAGGGTTTAGTATTAATAAGTGTTATCAATTTTCAGTATCAACCATTAGTAATTTAGACCAGGGGTGTATGGGGCCAGTGAGGCCATCGATTTTAATCTAGTATTTATTTGTTCTTTAATTTCTTTCTGGGTTTAGCCCTTTTGGAAAATATATGACACAAAATACATAAAAATATACTTTGTTGATTTATCATAGGATTAATCGTTTGCGAGAAATATCGATGCAAAAATAAGCATGCAGAATTTTACTAAATACAGATACTTCAAATTAAAAAAAAAATTATATTCTTGTTCTATGATACAAAAAGTTAATATAAATATACCTCTAAATATATATTCATCCTTATCAACAAATAACCATTTTAAGTATCGCATTTAATTGGAAGTTAAGTTAGTAAAGTCTGTGTAACAGTAATACAACTGGCTATAGGTCTAAGAAAACACATATTAGGAGTTATATTAACATGAACTTTTTTTCTTACCTTTAATCATAGAATAAGAATATAAATTTATTTTTTGTAATTTGACACATATTAAGTAAAATTTTACATGCTTTCTTTTACATTGATATTTGTCGTAAACGGTTTACCCTATGCTAAATGAGCAAAGTAAATTTTTGTGTATTTTGTGTCATACAATCTTATATAAATACTCAAGTCAGGAAAAAATTAAAGAACAAAAAAATACTAGATACAAATCAATGGGTCCACTGGCCCCATACACCCCTGATCTAAATTACTATTGGTTAATACTGAAAATTGATAACACTTATTAATACTAAGCCCTGTAGCAAATTTCATAACTGTTGCATAATTGGCTCTCAACATATGTTTTTGCTTAAAAAAAAGAAATTGACAAATTGAACTTTGTTTATATTTTTACGAGAGAAAATTAAAACCAATCGATATTAAATTAAGTAAATCTGGAGACTGTAATGTTTTCTTTCAGAAAATGTAGACTTTTAAGTGGGTTACTGAAGAAATTTAAGATATAATGCTCATTTTATCAATGTATTATACATACATACGAAAAAAAATTCGGACGAGAGTAATACGCACTTTCAAGCAGAGCATGCTTGGAAGTATGCCATTGAGTCAAATTGTACTGATTGAGATCTACATTTTGTACTCCAGTCAAATTACCGAATTTTTAAGTTTCACAATACAAAAATTCTACACTCGATTTGAATTTTTGAATAATAGAGTTTTTAAGTTTTTTGAAATGTTTTAACTTCCCATTAGGAAGTTATTGTAATCGGTCCGAAAATCAAAATCAAAATTTTCAACATATTTGGACTTTATTCGAGGGGGGTGGGGTAACACTACTGATTTCCACCCCGGATGTCACCACCCTCCCTCCTTGTGACGCCAATGCCAAGGGCTTCTTTATAACATTTGCTACAGGCCCCGCGCTGACTTAATCCGGCACTGTATATTACAATAAACTAACAGCTGTAATAGTAGAGGGAAATTAGCATTTTGAAGTGATGCATTCGGGCAGTTGGATTTTTTTTTATTTTCTCTTTATATGTTCAAAGATGAGTTGAAAATCGAAAAAGTTGTGCATTTTGATGCATAATATTCGCTACACTGTTATTGTTGAAATATGGACAACTTATTCTATGTTATGTTGGTATCACTGTATATGTTTGATCTATGTAATGTATATGATTGTAGTCGATGTTGTAACTGACGAAGTCACGAAGAAAGTGTACTATTTTGCTCCATATATTTTTTCTCTAAATAAATTACATAAAAAGCTAACTTGTTATTGTGTTATTAAAATACGCCAAAACAACAGGTTATGGGCCCAGAGCGCAACCGTATAAAGTATTTAAAAGTGTTTACTCCGTTAACTGAACATAAAGTGAGGTTAAGTGAGCACGAGGTGTAACAATCGAAAATATATTATTAACAATTATCGCAAGTCCGTTCTTACAAGAAGATGGCTAATAGTAATTTACCGGCTGTAGAGAAACTGAAAGGGAGAGAAAATTACAACACCTGGACGTTCGCAATGAAAAGCTACCTGGAGCTTGAAGATTTGTGGTCATGTATACAAGGAAGCGATACATCTGAAGATGCAGCAAGGCGTGACATCAGAGCAAAAGCAAAATTGATTTTAATGGTGGATCCGATCAACTACGTCCATATCCAAAATGCAGCAACAGCTCGAGAAGTTTGGAATAATTTAAAATCTGCTTTTAACGATACTGGTTTATCACGCAAAGTAAGTCTTATGAAGACATTAATTACTACGAAATTAGAAAATAATGTGTCAATCGAAGAATACATAAACACCATTATGGTTACCGCTCAAAGGTTAAATGACGTAAACTTTGAGATAAACGATGAATGGATAGCTACGTTCTTATTAGCTGGTTTATCTGACGACTACAAACCGATGATAATGGCCCTTGAAAATTCTGGTTTAACGTTAACTGCCGATTCGATAAAAACGAAACTATTGCAAGAAATACAAGTGAAATCTTCGGCAACAGTTGCATTATACAATCGTACTAAACCAA
This sequence comes from Sialis fuliginosa, assembly GCA_961205875.1. Lineage (NCBI taxonomy): Eukaryota > Metazoa > Arthropoda > Insecta > Megaloptera > Sialidae > Sialis > Sialis fuliginosa. The sequence continues at coordinate 35,550,001 of OY540811.1, forward strand.
AGAATTTCCGCAATAAAGGACCACGTTGTTTTAATTGTAACAATTATGGACATGTGTCAAAACATTGTAACGTGAAGAAGAAATCTAATCCTGTTAATACAATTCAAAGTTCAAGTAAAGACGTATCTTTATATTCTGTGTTTAATACAAGTGAAACTAATAACTGGTACGTTGATTCCGGAGCGTCAGCCCATATGACGAGGAATGTTAATTGTTTAACAAGTACAAGATTATCTCCGCAGAAAGAAATCATTGTTGCAAACAATCAACACATTAAAGCAACAGAAGTAGGTAATGCTCATTTAAATATTAACAATAAAATTGTTACTGTCAAGAACATTTTGCATGTACCTGACCTGGCAACAAACTTATTATCCGTCAGTCAAACTGTAAAAAATGGTAATTCAGTAATATTTAATAAGTTTGGTTGCAAAATTTATGATAATAATAAGTCAGTGATTGCAACTGCAAGTTTGGTAGATAACATGTACAAACTTGATTGCACTGAAACTGAAACAAGTTTTTCAAGTAAAGTTGAAGATTCAAATTTATGGCACCGACGCCTTGGCCATTTAAATTTTAATTATTTAAACAAATTGAAAACAATGGTGGATTCACCGAGCATTTTGAACACCAATATCAAGGAAACTTGCATTGTTTGTTTAAAAGGGAAACAGACAATTCAGCCGTTCAAAAACAATGGAACTCGTGCCACAGAGATATTAGAATTAATCCACTCTGATTTATGTGGACCGATGGAAGTTAATTCTATAGGCGAAGCAAGATATTTTTTTACTTTAATAGATGACTACTCGCATAAAACTTTTGTTTACTTATTGAAGACAAAAGATGAGGTAACTCAGTATTTTAAAGAATTTAAGAATTCCGTAGAAAAGCAGTCAGAAAAAAAGATAAAAATATTGCGTACAGACAATGGGCGCGAATATTGTTGTGAAAATTTAACTAGTTATTTAAAAAAGGAAGGTATAAGGCATCAGTTGACAACGGTTTATACTCCGCAGCAAAATGGTCTAGCTGAACGAATGAATCGAACAATCGTAGAAAAGGTACGATGTATGCTCTTTGACGCAAAGCTGAATAAAGAATTTTGGGGAGAAGCAGTGGCGACAGCAGTTTACTTAATAAATAGATCTCCCACAGGATTCCTGAAAGACAAGACTCCGGAAGAAGCATGGTCAAATAAGAAACCAAATCTAAGTAATTTAAGAATATTTGGATGTAAGGCGATGATGCACATACCTAAACAAAAACGGAAGAAATTAGATTCAAAATCTGAAGAGTGTATATTTGTTGGTTACAGTCAAGAATCAAAAGGTTACAGATTATATCAACCTTCAAACAATCAGCTGCATATAAGCAGAAATGTAGTATTTGTAGAAAAAGGACTTGACGAAGAACAAAAGAACATCTCACTTGATTATAATCTAACAGATTCTTCAAATAATAAAATAGTTTCAATAGAGGATATGAAAGATGATAAGTCTGAAATCGATTCAGAAACTGAAGAAAACATATCAGAATATGATGATTCGACAGAAGACGATGAAATATTTGAAGCAGATAATTTAAGACGTTCTGCAAGAATACCGCAACCAAAGAAAATGGATGATTATTATCTTTATCATGCTGTTACTCATGACATTTCTGACCCACTAACCGTAGAAGAAGCATTGAACAGACCTGATGCACAATATTGGAAGAAAGCTATGAATGAAGAGTTTGAATCATTAAAAGAAAATAAAACATGGACCCTGACAGATCTTCCGAAGAACAGAAAAGCGATCGATTCAAAATGGGTTTTTAAGACAAAACCTATGTTTGACGGAAATGTTAAGTACAAAGCTAGATTGGTAATTAAGGGGTGTGCACAGAAACCCGGCATCGATTATGATGAAACGTTTGCACCAGTCGTAAGATTTAGCTCCATCAGATATTTGCTTTCATTAGCTGCAAAGTATGATTTAGATATTCATCAAATGGATGCAGTCACTGCATTTTTACAAAGTGATCTAAATGAAGTCATTTATATGGAACAACCGGAAGGTTTTTCCACTGATAAAAGAGTATGCTGTCTAAGGAAAGCAATTTATGGACTAAAGCAAGCAAGTAGAACTTGGAACAAAAAATTACATAATGCTTTGATAGAAATCGGTCTGAAATGTTCAAAAACAGATCAGTGCGTATATTACAAAATATATGATGATAAAAAGATGATATACGTCGCAGTCTATGTTGACGACTTGTTGATTTTTTCAAATGACAAATCAATGAAACAAACTTTAATGAATGAATTGCACAAAAGATTCAAGATGAAAGATGTAGGAGAAGCAAACTATTGTCTCGGTTTTCATATTGAAAGAGATAGAGAAAAAGGAAAAATCTGGATTGATCAGGAAGAATACATCAAACAGATTCTATCACGGTTTCATATGAAGGAATGCAATCCGGTGGTGACACCCGTAGATCCAAATCAGAAACTATCTAAAGAAATGTCACCCAAAACTGAAGAAGAGATAGAAGCGATGAGAAATATTCCATATCAACAAGCTGTAGGAAGTATTTTGTATGCAGCTCAAGGTACAAGACCTGATATTACATATGCGGTGAGTTTAGTAAGTAGATTTAACAATAACCCTGGAAGAGGACACTGGAATGCTGTAAAAAGAATATTTAGATACCTCAAAGGAACTGTTTCAATGAAAATTGAATATTCTCAGGATGCAGATCCAAATATTGTTGGATATTCAGATGCTGATTGGGGAAGCGATGTCGATGAAAGACGTTCAGTTACCGGGTACGTGTTCATATCTCAAGGCGGACCAATAACTTGGAATACAAGAAAACAGCAGACTGTAGCTTTATCCACAGCCGAAGCGGAATATATGGCAATCTCAGCAACTATTCAAGAAGCTTCGTGGTTAAATAAATTTAAAATGGAATTTAAACTGGATAAACCGAATACTACTGTCATTTACTGTGATAATAAAAGTGCTATAGACTTGGCATCGACTAATAATTATCATTCGCGAAGTAAACATATAGACTTAAGACATCATTATGTGCGGGAAAAAGTGAACACTAATGAAATATGTTTAAAACCGATTAGCACCGATGATATGATAGCAGACATTCTAACAAAGGGTTTAGTGTATAAAAAACATTTGAACTGTGTTAAAGCTATGAATTTAAAAAATTGTTAAGAATAAGTTTCTAGTGGGAGTGTTGAAATATGGACAACTTATTCTATGTTATGTTGGTATCACTGTATATGTTTGATCTATGTAATGTATATGATTGTAGTCGATGTTGTAACTGACGAAGTCACGAAGAAAGTGTACTATTTTGCTCCATATATTTTTTCTCTAAATAAATTACATAAAAAGCTAACTTGTTATTGTGTTATTAAAATACGCCAAAACAACAGTTATATCTTCTTTCTAAATATCTTAGGTTCTATTTTATAGATCGTAGGAAAATTAAAAAAAAAAACTAAAATACTCGTAAGTTAATAGACCATAGAACTAAAAATCCAAAAACTGTCGAAAAACTTGTTTTATCACTATTAATGATATAATTAACGTAAACGTATTTTTATGTTATAAATACGTGGTGACATCAAAAATATTTTTGATTTTTTCGCCCAAAATCGGCATTTTTTTAATTTTTATTTTTTTATTGTAGACCTTTTTATGTATAACTTTCTTGTGAACATATGCAGAATCTGTTAATTAAGTTAAAATATCGTTTGTTTTTTTTAATTAAAATTTTTTATAATTTGCCACTACTGCGAATAAAATCCTAAAAAAAGCAATTCCTAAATAATTACACATATAATAATAAAAGTCATTTGCAATAACATAATATGTATATGTAAAATATGTATCTAATATTAGAAATAGGTACCTATAAAACATATACCGGATGTTTTTTTAAACACTTTTCAGTGGATTATTTCCTAAATAACGAATTTTCAAAGAAAATGTTTCATACAAAGTTTCATGGTTTTGAGGGGGCTCAATACTGACAATATAGGTTGACCTTGAAAAGATCACCTTAATGGGTTTTCAGGTTTAACTTTTCTTTTTCAAATCTAAACCTATATTTTTTATTGAAGATTCGTAATTTACGAGTAAAAATAAGTAACTTTTACCTGAAACATTTTTTCTGAAAATGTGCATTTTTACATTCTTATACCATGTAAGTATATGAAATATATGTACATTAGGGTGGTCGTTATTTCCCAAACTGCTCGGATCCTCGCTCCTACCCCCCAAAAAGTTAGTTTAGGACTATAAAAGAAGAAACCCGTCGCTAAAACTCCCAACAGTAGTCGCTAAACCCTGCCCGTTTTCAAAAAACCGTTTTTTTGCATTAATACGATGTTATATTCGATAATGCGTGATAAGGACGTTATAAAATTTTCCTAAAATTTTGTGGACAATTATATTTGTAGTATATTGAAGAAACTTTGTTTCTCTATCGTTTAAGATGCTTAAAAAAAATTTTTAACGTAAATATAACGTTCCAAATCCGGAAAAAAGCGAAAAATTAACCTTTTTTTGAGCTTTTTTGGAATTTTGAGAAATTGTCGAATTGTATTGGCCTAAACAAATGTTACTATATTAAAGTAGACTTTAAGACCTTTAATTTCTTTTTTTAAAGATGTCTCTAAGTGATTTAGGTGCCGAGATATAATTGTTTAAATATAAAAAAAAATTTAAAAACGTAATCTTTTAACAACTCATCCAAACAATTAAAGGAACAAGAATTTAAACATTTTTTTGGGTGTTTTTTGAAGTGCTGTATCTTTGTGAAAAATAGCCGTATCGAAATAAAACAAAAAGCATTTTAAAGCTTCAAGTTTTCTAGTTTTGAAATTTTTTAGCATAATTTTTTTTGAGTTACGGTTATCGCGCAATCAAAAGAAATAGTGGGACACAAAAATTTTCCAATTTTTAAAATTTTTTTTAAGAGTCCGCGGGCTTGGGAAATTTTTTTTCAGTTAAACCAATGCATTGGTCTGTTAACTTGCTTATTCAGCTTTAATTTGTTTTTTTTTTGGTCTCTATAATTTTTTTTTTCCCGAGATATCTGACTTTAAATGAAAAATGATTCTATTGTCTTCGATCATCAATATATCAGCAACTTATGATTAAATAAAAAAAAAACAAATTAAAGCTGAATAAACAAGTTAACTGACCAATGCATTGGTTTATCTGAAAAAAAATTTTCCGAGCCTGCGGGCTCTTAAAAAATATTTAAAAAATTGGAAAATTTTTGTGTCCCACTATTTCTTTTGATTGCGCGATAACCGTAACTCAAAAAAAATTATGCTAAAATATCTCAAAACTAGAAACTTGAAGCTTTAAAATGCTTTTTGTTTTATTTCGATACGGCCATTTTTCACAAAGATACAGCACTTCAAAAAACACCCAAAAAAATGTTTAAATTCTTGTTCTTTTAATTGTTTGGATGAGTTGTTAAAAGATTACGTTTTTAAATTTTTTTTTATATTTAAACAATTATATTTCGGCACCTAAATCACTTAGAGACATCTTTAAAAAAAGAAATTAAAGGTCTTAAAGTCTACTTTAATATAGTAACATTTGTTTAGGCCAATACAATTCGACAATTTCTCAAAATTCCAAAAAAGCTCAAAAAAAGGTTAATTTTTCGCTTTTTCCGGATTTGGAACGTTATATTTACGTTAAAATTTTTTTTAAGCATCTTAAACGATAGAGGAACAAATTTTCTTCAATATACTACAAATATAATTGTCCACAAAATTTTACGAAAATTTTATAACGTCCTTATCACGCATTATCGAATATAACATCGTAATAATGCGAAAAAACGGTTTTTTGAAAACGGGCAGGGTTTAGCGACTACTGTTGGGAGTTTTAGCGACGGGTTTCTTCTTTTATAGTCCTAAACTAACTTTTTGGGGGGTAGGAGCGAGGATCCGAGCAGTTTGGGAAATAACGACCACCCTAATGTACATGGTATTTTTTCGAACCTCGGATTTTGACGGAATTATCTATTTTGACCTTCCCTGAATCCATTCTGACTATTTTCGCTATGATGTCTGTGTGTCCGTCTGTCAGTCGATCTGTCTGTAAGCGCTGTAACTCAAATACGACAAATCGTAGAAGGGTGAAATTTTATATTTAAGATTAATTTTTGTCTGTGAAGAAAACGTCCTATTTATGAAAACGATCTTTCATCCGGATACGGATGTTTACCTACGTCGATTTTTGAATTTTTCGAATTATTCTGAAACAGTGCGAAATAGAGAAAAATGGTCATGTTAAGAATTGTAGGTAATATCATTATCTATAATTTATGTTCTATTCATTTTTTCGTAAAAATGAATTTTTGAAGAAAAAAATTTATTATAATTCAAATGGTTCATAACAGAGGAGAAATATCTGCCATGAGTGTGGGACTTTCTTATATGTATTACAGAGATTGAACAGTGTGTGTGTTTGCCATAGGTACCATTGGACTTTCTTATAGGTACGTAATACTGAGAGTGAACAGTGTAGGTGGATCTAAATAATTACATAAAAAAATTCTTTCTGGTTAAATCATAAATGTTGGAAAAAAATGTATGGGGAATAAATTATAGATAATAACATGCTCGATATTTTTTATCAAAAATATGATTTTCTTATTTCAAAAATAATTCGAAAATTCAAAAATTTACAAGAGTAAACATCCGTTTTCAGTTATTACGTAAAAAAAATCACTTGTTATATATACATATAATGAAGAGAATATTTCCTATATTATTCTATCTTGTTAGTTTGTCAAAAATGTTTTAATAAAATAAGAATCACGTATACTATTCACTGTTAGGATTACGTATAAGAAAGTCCCGTGGTTCCCAAGGCAGATATTTTATGATATGGTGCAAAACACTGTGAAATTTTTGGATTTTCAATAATTTTTTACTCGAAAACTATTAATTTTCAAAAATAATCATAAGAAGTAAAAAGTGCTTAGATTTAGGCAATGATTCTCAGAGATTTTTATTTTATTTGTTTTTAATTTTTTTCTTCAAAATGTAAAAAAATAACTTTATTAAAAAGTTTCATAAAAAGTTAATATTAAATTTGAATTAAAAAAATCTCTGAGAGTCCTATCTATGTGACTGATGAATTCATAATATCTTGAAACCAGTGTCGAATGCAGTGAGTTTACTCCAGGAGGAAATTAAAAATTTCGGGATGAAAAGAGAAAACAATTAAAGAATCATCTCGAAGGGGTGAACACATCTGTTATTTACAGATTGTAATTATTTAAGTTCCACACTTTGTTTAAAAATAAAAAAAATCTGCCAAGTAAATGCACAGTGCTTCATCGTGCTAAATTCACCAAAGGTAGTTAATTATTGAACAATTTAAATAAAAACCGATAATGTTGAGATAAATTGCCTGGAATTGGTTAACCATTTAATTTTTATACAATTTTACTAAAAAATATTAGTTCGAAATTTTTCTCAAGACACACCTGATTATTTTTTCGTATATTTTTAATTTTTTGACATGTCAATTCAGAAAAACAAAACACGAATTTTTAAAATAAATTGAGATTAATCTTTGTAAGGGAATATTTTACAACAAACGTTGTAGACCCATATTATAGGAAATTTAATGCTCTGCAAAAAAGATTCTATAAAATTTTCACGTAAAATGTGTAGTTCTTGAGATATCTTGAAAAAATATATATTTTGGAATGTCACCCCTCCCCCTTACACACGATTTTGATGATTTTGAAATGGGACCGTCCTCAAACCAGACCCAACCATCCGACCAAATTTCAATAATATCGGTGACAAGGATTCAGGGGACAAACGGACGGACGGACGGACGGACAGACAGACAGACACGGAACGAAAAGTGTTTGTCTTGACGTGAAACGGATAAATCAATTTAAAATTTTGAAATCGGAGAACATTTTTTTGTCTCAATCTGAAACAATCACAATGCTTCTCGTATCTTCGATATTGCGAGGAAGCAAAATTATCTACATGTATAATAATTAATCAATAATATTTCAATTTAAAAGAATCTATTGTTTATTACACAATGCATATAAATGATAAAATATATTTTCTCTCACTGATTACAAAGTTATCAAAGGTACAAAATACCCGATTGATGTAAAAATTTATGCGCACATTGATGTTTTTACCTTTACTGTTTTTGATACAGGGTGTCCCAAGACTGTGTAAAAGTTCAATATTTCATTTATTATAACAAGAAGAAAATTATGTTTTTTTAAATACAAAATGTATTTTTTAATTTATAATCTAAAAGCATTTCTTTTTTTGGATATTTTGATATAAAGCATGTGTGAAATTATACTGAACGGTTTAGAAATTATGACCATTTTTGTAAGAAAATTGAAATATTTTCAACACCTTGTAATTTTCTAATTACAGCAACAAAAATTTGTTCTCTGCTAAAATGGTACATGCTCTTTTATTGTGATATTACATCAAACATTTTTTGTACAAGATGTATCAAAACTCTGAACCCAACTTTTTTCAAATTTTTCAAATAGAGCACCCTATATATTTTCACATTTTCGAATTGCTTATTCAATTTTAAACACTTTTTATAAACTAGGTTCTATACCTAAATTCAGCCGTTAAAAAGTTATTTGAGGATTTAATTTAATTTGAAGTAATTAAAGTAGTCTATTGTAGGTACTGTTTTGTCTTCTATTCCCGTAATTAAATATAATTAATTAGAAAAAAGTCTTACGTAAGTAACGCTTTGCCCCCACGTGAAGATTCGTAAGGTTTGACGGAGTGCCTCCCACCTCCTTCAAAGTCCTACGTAATTAATAGCCACTGGAACTGGACACTCCCCTAGTCACTTTTGTATCTTAGCATCTCGATTTTACCACTATTGTTTCTAATTTAATCTTTCTTTATTAAATAAGTACCCTCAACGCAGTTTTGAGACGTGCATTGTTGATAAAGAAGGGTAAGTAATTGGCGATACAAGGTCGACTTTACATTTATCAATTCAAACATAAATCATAGGCACCAACTGTAACGAGCAAGATAGAAGTTTAGAGTATATTGTTAATGTTTTAGTGTTGCTTCCTCGCAATATCGAAGATACGAGAAGCTTTATGATCATTTTAGAATGAGACAAAAAAAATGTTCTCCAATTTCAAAATATTAAATTGGTTTTTCCCTTTCAGGTCAAAACAAACACTTTTCGGTCCGTTTCTGTCTGTCTGTCTGTCTGTGTGTGTGTGTGTGTGTGTCTGTCCCCTGAATCCTTGTCACACGCATAACTCATGAACCACTGAACCGATATTATTGAAACTTGGTTGGATGGTAGGGTCTGGTTTGAGGACGGTATCATTTCAAAATCAGCAAAAAATGTATGGGAGAGGGGTGACATCTCAAAATATTTATTTTTTCAAGATATCTCAAGAACGATACATCTTACGTAAAAATTTTATGGGATCTTTTTTGTAGAGCATTTAATTTCCTATAATATACATCTACAACGTATGTTGTAAAATATTTCTTTACAAAGATTTATCTCAATTTAATTTGAAAAATAGTGTTTTGTTTTGTTAAATTGATATTTACTTTGACTTTAAATGCCATTTTGACGTTTTAAAAGTCAATTTGACGTTTTAAATGTCATTTTAACATTTGTAAAAAAATTAAAAATATACGAAAAAATAATCGAACTAATATTTTTGAGTAAAATTGTATAAAATTTAAATGGTTAACCAATTCCAGGCAATTTATCTCAACATTATCGGTTTTATTTAAATTGTTAAATAATTAACTACCTTTGGTGAATTTAGCACGAGGAAGCACTTTGCATTTACTTGGAAGATGTTTTTTTTTATGTTTATTTTGCTTCCTCGCCATATCGAAGATACGAGAAGCTTTGTGATCGTTTTAAAATGAGAAAAAAAATTGATCTCAGATTTCAAAATTTTAACTTGATCTTTCCGTTTTAGGTCAAGATAAACACTTTTCGTTCCAAATCTGTCTGTCTGTCCCCTGAATCCTTATCACACGCATAACTTATGAACCAAAGAACCGATATTAATGAAACTTGGTTGGGTCTGGCTTGAGGACGGTCCCATTTCAAAATCATCAAAATCGTGAGTAAATGGATGGAGGGGGGGGGGGGGGGGGTGAAATCCCAAAATATTTATTTTTATGAAGAAATCTCAAGAACGACGCATACTACGTGGAAATTTTATAAATAGAATATTTATTATATAACATTCAATTTTCTATAATATAGGTCACTACAACATTTGTTATAATATTCCCTTACAAAGATTTATCGTAATTTGCTTTGAAAAACCGTCATTTTTTTTAATTACTATTTACATTGACATATTAAATGCCATTTTGATGTTTACATAACAGAAAAATTTAAATTTAGATTGAAATTGTCAAAAATTTAAAAATATACAAAATCATCAGTTTTCTCATTTTTTATAAATAGGGGTTGTTTTCACCCTAACAAATAAAAAGCACACATTTGCATATGGTCACTTTTGAACTAGAGGGTAAGACGAGCTTAATCCTAAATTTTCATGCAAATCGATGTATGTTCAAATAATTCTGAGGTTTTTTAAATATTTTACCTTCATTTACTGGACTAATATTATGTTTGTATGCTAATTACAGAATCTTAAATAAATCTTTTTCAAAGTTATACACCGCAATCAGGCTATTAATTAACCGTTACACTGTTTATTAAGGGCCTCTATACGCCACTAAGTTTAACATCCAATCTGCAGATTAGGTCGTGTATAGAGTTATTATTTAGTTTTTGTAAACCCTGACATGCAAATGAAGAACTCTATTTAGGATTCCGTAGAAAACTAGAAACCCTTACAGTTTCGCTCTGTCCGTCCGTCTGTCTATATAAATTTTATACCGATTAAAATTAAATTTGGTATACGGACGTAGATTGATTACCCAAAAACAGAAATGACTTTTTTTAACCCTCTCTTATAGACTGAAAAGTGTATTCACATATTTTTTCACTTACCCCATTGAGTGGGGTGTCTAGATAGGTTATTAAAATGCAACAAAAAATGTTATGACCTTTTGATTTTAACCCTTCAGTCACAATATATTTGCTTTTAAATGTCATTATCAGAGCGTCTCCCCTTTGATTTCTAAATTATCAATTCAATGAAAATTATAACGAACACTGTAACAAAAATAGTTTATGAAAAATTTTGAAATAACTCTTTTATAAATCGTAATGACTACGGAACCTTTTCATGTACGTGCCCAACACGCACTTGGCCGTTTTATTTATTTTATTTTATCCCTTTTATTTTTATTTTAAATTCCTAATCGTCACTTTACGTCACTGTTTTTTAACGACCTTTTTTTTAGTCGTCATCATTATTACAAAACCCGGATCGAGGTACTTTTTTAGGGCCCGATCTGATCTCTAATAGGTACCATGGGACTTTCTTATACATAATATTGAGAAAAAAGTGTGGATGAGTCTAAATAATTATATAAAAAAATTATTTCTGAATAATCATAAATGTTGGAAAAAAATGTATGGGAAATAAATTATAGCTAATAATATACTTGACATTTTATATCTGAAACATTTTTTCTTATTTCAAAAATAATTCAAAAATTCAAAAATTTGCGGTTAAGTTATTACGTTCAAAAAAATTCATTTTTAAACAGAATATAGAGAATAATATTATCTATAGTTTATGTCCTATTCATTTAATTATATCTTTTACTAGTTTGTCAAAAATATGTTTTAATAAAATAAGAATCACGTAGACTGTTCGCTGTCAGGATTACGTATAAGAAAGTCCCGTGGCTTTATATATAATCGCCATGACAGATTGCATGTCAAATTTGGGTGGTGCCTTTACTATAACAGTACCCAATTTACTACTACCTTCCTACAAATCGGCCCTACAGATTGGGTGGTGTATAGAGACCTTTATAGTTAATAAACAATGTTTATTTTACATCGCGGTTACTTGCTTTTTCAGTAGGTATATTATTTACAGGGAGAAATCAAGAGACTCTCTATTCTATACATATGTACATAATATAAAACAGTCCCTCGCCGCGTCTTTCTGTCTGTGCACAAGTTTCTCAGTAACTAAGTAACTACTGAACGGATTTTATTTAGGTTTTCACTAATGGAGTGTTTTCACGAGGAAGGTTTAGATCAGGCCACGGGCCGCATTGACGACCTAAAATGTTTCGAGAAACGCTCATAAATAAAAATAATTCTAAAATAGGTTCTTATAATTTGTTTGATATTGGGTTTTACAACGAATTTCGTACTTTTTGATTTTTTTTTCTAATCACTTTCGTTTTTTGAAGTAAAACTACGTCTTTTCCAATAAATTTTTAGATATTATGATGTTTTAAAAAAAAGTGTATATTTTTTTAATTTAGGGGTGGATTTTGGTAAACAAAATTTTCACAAAAATCTTTAAATAACCGCTTTCATTGATTTTTTTTTTAAATCACACTTGAATTCAATCTTCTACTCTACTATCGAGGGCGGGTTTAGTATTTAAGGATTGATGCTTACCCTTATAATTTATTTGTATTTTTTAACATACGATACCCTTGTATACAGGGTTTACTACTAAATTTGTAAATTTCACAGTTTTATCTTTACCTGTGCCCTTCGAATTAATTGTAATATAATGGGGTTGGAGTAATTAAGGGTAGAAACGTGGTTGGATCTTATTGAAAGTGTAAATTTATATTAACTGTGTTTGTTTCTAACAAATTATGAAGTTTTTTTTTAATTTGTTTGTAATCTTATTATTTTTTTGTTGAGCTAAACTTAGGGGATGATACCAAAAGGTGAATATGTTAAAATGTTATTGAAATTAATAGGGTGCAAAAAAGTCATACAAATAATAATTATTGTGAATTTTAGTTTTATTTTGGAATAATTCGTTTTTAAACTTTTTTTTCAATACTTGAAAATGCCATTTTTCATCCCTCCAAGGATTCTACACCCTCTATCGATGCACGCACAAAGTTGTTACTCTTTGGACTTTGAAACAACACCACATTAATGATTTTTCTGAATTTTTATATTAATATGACAATTTTTAACAAAACTGTGAACATTGAAAAAGTGTCCCACTAATTATGACAAGTAGTGTATTAATAACAAAAATGCAAAGCAGAGTGAAATTATTAGTGAAGAAAATATGGATGATATCAAGATGTATGAAGTACTAAAAAATGAAAATAAATTTCTGGAAAATAAAAATTTAAAAAAAACTGGTGAGTGAGATGGATGGTAAATTCATGCTATTAAAAGAAAGAGTTCGGAAAGAAGAATTGAACAAATATAAAAGTGTTTTTAATAATAATGAAAATAGCACTAACAATAAGACTGATCAAATAAAAGAAGTGTAGAAAAATGATTCAGTAAACACTAATAGAAATACAAAAGAAGTAAAGCAATCATTCGCGAATATTGTGAAAACAAATATTAAAACTAAAAATCAAGGGAATCCAAAAGTATTAGATTATTTACCAAAACAAAATAACATTACTAATGCAACAAAAAAACATCTGCCAAGAAAATGCACAGTGCTTCCTCGTGCTAAATTCACTAAAACCGATAGTGTTCAGATAAATTGCCTGGCATTGGTTAACCATTTAATTTTTATACAAATTTTACTAAAAAATCTTAGTTCGAAATTTTTCTTAAAACGCACCTGAATATTTTTTCATATATTTTTTATTTTTTGATAATTTCAATCTAAATCTAAATTTATGCAAATGTCAAAATGACATTTAAAACGTCAAAATGACATTTCATATATCCAATCAAATATCAATTTAGAAAAACAAAACACGAATTTTTAAAATAAATTGAGATATATCTTTGTAAAGGAATATTTTACAACAAACGTAGTAGACCCATATTATAGGAAATTTAATTCTCTACAAAAAATATTCTATAAAATTTTCTCGTAACATGTGTCGTTCTTGAGATATCTTGAAAAAAGAAATATTTTGAGGTGTCACCCCTCCCCCTTACACACGATTTTAATGATTTTGAAATGAGACCGTCCTCAAACCAAACCCAACCATCCGACCAAGTTTCAATAATATCGGTTCAGTGGTTCATGAGTTATGCGTGTGACAAGGATTCAGGGGACAGACGGACGGACGGACGGACGGACGGACGGACAGACAAACAGACACGGAACGAAAAGTGTTTGTCTTGACGTGAAACGGATAAATAAATTTAAAATTTTGAAATTGGAGAATATTTTTTTTTGTCTCAATCTGAAACGATCACATAGCTTCTCGTATCTTCGATATTGCGAGGAAGCAAAATCTACATCAAACAATAATACACAGGAATTTGACAACGAAGACTACATCTTAGTTAGGAAGAAAAATACAAGAAAAAACATAATTACTGAGAAAGGAAACTCAAATTACGGGAAATAATCGGTACGGCGTATACCTCCATATACCGTACTGATTTAGTCCGACTTTGAATATTAAAATTTATAACAAGTGGCAACCTATACTGGTTATAGGTTCGACCATGAACATGTAATTAATATTAAAATAATATATTAACTTTCTATTTAAGGGTTTACGATTAATTTATTACCATCAATACAAAAATTACTAAATATCTAGAAAAATATTATATTTACCTAAATATGTAGAAATCTCATGATCGACTAGATCCCTATTACCAAAAAATAAATACATTCTCCCCCTTATTTACGTATAGTGTACAATGAATTACACATTCACTACATTAAAATAAATAAATATATTGTAATGAAACTACTTATATTTTTATAAACAAACTTTATTTAATAAATAAATAATATTTTAGATGTAAGTGATGCTAACTGTAAATATACAAAAACATCTGCCAAGTAAATGCACAGTGCTTCCTCGTGCTAAATTCACTAAAACCGATAGTGTTCAGATAAATTGCCTGGCATTGGTTAATCATTTAATTTTTATACAAATTTTTCTAAAAAATCTTAGTTCGAAGTTTTTCTTAAAACGCACCTGAATATTTTTTCATATATTTTTAATTTTTTGACAATTTCAATCTAAATCTAAATTTATGCAAATGCCAAAATGACATTTAAAACGTCAAAATGACATTTAATATATCCAATCAAATATCAATTTAGAAAAACAAAACACGAATTTTTAAAATAAATTGAGATAAATCTTTGTAAGGGAATATTTTACAGCAAACGTAGTAGACCCATATTATAGGAAATTTAATGCTCTACAAAAAATATTCTATAAAATTTTCTCGTAACATGTGTCGTTCTTGAGATATCTTGAAAAAAGAAATATTTTGGGGTGTCACTCCTCCCCCTTACACACGATTTTGATGATTTTGAAATGGGACCGTCCTCAAACCAAACCCAACCATCCGACCAAGTTCCAATAATATCGGTTCATGAGTTATGCGTGTGACAAGGATTCAGGGGACAGACGGACGGACGGACGGACACACGGACAGATAGTCAGACAGACACGGAACGAAAAGTGTTTGTTTTGACGTGAAACGGATAAATTAATTTAAAATTTTGAAATTGGAGAACTTTTTTTTTGTCTCAATCTGAAACGATCACATAGCTTCTCGTATCTTCGAAATTGCGAGGAAGCAGGAATGAAATAGGTTTCTATTTCAATGTGGAATGCTGTAAATCAGGCTTGCACAACATACGGCCCGCGGGCCACATGCGGCCTACCAGCACCCACTTTGCGGCCCGCGAAGACTTTGGCGAAAATTCATAATTTTATAAATTAAAAATAACATAAATATTTGTTTCATTTAAAATAATCAATATATTTATTATTATTTTTTGTCAGATGAAAGAAATATTCTTTATTATTATTATTTTCTTAATAGCTTTCCCCCCTGTCCTATTTTCTTTCGGCCCGCACAAGTTTTTCATAAAGTATTACGGCCCGCCTTACATTTTGAGTTGTGCAGGCCTGCTGTAAATATTATTGAGTGGTTTTTTTAAGAACATGTAGAAGTTTGATAAGACAGTACAAAATATTAATCTTTATCTGTTAGTGATAATTTTACTCGGTTTAATATTATTACAAATTAATCTGACAGTCAGTATGTTTATTCAAATGGTAGAGATCACAACAACTATTTTATGAGTTTAAAATTGTTCTGAGAAATTAAATTGTGATAATGGTTACCGAGGAAAGTTCGCAGTCTTTGAAGAAAATAAAAGGAAATAAAGGTAAGTTTATACATGTGAAAAATACTTCGTGATTTATATTATATTTAAAAATACCCTAATTTAGTCACCAGTGTATATACTTCTATATAAAAATAAAATATTTTGATTTATTTTATTTTAATTTCTATTAATTTAAATTATTAATTTGTTTTATATAATCGTATGTTTAATTGTTTTACGGGTGGGGGAAGGGGGGGGGGGTATTCCTAAATTTCCAACTATGAAAATTTTGTAGAGTATCTATAACAATTATTATTAATTAAATATTATATACATGTTTCTAAATCTTTCATTCAAAACGAAGTAATTAGCAAAATACAAAAATTAATAAAATATACATAAGCATATATATTTTATTTATAAACAAAGGTCAGAAGTCACAAAAATGCATGGGCGCCTACATCAACGGGTAAAATAAAACACTTTCCCGTTTTTCTTATCCCATGTTTGTAAATTAATATAATATACAGGCTGGGGCATTTACAGATTTTTAACTCAGAACAAACGCGTTTGAAAAAAAAAAATTTTGTTGTGAGGGGGTAATCGAATAGTTATATTTATTTGTTATTTTAACGTTGCCTTTAAGGATATTTGAAGGTCAACATTATTTTTTTTTAATGGGAACCTAGTTTTTATTTAGTAATCTTGTTCTACGTGAAAAAACACGAATCTTTCATTGAAAACATTTTTTTGAATAACCTAAGCTTTCCAAGGTATCTTACAAAATAATTTCGATAATTTGACCATTTCAGAATTTTTTACTCAGAAATCAACTTTAGAGAAAAAGTACAAAATATAAAAAACGTTTATTTTGGTCTAATAAAATTTGGAGAATTTTTCTAGTTTTTTTTTCTAACATCTTGTTATTTATTTTTTATTTTTGCTTCAATAAAATAAATTGAAAAAGTTTTTAAATTTTTAAAGTAATTTTTATTAGACTATAATAAAGATTTTTTGTATCTTGTACTTTTTTTTCTAAAGTTTATGGTTTCTGAGTAAAAAGAGTCTATCCCCATGTGAGGATGACATGCTGTTATTTCTTTTTGGGTGTTGAAGAACAAAAAAAAAGCTTGAAATATAAAAAAAACATTACATTTTTTTATCTTTTATAAAAAAAATAAACGACAATAATATGAAGTTTACCCGCTATTACAAGAGATTGCAATAAAAAATACAATGGTATTTATAAAATATAGATTTTGCTTAAGAATATCAATGTTTAGCCAATGTACTGATTCATTTGTTACTCTTTGTCCACGAGCTAGGGGGGTGGGGAAAGTGCCCTCCCTTGCCCATGCCAGGCTACGCCCATGGGTACATACATATCAATTATATCTAACTCTAGAGGTGTTAATTGTAATGATAATATTATTGATAAAATACGCATTTTTAATATAACTATTATATTCATTTTACCTAATTACTTAAAGTTTTTAATTGTTCAAAATATCTTGATTGTATTTTAAACTACGTAAAATGATAAATGTATAAGGTACTTGATATTATTATATTATCTTTTTGTTTTTATTATGTACATGATTACCATGAATTATTTAAAATTGATAATAAAACACAATTGTATCATTTCTTTTTAAGTATCTTTAACATGATAATTTTTCTTAAAATATTTTACCCAATATAAATCAAAATCTTTCGATAAAAAAATTCAAGGATAATACAAAATTTTTTTAGTTCAAAACATGAATTTCACTTTTGTTTTTTATATTTTTTTCTAAACATAAATAAGTATGCTCATATTCGAAATTAATTGTCATATTTTCATTTATCTCTTAAAAAAATAAACAGAATATCTAAAACGAGAATAATATTTGTTCAATAAAAAAAATCGCAACGCTGACTAATAATGTCTAAATTTCACAAAATGTTGCTATAAAAGCGATTTAAAAAACTTTTATTAAATTAAATTATTTATTTAATTTTAAGGAATATAATTACATTTCAGATGACGTTAACAAAGAAGAAAAAAATGAAACAGTTCGCCACCAAATTAAAGTAAGTTAAAATAACCTAAAAATTTTATACCTTACGAGTATTTCTATTCTATGATACTATCATTAAAATATTTATTTTTTCTACAACTGTTTAAAAAAAATGATATTGATATTTCAGTACGTAAAGCACAGGCCGTGAAAAAAAAAGTTTTACTTAAAAGTTTTGACTGTTTCTATAGTAACACATGCATTTTTACATTTATTTGCGATTAATGCTTAGACAAGGAAAGATAAAGGACAAATTATTACCTAGCGAGCGACGCCTAGCGTTGTTACCACTACATAATATAAGTTGTTATTATATCGTTCCACAAGTCATTGGCGTATTATTCAGATTTAAAAATAAATTATCAATTGTTTTGAATTATAAAATAATAAATAATAAGTATTTCAGTGACAATTGATTAACAGATAAATGTCTATTTGGAACTATCATCTCTCATACATACTAAATTCAGTTGTAGCTTATTTGCATATTATAAATTTTTAAGTGATACCTCTGGGATAATATACATGGAAATGACGATAATGACATTTAAGAAAAGATGGCCGCCGGAAAATTTTGGTAACAGTTTCATATACGGACTAGCATTTTATGTATCCATAGTCTTTCCTAATCTAAGGATTAATGATTTAATATTTGTTCCAAAGCAAAAGTTGAATTTTAATATTAATATAGCAAAGTATAAATTATATTCAAATTTATTATCATATTATATTATTGTTTTGTTAATATTATACAATACGGTTGTAGAAAAAATGTTTTGTGCACCTTGGGCGTAAAATGCATTTTTCACCCTTGAGTGATTGTTATTCACTCTCGTTCGAAAAACTGTCATTTTACACCCTAGTTCTAATTAACACAAATAACTATTCTTTTAGAGCATAAAAGACTCCACAATAAAAAAGCTCAATGGTGATATAGACTTAATGATTGATGAAATGATGAAGGAAATCCATACAAATAATGGTTCTAAAGATCCGCACAGTTATCTTAACAATAATATCGAACACCAAACAAGAAGGTAAATATAAAATCAAATATTATCAAATATTATGCAGAATGATAAGAAATTCCTTAGAAAAACGTTTTATATACATATGATAATTTTAATATAAATTGAAATGTGCGATATTTTATAAAATTATACAATTAATTATACAGGGTGGTCCGGTTTGAGATACAGATATTTTAGAAGCTGATTCCCTGGATCATTGTGAGTAAAAAAAAAAGTAATTAAAAGGGCGGTTTATCTTCAACACCCTCTGAGCTACAGGATGTTGAAAAAATTCTTTTAGAGTAGTATTTACAAAGATTAACTCATAACTTCCAAAGTAACGTAACTATACTCTATTTCATTTAAGAATGCAGTGGTTGCCAGGGTTTTGACGGTACGAATCGTGCATTTTACAGTCAAAAACGACGGAAACCTCTGCATTCTTAAATGAAATAGAGTATAGAGCAACCATAATGAGTTAGTTTCATAGGTAATTAATAGAGATTGGAAAAATAGTTTTTCAACTATTGCGTAAAAATGCTTTTATTGTAATTTTTATTACATTCTCCAACGTTTTCAGAAAACTGGTTTGATTGAACACAATTTGAAATCAACTATTTGCAACTACTATTCTAACTAATTTTAAACTATTTGCGACACTTTTTACTGCTTCGTTTGCACTAGTTATTATTAAATCATAAAAAAAAAAACTATTTAACAACTATTTTCCGAAAAAAAATTCAACTAGTAACTATTTCATTGAAAATAACAACTATTTTTCTAATCTCTAGTAATTAACTAACTTATTTTTCAGTATTTATTTATGAGAATGACATTTTTCTCCAAAAGTACCTATTTTTATGATTATTTTGGTGCGTCATAATGTTACCTACAAATTCACCCTGCGAAGTTTGGACCTAAGGCTTACAGTTGTCCAGTTATAATTTATCTAAATTAATCCCCAAAGTGACTATTTAGCTACCTACCCTATTAAATAAAACAGTCATACATTTTGCTTATAATTACAAAATTAGTTTTAAAATTATACAAATTACCATTAACAATAAAAATATGTAATATAAAGAAAAAAATTGTATGACTGTTTCATTTAATAGGGTAGATAGCAAAATAGTCACTTTGGGGATTAATTTAGATAAATTTATAACTGGTAAACTGTAAGACCCAGGTCCAAACTTTGTGAGGTGAATTTGTAGTAACATTATGACACACCAAAATAATGATAAAAAATACCACATATTGTAGGTACTTTTGGAGAAAAATGTCATTCTCAAAAAAAAAATTTTTTTACTTTGATGAGCAATAACTCTTAATTAACTGGAAATAATATATGATAATGGTAATACTAAAATATACGTTAGTTAATTACCTATTAAACTGACTCATTGTGGTTGTTTGCGTTACGTTACTTTAGAAGTTATGAGATAATCTACTCTGAAGGAATTTTTTCAACACCCTGTAGCCAGCGGTGGATTTACATTTAGTGCCGCCCTGGGCAAAGAAAATTGCCACCCCTCTACCAAGGAAAAATATAATCTATTTTTTATATATTTTTCAGAATTACCATATGAACTGAAAAGTGATAACTGTTTTTATAAGTGATGTAGAAAAATCGTTTTAATAATCGGAATAATTTTTTGTATTCTTATTTTTTTTAGTGTGTTGTATATTAACCTAAAAAAGTTGTATTCTCCCAGAATCTGCCGCCCCCCAAAATTTTGTCGCCCTGGGCAGTAGCCCATGTTACCCATGCCTAAATCCGTCACTGAGCTCAAAGGCTGTTGAAAATAGGCCCCCTTTTCATTACAATGTTTTACTCACAATGGCTCAGAAAATCAACTCTTAAAATATCTGTATCTCAAACCGGACCAACCTGTATAATTAAGGGATAGAGGGGAAAATTGAATGCTCTATTACAATAATAAAATTAAACATAAATAAATAAATAAACCTTTTTAAAGATTAATATACCTACTTTTTGCAAAGTTAAATTCAATTCATTTTCCTCAAATGAAGTAATAGGTTTTTAAAGTAAGCCTAAAATTCATATTTTTTGAAAAATTGATCAAGATGGAGGTTAAATAATTTTTTAAATCAAAATTACACCTGTTTTCTTTATATTCACATGAACGTTAATTTTCTCAAACTTTAATAGAAATTACAAAAAACAACAAGAATCTTCTGCATAGGAAAATAATATTATGTATTTCAGATACCGTAAAATAGTATATTATACCACGAGGCAATAATGATAGCTATTATTACCGAGGATAATTTTCGAACCGAGCCGCGTAGCGGCGAGGGAGAAGAAATTCCGAGGTAATAATTGCCATTATTGCGAGTAGTATACTGTACTTTATCCACGACTATTTGAATCACTTTCATAAAATACAACAGAATACAAGGAATGCAAGCTTCAACAAAACGTCATGTAGAAATGAATATGAATAATGATAAAAAAAGGAAACACTTACACATCAACATGTCACTTTTAAAATACTGTTCACACTCGCGAAGAGGTTTTATAGTCTTTTTCACTACTTCGTACTATAATTTTTGTAAAGAATAAAAAATTACAATAAACTCGCTGTGATATCACACAGCTGTGAATGTATATGTCGAACGTTAGTTCCGCAAACAGCCACTAGGGAAATTATCTTGTACCAATATTAGCTTCTATCGCATTTTTCGCATGTAATCACCTATACGTTTCACTCATTTTAATAGACTTTGGAGTTTGTGTATTTTGTTTCCATAGTATTTTTAATATGAAAAATTGTGATTGGTGCACAAGCGGGTATAATGACCATTATACCCGCTTGTGCACCAATCACAAGTTCTCAAATTATTCATTATTCCCTCTGTGAATAATATATAGCATTATATAGTAAAAACTACGTATGTAATACATGTATTATATATAAGTCGTGGATAAATATATTTAAAATCGAGTGCATTAAGTACAGATGTACTCAAGTTCTCCTAATATTTACTCAATGTTCATTTCATATGCGTCATTTCCAGTAAATATTATTCATAATTGAATTCAAAATATATTTTCTTAATATTATACCATATTTTTAGTACAATACATATCTTCTGACGACGTTTTGTTCCAAATTATAATGAACCTTTTCAAAAACCTGCAAGTATTGACCTACTCAGGGAAGATAAAAAGCAAATGCCCCCCCCCCCCCTCGCTCACAGAAAAAATAAATATTTATAAATATTGGATATTTAACATATCCATATAGGTCGCTATATCTTCGTCTAAAACTGAAAAAAATTGGTCAAGACATACACGGATGTATTCGAAGTACATAGTACTGTTTGGAGTCACAGGTGTATTTTTGAAAGTACTGAACATGTAACATGACGCCCTCTAGTAAAATATATACAAATTTTTCGAAAAAATTATTTTTCAAAGAAGAGGCTAAGACAAAAAATATTTCTTATGCCAAGGCATGTGGCACGTCAAAATGTATAATCAAACCAGTGAAACTCTTTTTCTTATTTTTTTCTAAATCAAAAATGGCACCTACATGGGGCTTTAATACAAATCTAAAAAAAACAAAAACAAAAAAAATTGTATACCAAGACGTGTGGGGTATCAAAATGTAGATCTTAATCTCTTTTTTTTCTAACTCAAAAATGACGCCAACTGGGGGCTAAAATCAATCTTTTATTTTGCCCCCTCCCCCTTTAACTCGGTTACTACGGGCTCAAAAAATCTGAAAAAAATTTGGTAACGAGGCTTTGGTGGGACTACCAACGATAAATACTAAAGTCAACAATATAATTTTTAATTTTGGAATAATAAGGAGGGGTGTCATAGAATTATTTATTTTTATTTTCATATCATGTAGGGTGTCGAAATATCGATTTCAATTAGTATAATATATAATATAATAGGTTGATTGATTGACATAACAAAAAAAGATTTTCAATTATACCAGTGGAGCGCTTTTTCAGTTTTCGACGGGGCGGGGGCGCATACACCTCAAGCTACGCACTGATCAATATGATTAATATATATTTATCAACAGACGTTCAATATATTGATCGTCTGTTCGAGCCTTTAGAAAAAATATTGTTATTAATGGAACGATTACTTTATTAAAACTTTTTTTCTTTTGCAGGACTAAAACTGGAAAAATTTTGGATAAAGAGTATATAGCGAGAAATTCACCTTTAGATGATTTATTTAAAGCAAAGCATATAGAAACAATTTACCACATCGCTATAACATTTTTAATCATATATTTTACCAATACAACAATTAGTGATTTTAGAAAAACTGGGACGTAAGTATGATAATATACGATAAACATAAGGCTAAAGTTTAATAAGATAATACTATGACGTTTTTAACGTAAAATTATACAAGTTTTTTTCTTAATAATTACACAGCTACACAAAAAAAAAGTGCGGAACCAAAAAAGCAACCTATATAGCATTGTAGTATTGGTCGAGCATAGACGAAATCCAAATTTTTGGAATTTTTTTGCTTACCAGTTTTTTTTTATTTGAGCTTGAATTTTAGGATTAACCAACATGGAAAAATTCAACCTAAACCCAAAATTCAAGCTCATATAAAATAAAAACTGGTAAGCAGAAAATACCAAAAATTTGGATTTCGACTATGCTCGACCAATACTACAATGCTATATAGGCAGGGGTGTGCAGGAGCCGGCTCGCACCGGTTGTTAAGATTTTTAAAAATCGGCGAATAAAAGTTTAGACCAATTTTAGGTTTTTCGTTTTCGTATCTGTTGGTTTCGGTTCGGTTCCACGCTCTACCAATAAAGCTTTTGTACTATACTTATATGCTACAAACCGTGTTTTGCTCGGTTTCTTAGTTCTGCCAATCGTTTTTAAATTTGTGTTAAAAGAGCTTTAAAAGTGCATTTTTAAAACATTTTTTCGGTATTTTTGCATAATATCACCGGCCGTTGCAGACGTGCAAGCCTCATGTTTTATATGATTTGATCAGTGACAGGCAATGTGAGTAAAGTGTATACTATTATTATATTTATTAGCTCATATTCAGTTGCTATTTTCGGAAATTACAACAGGGCATAAAAAAATTAAAAAATACTAGTACAGAATTAATACCCCATTTGAGAGAGCTTGCAAGCTAGCAAATTTTGCGAGCTCCTTTATAATAGCGGACATTAAAACGGAAGATAATTTTGTAATTCTTCCATATTAATGCTAATATAGATTGTAAAAAAGATTGTATAAAATATAATACATTTGTTGAAACAAGTCTAGCCATTTTTATTCAGCAATGGACAGTATGGAGTCATCTCTCTCACACAAACACACACACTCTCTTCTCTCCTCGCTGCTTCTATACAGGATGATTCAGTGCTGTCGTGCCAAACTTGAACAGTAAATTAAGATAAATATTTTAAGCAAAAAACATTATATGAACATGTGTCCGGAAATTTTTCGTAAGGGGGCTACAGCCCTCCAAAGATTTTATTCAAAATAAGTTTTTATTTAATATCTGGAGACCCCATTGTGCTAAAGTTATGAAATTTGATACAAGGTTTAGTATTAATAAGTGTTATCGATTTCCAGTATTGAGCAATTATAATTTAGGTCAGAGCTGTATGGGGCCAGTGGGTCTATCGATTTTTATCTAGTATTTTTTTGTTCTTTAATTTATTCCTGTGTTAGACATTTGAATAAGACTGTATGGCACAAAATACACAAAAATATACTTTGCTCATTTATCATAGGATAAACCGTTTACGAGCAATATCGATGCAAAAGAAAGCATGCAGAATTTTACTTAATACGGATGCTTCAAATTAAACAAAATAAATCTATATTCCTGTTCTTTGATTAAAGGTAAGAAAAAAGTTCATGTACATATATCACCTAATACGTGTCCTCTTAGACCTATAGCCAGTTCTATTAATGTTGCAAGTAATTTACTAACATAACTAGAAAGCTATACTTAAAATGGCTATTTGTTGGTAAGGATGAATTTTTGAAGGTATATTTTTATTATTTTTTTGTCTTATTTTTTATCATAGAACAAGAATTTACATTTATTTTTTGTAATTTGAAGCATCCGTATTAAGTAAAATTCAGCATCCTTTCTTTTGCATCTATATTTCTCGTAAACGGGTTATCCTATGATAAATGAGCAAAGTATATTTTTGTGTATTTTGTGTCAAACAGTCTTATTCAAATGTCTAACACAGGAAAAAATTAAAGAACAAAAAAATACTAGATAAAAATCGATGGGCCTACTGGCCCCATACAGCCCTGGTCTAAATTATAATTGGTTAATACTGGAAATCAATAATACTTATTAATACCAAACTCCGTATCAAATTTCATAACTTTAGCATAATGGGTTCTCCAGATATTAAATAAAAACTAATTTGGAATAAAATTTTTAGAGGGCTGTAGCCCCCTAATGACAAATTTCCGGACACATGTTTATGTAATGGTTTTTGCTTAAAATATTTTTCTCAATCCACGGTTCAAGTTTGTTCCACCTTATATGACTCACCCTGTATAGTTAACATAAATTTTA
The DNA here is from genome assembly GCA_961205875.1 of Sialis fuliginosa. NCBI lineage: Eukaryota > Metazoa > Arthropoda > Insecta > Megaloptera > Sialidae > Sialis > Sialis fuliginosa. The sequence continues at coordinate 35,575,893 of OY540811.1, forward strand.
AATGTATTGTAACTTACCGTTTGTTTGCTTTTTCTAAGAACTTGTACTTATAGCAGCAAACTGAAAACACAGTACTGATGAGAGTTAACTTGCATTTATTTCTATAAAATAAACATGTTGGTTGCTAGACCACATGTTACTAAAATAGTCCAGTAAAGGAAGCATTTTGAAACGAACTTTTAGGGACAGGCAATTTTATGGTTGATTATTATAGATTTTGGAGCGGAGAATTCGAAAAAAATAACCCGGACTGGAAAAAAGTGGTGCAACATCCTTAAAAATGGGTTTGAATGGTAAAAACCCCATTTTCAAGCTTTTTTTAAATTTATATCAAAATCTAAATCGTTGATGGGATATTATTATAGTTGATATTTGTTGGGAACACTCAGACGTATCGATTGAAGAAAGAAAGAAGCATTATTACGTTTTTAAACCCTTTAGAAAGAGTAATTTTTGGTCAAATATGTGATCCCAATCGATTCGTCTGAGTATCCCCAACAAATATCAACCATAAAAAACCCAATCATCGATTTAGATTTTGAGAAGAAATGAATAAAAGCTTGGAAACAGAGTTTTCACCCTTCAACCCCATTTTTAAGGGTGTTGCACCACTTTTCTCCAATCCGGGTTATTTTTTTCGAATTCTCCGCCTTAAAATCTATAATATCAATCATAAAATTACTTGGCCCTAAAAGTTCAATTTTCCTTGACTGGACGAAAATTACAATATGAATAGTAATTTTTGCGTGCAGGATCGAAATCTATATTATTGATATAGTTTAATTTGTTATACCTAAATCCAAAATTCAAGCTCAAAAATTTATATTATATATTATATTATATTTATATTATAATACTATATATATGAATTATGTATATAATGCTATATATGTACATATATATGTATAATGCCTATATAGGTCGCTTTTTTTGGTACCTCACACTTTTTTGTGTGGCCGTGTAATTATCTGCAGGTGATCATGGTATCTTTAAAGAGCAAATTATATTAAAAATAATTTAAAATTTAAATTTTTTATTTCCCTTAAAAAAATTATAATTTCGTAACCCTTTTCACACCATGTTTCGACTATTAGGTATTACCCGAATTACGAGTAAATTTAAAACCTACTCCTTAAAACTGTTGTGATTAACCAGTTTTTTTTTTATTTAATAAAATAATATTAATAATTTTGTTTTTTCAGTGTTGATTTGGGTTTCTCGCTAATGGCCCATGGCTTCAACAATATAAGTTCAGTTATTGGTATATGGGCAGTTATGACATTTTCAGTCTTTATTGTGTGCCCAACGTTCAAATTTTGGGCAACTGTAAGGGTACAAATGACCCCTAAATGTAAATATTATCTATTTATATTTATATTGATTGAAAGTACTAATTTTAATACCTTATGTTTTAGCCCAAATGATTAAAATATGGGACCATTTTTGGATAGCGGTCTTTTGTTTGTATTTTGCACTTTTCTTGGCCATTCCAGCAAAATTTACTTTCTTATGCCAATTGAAAGCCCCTTCTGCTATGGTCATATTAATGGAACAAGTAAGTATTTTTAATGTTTTAGTTTTCCATGTCGAAATCAGTTGAATTATTACAACAAGGTATGAAACAATATTTATAAATAGAGATTGGAAAAATAGTTGTTATTTTCAATGAAATAGTTGCTAGTTGAATTTTTTTTCGGAAAATAGTTGATAAATAGTTTTTTTACGATTTAATAATAATTAGTGCAAACGAAAAGTGTCGCAAATAGTTTAAAAATAGTTTGAAAGGTAGTTGCAAATAGTTGATTTCAAATTGTGTTCAATCAAACCAGTTTTCTGAAAACGGTGGAGATATGTAATAAAAATTACAATAAATGAATTTTTACGCAATAGTTGAATAACTATTTTTGCAATCTCTATTTATAAATTATTATTTTTCGTGCGTTTTCCATGTTTCGTTTCAACACTGGCGTCACGCAACATGGCGCGCAATTGGGAGCTTTTGAAAAGTACCTATTTTTTAAATTTGATATTTTGAAGTCGGGATAAACTTTTAGAGTATGAAACAATTGTCTACAATGTTTTTTTACCTCTAAATTACATTAAACAGGTTTTTAGGGGTTTACATTTTTGACCGGATTACTCTATTAACCCTCACCCCCCCCCCCCCCACTTACCCTACATAAATTGATATAAATTGTATTATGTTACAAATGTTACAATATAAACACCCTATATTCATTTTTCAGACACGTTACCTAATGAAAATGTATGCCTTCGTCAGATCAAATGCTCCTCGTGTTATAGCATACAAACCTCATGCAACGGACACTATTTTACATCCTTCATTTGAACAATACTTATACTTTTTGTTTATACCTGCTTTAGTTTATAAAGACCAATACCCCAGGTTTGTACTTACAATCATTTATTTTTAAAATAGCACATTTATAACTGAATAAATTCAAATTTAACCTTATATTTCCCAGAACAAAATCAATAAGATGGAACGTCGTATTCTGGTCATTTTCAGAAGTCTTCATTATAATAATGTTGCACGGAATATTATTCGGAAAGGTTATATTTCCCAAGTTTGAAAACTTCGGAAAGGAGAAGATGCACTACGCCGACCTCTGTATAGCGATTTTAGAGAGCGCTTTCCCAGCTATCTGTATATACGTCAGTGGGTTCTATTTAATCTTGCATTGCTGGATGAACGCCTGGGCAGAGTTAATGAGATTCGCAGACCGTCTTTTCTATCAGGTATTTATTTTAATTGTATCAATAATATTAAGTATTTAACACAAGATAGTTTATCTGGAAAAATAGTAAACCAAAATGCAAGCTTTAAGGCAGGCCTGCACAACATACGGCCCGCCAGCACCTACCTTGCGGCCCGCGAAGACTTTGGTGAAAATTCATAATATTATAAATTAAAAATAATATTTCCTAGCTTATTGATTTATAATATTACGAAAGGTATATCGGATGTTTTTTTAAAGATTTTTCAGCGGATTATTTCCAAAATTATGAATTTTCAGAAATGTTTCAGATAAAAGTTTTATGTTTTGAGGGGGTTAAATATTGACATTATGGGGTGACCTTAGAAAGGTCAATTTAATGGGATTTTAGGTTCAACTTTTCTTTTTCAAATCTAAACCTATATTTTTTGTTGCATATTCGTAATTTAAGAGATAAATTAAACAACTTTTGTTAGGAATATTTTTTCTGAAAATGTCAATTTTTTATTGTAAGGAGCAAATCAAAGAGAAATTTCTGGATTTTCCATAATTTTTTTCTCGAAAATGACTAATTTTTAAAAATAATCGCAAGAGGTTTAAAAGTACTTAGATTTATGCAAAGATTCTGACCATTTTTTTTTTAATATGTAATTCATTTTTTTTTCAAAATTTCAGGATTTTTTTAATAAAAAAGTTGCATAAAAAAAATTAACAATAAATTTTAAAAACAATTGTCAGAGAATCCTCAGTTCTTGCTTAGTTCTAAGTATTTTTTTAATTTTATGATTTTTCTTAAATGTTTAGTTTTTGAGTAAAAAATTATGGAAAATCCAGAAATATCCCTTTAGTTTGCCCCATATCATAAAAAATTGATATTTTCACAAAAAGTTTTTCAAACAAAAGTTGTTTATTTTATCTCTTAAGATTTTAAAAAGAAAAGTGGAACCTGAAAATCCATCGAACTGACCTTTCTAAGGTCACTCCATAATGTCAATCTTTAGCTCCCCCAAAACCATGAAACTTTTGTCCGAAATATTTTTTTTGAAATTTCGTTATTTTGGAAATAATCTGCTGAAAACTCTTTAATAAACACCTGGTATACAGAAAAATAATACAAATATTTATTTCATTTTTAAATACACTCATCCAAACAATTAAAGGAACAAGAATTTAAACATTTTTTTTGGGTGTTTTTTGAAGTGCTGTATCTTTGTGAAAAATGGTCGTATCGAAATAAAACAAAAAGCATTTTAAAGCGTCAAGTTTCTAGTTTTGAGATTTTTTAGCATAATTTTTTTTTGAGTTACAGTTAACGCGCAATCAAAAGAAATAGTGCGACACAAAAATTTTCCAATTTTTTAAATTTTTTTTAAGGGTCCTCGGGCTTGGGAAATTTTTTTTCAGTTAAATCAATGCATTGGTCAGTTAACGTGTTTATTCAGCTTTAATTTGGTTTTTTTTTGTCTCTCTCAATTTTTTTTCGCCGAGATATCTGCCTTTAAATGAAAAATGATTCTTTTGTCTTCGATGATCAATATATCAGCAACTAATGATTAAGTAGTAAATTTAAGGGCAGTTTTAAAAACTTGAATAAATTTCCTACAAGACCCTTTGATGACTTTATTAGAAGAAATTTTTTTTTACCCTCACCATTAGTTTTAAAAAGTACAAAAAAATGACCTTTTATGTTCTTTTAGTAAATCTATCGCTACTTTACAAATATTGATGAGAAGACTAATGTTGCCAGGTGATTTTACAGCTTAATGTACCCCCAACAGTTCTGTAAATTTTGAAATTGATCCATCCAACCGTTTTTCCGAACCGATTGATCAAAGTTTTACAAAACAATTAAAGGAACAAGTGTGTTGTGTAACAGACTGGAACATAACATTGTGTAATCATCATTAAAATGAAAAAAAAGATTTTCGATTTTTGATTTTTTTTACAGTTTTGCATAAGTTACTTGTTAAATTTGAAATGGAGAAAAAAAATTCCAAAAAATTAAAAAAAAAAATTTTTTTTTAATTTTGAATTTTTTTTTTCAAAATTTTTAAAACATTTCAAAAAACAATACTGACTCATTTTTGACACGATTCGGCTTTTGCGTACCATAATTTTACTCATCTTGAATTAATTGCATTAATTAATTCTTTCGCAGCGAGAACCGTACGAAATTGTAAAATAATTTTGTCTCGCATGCTGGAATCGAATTAATACGCAAGCAAAATTTGATCAATCGGTTCGGAAAAACGGTTCGATGGATCAATTTCAAAATTTACAGAACTGTTGGGGGTACATTAAGCTGTAAAATCACCTGGCAACATTAGTCTTCCCATCAATATTTGTAAAGTAGCGATAGATTTACTAAAAGAACATAAAAGGTCATTTTTTTGTACTTTTTAAAACTAATGGTGAGGGTAAAAAAAAAATTTTTTCTAATAAAGTCATCAAAGGGTCTTGTAGGAAATTTATTCAAGTTTTTAAAACTGCCCTTAAATTTACTACTTAATCATTAGTTGCTGATATATTGATCATCGAAGACAAAAGAATCATTTTTCATTTAAAGTCAGATATCTCGGCAAAAAAAAAATTGAGAGAGACAAAAAAAAACCAAATTAAAGCTGAATAAACAAGTTAACTGACCAATGCATTGATTTAACTGAAAAAAAATTTCCCAAACCCGAGGACCCTTAAAAATTTTTTTAAAAATTTGAATATTTGTGTCCCACTATTTCTTTTGATTGCGCGTTAACCGTAACTCAAAAAAAATTATGCTAAAAAATCTCAAAACTAGAAACTTGACGCTTTAAAATGCTTTTTGTTTTATTTCGATACGACCATTTTTCACAAAGATACAGCACTTCACAAAACACCCAAAAAAAATGTTTAAATTCTTGTTCCTTTAATTGTTTGGATGAGTGTATAATAATTTAAAAATATTATTATGTTCTTAATAGCTTTCCCCCCTGCCCTATTTTCTTTCGGCCCGCACAAGTTTTTCATAAAGTATTACATTTTGAGTTGTGCATGCCTGCTTTAAGGCTTTAAGGCTTGGCATCTAAGAATAACGCTCTGACGCGGCGCGTCGACCTCGAAAATCTGTTGAAGCGTTATTCTTAAATTTAAAAAAAAAACCCTGTGGCTACAAACAGTCCACGTAGTACTTCGGAACCCAGCGTTTCTCAATCTTTTTGTATTTGTGACCCAATTTTCAATCATACTTATCATCGCCCCTCAACCCCCATCATACAATAATTTTATTAACCCTTCTTTCGAAAAACTTTGCTCTACAAGATAGGCTCAAGGGAGTCACTTATAATTATTATTAATCTTGTTTTTAATTTAATATTGATAAGTTAATTATTAAATACATTGTACAGTAGGTACTGATACAATTCTATTTATCAGTGTAAATGTAAACGTGTATTTTATTTTTTATTATGTCAGAATGTATTTTATTGCTTTTCTTTTAGTAAATTAAATAAATTTTTTAATAATATTTTTTTCTCGTTATGCTCGTGCCTCCAGTTAGTTTTATCACGCCCCCCCCCCTAGGGGGGCGCGCCCCATAGGTTGAGAATCGCTGACCGAATTATTAAACAATTTTTTTTGGGCAGAACAACTTTTTCCGGGTCAACTATATCATAGGTGTCCAACCTTTTCAACCTTCTGGGCCGCATAGCAGAAATTTTATTTAATTTAATTTACTAAGGGCCGCAGGCCAGAATATAAAACTGAGGACTTTTTTTTTAGTCGTACTAATTTAAATGTAAATTTATTACTTTATAATTTTTTTTATTATTATCCTCGTGGGCCACACTAAGGCTCCTCATGTGGCCGCATGTGACCCGCGAGCCGCGGGCTGGACAAGCTTGAACTACATCATTATATCAAATCGTAAATATCTCGGTTTCTATGCGATGTTTTTCCCACTAATACCGGTGGTATTTTTCCCGTCAATTGAATGAAAATAATTCAACCCTCCATACGTGACAGGGAATGAAATATTAAATTCTTCTTTTGTTTTGCTTTTTATTCATTATACAAAATCGTAAATATCTCGGCTCCTATGCGGGATAGAAGGTTGTTTCCCCCCTAAAACCTAAAATGTTATTTTGTTTTTTAATTGTTAATTATTTAATTATATATGCAACTAACTATTTGTAATAACTCGCAATTACAATTAATTGTTAGCAATTTAAAAAGTCAATATAATTGTTAATTGCTTTTACAATTAATTTTTGCCCAACACTGTTTACACCAAAGCTAAACTATATGTATAGTTGTATAGCTATGTATGATAGTAATTATTAATAATTTTAATAGAATGTATATGTGTAGAAATTGCTTATCTTCTTCATTGCTTTACTAATGATATTGGTGCATTCGAAAAATGTTAAATTAAACATTTTAATTATATATGTACATTAGGATGGGCCAAATTGTATAGAAGGTATTTTACCGACCTCGGCTACCCTCCCCTACGTGAAAGTACTCTCAATTCTAAGAAAAAACGTCCATGGAACTATACCTCTACATTCAACTTTAGTTCGCCGCATTTTTGATTGCAAATTTTAAGTTCCTTGAAATCAATATGTATGTATGTTAATATATGTACATGAAAATTTACAATTTGTCATTGATTTTTTTAAGCAAAACACCAACCCAAGGGTTTTTGGGTACGAGGATTCCAAATTTGACATACATTTATTTCTTGAGCGCCACCTGGCACCAGTTTTGGAAACAAACTTAAAATTTTCAATCAAAAATGCGGCGAACTAAAGTTGAATGTAGAGTTCCATGGGCGTTTTTTCTTAGAATTGAGAGTACTTTGAAGTAGAGGGGTAGCAGAGATCGGTTGGAAAATTGGCCCACCCTAATGTACATATGTTCATTTACATTAAGTACATTATTTCAATCCTCGACACTTATAATAAACATTTTCATTTTTTTAAAACATATTTACTTACAAATAATTAATTAAAATAATTTGAGGGACAATTTGTTGAAACATTTTTTTTCTTATTGCTTAATATATATTTTAACACTAATACTAAATATTCATCTTGGTAAATTGTACAGATACAAGAATTATTCATGTATAATAATGTATATGGATTAATAACTAACCGACAATGCACGATCTGAGCTTCTGGAATGAGTTTATATAATTTTAGACTTCGAGATATAAGCTGCATTTTTTTTCTTCTTTGGCCAATGTATAGTTTTCCTCAATAGTAAAACTATACACTGTAAACAAGTACACTCTGCACCGGACGCGAATTACTGTTAGAACGAGAGGTTACCCTGGGGCGATCAAGGCAAGAGACACTCACGAGGCCCAGGAATAATGGGTTAATTCCTAGGGAACACACATTAGGGTCTAAAATTATAAGCTGCGTTTTCTTGGTCATAGTATTCGTTTTTAAAAGTGCACTTTCAGTAAAAAAAATGCAGTTTATATCTATACAGTAGATGTTCATTACCTACTGTGAATGTCCATACTGTGAACCGTGCCGACGCAATCAGTTCTATTATAAACGATAACTGTACAAATATATGCCTTGAGGAGTAAAGCACTTTATCTTTGAAATCCGACAAAATTGTAGAATACTTTTTGGTTCTCTATAAAATTACAAAAAAATCTTAACTCGCTACGCTCATTTGTTTCGGAAATTGGTAAATGAAAAATTGACTGAAAATGCTCAAAGCCACGGAAAATGCCATTTTTTCGTATATCGACTCTTTTTTAATGATTCGGATGAAAAAAATCTTATTTTACATCGATTTTATAGCTCTGGGGACTGGCTGAACAATAAAATAGATATATACCCATGGAAGAAGTTTTTCTCTATACCATTCTCAGCAGCCCCCCCCCCCCTCCAAAAGAAACATTACATTAATCATAAAATTAAAAAATAAAAGTAAAATTAAAACTTCCTCTTGGGCGGGGCTGGTGGGGAATAGCATAAATAAAAACTTCTGCTATTTTATAATCCATAACGAAGGCATACACCGCGCAGCAGAAGATTTCATTCGGTATTTTAGATTTTACAGCATTTTTAAGATTTTGACTCAATTTTGGCTATTTGTAGGCCTAAAGCACCGAAGTCCCTACATAAAAAATTCTGCTTTTATCTAAGTGTATGTCAAAATAAACATTTTGCACCAGGTCTGGTCCGGTTGCTCCTTAAAATTTTGAAGGGGCTCCGTAATAAAGTTCCTAGGAAAAAATTTCTGCGGAACATCAAAAACATATTTAATTGGGGTCTACTTTAAGTAACTGTCACTTCCAAGCGGTTGTAACGCGAAAAATTTGTGCGTATTTTTCGTGGACCCTATCTATTAAACCCCTATAAGCTGCTAGACCGGACACATCGTCTGAATGAGTACTTCAAAGTAACCGCAACGGCAGACGGTTGTAAAACCTACACCGATTATACAACTGGCTGCTATAGGGATTCATACTCATAGTATTGAACGTACCGTGCCCAAACCGGTTCACAGTATGGAACATGTACTGTACCAGTCAATAATCATTCAGTGTAGTGGACCCAACATTATATAACAAACAAACTTTATGTACACGCGTTAAAAGTTATACTTCTTTGGCGTGATTGAAAAACAACTACGAATAAGCTTAAATAAGTTTATAAAAATATAACAATATTCTGCTATTTACTTCAAAATTAAAAACTTAATTTAATTATAAAATTTAATATGTATTAAATTGTTGAATTTAATTAAGCAAACATAAGGTTCGATTACATTGAGCGAGTTTACAAGCTACAAGCCAGCTTGTTTACAAGCGAGCGAGTCAGATACAGTAAGATTGTGATGATGACACACAAAACGTTCCACTCGCTCAGTAGCCAACTAGCTAGCGAGTAAACCACGTGTTGTGAATACATTTTATAGACACTGAAACCAGGAATCACCGAGAATACTAGCAGCTAACGAACTATCTACTATGTATGATGACACACAGCTAGTTTACTAGCTAGCGAGTAAAGTAGCTCGGCTTTCAACTTTTGTAGCAGATTGTTTACAAGCAGCTTGTAAACAAGCTGGCTTGTAGCTTGTAAACTCGCTCAATGTAATCGACGCTTTTATGATAGAGTACTTATCGAAACTTTTATTGATTTATAAAATAACTAGCGGATTGGACCCGGTGTTACCCGGGGATATTAATTTAATTAAAAAATCATATTTTAACTGACGACGCTTTTTTAAATGTTAATACGAAGTGCATTGCGATGAAATCCCTATACTTCGTAGATATGTTACTTACATTTTTTGAGGTTGGCTAAATAGATATAACTATGCCCATGCAGTTAACACGCATTTTTATTTGTGCTCTATTCCAATTTACTTATGCTATTCTTGTAGATTAGACCAAGAGGAAAAGCATAACTAAACCTGATTAGTTATATCGGGTGTAAAACGCCATCTACACAAACTTTTACACCAGGTTTTATTACATCGGTTATTGTAAAACCGGAATAACGGCGCTGTGTAAACGTACTCATTGTTCCTTGACCATGTAGCATGTCTACTATGCTCCGCGCGCTTTCCGTTGCGTTGCATTATTAAAATATCACCCTCAACGCGCCTAAAGAAGTATAACTTCAAAAAAATGATATAGTGGGTTAAGAGCAAATTTATATTTTTCTATAGGATTGGTGGAACTCGTCAAAATTCAGTACTTTCTATCGATTTTGGAATGTTGTGGTTCACGATTGGCTTTATACATACGTCTTCCAAGACGTATCTGACTATATAGTACGTGGACGACGAAACCTATCTGTGATCGCCGTTTTTATGCTATCGGCTGTATTCCATGAATTCATATTATCAATGGCGTTTGGATATTTTTATCCAGTTTTATTCACTTCTTTTGTTATCTGTTCGTTCCCTCTTGTATTTATCGATACATCTAAAAATAAAGTTGTAGGTAATATGTTAGTTTGGTGGTGCATTACCGTCGGTAATGGTATAGTGTATTCATTATACACAGTGGAATACTATGCTAGACAGCATTGCCCAATGACTAAATCACCGTTAGTGGACTTCTTCGTGCCAAGAACGTTTAGCTGTGATGCCATTGTATATGATACAAATTAATTATCTTTACATTGTACAATGTATTTATTAATTATTAATAAAATAGCATATTTAAAATTTATATGTAATTCAAATTATTATTCCTGAAATGTACTGAATTAACTTATTTAAATACAGCTGAAGTAAGGATGAAAAATATTAGTGATAAATTATATTTAATCAAGATAGTTAAGGGATGGTAATTAACCCGTGTCAATGGTAAAGTACTCGTTGACCTTTTTCGATTTCATTCGATGAGCTTAGTATGTAATTATTTTTTGTAATTTTAAGACTCTGTCAAACAGGAAGCGGACTGTCCGCACGGACAACCGCAAACTCTATATCGTGTAATGTTTCATTACCATGGTCAAAGAGAAAGCGACCTACCGCGGCGGACAAGTTCAGTCCGCGGCGAACAGCGAACTGGTTGTAAATATTTACAAAGTTTGTGCGCGAACTGGATGGCAAAATGAGTAAAAGAGAAGATAATAATGAAAAGTTGATTGATCTTGTGCGGTAGTGCAGTTGTTTGTATGACATCGCTTCAGTATTTAGCACGGAAAACAACCCTCTCGAACGTAGAATGCCTAGTCACTATATAGAATGCCTGCATTATGCACACTGACTATGGCATACCCATTTTTTTTTCGTCTTGCTGCTGAACTCACAGCTAACAAAAGAAGTAATTCTTCTTCGTCAGACGAACTGCTGGACACGATGATCACTAGATGAAAAAAGAATTCGCCCTGGTTCGCCGTCACTTGCGCGTTCTATTTGACCACCCTAGTCCGCGGCAGACTGCGGGCAGTCCGCTTCCTTTTTGACAGAGCCTTTATGGGCATCCAGGAATGCATTTATTGTAATACCATTTCTAGTCTAGATTTAACCGAACCTTGGTTAATAGATAAGGTACCCGTGTATCTTCGTATTCTCTCATTTATGTACCTATTAAGATGAAATTTTGTATACGAACGTAGATTGATGACTCAAAAACAAAAATTATGAAGTTTTTGAAAAACAAATTTTTGGACCCCCCTCCCATAGACTGAAAACTGTACTCAAAAAAAAAAATTTACTTACCCCAGTGAGTGGGGTATTTTTAGATAAGTCTCCTAAAATGCAACAAAAAAATGTTCTAGGACCTTTTGACTTTAACCCTTTAGTTCACGAGAGCAGAAAAGAAATATAATTAAGAAATTTATCTATTTATTTGCAATAATAACAATAGTTCAATCCTACACTTGCCATAATAAAAACACAACCGTTTATAATATCGAAAATTTTACACTGATGTAAAATAACATTTGCTTTCTATTTACATATTTTCATTGATTTTAAAATGATTGTTGTAAAATAAAAATTAAGGTCACTAACAATAACATTAAGTTTGAAGAATATTCCTCAACCTACGACGGTTCGCACTTTTTTCAAAACTTTATTGTACAATAATTCTCAAACACAAATAACAAAATAAATAAAATTCAACAATAGAACTTTTTTTTAAATACACGGCCATGTAACTTAAATAACAAATTGAATTATATATCGAACAATCTTTCTGTTTTTTTTTTTTATGAAACTCGATTTACATACATACATACATACATACATACATACATTATTATATGTTGTACATATACTTTGCTTTCTCTTCATTTGCTACATGCGCACCTTTATCGACAATTAATTTAAAATTTTCTTCAGGATTGGTGGAACAGTACATCGTACAGTCAGTATTACCGTCTGTGGAACGTAGTCGTCCATGACTGGCTTTACACTTATGTTTACAAAGATACTTTAGAACATACAACCAGCGGAAAACGAAGTCTATCAATGATCGCGGTCTTTATGCTATCCGCTGTATTCCACGAATATATTTTAACTGTCGTGTTCGGATTCTTTTACCCAATCATGTTTATATCTTTCGGGGGTATTGGTGTTATATGCGCATTTATTAATACGTCTAAACATAAGGCACTTGGAAACGTGTTCTTCTGGTGGAGTTTGAGCATTGGCAATAGTTGGATGATTGTTTTGTACACGATAGAATACTTCGCCAGACAAAACTGTCCAATAACTAACGAGAATCTGCTCTTAGATTTCTTTATACCGCGTACATTTACTTGCGATGCTTTAATATTGTAATGAATTAATAAACAAGTGATGTAATTACATTTCAAAAGCAATATAGTCCAATCAAATTTTGATAGGTGACAAATGGAATACATATTCGCCTGGATAATTTTAGTGCCGATCGATGGCTAATAATGTCCTTAATAAAATATTAAATTTGCAAGGTTGTGAGCCCTCGGGAAATACACAAAAAAAAATAAAAACAAAAAGCTTATGTTTAAATCATCATCGATATAGCGAAAACGATGTGAGCTAGAGCAAAACTGAACAGGACCCATTTGATAGAGAATAAAATTTCATATAAAAAATAATATAGTTATTATTATATACTCAAAAACTTATTAACTTTAGAGATATGGTCATCGAAAGTCTCACGACTAAAATATAATTTTTGAAAAATGTCGCTTTATGTCTCGATCAGCTGTAAAAAGGGATATTGGTATTTAACGATTAATAAAAAAAATTCATTGTTTAACTAGGTACTATTAGGAAGTTATTTATGGGTTCAAAATGGTTTTCACTTTGAATTGTAACTATAGGAGCTACATCAAGAGATTTTTTTTGTATTTTTTTTCCTTCTTTCTAGAGAATAAAATCACCTATAAAATGCATTACATTGTTTTATTCTACGTTGAATAGTTTTTAAAATACGTAATACTCAAAAAAGACAAAAAAATTACAAAAAAATTCCTTGATGTAGCTCTTATAGTTACAATTCAAAGTGAAAACCATTTTTGAACCCATAAATAACTTCCTAATAGTATCTAGTTAAACAGTGAATTTTTTATTAATCGTTAAATACCAATATTCCTTTTTACAGCTGATCGGGACATAAAGCGACATTTTTCAAAAATTACAATTTAGTAATGAGATTTTCGACGACCATCACTCAAAAACTATTAACTTTAGAGATATGAACTTTATTAATTTTTTATAGGAAATTTCATTCTCTATCAAATAGGTCCTGTTCAGTTTTGCTCTAGTTCACATCGTTTTCGCTCCATAGATGATTTAAACATAAGCGGTGGTCAAGTTTTTTGTTTTTATTTTATTTTTTTGTATTTCCCGGGGGCCCACAACCTTGCAAATTTAATTTAGCCATCGATCAGCACTAAAATTATCCAGGTGAATATTTATTCCAGTTGAATATCTAATTTGGTTGGACTAATACGTTATAATTGTATAAAATAGTATTTTTATTTAGTAAATTTTATTACATCACTAAATTCAATAAAAATATTATGGAGGCCACACACGCTACGAGAAATCGCTACGATGCCACTCTACAGTTCCAACGACACAGTTAAACGTAAATTCATACTGTCTACTAGAGATGGGAAAAATGAGTCTTTTTAGTGACTCGATTTGAATCAATTCAGTAATAAGAATCGTTCGTACTGATTCGTTCAGTAAGTCGTTGCAAAAAGAAAAATTGAAGACCTTTTTTTTTTTAATTTTTTTTTGCTCACATAAAAAAAATTGTTTATATGTATATTGTAATTATTGTACAATATGATACGAATCTTTTCTTTTATATTTTACAATATAATAAAAAAAGAACAATTATTTTTTAAAATACTGACTCGAGTCGATTCGTTCATCGAAAATAATCGTTCCGAAAGAACGAATCGTTCATGAATTACACATCTCTACACATATTACGACAAAACTGTACAGTTATTCATTTAAAAGTCAAAATTTTTAAAAAGCTGACACTGAAAACTACCCAAAAATTGTATAGTTTTTATATATGTGGAACAAAATCAAATCCGACCACCTATTAAAAGTTACAGCGATTTTTCTTCTAATAATAAGTTTTTAAAAAGCTGACACTGAAAATTACCCAAAATTTTTATATTTTTTTATCTTATATTAGATTTTTTTAAAGTATTTTTATTTGTGTATTTTATAGATTTTTACACGCTGATTTCAAATATGTCGAGCAAAATCAAATCCGACCATTAAATTGCACCGTTTTCTTCGATAACGATTTATCAATTCAAATTTTGCTATTGCCCCGTTCGACGGTACAGTTCAATAAAATCGTACAAAACTGTTTCTCATACACACGTTACAATTTATCGTTGCAGTTCGAAATGTACAGTGCGATCCAACGGCGGATTTAAGCATGGGCAACATGGGCTATTGCCCAAGGCGGCAAAATTTTTTAGTTTAATACACAACACTAAAAAAAATGAATACAAAAAATTACTCTGATTTTCAAAAAGATTTTTCTACATCTTGTAAAAATTCGCTGACGATTTCAATTGTCCTCATTTTTCAAATATCGTATCTATCAACTGAACTACTGAGTTAATCAACTTGCTGCCATCTGTGTACCAACTCAATAACTACATCCGCCCATATTTATTTACTTCAACAATCGCATATTTGAAATATGTGATTGTTGAAGAAAATAGGTTATATTTTCCCTTGGTAGAGGGGTGGCAATTTTTTTTGCCCAGGGCAGCATTTAACGTAAATCCGCCGCTGGTGCGATCGTAGCGATTTCTCGTGTGGACATTAGTACTAAACGTTAAAATATTCAAGTAATTATAATTTAGATATAGAAACTAGTACAAACTAGGGTGTACCTGGTAAAAGACTCTTTTAATATGATTTTACTATTTCTGTTTTTAAGATATTATATAACGCTGATAGTTTTCAAATTCAGTTAATTAAATTGATTTATATTTAACACTGTATGTACAAAATTAAATAACAATTTTAAATACTGTGATGATGATTATTATTATTATTAAATTAATTTTTATTTATTTATTTATTTAATTATTTAATAGCAGAATAAATATAACTGTAGGTAGGTGGAAACCAAATTTTCTGCTTTCATCGCTAAATAATTTTGCTTACAATTATGTCCGGTATTATAAAGGAGCTCGCAAATTTTCTAGCTTGCAAGCACTCTCAAATGAGATATCAAACTTATATGACAGTTATCTTTGAGTTTGTTGAAGACTGACAAGTTTCGCGCACGCGTTGTAGTTAAACACCAACGGTATTAAAACAGTGGTGATATTATGAAAATTATTTTGTACGGTCAAAGTCGCCAACTGTGTTACAATTAGTTGAAGTATCACTGCTCTAAATTCCATATCTAATCCATAGATACTAGTACAAAATTAATACCCCATTTGAGAGTGCTTGCAAGCTAGCAAATTTTGCGAGCTCCTTTATAATAACGGACTTTAGTATCACAATTCAAATGAATATTATATCATATAAAAATATATAAATTGTTTGTCATATTTCATTATCTTGTACATATTCTTCTGGGATGTAAAAATATCCTCTTTTAATTGCATTTCCATTTTATGTAAATATCAAAATCAATTAGTAATTTATTATGGATATGAAAAAATATTCTTAATTAATATGCTTGACAAAGTGATTGAATATAATTTTATTTTATTTTTATTTAGGATTGGTGGAATACTGCCGCTTATAAAGACTTTTATCGAGTTTGGAATGTTCTCGTCCACGATTGGCTAAGCAAATTGGTTTATCAAGATATACTTTTAGTTCATTTTAAATTGAGTCAAACTATGGCAAAAATTTTAGTATTCCAGATATCAGCTATAATTCATGAATATATCCTAGTCTTCATGTTAGGCTTCTTTTTTCCAGTATTGTATATCCATTTTGGATTTTTTGGGACACTTTTCGTATTTGTCAATACATCTAGAAATAAAACATTTGGAAACTTTTTCATGTTGATATCATTATTTATGGGTATTAATATAATTATTTGTTTATACACCATAGAACATTTTGCTAGAATTAATTGCCCACTTACCAGAGATCCATTGATAGATTTCTTTATACCAAGATCGTTTTCTTGTAATGCTGCATTAAATTAATATTTCTATTTTATGTATCATATATTACGTTTACACAGCGCTGTTATTCCGATTTAACTATCACCGATGTAATAAAACCGTTTTAAGTGGTGCTGTTTACACATGCGATAATAAGTGACGTCAGCTGGAATTATAATTCCGATTTGAAATACGCTATAAGTTCGATGGTGTACCAACAAGAAATCTCAAAAAATATTTCGTCTCTTTTATGTCCCACGAATCACGTTTCTTTTGTTTTTCATCTCTTCGTCTCAGGTGTTTTAAACATATTTTAACTGCCAACGCCTTTTCAAATGTTAATGCGAAGTGCATTACGATGAAATCCCTATCTTCGTAGATACTTATATTTTTTGAGGTTAGTTAAATATATTTAACTATGTCCATGCAGTTTACACACATTTTTATTCCTGATCTATTCCGGTTTAGTTATGCTATTCCTGTAGAGTAAGAAGAATAACATTACTAAACCCGATTAGTTATGTCGGTTATAAATAGGGTGACCAGATTTTAGTTTTGGTAAACCCTGAGATGTAAATGAAGACCCCTTTTTTATTTTATCTTATCTTCTTTTTTTTTATTCTTTTTTTTTCATAAAATTTGTTACCATAATCTGCACTGTTATTTCCCCTGCTTTTTGACGACCTTTTTTTTTAGCCGTCCTCATTTTTTTTGAGCCCGGAGATCCAGTGTGCAAACCCTGAGACTCCGGGTCAAAACCAGAGACCTGATCACCCTAGTTATAAAGCGCCATCTACACGAACTTTTACACCCGGTTTTATTACATCGGTTATAGTTAAATTGGAATAACGACGCTGTGTAAACGTACTCATTGGCACCTAATGTTATACATAATATGAAAAGTATTTATTTTAGTTATATGGACTTTTTATTACAAAACCATTTGTGAAAAGTACAACACAAAAATATGTACAAATGTATTTAATTTTTAAGGCACAATTTTATATTAATTATAGTTATTATTTTATTGAATAAGATATAAGGGATATTATCTAAGACAATAATTGAAGTTGGATAGTGAATTTTCTCTACTGTATTAATTACAATAAATACAACTATGTGTAACTAAAACTCATTATATTATAATTCGACAATATTGTATACTCGATCATACAATAACATAATTTTTATTATGTATTATGATCTTACAGAATTTTTAAATTATATTAGTTTTTTGTAAATAAAATTTAAATAAATATTATAATATGTATATTATATTAGGGTGTTTTTTTTCTCGGTCCCGCTAGTATATGTTTTAGCTTTGGGTCTAAAATTAATTATCCCAAAATTTCAGACTTGTAGATGAACCCTGTGGACGGCGCAAAACGATTCTTTTTCCCATTTGATTAACATGGGGAAACATTTTTTTTTGCTTATGCGTAAATATCTCATTCAAAATTTTTTTTCTTTATTTCTCACAGCGGCATTTTATAGAGAATTCAATTTACTACAAAAAAGAGCCCTAGTGCTCAATTCATAAATCCAATAGTTTTAAAGATATTTTCGTTTAAACATTATCATAAAAATTGGTTTATTCAATAAATTTGCTAAAAAGTTAGATTTATTTTAAAGTTAACAATTGTACTATAAAAATTATATTTTACAATAGGGCAAAGAGGGATATAACAGATCTCTGGGGCGAGATGGATCTCTCCAATTTTTTGTAGCTTAGTGGGGCAAAATGGCTTCAAAAAATTTTGAGCCAAGAACATAAATTGCAGCTCTATACAATTCTTAATAATAATGATTTTCACATTTTAGCGTGCTCTGTATTTCTTGACACTTTAAACTACTGGTAATGGTATAGTTTCTGATAGATTTTTAATTTTTATTATTATATTAAGTTTTTTACTCACTAAAACCAATGATTTGATTTGCAGAGATCTGTTATATCCCTCTTTCCCTTATTGTAAAATACAATTTTTATAGTACAACTGTTAATTTATTGAATAAACCAAGTTTTATGATAATGTTTAAACGAAAATATCTTTAAAACTATTGGATTTATGAATTGAGCACTAGGGATCTTTTTTGTAGCAAGTTGCATTCTCTATAAAATGCCTCTGTGAGAAATAAAGAAAAAAAAAATTCAACGAGATATTTACGCATAAGCAAAAAAAAAATTTTCCCCATGTTAATCAAATGGGAAAAAGAATCGTTTTGCGCCGTCCACAGGGTTCATCTACGAGTCTGAAATTTTGGGATGATTAATTTTAGACCCAAAGCTAAAACATAAGCTAGTGGGACCGAGAAAAAAAAAAAACACCCTAATATTATATGTATGTTATTTCGTTATAACTTAATAGACCAGTGCAATTGTAAAAATCATTTGCATTAATTCTTATGTGAAAAAAATAATATTTGGTTGGTACGGGTTTATTCATTGGGTCAGAAAGAACATTTGTGCATATATGAAATATTGCGCAATTGTTTAAACAATTGTCAAAGTTACATGAATAGCATTATTTTACCTGTTACGGCTTACGTAGCGAGAACTAAGCAACATACGAAAAAAATGCCTCAGAACCTTTCTTGTGAATCACAAAATTTTCTACCAAAAAAATTATGACATACAATTTTTACATTTTCGTTCATAACAAACCGAAAAATGCATAAAAAGCTTCTAGTGAACGTTAAAAAATTCATTATTCGTTTCTGAAGGTACATGAATTTTTTCAGAATTTTTGGATAATATTTAAATTGTTTATTTCAATTGTTTGTTAAGCCAGCGCGCTCGGTTAATTTCTCGAGTCGCGCGAAAAACGTACCATTTTGATGCGGGCAATCGGGCATCTCTCACGTCTAAACTAAAAAAGTTAGACATATGCTTTCGCTGACTTTTTGGTAGAAAATTTTGTGATTCACAAGAAAGGTTCTGAGGCATTTTTTCGTATATTGCTTAGTTCTCGCTACGTAAGCCGTAATAGGTAAAATAATGCTATTCATATACAGACTGGGGTATTTAAAGCGTTACAGATATTTATCTCAGACCCATCGCATCAAATTATTTTGTTAGATACCTTGGAAAGCTTAGGTTGTTAAAAAAAAAAGTTTTCAATCAAAGATTCGTGTTTTTTTATTTGGAATAAGATTACTAAATAAAAACTATAGGTTCCTATTTAAAAAAATGATGTTGACCTTCAAATATCCTGGAAGGCCACGTTATAATAGCAAATAAATATTACTATTCGATTACCCCCTCACAACCAAACATTTTTTGGTTGAAACATCAAATATGCGATGGTTCTGAGATAATAATCTGTAACACTTTAAATGCCCCACCCTGTATGCATAAATGTTCTTTATGACCTAACGAATAAACCTGCATCAACCAAATAATTTTTTTCACATTAGAATTAATGCAAGTGATTACATGGGAATCTTCATAACGTTACTGGTCTATAAAACTACCGGGTGGACCATTTTAACCTTTAATGGAAAATAACTCGACCGGTAAGCGAAATATTAAAAAAAGTTTTATACAAAAATTGTTGGGCAAGGAGGGGGATATACGACCATGACCTTGAATTTGACCTTGAACTTGACCGTAGGGGTTATTTGAAGGCTAAATACAATTTTTAAAAATGGAAATGCCTGTTTTCGATCCCGGATTCGGGAAGAACGGGAAATTCTACAATAGGATATGTAGATTGATAAGGTCAAATGTCATGTTTTGAGGTCATTTCAGGGTCAAAAGAAACTTGTACGTGTATTCATGCGAAAATCGTATCTGTTTACGGGGATTTCTAAACGTTGGCGTTGGAAACGAAATAAAGTGTATTTTTGTTAGGAAAACATTTGAATTTTCCATGGGGGCGTGATAAAACTAAATGGGGGGCGCGGGCATATCGAGAAAAAATATTATTAAAAAAATTTATTTAATTTACTGAAATAAAATCAATAAAAACATTCTGACATAACTAAAAATAAAATACACTTATAAATAGGATTGTATCAATGTATTTTATTGCTTTTCTTTCAGTAAATTAAATAAATTTTTTAATAATATTTTTTCTCATTTTTTCTCGATATGCCCGTGCCTCCTATTAAGTTTTATCACGCCCCCATGGAAAATTCAAATGTTTTCCTAACAAAATTACACTTTATTTCGTTTCCAACGCCAACGTTTAGAAATCCCCGTAAACA
Source organism: Sialis fuliginosa (assembly GCA_961205875.1). Taxonomy (NCBI): domain Eukaryota; kingdom Metazoa; phylum Arthropoda; class Insecta; order Megaloptera; family Sialidae; genus Sialis; species Sialis fuliginosa. The sequence goes on from OY540811.1 coordinate 35,596,909, forward strand.
GATACGATTTTCGCATGAATACACGTACAAGTTTCTTTTGACCCTGAAATGACCTCAAAACATGACATTTGACCTTATCAATCTACATATCCTATTGTAGAATTTCCCGTTCTTCCCGAATCCGGGATCGAAAACAGGCATTTCCATTTAAAAAATTGTATTTAGCCTTCAAATAACCCCTACGGTCAAGTTCAAGGTCAAATTCAAGGTCATGGACGTATGTCCCCCTCCTTGCCCAACAACTTTTGTATAAAACTTTTTTTAGTATTTCGCTTACCGGTCGAGTTATTTTCCATTAAAGGTTAAAATGGTCCACCCGGTATATTCAGATTGTATAATACAGTTCGATAAAAGAACTGTCTAAAGACAAAATGAATAAAATAAAATTATTTACACATAGTTACATTATATATTATATTATGTAATCCACTCCATAACAAAGTTCAGCAATGCAATAACCATGGACACTCATAAGGGTGACGTACATATCCGGTTTTCGACTAGGTTTTCGAATCAGTTTCCCGAACCGTACAAACCCCAGCGTTTGATTTTAATTTACCCAGTTCGACAACGAACTATTAGCAATTGCTTTCTTGCTGTCGTAAGAAAGAAAAAGAAAGAACGTCGTTACTGGGTACCTACATCTTTTAAGGGGGAACATATGAGTAAACGGCAGAAAAAAATAGATGAATTTTGGGAATTATTATCTCAACAACTATCTGTTCCATTTCATAGGTTTATTTTATTCAAAAGTATATACAGGATGATTTACAACTAGTGTAAAAAAAATTTACAGTAGATCGAGGATGTAATTTTAACCAAAAAATCTTATGTGAACCTATGTCCGGAAATTCTTCGTGAGGGAGCTACAGTCTTTTACCCAAAATTAGTGTTTATTTAATATCTAGAATCTAGAGAATCCATTGTGCTACAGTTATGTAAATTTGATACAGAGATTGGTATTAATAAGTGTTATCGATTTCCAGTATCAAATAATAATAATTTAGACCAGGGGTGTATGGGGCCAGTAGGCCCGCCGATTTTTAGCAATTATTTTTTTGTTCTTGAATTTTTTCCAGAGTTGTAGAAGATTATATGATACAAAATACACAAAAATATACTTTGTTCATTTGTCATTCGAAAAATTTTCGAAAAATATCGAAAAAAAAGTACTGCAGAATTTTACGGATGCTTCAAACTACACCAAATAAGTTTATATTCTTGTTCTATAATTAAAAATAAGATAAAAAGTTAACATAAATATACCTCCTAATACTTATCATCATAGAGTTATAACCAGTTGTATTACTTTTACACGTATTTTACATTAAAAAACGAAACTATAAATTGCTGTTTGTTGTTAAATATGCAATTCTGGAGGTATACATGGGGCATTCCACGCCAAATCACTGAGGTCGTGACCCCGACTATTTTTGATTTTCCTGATTTTTTTATATCATTTAGTACTTATCCAGAGTAGCTTCTACGATTTTTTTCAGATTTTTATTTTAACACCCCGAAAAGTTACGGGGACTTGAACATTTTTGAAATTTTTCGATTAACATTTTTCAAATGCCTGTAACTCCGCGAAATATTGAGATATCATCGAATTTTTTTTTTCTTTGTTTTGAAATGCAGTTTTATAAAAAAAATACAAAAAAGTGAAATTTTTGATTCTTAAATTTTTTTTTTATTTTAAAAACGAAAATTAATTTTTGAAAAAGAGTGCCGTTTTTTTTTTCTTTCAAAAAATTCTCATAAATTCTTCATTCAATTTGAAACATTTTAAGACTAATCCGGTCGTGGTATCTTTTTTCGTTCTATTTTTTTTCGAATTTTAAAAATTTTCAAATTTTATATATTTTTCTTTTTTTGCAGGAAATGTACGCTCTTAAACAAAATATAAATTTGGAAGTGATACACGTTTATTAAAAATACATCAAAAAAAAGATATCCAAAAAAATTTCCCCCACCCCCTTTTTTGGCCGAATAACGATTTTTTTAAGTTATGAAATCGAGATTTATTTCAAGAATACCTTATTTTTCAAAATACCCCTTATTATGCATGTTATAGAGGCTCATTCTCTTCGTTTTTTATTGATCTTTCATTTAAAACTAGTTTTAGAGCCGAATATTCAATTTTGGCCATATGCGGTACCAAAACATTAAATTTGTTTTTTGTCAAAATAATCGTTTTGAAACTGCTGCCAAAAATTTTTGTTTCATTCAAAATTATAGGTCATTTTATTTTATTTTTTATGTAGTTTTTAAATATCTTTATATTTTTTTTATTGATCAAAAACTTTTAAAGTTACGTTTGTTTTAAGATGTTTTATTTTCCAAAAAACGCTCTAGTGGTTATGAGACACTACACTGTTTATAACATTTAAAGTTGTTATTAAATAAATACGAAATAGATGTACAAAGTTTTTAGTTTTTTGTAAGTTTTGTAATTAGTCTAAAAAAATTAAACCTACATAGATTTGTAAGGAATTTCATAACGATTTAAGTGGTATATTTTGTATTCGATTATCAGAAGCCCAGAATTTCAGAAACAAAATTCCTGTAAATTCTTGTTTAATACATGAGTAATGAGTTGTTTTATAAAAATTGTATCTCACTTAGGAGCTTAATATGAAAAAAAGTTTTTAGAGTATTTTTGGAGGATTAAAAAAATGAACTTTTGGTCAAAATTTGGCACGGTTTGGAGTATGAAAAATTGTTTTATGGGTGTGAATAAAGCGTTTTTTGGAAAATAAAACATCTTAAAACAAACATAACTTTAAAAGTTTTTGATCAATAAAAAAAATATAAAGATATTTAAAAACTACATAAAAAATAAAATAAAATGACCTATATCGGAATAATTTTGGTTGAAACAAAAATTTTTGGCAGTAGTTTCAAAATCGATTATTTTGACAAAAAACAAATTTAATGTTTTGGTACCGCATTCGGCCAAAATTGAATATTAGGCTCTAAAACTAATTTTAAATGAAAGATCAATAAAAAACGAAGAGAATGAGCCTCTATAACATGCATAATAAGGGGTATTTCGAAAAATAAGGTATTCTTGAAATAAATCTCGATTTCATAACTTAAAAAAATCGTTATTCGGCCAAAAAAGGGGGTGGGGGAAATTTTTTTGGATATCTTTTTTTTTATATATTTTTAATAAACGTGTATCACTTCCAAATTTATATTTTGTTTAAGAGCGTACATTTCCTGCAAAAAAAGAAAAATATATAAAATTTGAAAATTTTTAAAATTCGAAAAAAAATAGAACAAAAAAAGATACCACGACCGGATTAGTCTTAAAATGTTTCAAATTGAATTAAGAATTTATGAGAATTTTTTGAAAGAAAAAAAAAACAGCACTCTTTTTCAAAAATTAATTTTCGTTTTTAAAATAAAAAAAATTTAAGAATCAAAAATTTCACTTTTTTGTATTTTTTTTTATAAAACTGCATTTCAAAACAAAGAAAATAAAAAAAAAATTCGATGATATCTCAATTTTTCGCGGAGTAACAGGCATTTGAAAAATGTTAATCGAAAAATTTCAAAAATGTTCAAGTCCCCGTAACTTTTAGGGGTGTTAAAATAAAAATCTGAAAAAAATCGTAGAAGCTACTCTGGATAAGTACTAAATGATATAAAAAAATCAGGAAAATCAAAAATAGTCGGGGTCACGACCTCAGTGATTTGGCGTGGAATGCCCCACATATATTAACTTTATATGTTATTTTTAATGTATTTTGTATCATATAATTTTCTATAAGAACCTAACTCAGGAAAAAATTCAAGAACAAAAAATAATTGATAAAAATCAGCGAGCCCACTGGCCCCATACATAGTACGTCTGGTACGTAAAAAAAAACCTGCACTTTTTGATTGGGGTATGACAATTTCTGTGCTCATAGATAAGGTCAAAAGAATAATTTTCAGATAGGGAGCCACTTTAAAATCCGTGTAGAACACCATTATATCGGCTATTAAAGATGGCCCCCACCGTTTTTATTAAATTGACTGTATCTGAGCTCCTAGTCATCTGATTTCAAGTTTCTTTTGTTTGTTTTAAAGTTCTTATTAAAAGAAATCTTTTTTATCATCATTCATTTTTCTCTAAATCTTAAGGGTTCCCCACAATTTTCGAAAATCTTTTTTTTTTTACGAACTTAATTTTTATATAACTTTTTTATTGTGCCCAATATCATTTTTTTACATCATACAAAAAAGAAAGACATTTTTTTCTGCGTTCCATTGATAACAAGATAATACTGTTTTAATTAACAACTTCTTTGGAAAAAGTGTGTTAAACTAAGAAAAATTGACTATTTTTGGATCATTCCATGTCATGTTTACCTTTTATCATATGAAATTTTATGTTGGGATCAATTTTCTCATATGGTATAGCTAAAAAATTGAAAAATCTGTCATAGATGTCACTGAACTTTCTTATACAATAAAAAAATGTACGTGTATCTACTAATATAAAACAAATAATTTTGGCTTACTGATGACAGATATAAAAAAATTAATAGAACATAAAGTATAGATAATAACGTTCTCTACATATTTTGTTATAAACATTTCATTCTGTCATGAACTTGTTAAAAAAAAATGGAAAAAAATAAAAAATTAAATAAAACAGATTTTTTTTTAATTGGTAAGAGATACAAAAAAATAATGGAACATAAACTATAGAAAATAACGTTCTCTACATTTTTTGTTATAAACATTTCATTCTGTCATGAACTTCTTCAAAAAAAATGGAAAAAATAAAAAATTAAATAAAAAGAATTTTTTTTAATTGGTAAGAGATACAAAAAAATTAATAGAACATAAACTATAGATAATAACGTACTCTACAACTTTTATTTCAATAATTTATTTCTGCTTTAAACCATTTCGAATATAATTGAAAAAAACGATTATAACCTCAAAAACTTTTTTTGAGAGGAATTGAACATAACATAAATTATAAATAATAATATTATAAGTAAATTATTATTTAAACATTTTCTTCCAACACGTACCGTTTCAGAAATATTTCGAATAATTACAAAAATTACAAGAGTAAATATCCGTTTCCGGTTTTAAAAACATCTGGTTTCCTTTTTTAAAACAAATTAATCCTTAATATAAAATTTTACTCCTCTATGTACTGCCATTTTTGAGTTCCAGCGTTTACAGACAAACAGATACACACACAGACAGACAGACAGACATGATGATAAAAATAGTCAGAATTGATTCAGGGAAGGTATAAATAGACATTTCCATCAAAATCTCGAATCCGAGAAACCAATACAGGTAAACTTGATTTGGAATGATCCAAAAATAATCTATTTTTCTTAGTTTAACACGCTATTTCCAAAGAAGTTGTTAATTAAAACAGTATTATCTTGTTATCAATGGAACGCAGACAAAAATGTCTTTCTTTTTTATATGAAGTAAATAAAAATTATTGGGCACAATAAACAAGTTATATAACAATTAAGTTTGTAAGAAAAGTGAAATCTTCAGATTTCGGAAAATTTTAGAAAAATGAATAATGATAAAAAAGATTTCTTTTAATAAGAACTTTAAAATAAACAAAATAAAATTGAAATCGGATGATTAGGAGCTGAGATACAGCCAATTTAATAAAAACCGTGGGGGCCATCTTTAATAGCCGATATAACAGTGTTCTACACGGATTTTAAAGTGGCTCCCTATCTGAAAATCTTTCATTTGACCTTATATATGACCACAGAAAGTGGCATACCCCAATCAAAAAGTGCAGCGTTTTGGCTTTATTTGCCACGAACCAGACGTACTAACACCCTTAGTGTAAATTATTATTATTTGATACTGGAAATCGATAACATTTATTATTATCAAACCCTGTATCAAGTTTCATAATTGTAGCACAAAAACAAAAAAACTCTAGATATTAAATACACTAATTTTGTGTAATAGACTGTAGCTCCCTCAAGAAGAAATTCCGAACATATGTTCACATAAGATTTTTTGCTTAAAATTACATCTTCGATTTACTGTAAATTTTTTTTACACTAGTTGTAAATCATCCTGTATATTGAGGTATGTTTAAAAAGTTTTTTATGAACATATATCAACAGCGCTGCTGTCGTAGCCGGCGTAAAACATGTCCCTTGATGCGGTTCCCAGGATTACTGGCAGTTGGTTAATCTGAAATAGAAATTTTAAAGAGATTCTTAGAAGTTAATGTATGATGCTCTTCAGAACGTAGGATTTTTTTTTACTCAATTATTATTTTTTATCAAGCCAGAAGGGTCGGAAATTGTGGTTGAAAAATGAATGTAACGTACAATCAGGTGCTATATCGTGAAAAAAAAATTTTTTTCAAAAATTCTACGTTCCGAAGAGAATCATATATTAACTTCTAAGAATCTCATTGAAATTTGTTTCAGATAAAAAAAATGTGTAAACATACCTCAATATACATATATACTTTAGAATAAAACAAACCTGGATGAAATGGAACAAATAGTTTTTGAGATAATAATTCCCAAAATTCACCTATTTTTTCCGCCGTCTACTCATATGTTCCCCAAAACTTACAGAGTCAATTTTTTTATTTGCCAACTAAATTAAGTGCTTACCCTGAAATTTTATGTGATTATTGTAGAATGTTGATAAATTCTTTCGATGAGCTATTTACTTTAATTCAAGGGAAATAACGAAATGAGATAGACTCACAATTAATGCTGAAGAAAAAGTGATTGTATCTTTAAATATAGATGTTAAATACCACAGTTACACAAGTCCACGCAAAAGGATGCTCGAAAAAATCGTACGTGTGCAGAAACAACAGCGAAAGCATGTAAAGTGCAACTTCAGGTTCCTCAATTAGGTTTTCAATCGAATAAGTCAACACAAAGCATTGCGCATGCATTTAGATTGTAGGGGTCGATCCAGATTATCAAGCCGGTCTTGATCCGATCTCGCTCCAATCAAATATAAATAAACAATGAAATCATTCCTATTATAGGTATCGGTCAGATCTCGGTCCATTCACGCTCCGATACAACATAGTACAAAGAATATTTTACTGGAGTGTGATTGAACCTGGCATGGAATGTACCCATAGTGTGAATAGGAACTTCAGTTCGTCTTTGATCATTCTAGTACTGATCACCGAGTAAAGCATGATCTAAACTTGTGCAGGGGTCGAAACAAGTTCAGTGTTCAAAAATACTTTCAAAAATGACTTTTACAAAACAAAACGCGCCTTGCATTGTATTGTAAAGATGGTGGAGTCGAATCGAATGTATCACAACGCTTAACTTTTCTTAGCCGTATATCTCGAGAACTATTAGTCCTACGGAAATTGTCTACAGTACTTTTTGTATGTAAAATTAGCTAAAAACAAATTTTATAATAACTAAAATTGTCGTAAAACCAATAGTTTACGAGATATTTGTAAAAAACCGATTTTCGTGACCTTTGACCTAGAATAACTTTTTTTGGGCACACTATTTTACAATGGAATTTTCAGACGTTATTTCTTATGCCTAAATAAAGATAATCCCAGTAAGAAAAATTCATTTGGATTTTTTTCGCACAGCAGTCGTTTTTTCGCCTTATTTTCCTGGACTATAAGTTTATTTTGGCATTTTTGTACTACATAAATATCAACCATTTACATAATATTATTTGTATACATAAATTCTTAAATTTAGTACAATAAAAAATTTTTTTAGATACTATTATTTACGTATACTACGTATGTAATTTTTCTCATCGAACTTGGCATAGCCAGTGCTAGGGCGAGATTATGTTGTTTATATTATGTTCACGTAATACATACGTTACAATTATGTCATAAAATATCTTCTAAAAATTGGTAATAAAAATACAAATAATACAAAATAGAACATTATTTATAATTTGAATATATTTTTCACGGTAATTGTGTCGTTTTGAAGTCAAATAGTGATTTTTTTCACGATAAATAGGGCTCCGATGTGAAAACTATGAGTACCAAACCCAAAAAAACTGACAAAACTGACCATTTTTCCAAAAAACTGACTTTAACTGATCGGGTAAGAAAAAAAAGACTTTTACTGACCAGTTTTGACCCCTGCCTGTGCGATAATGTGAATACCATGAGATTTAATTGGACTGAGACCAGCTCGTTAATGTGAATATCATAAGATTTGATTAGAGCAAAACCAGACCGAGACCAGCCCGTAACCGGCTCATTAATATAAATATCATTAGATTGATTGGAACGAGATCAGCTCGAAAGTTTAACCCTAGAAAGACAACCATATTTTATGGTACATTAAAGATACCCATAATGAGTACGTCAATTCGACTTAGGTTATCTAACTAGGGTTAAGACCATACTATATGGAATTTTAACCTGTAGGTGCTGTTGGTAACTGCGTCAGGAAATCTGATATGATAACTGTACGTGTACGGCCACCTTAAGACACTTTATAATTATCATTACATTGATGATAATACTTTACTTATATCACTACAAAAAAGATTAGGTAATACTTTATAGCTAGTAATTTATTTAATTCTCTTTAATTTATTTGAAAATCAATTTACATAATTTATAACTAGATAATTATTTACAAAATACTTACAAAGTCACTAATGGAGTCAATTAATATAAGAAGATACTTATTTAATAATAAATAACAATTGTATACATATATACCGGGCGTCCCAAAAAAAGGTATACACACTTTGCTTGATTATAAAAACATTATACATTTAGATATAAATACTAGATTGAAAATACAAATTGATGTCTATTTAGATCCAAACACTAGAATCGCAAACATGGTGAATTATTTCATTAGGAATTAAAAAAAGTATTTTCTTATTTTAAATCACATCACTCATATAGAACATCCTTATATACACTATAATACACAATATATACATCGTCATTCCAAATTTGGGTGACCAGATTTTAGTTTCTGTAAGCCCTGAGATGTAAATGAAGACCTTTTATTTTTATTTTATTTTTGTCGACAAATATCATTTAGATTGCTATCATTATTTAAAAAAAAACGGAGAAATTATAACGAAACCCGGAGCCCGGGGAAAAGTATACAAACCCTAAGAAAACCTGAGACCTGATCACCCTAATTATACATATTTTAATTTTTAATACTATTGAGGTTGTGAATATTTGTAACTGCTCTAGAGGATTTTGTAAAAGTATTAAACGGCCCATACGAAGGTTTTAAATTATTCTAAAAAAATAATTTTGCGTTATATAAAAATCATTTAGTAAGATTTAAATAGAATTGTTGTCTTACTTGTATTGATGCAGCAGGCGGCATCAAAACTGAATAGTTATTATTTGTAAGTGTGTCATTGGAAACAGATCCAGGAACATAGTTTATTCTTGTTTCGTTATTTATATGCGTTGAACTCATCATATTAGTCTGTAAAAATGAAACAAGAATATAATCAATTAATATAAAATACATACAAATTGAGTATTGAAGATACTAAGAAATATTTTTAAAAAATTATGCGTGTACACACATTAGAAGTTATACTTCTTTGGCATGATTGCAATTATGAATATTATATAATACCGGGTGTTCCGAACCACCTGTCCACTATTAAAGATAGAGTTTTATAATAAAATAATATCGACTCTAAAGAATTTCAGGAAAATATTTTCATCCCCCTAAAACTCCCCTTTGGGGAGTAGTTTGAGGTGTACATGCACGTTTCTCAGAAATATTTTAATATAAATAAATTACTGCACTTCAACATCCAGTGCCTAAAAAACAAAATTGGAGAAGTGGAAGTATTTATAGAAAAAAACGATTTTGAAGTGGTGTGCATCTGTGAACATTGGTGTAATTCATCAGAAATTTGTGTAAATTTCTTCCAAAATTATAAACTAGCATCTTTCTATTCTAGGAAAAATTACATTCATGGCGGGGTAGCTATATTTACAAAAAGAGAAATTTTATTTAAAGAACTAATCGAACTGGTAAATCTGAGTATAGATAAAGATTTTGAGTGTTGTGCAATCTTATGTAAACATGTAAAATTAATTATAGTATCATTATATAGATCACCAGAGGGGGATTTTAATTTATTCATCAATAAATTGGATGAGCTCTTATATAAAATCACAAAATACAAAATTAACTATTACATTTGTTGCGATTTAAACGTGAACATTTTAGTAAACTCTGATAAATACACTAGACTTAATTTGTTATTATCGTCTTATAACACAACATGTTTAGTCAAAGAACCGACTAGAATATCATACAAGTCATCAACTTGCATTGATAATATAATAACAAATTCTAACAATTCTCACGAAACTATAAATATCTTATCACCGTTATCAGATCATATGGCCATAAGTTTAAATGTATTCACCGAAAGTAACCCTATTAAAAACAATAAATTATTTAAATATATACGAACATATAACGAAGACGAAATTATACTCTTTAATTACCTACTTTCAAATGAAAATTGGGACTTAATTTTCAATACTATAGACGCTAACGAATGTTATAATCACTTTTACGATATTTTTTCTTTCTATTTTAACTTAATTTTTCCGATTAAACGAATTAATATTATAAAAAATACATCAAATAAAACCGATAAAACTTGGCTTACACCAGAAATTAAATCACTTTGTAAATATAAATATGATCTTTTTATTATGTTGCGAGATTTTAAAACAAATGGTTTAAATTGTAAGAATCTTACTTTAAAATACAAAAATATATGTAAAGAAGTATCGACAAAAGTTAAAATTGCAAAGAGCAATTATTACAGTAATATTCTCATTAACTCTGAAAATAAATCGAAATCAGTTTGGAACATAATAAACAATCTAAATAATACTTCAAAGGTCGGACACTCGTTAGATAAAAAAACTGAAAACTATAATGTCGATACTGCAAATGATTTTAACAATTTTTTTATTAATATTTCTAATCATCTAAATCTTGACCAACCACTTCTAGATTACAATTTCAATCTTACAAAAAATTATGATAGTATGTTTTTTTACCCCTGTGATAAATCCGAAATAATAAAAGTATGCTACTCTATGAAAAATAAAAAATCTGTAGGATGGGATTCTATACCCACTCACATTTTAAAAAACTGTATTCATTTAATAGCCGAACCTCTTACTTTCATCATCAATAATTGTATGCTACAAGGAGTTTTTCCGGATAAATTAAAGTTAGCAATAATTAAACCACTACACAAAAAAGGAGATATCAATTCCTTCGAAAATTATCGTCCCATATCATTGTTATCTAACATATCCAAATTGTTTGAAAAAATTATTGTAAATAGAATAAATGACTACTTACTCAAATATTGTATTATAACAGATTGTCAATATGGATTTAGACGTGGTCTCTCCACTAACCTTGCTGTTTTCAACATGATAAATTATATTTTGGAAATATGGAACAAAAAATACTCAAATTTAGGAGTTTTCCTAGATCTCACTAAGGCCTTTGACTGTGTACATATCGATTTATTATGTTCTAAATTATACGAATACGGTTTCAGAGGAACAGCACTTAATTTAATAAAATCCTACTTAACCAATAGGTCTCAAAAAGTTCAACTGATTAGTACTGAAAATAATACTCAATTACATATACTATCCGACACTAAAGAAATAATTAGAGGAGTACCCCAGGGATCAATTCTGGGCCCGATCCTATTTCTATTGTATATAAATGATCTACCTAACATAACAAACGACAAATTTACATTATTTGCGGACGACACTGCAATTTTATTTACAGAACCATCCAGTAAATTATTAATAAATAACTTCAGTGATTCATTAAGCAAAATATTAAACTGGTTTTCTAGCAACAGCTTAAAACTAAATATTGAAAAAACTAAATTTATAAAATTTGGAAACTACGGGGATATATTAGATAATATAAACATCCAAAATATTGGAAATATAAAATTAGAGGATGAAATAAAATTCTTGGGAATAAATATAGATAAATCCTTAAATTGGAAAAAACATACTGACTTCATTATTAACAAAACAAATAAATATATTTATACACTGAGAATCTTATATAAACTAGTCCCATTAACAATTTTACTAAACATTTATTTTGGTATAATCGAATCACATATGAGATATGGAATTATCCTATGGGGAAACTCTATAAATATAAACAAAATTTTAATATTTCAAAAAAAATGTATAAGAGTAATTTTAAATGTTGAACCAAGAACATCTTGTAGACCACTCTTTAAAGAGCTAAACATCCTAACTATTATTGATATTTATATTTTAGAATGTGCACTTTTTTATAAAAAACATCCTCAAATCTTTACAGAAAATAAATTAACACACAATTATAACACACGAAACAAATCCGACCTAATTATAACACAACATACACTCACTGTAATTCAAAAAGGACCGTTAAACTCAATAATAAATATATATAATAAATTACCTAGTTACATAAAAATATTACCTTTCACCCAATTTAAAAATAAATTAAAATCTATTCTCAAAATCAAATCGTACTACTCGCTAGACGATTTTATGAACGATGATTTAATTTAAAATTTTACTATTATTAGTATAAATACTACTTACAATTACTAAAATTCTGCTTTATTTTATGTATTTTGCATTGTTTTTGCTTTATTATTTTTATTTTTGTTTTTTTTATTTTTGTTTTTGTTTGTATTTTGCTTTTCGTTTTGACTCATTCTATGCAAGTGTAAATTGCTAAAAGAATAAAGATGCATTATTATTATTATTATTATTATTATATCAAATGGAACAGTATATCAAAAAGTAGATAATTTTAAAGATCATAAAAAACTTTTTTTTAATTTTATTAAAAAATATACAGGGTAATTCAGCACTGTCGTGCCAAACTTGAACGGTACAATGAGAAAAATATTTTAAGCAAAAAAAATTATATAAACATGTTGTGTCCGAAAATTTGTCATGAGGGGGCTACAGCCCTCTAAAGATTTTACTCAAAATTAGTTTATATTTAATATCTTGAGAACCTATTGTGCCATAGTTATGAAATTTGATACAGGGTTTAGTATTAATAAGTGTTATCTATATCCAGTATCAACCAATAGTAATTTTGACCAGGGTTGTATGGGCCCAGGAGGTCCGTCGATTTTTATCCAGTATTTTTTATTCTTCAATTTTTCCCTGAGTTAAAAATTTTAATAAGACTGTATGAGACAAAATACACAAAAATATACTTTGCTCATGCAAAATTTTACTTAATACGGATGCTTCAAATTAAACAAAATAAATTTATATTCCTGTTCTTTGATTAAAGGTAAGAAAAAAGTTCATGTACATATATCACCTAATACGTGTCCTCTTAGACCTATAGCCAGTTCTATTAATGTTGCAAGTAATTTACTAACATAACTAGAAAGCGATACTTAAAATGGCTATTTGTTGGTAAGGATGAATTTTTAGAGGTATATTTTTATTATTTTTTTGTCTTATTTTTTATCATAGAACAAGAATATAAAAATATTTTTTGTAATTTGAAGCATCCGTATTAAGTAAAATTCTGCATCATTTCTTTTGCATCCATATTTCTCGTAAACGGTTTATCCTATGATAAATGAGCAAAGTATATTTTTGTGTATTTTGTGCCATACAATCTTATTCAAATGTCTAATTCAGGAAAAAATTAAAGAACAAAAAAATACTAGATAAAAATCGATGGGCCCACTGGCCCCATACAGCCCTGATCTAAATTATAATTGTTCAATACCGGAAATCATTAACACTTATTAATACTAAACCCTGTATCAAATTTCATAACTTTAGCACAATGGGGTCTCCAGATATTAAATAAAAACTAATTTTGAATAAAATCTTTGGAGGTCTGTAGCCTCCTCACGAAAAATTTCCGGACACATTTTCATATAATGTTTTTTGCTTAAAATATGTCTCTTAATTTATTGTTCAAGTTTGGCACGACAGCACTGAATCACCCTGTATATATATAATTTTAAATTAAAAATTTTCTTAACAAAAGTTGTTAATTTAAATATATTTATTAAGATAAAGTACTTTTATATATCGTTCCATTTAAAATTTTTGAATTATTCCCTAATTGAAGTTTTGAATTTTTGATATGTCACTTATGACACTTTGAATAATCCAAAATGATACATCATTAGAAAGTTCATTATTTCTACTTTCAAATAAAAATTAAAAAATAAAATTTCATTAATATTTAACGAACCAGAGCACTTTTAGTAAAACCCTAAAATTTGGGAACAAGTCACCATATTTTCTAAACAATTGAATGTATGAAAAAATTTTTTTACAAAAGTTTCTTACTTTTTATGATCTTTAAAATTATCTACTTTTGGATATACCGTTCCATTTGATTTTGCTGAGAAACGGGCATGTACCCCTCAAACTCATCCCCAAGAGGGAGTTGAAAATATTTTCTTGAAATTCTTTTAGGTCGATATATATAGTAAATTTTTTATCATAAAACTTTATCTTCAATAGTTTAGGCGTAAAACATAGTGGACAGGTGGTCTGGAACACCCGATATAACAATATTCTGCTGTTTGCTTCAAATATAATTTAAAATTCAATTTGATTACAAAATTTAACGTATTAGTAAATGTATTGGATTCAAGCAAACATAATGATAGAGTACATATCGAAACTATTATTGATTTAATACTTATTACCTCAAATATTTACAAATATTATTATGAATTTACCGGTATAAAATATAGACAAAGAGTCATAAACTAATATATATAATCAATTTTGGTTAAAAGGTTAAAACTATAATGTGTAAAAAAAATTTAAATGTCTATGAATGTCATGATGTCATTATGTCATTCTTTCGTTACCATGTACCGTGTCTACCGTGCTCTATGCACATTCCGTTGCATTACTAAAATTTCACCCTCAACACGCCTAAAGAAGTATAACTTCAAAAAATGAATAAAATTTATATATTACGTACCTTATTAATTTCAGGAAAAATAGTACTCAAATTAAAATTAGTAAGCGATGATCCTGTTGTATTTCCAATACTCGATGAATACTGTGTAGGAAGATTACTCTTGTTAGACGATAAAGATATAATTGCTGGCGATGTATATTCTTGATTAGTTTGCAACGACTTAGGATATAACGAATTTTGGGCATTCGGTGGATAGACTTGCGAAGGATTTTGTAATAAAAAGTTTGTATGAACATGGAACGGATCTTCTGTTAATAAAGGCGAATTGACTGTATTTGGTAACGACAAAAAGTTAATATCAACTAATGCAGAGCTGTTTGTATTATTTGTAGTATCGTTATTAGATGAATATTTCCTCTTATTACAAGTCCTTTTTGATGGTTCAACTGTACAATGTTGATTGTTGTTTTTCTTTTCATTCGAAACCCTATCGATTTTATTTTGTATTGGTGCTCCAGTTCTAGAACAAGTATTCTGTTTACAGTTAGATGACGGCTGAGAATAATTAAAGTTATTGAAATTAGGCTCGATATCAGGAACTATTCCAGAAGTGATCATATAGCTTGAAGTAATCGTTGGTGTATTTGATACAATATTATTTGAATGATATACAGAACTAGCTGTAGTATTAGTAAGCACATTGTTGTGAGCTTGAGAATAATAATGAACGTCAGAAGCGTTCTGGATATCAAACGATGAATAATAAGTTATATTATCTCCACCTATTTGAGTGAAATTTTTTAAAGGCTGCGAGCTTGAATACCGTGACTTATTTTTATTTGAAGTTTGATTATCGTTCCTGATGTTATGTCCGATTAAAGCTTCAGCAGAATAACTGTTTGAAGAATGTTTGTAGTTGTTCTTTGTAGATTTTCCTGCCTTCATCCAATTTTCTTGTATCATTTTATTTGTAGATTCTATACTAGGTACATTGTGATGTGAATGAGAAATGTGTGACTGTATACTCGTAGATATCGTGTTGTTATTATTAATATTATGAACATCGTTTTCTTTCGATATCTGTTTTGGTATTTTTTGGTTTGAGTTTATTTTCCTGATTTGATTTGGCATTTTTTTAATCGTCCCGGTTGCATCCATTTCAGTTTTATTATGATCTACTAACTGACTGACTGACAAGAAATTAGTAGATACATTTTGTTGTGAATTATTATAAATATCTTTACTTTTATGTTTATTTTTCTGCGCTAGACATATATTTTTATTACTGGATTCAATATTTGTGTTGAATGATTTAGGTTCGGATCTCCTGTATCCGATATTTGTATTTAAAGCTAAATCGCCAATTAACGTTGGTAATGTTGACGGAAGTAATAAGTTATGTGAGTTTTCGATTAATGGTGGTACTTTTGAAGGTGACCAAGAGAATTGATTCTCTTCAGGTAAAATATTACTTGATTGTGAATAATTTGTTTGACTTATAACGTTAAATGGTTGATCTAACATATTCTTTGTATTTGTATTATGACTGTTGTCTGTATTTTGATATGAATTATTGCACATATTGAAGAACGAAGGACTTTGATTATTCGTGGTATAAAAATTACTCTGACTATAATCTGTTCCTCTCCCTATAGGTGTGAATATGTTATAGTCAGATGTCGGTATTTTAATTTCAGGTGTTGTCATCCAGTTGACCGGTGGTTTTTGATTTAAAGTTATTGCAGATGATGATTTTGATTCTGGTAAATGTTTTTCAGAAGTATTATACACAGTACTTAATGAGTTATTAATATTATAATAACTTGTTTGAGGTAAGTGTTTATTATATGTTTTATTATCTAATAATTTTGTCTGTGGCGAATTGAAACTAAATGCATCTAACTCGTATAAATTCTGGCAACTTGGTAATGTTTCTGTTTTGTTCACTTTAATATTGTTATCAGTTTTAAGTGTATCTGTCATATTTGATAAATTTAATGAAGACGAGTGTGTTGATTTTGAACTAGTGTAATTATAGTTAGATACTGAGTAAGAGAATGGTATAGCAGATAACTTTTGGTTATTATTATATGATGATGTTTGACAAGAATTACTTGGCATATTGTAATGTATTGTGTTTAGTGGTTCGTGTAGATCTTTGTGAGAGTTTTGTATGAAATTAGATTCGATTTTCTGTGAAATTTTATCATTTGTTTTCGCTAATGAAGACTTGATTTCATTTGAATGATGATAATTGTTTATTGTATTAGATAATGAAATATTTGGTACAGACGTTATCGTTTGATAAGTTGTTTGAGAATCCGTTGCTAATGTTGAAGTATTTATTTTAATTTTCTGTTTATTTTCATTACATATTGTCGAATCTCTAATATACCCGTTGGAAGTATACGTTTTGTTAGAACAATTCACAGAATTGTCTGTTGTTCTCACAGCTGCTATAGTGTGTGTTACAGGAATATGTTCATAGTTAAAAATATTCCCTGCCGTATTATTATTCTGAGATACCCTTATATCTGAGAACAAACAATTGTTGCTAAATGTATCTATATCTAGGTACATTTTATCCTTTATAATAAGATCCTTATTGGTTTCTTTCTGGGAATAAGGAATGTATTTTATATCGTGGTTTTCAAAATCGAGAAACTTATTATTATTATCACAATTCTTTGTTGAAATTATATTTGTATTGAACTTCTGCGACATGTTCGGAAAAGAATCATTAATCATGAATTGATTTGTTTGAGTATCTTTTTGTGAAAACAAATTTGTAAAATTATCTAATGTTAAGAGATTAGGTGTTAGGTTTTCCATTTGTGACGTTTTTACAGACTCGATATTACCGATCTGAAGCAATGTAGGTGTGCCTTGAGGACTATCGGAATTATCATCTTCAATAGCTTCAGTTATTTTTCCTCCGATACCTGTAGATACAAGCGGAAATGCCAAAAGGAAAGCAGCTGTAGGAGATACTGATTCTGGATGGTGACTACCATTTGGTACGTGAAGTGAAGCAAATATATCATTTGACAATTCTGAATGTTGTTGAATTGATTCTGACTGTTTTAATAAATTATCTGTACTTGAAACCGGCATACTGTTAGCTTCGGATGATAAACTTTTTTTATTTATCGTTTCATCTAATAATTTATCACAAACAAAATTTTCTATTTTCTGTTTGTCAGTTTCAGTATTTGTAGTATTTATTACTTTTGTATTAGCACTTTTATCTGTGTCAATATTTGAATTGTTAATATTTTTATCGAGTGTTAATTCTTTGGATGTTTTGCATAGAGAATCTATACTGTAGTTACTAACGGGAAGTTTGTGAGATAAGTGGTCTGCTTTTTCTATAAGTACTATCTTTTTAGAGTTTTCTTCTTGAACAGTGCATTTATTATTTTTAATTATAGTATCACCATCTTTAGTTGCCACAGTTTGTTGTGAGTTTGTATTAGATTGTTTATTATTGTCATTTTCTTTTGTATCATCGATTTTTTCAGAATTCAAACTATTTTTATTAACATCATTTACTTCAGTCGATGTTTCATTTTTCTCGGAAGAAACTGATGCATTATTTGATCCATCTGAACTTGTTTGTGTGTTAGATTTAGATTTTAACTTCTCGACTACTAAATTAATTTTCTTCTTATCTTTTTTCAAAATGATTTTTGTTGTAAACTTCGGAAGAAGGGCGGGTATCGGAACTTTATTAACAGTAGTTGTTTTAGTTATTCCTATCTTTGGAACTATTTTTGGAAATGTTTTTACAGGTTTCTGATCAGTTTTCTGTACACTTTTTATAGTTGTAGGATTAGTCACAAAAGTATTATTTGGTTTTAGTTTTGGCGTTGAGTCTTGAAGAACTAGTATTGTTGATTTTATTGGAGGAGTTGGGTTTACAACTGCAGTTAAAATAGCTGGTTGTTGTTGAATTACCGTTGACTGCGGTGGTAAAATAGGCATTATCGTACCATTTGAAAATATCAATGCACTAGGACCTATTGTATTCAATGTGTGATTTGTTGGACTTATACCAGTTGCCATTAAAGGTTGTGATAAAAATTTTGAATTTGTAACAAGACCTGAAATGATCCAGAATGAATAATTAGGTGTGCTTATTTTTAATAAAAGGGAAAAACCACTATGACGGTAAAAAAATTGTCAATGTTTGGGAATTTTTTTCACAGATATAACTAATTAATTTAGAATCAGGTAAAAGACATTTTATTAAATATATATTCAACTTGTTTAATACCAATTTTTATTGAAAAATATTAAAAATTTACAAAGTTATGAGCCTCGATGTGACGACCAAAAAAAATATTTTTGTCCATGATTCTATCGAAATTTCGTGATAGGTTATCGGAAAAAAATAAATAAATATTTTATCAATATCTATAAAATATATATATATATATCAATATCTAATAAATGTAGTTATGGTTGTGTGTACCTAACTTTTTTTTTTTTTATTGAATTTTTTTTTCATTTTTAAACACCTTCATTCAGTGCTCTTAAAAAATAGTAAATATCAAAATTTAAAAAATCGGCTATGCACAAACTTGGCCACGGCGATAATGATAATTTAGAAAAAAATATTTTTAAACAGTTCATTAGTTTTTGAGGAATCGCTGGAACCAGGTCGAAAAAAGTCGTTTAGAGAAAAACGCATTTAAAGTTTTCTGAGGGTCATAACCAGCCACGCTATCTGCTCTCACTAAATTGATAAATTGAAAAAATCAAAATTTTTTTGTCACAGTGGCTTTTCCCCTTATAGTACGTCTGGTTCGTGGCAAATAAACTTAATGATCCAAAAATAGTCTATTTTTCTTTGGTTTAACACACTATTTCCAAAGAAGTT
Organism: Sialis fuliginosa; assembly: GCA_961205875.1. Classification (NCBI taxonomy): domain Eukaryota; kingdom Metazoa; phylum Arthropoda; class Insecta; order Megaloptera; family Sialidae; genus Sialis; species Sialis fuliginosa. The sequence goes on from OY540811.1 coordinate 35,616,748, forward strand.
GTTAATTAAAACAGTATTATCTTGTTATTAATGGAACGCTGAAAAAAATGTCTTCTTTTTTATACGAGGTAAAAAAATGATATTGGGTACAATAAAAAAAGTTATATAACAATTAAGTTTGTAGGGTAAAATTTTCAAATTTTCAAAAATTGTGGGAAATCCTTAAGATTTAGAGAAAAATTAATAATGACAAAAAATAATCTCTTCAATAAGAACTTTAAAACAAATAAAAGAAAATTGAAATCGGTTGACTAGGAGCTGAGATACAGCCAATTTAAAAAAACAGTAGGTGCCATCTTTAATAGCCATGTAATGGTATTCTAAACAGATTTTAAAGTGGCTCCCTATCTGAAAATTATTCTTTTGACCTTATCTATGAGCACAGAAAGTGCAGTTTTTCTTTACGTACCAGACGTACTATTAAATAAATAATAATAGGAATACATACCACTTTTTGTATTCCATGAATTTGCTGTCACAATTGAAGAATGGGTAACAGAAATAATTGGAAATTTACAGTTTGATGTAATTTTTGATACAACCGGTAATGGAACGACACTACTCGTTGGCAAAACAGTATAAATATTATTTGAATGGTGTGCCATTATTGTTTTAATACTTGAGCTATTTAAAACATGTACGATGTTTTTCGTTTTACTTTTTTTCTTTTTAACAAATTTATTATCGGACACTACTCGAAGAGTTCTTTTTACTTTTATCAACGTTGATTTTGGAGTTGTTTTCGTTTTCGAAGGTGTCGTTAATTTGCATGTTTTGTTTTTTAATTTTACAGAAGATACTGCTTCGTTTTCATTACATTTAACTGAAAAAAATATATGTAAAAATATTATACAGTCAAGTCTTTTTTTATGAGGTAGATACATTCCACAAAAAACCACATATAAAAAATCGTCAGAACAAGATATACACTAGATTAGTGGTTTTTAACCTTTTCAAAGTCACAGAACACTTTTGATTGTAAAAAAAATTGTGGAGCACTTTCTTAATGAATCATTAAGGTCTTTAAACTAACAATAAAAATATGCAGAACATTTTTTTATTAAGAACTACAGGTAATGCATTAATTTCTAGTCAAATATAAAAAATATACTACTGGAAAAACTTAAACTAAAAATATACACCTTAACCATAATATAAAACAATGTCACTCGACACGTGTTTCGACTTCAAAAGAAGTCCTCATCAGGAGCCTTACAGTTCCAGTTTTTCGAGTCTGGAACTGTTAGGCTCCTGATGAGGTATTCTTGTGAAATCAAAACACGTGTCGAGTGACATTGTTTTATTGTGGTTAAGGTGTAAAAAAGTAACTCTTGTAAAAATTTTAAATCAAATTTAATGTGATACTTGAGATGCTATTCTCATTTCTTTATCAATATTCCCAAGTATTTCACTTTTTTAGGGTTCCATCCGTCCTTTTCACTCAAAGCTAAATACCTCGTAAAGTATATAAGCTAGAAACTTGAAATTTTTACCGAACATGTAAAATGATGCCCTCTATACTCTATAAAATAATAAAAGTCTCAATGGTCGCAACCGCCTAAGTTCCCGAGGTCTCGCGCAAAGAGCTGTTTTGTACCTAATAATGCAATAAAAAATCGATATAGTACAGGACATTTTGAACAAAGAAATTAATTTTTATGTATCGTTTTGCTTATTTAATTTTTAGATTTTTATGTTGTTAAAGTTTGCAAGTTCTAGCAAATTGTTTTATGGATTATAATAAAGTTTTTATAAAACATGTTAAGGTATGTGTAGTGCCGTCAGCGCCAGCTACTAGCGATATTATTAAAAATATTAAATTGTAAAATAAAAACAATAGAAAATTAGTTGTCATAAAAATATAACATTGATTTGTAACACACTTATGGGACACCTTATATAAATGTAACTATTTTAAAAATATACTGCTTGTCTAGCCTGACAACTTTTGTATTTAAAGTTTTCTTCCATTTGTTATAATAAATTAAATATTGAACTTGGGATATCCTGTACTATATCGATTTTTTTATTGCAGTATTAGGTACAAAACAGCTTTTTGCGCGAGACCTCGGGAACTTAGGCGGTTGCGACCATTGAGACTTTTAATCGGGATGATTTAGAGAATATTTTCCAGTTGGTTTCAAAGAGATTGACTGAAAGCCATTGCCCTATCAAAAACTGCGGGGTCCTTTATGCCCTCTACAAATTTATTGAAAAAATAATTTTTTAAGTGGGGCACTAAGGAGCTAAAGCTAGGTTAAAAAATATTTTTTTTATACCAAGGCATGTGGCACGTTAAAACTTATAACCAAACAAGCGGAATTTGACTCTTTTTCTAACTTTTTTCTAAATCAAAAATGGTGCCTGTAAGGGGCTTTAAAGCAAATTAAAAAAACAAAAACAAAAAAATTGTATACCAAGACGTGTGGGGTATCAAAATGTCGATCTCAATCAGTAGAATTTGATACTATTTTTTATTTTTAACTCAAAAATGGTGCCACCAGGGGGCTAAAAGCAGTATTTTATTTTACCCCCACCCCCCTCTAACTTTGTAACTACTGGCTCTAAAAATCTAAAAAAAATTTGGCAATGAGGCTTTGGTGGGACTACCAACTACAAATACAAAAGTCGGGGATATCATGTTAATTTTTGGAATAATAGGGAGGGGTGTCATAGAATTTTTTATTTTTATTTTCATATCTAGGCATGTGGGGTATCGAAATAGAGATCTCAAATAGTAGAATATGACCATATTTTTTTTTTCTAACTCAAAAATGTCGCCTGTAGGGGGCTAAAAGCAGTATTTTATTTTGTACACCCTCCCTCTACCTCGGTAACTACTGGCTCAAAAATTCTGAAAAAAAATTGGTAACGAGGTTTTGGTGCGACTACTAATGACAAATATTAAAGTCAACAAAATAATTTTTAATTTTGGAATTATAGGGAGGGGCGTCATAGAATTTTTTATTTTGATATCTAGGCAAGTGGGGTGTCAAAATGTAGATCTCAATAAGTAGAACATGACACTTTTTTATATTTTTTTTCTAACTCAAAAATGCACCTGTGGCTCCAAAGAGTCCACGTAGTACGTACTTCGGAATCCTTATGGCATATACCCGTGTATGTCTTCTCCAAATTTTTTAGTTTTGATGTTCGTAAATGTTTCCCAGTTCACATAAATATGATGTTGAAAACTGTAGCAAAATTGACTGCCTTTATGAAAAGAATTGGGTACTTGGCTTTCATAAAAATCCAAAATTATTCAACCAGATGAATTGTTAGCTTTAATTTCATACCCCACTCAAATTTGGATAAAATATCGCACTGCATAATTACAAAACCGTATAAAAAGAGACTGGAGTATAAATATACAATTACCTTTGTTTTCATTATTAAGTTTACTCAATATCTCCGCTGATTTTGCTTTAGTAATTTTATTTGTCCATAGACGAGGCACAGAAGGAAACTTTGAAACATATTTTATAGGTATATGAATACCTGCTTCATTTAATAAATTTGTTAATTCTTCTGTTCTATTTAATAAATAGGTAATTCTTTTTTGAAGATTCTGTATTTGATTGACTAAAATTAATTAATTTAAATTAGAGAATATAATTTTAGTTTATTCTTTATACCGGTGAGTCATATCAGGTGGAACAAACTTGAATAGTTGATCAAGAAAAATATATTAAGAAAAAAAGTCCATATGAACATGTGTCCAGAAACTCTTCATAAGGGAGCTACAGGCCTCCAAAGATTTAACCTATTTTTCGTAAACGATTTGCAAATCAACTAAGTATATTTCCGTATATTTTGTGTCATAATACCTTATAAACAGGGCCGGAGGAAGGCCGGTACGATGTGTGATTTTCACGCAGGTGCCAAACACCGAAGGCGGTGAAATTTGAATAAAATGCGTGAGAACACCATTATCAGAATTAAGTAAAAAGTGATATGAGGAGTAAATTAAAAGAAAGAGAGCGCAAAAGTAAATTTAAGTGGCGGCAAAATCGTAATGACAGTCAAAAAATAGCAGGGACGCAAAAGTGTGGAAAAAAAGGCAGTAATATGAATTTTTCACACACCATCTGAATCCCGCCGGTCCTGCTTATAAATATGCCAAACATAGGACAAAATTTAAGAACAAACATACACCCCTGGTCTAAATAATCATTGGTTGTTACAAGAAATTGATTAATACTAAAACCGATAGTCAAATTTCATTATTGTATCACAATGGGTTCTCCAGATATTAAATAAAAACTAATTTTAGGCAAAATCTCCCTAACGAAGAGTTCCGAACACATGTTCACATGAACTTTTTTACTTGATATTTTTTCTCGGTCAATTGTTCAAGTTTGTTTCGGCTTTGTTTGACTCATCCTGTATACTATAACCTAAAACTTACTTTGACATTTTTCAGCTACAACTCCTCCATCAGATATTTCTTTATTCCGTGTTTGAAGATCTTCGATATACGTTTTTGCTCGCTGCAAAATTTCTAATTTACTGAGTACTATACTTGGATCGTATGAAGGTAAAACCCGACTTAATGCTTGAAAGCATATTTTAAGACGATCTCGACGTTCTCTTTCCCATATACGACTTTTACTAAAAGCAAATATTAAATTTATACATAAATAATTATTATCTATATCTTCTACAAATATTGATTATTTACATTGGTTCCTTTTTTGGCATTTTTTAAATAAAAAAAGGCACATTGTTTTCATTAGTAAGAAAACATATCTGTAATCCTTCTATATAAATATCCTTTATAATCCTTTTTTCGTCAATACATATTTTAAAATTATCTGTCAAAAATGCAAGGTTATGTTAAACGTCAAAATTGTTGATAAAACAGAAACCTTGGCGTAAATGACATATGACATCACATGAGTGAGAAATCATTGATCTGCATAACTAAACTAGATTTCTATGGATTTGTCTCACTTTTTATTTTTTTATACATATGTACTTGAAATGTATTGTATAATAAAGTATAGTGATCATGAAAAAATTCGAACTCGAGATTTCAACGGAATTACACGTATTGAAGGTCCCTGAATCACGTACGATCATTATCTCAATGACGTGTGTGTGTGTCTGTGAACACCCTACAGACAAAACGGTGAGACTCACAGACATAAAATTTTTAACTTAAGGTTCTTGTATACTCTAGATGTGCACCTCCTATTTTTGAAAACCATCACTAAACCGGAAACAGATGTTTACTGATGTCAATTTTTGAATTTTACGAAATAATTTTTGAAACGGTACGCAGCTATAGAAAATGCTCTTATCTATAATGCTCTGTTCATTTTTCCCCCCAAAATTTTTTTTAGGAAATAATCGATTATCTTTATTATTTTTATTTTTCGAATTATTTTTAACGATACGTATTAGAAAAAAATGTTTTAGATACAAATTATAGAGAATATTATTATCTATAATTTTTGGTATAATCGTATTTCAAAAAAAAATTGTGCTAGGAAATATTGCTTCCTCGCAATATCGAAGATACGAGAAGCTATGTGATCGTTTCAGATTGAGACAAAAAAAAAGTTCTCCAATTTCAAAATTTTAAATAGATTTATCCGTTTCACGTCAAGACAAACACTTTTCGTTCCGTGTCTGTCTGTCTGTCCGTGTGTCCGTGTGTCCGTCCGTCTGTCCCCTGAATCCTTGTCACACGCATAACTCATGAACCACTGAACCGATATTATTGAAACTTGATCGGATGGTTGGGATTGGTTTGAGGACGGTCCCATTTCAAAATCATCAAAATCGTGTGTAAGGGTGAGGGGTGACACCCCAAAATATTTCTTTTTTCAAGATATCTCAAGAACGACACATGTTACGAGAAAATTCTATAGAATATTTTTTGTAGAGCATTAAATTTCCTATAATATGGGTTTACTACGTTTGTTGTAAAATATTCCCTTACAAAGATTTATCTCAATTTATTTTTAAAATTCGTGTTTTGTTTTTCTAAATTGATATTTGATTGGATATACATATTAAATGTCATTTTGACGTTTTAAATGTCATTTTGGCGTTTTAAATGTCACTTTGACGTTTTAAATGTCATTTTGACATTTGCATAAATTTAGATTTAGATTGAAATTGTCAAAAAATTAAAAATATATGAAAAAATATTTAGGTGCGTTTTAAGAAAAATTTCGAACTAAGATTTTTTAGAAAAATTTGTATAAAAATTAATTGGTTAACCAATGCCAGGCAATTTATCTGAACACTATCGGTTTTAGTGAATTTAACACGAGGAAGCACTGTGCATTTACTTGGCAGATGTTTTTTTTTTCAAATGGTGCATAACACAAAAAAATGTTTGTAATAAAAGTTGTAGAGAACATTATTTTCTATAATTTATGTTATATTCTTTTTATTGTATCTTTTATGAATTGACCAAAAAATAATAATTTTAGTTTTTTTATTTAAAAATAAATTTAATAAAATGAATAAATCAGTTATCTATGAAACTAAAATTTAAATAGATGTATAGAAATACTAATGAAATGTAAAGGCCTTTATACATCTCGGGAGTTAGAGGCGGGGTACTGCAGATTGGGTCGTGTATAGGTATATCGGGCCGAGTATTCGCGGAATAATCGGCCCAATTTGTCTATACACGACCCAATCTGCAGTATCTCGCCTCTACCTCCCGATAAATCGGCCCTGCAGATTGGGTGGTGTATAGAGGCCTTAAGAAAGTGTTAACTTATGTAATTTCTTCTGTATCATGATGTATAAAAAAGTCTTGTGCCGACCAGGGCAGATTTTTTTCATTTATTTGACATCCAAATGCTAATAAATATCAATAATTTTAATGAATTCAGACACTCATTACTGTTGAAATACGAATCTAACGAAAAATATGTATAGAAGTATAATATATGTATAGAAGTTATGTAAGTATGTATAGAAGTATGGTAACATTAGTTTTTAAGTATACATTTTCATGAAAAAGCCTAAATTCAAGGTTTTATGAACTTTAAAAAAATTTATAACAAATAAAGGAGTAGGGTTACAGTTATGAGTGTAAGGACTTTTTTTATGCGAAAAGACCTAAAGATGATACAAAATAAAATTATTTAAAAAACATTTTTTTCTTTTTGTAGGGGACTGTATTTCAATTTTGACCATCTAGTAAGCACCACAGAACAATGATCACTTCTATATACGTACAAATACCATAATCACATAATCCCGAGATTATTTGAAAGTAACATATGTATCGAAAAAAGATAACTTTTATTATATTCTCTATTATTCATACTGTGAATATAATATGAATCATATCAGTTGTGTTTACAGAAGTATTCAAAACAATTAAAAAGTACCTAAGTATTCAAAGAAGTAACGGTACACAATATTTACACAATTTTGACAGTTCGTTTTATGTACTTTTATACATTTTCGTAGTTTTGGTCTCGTGTTTGATTCTGATAATATATAATAATAATTTGATTACGATAATAACAGTGCTATTTAATTATTATAATTGATACAATGGATATGTTATGGTTGTATTTTACGTGACGTGTGTAAAATACTATAACAAAGTTTTGTCGTGAGCTTTTAATAACAATACATTTTTAAATATCTATTTTTTTACCTTGATGCATACGTTTCTTTGTGTGGAATATGATTAGATGACGTTCTCATTAATTAACACTATTGTTGTTTAAGACAGTTTTATTGCAAATTTTATTTTAAATCATGACCCATACGAGGGATGTGCCAATTGGAGTGGTGTTTCTTCAAAAAACATCAGAATGCTGCTGTCCTAGGAGTAGATTCAATCGAAATCTATGGTTAGTGTGTTAATGTCAATATTTAATAAATACCTATATATTTGTAACGATCATATTTTATTTTTCAGTTATCGAATAAGTGTTTTAGTTTTAACATACATGGCTTATATGTGTTATCATTTAACAAGAAAACCAATATCAGTAGTTAAAAATGTGCTTCATCGAAATTGCTCGAATCTTACGCCTCCAAATAACATCGAACCGGATTCTCGTTCAACTTGGTGTGATTGGGCCCCATTTGGTAATTTTATATTTTAAATTCATTATACAATGTGTCATTAACATTGTGATTTTTAAATTTAGATCGAGATGATGCACCTGCTTTACTGGGAACACTTGATTCATCGTTTCTGTTTGCCTATGCAGGTGCAATGTTCATATCTGGGTTTATTGCCGAAAGAGTTAACCTGAGATATTTTTTGGTTTTGGGAATGATGATGTCAGGGATATTTAGTTACATGTTTGGTATAGCTAAGTCGTATAATATTCACAATATGGGATACTTTGTAATAGTGCAGGTTAGTGTCCGTTAAACATATGTATATATATGACATTGTTGATTAAAGTTTAACTTTAATATTTGATACTTATAGATATTAGCTGGTATTTTTCAAACTACTGGATGGCCAGGAGTGGTAACAATAATTGGAAACTGGTTCGGAAAAGGCAAGAGAGGTTTAATATTCGGTATTTGGAATTCTCATACATCTATTGGAAATATTTTAGGTAACAATTTATAAATCAAATACAATTTATCCCATGTGGTATTAATAATAAATTAATATATTTTCACAGGATCTTTGATAGCAGGTGCGTACGTGGAATATGACTGGTCATTGTCATTTATTGTACCAGGGGCAATAATGTCTGCAACGGGTTTCATTCTGTTTTTGTTTCTTGTTGTAAATCCTGTGGATGTAGGATGTACATCTCCAGAACATAAGGTATTGTAGAAATAATAAATATATTATCAATAATATCATATATGGGCCACACGCCAAATATTTTGGAGTAGAATAAATTTAGACCAGAATTTTCTTTCTTTCTTAAAGGTACAGTCGGGTCTCGTTTATTATAACGCTCGTTTATCGTAAATGCCGACATTCGTTTATTGTAAATTTTTTCTCCTCCTTCACCTCCCACCATTCTCTAAATACCAAGGTCTACATACATAGTCTCTATAGCTCCTTGACCAATCAGCGTTGGCGCGGGATTTCAAGTCACCACGAAGATGTATTCAAATGTTTAACATCACTGAACGTATTGCCAACTTAAGAATAGTAAAAATGACACTTCCCGAATAGATAAAATTGTCTGTGATAGCTTTTTCATGATTTTGCAATCTCGAATTTGTACTTCTTTGATTGTATATGTTGTTAAAATATCAAAAAATACGAAGACAAGAATAAATAAAGAATTTCTTGTATTTGATATTTTATTATACATTTATAACATTTGAATACATCTTCGTGGTGATGTCAATTCCCGCGCCAACGCTGATTGGTCAAGGATCTACACATAACTTGGTGGGAGCCCCTCTCGACTTAACATAAACGCGAGTCATATGATTCAGAAGGTTTAAAATAAATGAGTCCCGACTGTATCGCCAAAAAATTTTGTTATGTAAAACAGAACTTCCATCTCGTTATTTACATGAGTTTTCCCATCAAAGTACACATGGTTATTAAAAAAATTTTGAAGAAAAACTCACATTTTTAGATATAATTTGCCCTTGACAGCATCCAATTTGGTCTTTTGGTTGATATAACTTGAAATATACATACAGTAACATATTATTAGCTGCAATTCGCGCGAACTATGATGAAGTGTCGCGGGGAGAGGGTAGATTCTGCGCTCGGCCAGTAGTTGTTTATTTTGTTTTCAATTATTAAATTTTAAATTTAAACAGAACAAAAATTATTTGTAATTTTTTGTTCTGATTGGTTTTTTTTATTTAGGTAATTTAGGTTTTGATTAATTATTATTACAATAATAAATTAATCGTGCTTGTACTTAATTCAACTATATTTTTTAAAAATTCTAAACAATAATTTTGTAGTCCACGCGGGCACAGCTAGTAATTTAATAATAGTCACGGTTTAATATTTTGTAATTAGTATAGTAATTGTAAAGTGAAAAGTCAATTTAAATATTATTAATTCTTTTAACAGAATGGCTATAGAAGACTTGAAAATAAAGCATCTGAGGCACATAGCAGTTGTGAAGATATACATACAATCAACGATGATAGTGAAGTAGTTGTAGTAGGTGACCAGGTAATTTAAATATTCAATATTATTAATAATTGGATCATATTAAATGGAGCAATAAAACTTTCTAGCCAACTGCACATGTTCTATTTACTTACAGCGGTGCACAAACCGGGTATATTAAGATATATTAAAAATAGGTGATTTTTGGGAATTATTATCTCAAAAACTATTTGTTCAATTTCATCCAGGTTTGTTTTATTCTAAAGTATATATATTGAGGTACGTTTACAATTTTTTGTATGTATATATATAACGATCGGGAACGCTGCTGTCTTGACTGACGTAAAACATGTCTCTCGATGCGATTCTCAGGATTACTGGCAGTCGATTAATTTGAAACAGAAATTTCAAAGAAATTCTTAGAAGTTAATTTATCATGCTCTTCGGTATGTAAGATTTTTTCACAAAATGGCGCCTGATTGAACGTTACATTCATTTTTCAATCACAATTTCTGACCCTTCTGACTTGATAAAAAAGAATAATTTAGTAAAAAAAAATCCTACATTCCAAAAGGTATCATACACTCATTTCTAAGAATCTCTTTGAAATTTCTGTTTCAGATCAATCGACTGCCAGTAATCTTGGGAACCGCATTGAGGGACATGTTTTACGCCGGCCATGACAGTAGCGCTCCCAGTCGATATTCATAAAAAAATTTGTAAACATACCTCAATATTAAGGTGGGCCAAATTGTATGGAAGGAATTTTACCGACCTCGGCTACCCCTCTACGTGAAATTTGAAAATTTTAAGTTTAAGTCTCTTGAATTCAATATGTATGTATGTTAATATGCATGAAAATTTGCAATTTTTCTTTGATTTTTTTAACAAAACACCAATCCTAGGGTTTTTGGGTACGGGGATTCCGAATTTGACATCCATTTTTTTCTTGAGCGCCACTCGGCACCAGTTTTGGAAACTTACTTAAAATATGTACTTTAGAATAAAACAAACTTGGATGAAATGAACAAATATTTTTTGAGATAATAATTCCCAAAATTAACCTACTTTTTCCGCCATATACTCATTAGGGTGTTTTTTTTATTTTTATTTTTTCGGTCCCGTTGGCCTTTGTTTTAGCTTTAGATCAAAAATTAATTGTCCCAAAATTTCAGACTCCTAGAATGGCACAAACTGAGTCTTTTTCCCATTTGATTAACATGGGAAAAATTATTTTTTTATTTACGCGTGAATAGCTTGTTGAAATAATTTTTTTTTGAAAATTTCTCAGAGCAATAATTTGTAGTATAATATGCTGCTATAAGAAATTAAAATAAATACATTTTTCAATGAGCTATTCACGCATAAATAAAAATTTAATTGTTCATGGTAAATATGGAGTGTATGGGTGAATAGCGTTGAACATTTTTCGATAGAATTATTTTAAAACAGTTTGTTGTGGCCGAGATTGATTCTCCGTTTTTAACCTAACCGAACCTAAAAAAAAACTAACCAATCCAAAACTAATCAACTCTAACCAAGGACAGTTAACACGTATATTATTAGAGCATCAACTCTATTCTGAATAACTATTTACATGATTATTGATAAATCTGACAGCGAACACACATATTAGCTTTTTCCCATGTTAATCAAATGGGAAAAAGACTCGGTTTGCGCTGTTCACAGGTTTGATCTACGAGTCTGAACTTTTTGGGACAATTAACTTTTGATCCAAAGCTAAAACATCCTAATACTCATATGTCCTTAACAAATCAAATAGACTAAACTGGTCATCCGAATATATATTTTTATGAGAACTGCGTCTTTATAATTAAAATTATAGTTTGTGCACCACTTTCTTAATACTTAAACTAAAAATATACACCTTAACCACAATAAACAATGTCACTCGACACGTGTTTCGACTTCACAAGAAGTCCTCATCAGGAGCCTAACAGTTTGTCCTATGTACACATAGGACAAAGGACATATAGGACACAAGAAGTCCTCATCAGGAGCCTAACAGTTCTAGACTGACCCAGTCTTGGTCAAATCTTATATTTATACTAAAAGGACTTATCTTGCTTCAATGATTCTGACCAATCAACTGCAAGGTCTAGAAAGGCTGAAGCTGGGATAGGTCCGGTACCACTATTAAAAATCCTAGTCTTATCCCTCAAGATTTCTAAGCTTTCTGCTGCGTCCAATAGATTATTATTACTGCATGTTTTAATTAGTTTTAAATTACTTATATCTGTTGTATGATTTAATGTAGTTATATGATGAGCTACGCTGGATTTATCAACCCGGTTGTTCTAGTTTGTCCTAGGTCCTATGTGTACATAGGACAAACTAGGAGATCAATAAACATTAGATTTATAGAACAAATGGCTCACCTAAAATACAACCGGGTTGATAAATTTAGCGTAACTCATCACATGGCTACGTTAAATCCCACAACAGATATAAGTAATTTAAAACTAATTAAAACATGCAGTAATAATAATCAATTAGACGCAGCAGAAAGCTTAGAAATCTTGAGCTTCAGTCCTTCTAGACCTTGGTCAGAATCATTGAAGCGAGATAAGCCCTTTTAATATAAAAATAAGGTCTGGAATTGTTAGGCTCCTGATGAGGACTTCTTGTTAAGTCGAAACACGTGTCGAGTGACATTGTTTATTGTGGTTAAGATGTATATTTTTAGTTTAAGTGACTAAGAAACCACAGTTTCTCCGTTTTTCCAGTAGTACTTTCTTAATAATTAATATTATAAAACAATGATTAATTTAAATAATTTAGTTCCAGGATGTACAAAGGCGCTGTACAGAACGCACGCCTATATTGACCAGCGATAATGTGAAGCCACGTGACAGAGCGATAGGTTTCCTGGAGGCTTGCAACATCCCCGGAGTCGTAGAATATTCCTTATGCTTGTTTTTTGCCAAACTAGTCAGTTACACATTCCTTTATTGGCTTCCGCTTTATATAAAGTCCTCTAGTAAGTAACACTAATTATTTTTTCTTTTGTAATCATGTCATATGTGGTCTACAGCAAGCTTGTCCAACCCTCGGGCCGCATGTGGCCCGTAAGTATCCTTGATGCGGCCCTTATCGGATAATTTAAAGAAAATAATAATAATGATTTTATTTTAAAAAAAAGGTTTTCAGTTTTTATTTTTGCATATTCTGGCCAAAAGGTTGGACATATAAGAATATCTACACTAGGGCAGTGGTTCTTAAACTAGGGTCCGCTGAGCTTTTGTTGCGGGTCTGTGAAACATGTCTGGCATAAATTAAAGTACTTTTACATTTCTATTTAGCATTGATTAATTAGTATTTAACGACCTTCTTTGTTTTTCTATTCGGGAGAGGGGGTCCCTGAAAAATAATTGTTCAAAAAGGGGGTCCCAAGACCATATAAGTTTAAGAACTGCTACACTAGGGTGTTTTTTTTTTTTTTTGGTGGTCATGTTTTAGCTTTAGATCAAAATTTAACTGAATTAAGTGCTCAATTCATAAATCCAGTAATTTTTAAGATATGCTTGATTTTTCTTTTTATAATAATGTTTAAACGAATAAATCTTTAAAAATACTTGATCTATGAATTGAGCACTTGGGAACTTTTTTGTAAAAAATTAAATTCTCTATAATATGCTGCTGTAAGAAATTTATATTATATTAAAATTATAATATACATATATTTAATCTATAAATGTAATATTTTAGCTACTTTAAGTCCCATGATGAGCGCAGATTTATCTACAATCTTTGACGTGGGAGGAATAATCGGTGCCATTGCAGCTGGAATGATAAGTGATTATTCTGGAATGTCAGCCACAACTTGTGCAGGAATGCTTGTCGTCGCAGTTCCTTTAGTAAGTACCACACAGTTAAATAATGGTTCTCATAAAATTTATAATTATAATTATAGGTTATTTAATTTATTTTTCATAACCTATTTGTTTTTATTTCCCAGTTGTTTGTCTACGAACATTTTGGTGCCTTTAATTTGGCGACAAACATAGTACTATTATTTATTGTCGGGTTACTGGTTAACGGACCGTACGCTTTAATCACCACTGCAGTATCTGCCGAACTAGGCACACACAGTTCACTAGAGGGTAATTCAAAGGCCCTGGCTACAGTCACTGCCATCATAGACGGTACAGGATCTATAGGTATGTATCAAATATACAGGATGTTTCTAAGGTGGCTATTACACTATCAAATAAATATGTCAAAGATCTTTGACAAAGATTTGATCATATTTCTTTGATAAAATATGAGATTTTGTTCTATTACACTACATAAAATATTTGATAATATTTTCACAATATTATCTAGGAATATTTTCTTCTTTTTTGGTGCATTTTGATTATCAGTGCGTGGATGTTCGTCAATTGACGTGATCGAGGTTTGAATTTACAACCGTGTATTGTGGTTTTTATAATCAATAAGAAGATTATCATATAATACTGAATTTTGTTGATATTCATATATTAATAATTATATAACTGTAACTGTCAGTGATAACTTGGCAGTCGCCATTTTGTTTTTGACGTCAAAAAACTTTGATCAAATATAAGAGACATTAACTATGATCATAAAAATATTTTGAAGGTAAATATTATAAAAGTTGACTTATTACACTGTCATATTTCTTTGATCAAAGAAATTTTATCATATTTCTTTGATAGTGTAATAACCGCCTAAAAGAATTAACCGATTTCATTACGCAATATTTTATTAAGGAAAACTAATACAAAACTCCAACCATATCACAAGTATTCTACTCATAATCAACTTTTATTTCCTGTCTTACAAGTGTTCAATGTGACCACCACTTGCAGCACGGGTAACATCAAGGCGATAAGAGAATTCCTCCCAGACGCGTTTCAGCATATCACGATCCAGTGAGAAGGAGACCTCATTCTACGTCACAAACTTTGTGGCATTTGAGGAGGTCCTAGTACATTCCTTTTATGCATTCAAAACCGACGAACGGACATGCGATGGTTTCAAATTAAAGCATTTCTGATTTAAGCTCAAAATTGGAAAAAATTGATTATTTTATAAAGTTTTTGGAGTTTTAATGCTAATTAAAATATTGTTTTATGTCTTATAAGTTCTTTTCTTAACCTCCTTCAGTCATTTACATATTTTACAACAATAAAAAAGTATTGTTTTTAGTAAGAAATGGTTCAGTGTGAAAAAATAAACGAAAATGAGAAAAAAGTCGAATTATTTAATTTTTTGGAGTTTTAATGCTAGTTACAATGTATGTCTTGGAACTTCTTTTTTCACCCTTTCTCAATCATTCATACAATCTACACTAACAAAAAAGTATGTATTTCGGTTAAAAACAACTTAAAGTGGAAAAAATTAATGAAAATAAATAAACATTTGATTTTTACAACTCAAAAAGTGATTATTTAAAAAAAAAAAAGTTTTTTTACACAAAACTATACTTTTTTATTGTTGTAAAATATATAAATGACTGAAGGAGGTTAAGAAAATAACTTCTAAGACATAAAACAATATTTTAATTAGCATTCCAAAAACTTTATGAAATAATCAATTTTTTCCAATTTTGAGCTCAAATCAGAAACGCTTCAATTTGAAACCATCGCATGTCCGTTCGCCGGTTTTGAATGCATAAGAGGAATGTACTAGGGCCCCCTCAAATGGCCACAACATATGACAATGCTCAAAATTTGTGATGCAGAATGAGGTCACACTCCTTTTGATCCAAAGCTAAAACATAGGCCTGCGGGACCGAAAAATAAAAATAAAAAATAATCAAAAAAACACCCTAATACAGCCGCCATGCGGAAATCAACCTTTCTTTACTTTTTGAAGTTAGTACAATCAGAATCTGCTCTTATCTCGTACACAATTTTTCGACGGTATTACAATACTTCCATTTCTTTCAGAACATGGAAGTAAAAATAAATGTTTAGTGTTCCTAAGTTCCTAAAAATAATTATTTAATATAAAAGATAAAAAAATATTTTTTTTATTTTTACCATAACGAGCAATATTCGCAAAAATAATTGCATGCGAATGCGAATGTTAAGAAATGTGCGAATATTCGTTACATCACTAATGAGTACCTATTATAAACGAAGAGTAGTTCTTTATCTAACAAATGAGTTTTAAAATGTCTGTCCATGGAGAAATGATTTAAATATTATAATAATCAAATGGGAGGAGCTTACTAAATTTGTTACAAGTGAAAATGAATACAAACTGGAAGACCAGTTTCTTTTAATAAAATATTTAATAATTTTCAGGCGCTGCCGTAGGTCCACTTCTTGCAGGTTTAGTATCAAGTCAAGGCTGGAACAATGTGTTTTACATGCTTATGCTGTCTGATGTTTTAGCTCTTGTTTTATTAATACGTCTTGTTAAACAAGAAGTTAATAGGCATCAAACTGTAAACCATATAGAATGAAAATGATCTTATCAAAGCAGCGGTGTAAATAATGAGGGACCAGATAATTAATTTTTTATTTATGAAATATATTTAAAAAAAATAAAAGTTGGCTCCCCTTAAAAAAAATTCTGGTTACACTCCTATACCAAAGCTGTTTCGAAACTAAAGTAAATTACTCTACAAAATACAAGTCTTGAGGCTTCCGCGGTGATCTTGGCTTCTGGGTGTAAGACGCGTCGATTTGGTTTTGTTATCGGCTCTTCTAAAAGTGCACTTTTAGAAGAGCCCTGAAGATGTCCACTGCAATGTGTGATGGAACGTTGGCCAATAACACAACCAAATCGATGTGGCTTACATCCAGAAGCCAAGATCCGTACAAAATATAGTTGAAAAATTGATATTTTTATAATGAAACTTATATAATTTTTATTTTGTTTTTATATTTTTTAAATCTATTTCACAAGGGAACATTACAATGCATGAATGAGGAATTAACGTCAGCTTTTGGGAGGTGAAACTAGATTAAAAATAAAAATACACGTGTCGGAGCATTCAATCACATGGGCATTAATTTTAAAAGTTGTTATAGTTCAAATATACTATATAATGTGACCAAGCGGTTAAAATCTCAACAAGTAAAAGTAAAAAATAATTGCAAATAAAAACAAAAAGTAAAATTTCCAAACCGAGTTTAGGACCAGCGTTACTTGCTAGCATTTTAACCGCTCAGCCACATAATACAGTATATTTGATTGATGCTCATGTGATTGAATGCTCGGACACGTGTATTTTTATTAACTTCCCAACTGGAAGTTATTGTAATCAGTCCGAAAATCAAAATCAAAATTTTCAACATAATTGTATGTTTTAAGGTCACTATAGTATATTTACACTATTTTCAGAAAGATGTATGTGTGTGTGTGTATTTACTTACGCACGTGTCATTTTTTACGTGCACGAAATCTTGTAAATAAAAAATGCTATTGACTTCGTTGAGGTGCCAATCGAAGCGTCTTGACGTGAATATGATCTGAAAGAAAGGATTTTTGGAAATTCAAACCATATGAGGGTAAAAAGGGGTGTAAACGTTTTTTTTTTTGGTCGGATTTACTTGAAACTTAGCATAAATATTCTACAATACAAATAATTAAAAATGTATTTCAGTATTTTTTTTGTTATACGTACATAAACAGCCATTGAAGGGGTGAAAGGAGAAAACCACCCTCAAAATTTTAATTTTAAATACTAATAAATAAGTCGACAATTCATGTTGCCTTGGAAACAAATGCAATTAAATTTAAATTGTCAGATTAGTTATTAAAAAAACAAATGCAATTTAATTCAAATTATCAAATTAGTTATTCTAAAAATGTGTGTTATATTATTGACATTAGTATTTATAATCAACCGTGTTGGGAAGTTGATTGTGTGGACCTAAAGGGTTTCACCCCACCCCAAGCTTGTTTTTAATCCTGTTTCACCTCCCAAAAGTTGCATTATCAGTACAGGTATCAAAATTAAGACAAAAAACAGGGTTAGTTACTTTGGCTTTAGAACAGCTTATATTTTTAATGTAAATTTTAATAAAATTTTATAAATACTTTTATGTGTTCATATATTAATGAATATGTTGCATCTGATTTGACTGAAAATTATTCTAATTTTACAGTGATATTAAAAATTTAAGATATTTAAGATGGATCTTCATAAAATTAAGTGTAAAAGTTGAAAATACATGTCTGTATTTTTTTATAAATATATTTACAAATATTGTATAGTGTATTTACGTCATACAATTAATAAAGATATGGCATTCCTGTTCTACATATGACGTCACAAGAGAGTTTGTATGTTTATATGTTATTAATACATAGCACAGTGTTTTTTTATCGTTCTTCTATATAGTTATCCAAATTAAATTTTATATTAAAAGGTAGTGGCACCAGTCTTGGTAAGGACTCCAATAATGGTGAATTTTTAATTAAATATACTGAATTAGAAATATGTGTTGATATTTTATTACTACCATTTCTGAATATTAATCTATATACATTTAACTGTCTTACAGCGTAATTTGATGACAATCGGCCAATAGGTGTCAAAATGGTGGACATTTAAACTAATTATTAGTATAATTTATTTATTAATTATTATATTATGATAGCAAGTGCTTTACTTTGGTTCAAATTTGACGATTATTTCTTTTATATCTTTTGTGTCATAGTACTTATCATTTTGTAATCATTAGCAAGTGTCCATCACTGGTTTTACCTTTGCCGTTACTGGAGAAAAAACATAAACAAAATAAAAAGCTATAATTTAAAAAACAAACTATATTTGCGGACTTTGGTAATTAAATTGATTAAATAAAGAGTTAGTTGTTTTATTAGTAACATGAGTTCATGATAATTACAAAAAACAAGCCAATTAATCCAAAAAAAACGAAAATTTACTCTTATAGCGGCCATAACTAGTGCTTATTGTTTTGTATGTATGTAATTAGGAAATGTATATTTAATATATTATAATTTAATAGTAGTGACGTTAAATGTATTAAATAATAATAACTTAATTGTCTAAACGTCAAAATTTATTAAATAAAAAGTATACGTAAGCTTTCGATTCACAGAATTATCGTCAGGCTAAAAATATAATAAATAACAATTAAATAAAATCATGTAATGTAAGATGTCGTAATCTAAATAATATTCATGTATGTAACTACAAAAATGTTTGAAAAAATAACAAATCTGTTATTGAGATTACGACATCTGTCTCAAATTTTATTTCCTTCTAAGAGGTATATTTTTGAATTTTTAATTGGAAACATCAATATTTTTACATTATACGATTGTATTTATTTAATTGTTATTTATTATATTTATAGCCCGACGATGATTCTGTGAATCAAAGGCTTACGTGTATAGACAAGTTTTTATTATTTAAACCAGCAAAAA
The DNA here is from genome assembly GCA_961205875.1 of Sialis fuliginosa. Taxonomy (NCBI): domain Eukaryota; kingdom Metazoa; phylum Arthropoda; class Insecta; order Megaloptera; family Sialidae; genus Sialis; species Sialis fuliginosa. Next base: position 35,636,192 of record OY540811.1, read on the forward strand.
TAAAAAGTTTTTATCACGGTTTTTTAAACACCGAATAATTATATTAATTTGGATTTCTATCTTGTGATGTAAATTGACAGCTACGGCGAACAAAGTGAAGTTATATCTTTATTAATTGTATCTTGGTATATTTACATGTGTGTAGTACAAAATATATTATACAGTTAAAATTATGTCATGCAAGTTTTAAGTACGTAATAAAAATAATTTTAAATGAAAAAAAATAGTTTATTATTCTAATAAAAGTTGTTTACATTAATATTTATCTTTGTGATTAAAATTATAAATACTGAATGCATATTTTACTAAAATTGCGCTGCCATTAATTTATTAAATAATATAAAACTTTTATAGTAATTAGGTAGGTATAAATATACATATTAATTATTACACACTATTAATATTAGATGTATGTAGATATTGGACCTTGATATATAACTGATCTTAATAATCCATTTTAATGTCATTTTTATTAAGCAGGAAAACCACTATGACAGGTTAAAAAATTGTCAATGTTTGGGAACTTTTTTCACAAGTATAACTAATTATTTTAGAATCAGGTAAAGGACATTTTATTAAGTATATATTCAACTTGTTCAGTACCAATTTTTATTGAAAAATATTAAAAATTTACAGTTATAAGCCTCGATATGACAACTAAAATGGTCCCATCGAAATTTCATGATGAGTTATCAGAAAAAAATAAATAAATATTTTATAAATATCTATATGAATGTAGCTATGGTTGTGTGTAGCGGTTTTTTATTTATTTAATTTTTTCACAAAATGGCAACAGTTTGAAATTTTTTTTCATTTTTAAGAACTTTTTTTTTAATTCAAGCGGTCTTAAAGAATGGTAAATATCACAATGTCAAAAATCGACTATGCACAGACTGAGCCACTGCAATCACGAAAGTTTAGAAAAAAAAAACAAATTTCAATTGGTTCAATAGTCTATGAGGAATCGCTGAAACCAGGTCAATTAAAGAAAAACGCGTTTAAAGTTTTCATAGCCGGCCACGCTATCTGCTCTTGCTAAATTGACTGTAACTCAGGCAATTTTCAGAATTTTAACTTAAATTTTTTTCTTCAATTTTTGAATATGTAAAAATGTATAAAAAAAGTTGATTTTTTTTTTCGTCACAGTGGCTTTCCTCCTTAAGAATACTTTTTATTATTACACACTATTAATATTAGATGTAGTTATTGTATCTTGCCATAACTGATCTTAATAATCCATTTTAATGTCATTTTTATTAACGTCATTTTACAGATTAATTGGAGATTTGATTATCAGGGATAGTTTATTCATCCCCGTGACTAATTGAAAATCCGGCTAACACGGAGTGTATGGGTGTCTGCTGTCAGATTTATCAATAATCACGTATATAGTTATTCAGAATAGAGTTGATGCTCTAATAATATACAAGTTAACTGTCCTCAGTTAGGGGCGAAATCGAGTTGATTAGTTTTGGGTTGGTCAGTTTTTGTTAGGTATTAAAATAATTCTATCAAATAAAATAAACATGATGGTAAAAATGTTCTAGTCATGCAAGCGCATCAACTCTATTCTAAATTACTATATATGTGATTTTTAACAATTCTGACAGAGGACACCCATACATTCCATATTAACCGAAAGTCGTATCTTATTCTTAAATGAATCCACATCTAATACTCCCTTAAATACTTAACTAAAATATAATATTTAAGTTATGGTACACCTAGAGGAATTATAAATGATATATCATCAGCTAAAGCTCCCCAAGCTGCTCTGTTTGTCTGGAATATGACAATCCATGCAACAAAAATTGCAGTCCATATTAGCGCTCCAATTCCCGAAAGTGTTGCATCTGTAGCAAATAAAACATATGAACAATATTATGATTTTTTTCTTATAGAATGTGTATTGTTATATACATTTACGTATTTGTTTTTGTTCTTCATATGCTGGTTTTCTGTATGCTTCTGAGAAAAACCAAATGAAATTCACAGCCCATATGAATGGTAGAAATACCAATCCAGCTAAAAATGCATTTATTTATTCATTTTGAGTTCATAAAATAATCAAATGTCATTCATACCTTTAAAATACCATTTACATAAGTATAGTTTTCTATCATTTGGCATTTTTGATAAATCCATGATTATTATAAAATTATTAATTCTTTAAATAAATAAAAATGTTTAACCATCGAATGAGTCACTATAGCATCATTAATAGATAAATACAATAATTTTTTTTGTTATTCACAGCTGTCAAAAAATAAGAGACATGTAACGCCATCTTGTAGAAATTTGTCGATTTATATCTAGGGCTGGGAAAATGTTTAAATAATTGTTTTTAAATTAATAAATTTTATTTTTAAATAGAACATATTATATTTCACAACTTTTGTCTGTTAAAAACAATAATAATAATTTAACAAAAACAATATATTATGTATAATATTTTTGTACTATTATATGCAAAAAGTAATATTTGGTATTCAATTCATTGCAGTCTATTATTTTTTTTTAATTTTAAACAACTTTTATACCTATATGGTTGGAACATCTAAATATTTAAATATCTAAAACTGCAATAACAATGCTTCCAAAGCAGTTTCAACATTACAAAAATCAAATTAAATGATAAATTATCAATAACACATTAATCGAAGGTGTTTATGAAAGTTACAAAATAATTAATATTTATTATATATAATATAAAACACAACCTTTTTTGTGCGAATTAGGAATTTAGATAATACTTATAATTTACAACAGTGTTTTCAAACTTTTTTATCTTTAACAATCATCAAAAATCAGTTGATTGTGAGTGATACGTTTAAAAAACACATTCAAAATTTAATTATCTATGATTAACAGTTCAACAATAATTTAGTGATTGCAAGTAATGGTACTTTCTTTAAAAAATGTGCATTTTTCATTTACAAATTATATATGTAACTTTAAGGCTGCCAATTTTTTGAAAACTTAATGCGGGACATGGTCATTGAATCAGTAATTTTTAATAAAATAAAAAAAATTAAAACAAATTGTTCTTTATTTACTATTTTGCGGAGCTCATTTCTTTAGCTCGTACCAGTGGCGTAATAAGAAAAATTTTCAGGGGCGATAAATACATAGGTACATTTGTTTTAATCGTAAATTAAAAAATAATAAAAATATATTTCGGAAGGTATTTTGAACTAATGTTTTTTTAGAACACTGAATATTTGGGGGGGGGTCGCCCCCCCCCCACCCCTCGTTATTACGCTTCTGGTTCGTGCTAATACTGTGTAACATGCCACTATTTGTGGCACTTTTTAATCAGCAAATATTACCTATTTTTTTAAAGAAATTCGGGACAATTTGTTTGTGGGACGATTTTAATAATAGAGTAATCCGGAAATTTTTTACATTCCTTTTTTTTACTTATTTGCAAAGATTCAGCTAAAAAATAATAAAAGCATTGAACAAATCAGCACGCATTTAAAACAAAACGTGATTAGTTGCAGCGTTTGTGACGTCATTAGCCGTGTTCTGTTCAGCTGTCAATGTTGTTTGTATACAAAGTTTCAACGCGCGAGTTATAAAATTTAGAAAAATAATAAAAATGAGCCGAAATCCTCAAATTGGTTTCGTGCAAGTGAAATCAGACAATCTTCCGATTGTTGACGTTCAAATGATGTCGAGTTATTTTGCTGGCAACCATTGTTTTAATGTTGTTGCGTCGTGTTGTGTCAATATGTGTAAATAAATAATATTCAAATGATGATAAAAAAGTAGATAAATGAATAATAAAAAATGTATAACCATGAATACAAATACATCAAAAATAAATGTATAATTGTCACATTAATTCGGATTCTTTTCATTGAAATAATGAACTACTTACTTAAACGATTATCCTTAATATATATAAAGCTCAACGTCTCTCTGTCTGTCTGTCTGTCTGTCCGTTCGTGCTCTTATCACTCGAGAACCACTTATCCGATTTACGTGTTTTTTTTTAATTCATAGGTACGTTCTCTGGCCAGGTTATAGGCTATATTTTGTTACGTAACATAACAACTAAGCAGTGACAATAATAGTAAATCAAGTCGGAAAAATTTTTGCCGTCGGCGCGCCTGTTTGTAATACGCTGCCTAAACCGTTCAATATAGAACAAAATAATGTATTAAAGAATTGTGTAGAATCAAAAGTTCTACAATAAAGTCCGCGACACCATATGTCTAACTTTTATATTTAAGCCACAATGACTGCTTTTATGTTACAAAGAAAACATAAAATATTTGGGTTCTGTTTACATGGACTTATGACCTGCAAAACATTAATCCATATCGAAATAAATGATTTCATCGTCATAAGCACTTAATGTAGATATAATTTACCCTTTACAGCATCCAATTTGGTCGTATAGTTTAGATAATATCTTAAAATATATTTATAAAGGTAACATTTTCAATGTATGGTGTTGTGCCGCATCGAAGCGATGTACATCAGACTGGATTCGCTTACGCTCGGTAGATATTCGGATTACCTCGGCTGATCGTTTGAGTTTATATTGTTTTCAATAATTACATTTAAATTTAAACAGAACACAAATTATTTGTACTTTTTTCTTCTGATTCGTTATTGTTAGGTAATTTAGGTATTGAAAAAATTATTATTACAATAATAACTAATCGTGTTTTTACTTAATTAATTAAACTATATTTTTCAAAAATCCTAAAAAATAATTCCGTAGTCTACGCGAGCGAAGCCGCGTGGGCACTGCTAGTTTAGTATATATTTACAAATACTATAAACTAAGATACTGGTACCAATCTCGAACAATACCCCAGTGTTGAACATTTTTAAATTAAATGTACTAAATTAAAAATATTTGTCTGTCTATCTGTCCGTCCGTGTGTCCGTCTATCCCCTGAAACCTTGTCACACGCATAACTCATGAACCACTGAACCGATATTGTTGAAACTTGGTCGGATGGTTGAGTATGGCTTGAGGACGATCCCATTTCAAAATCATTAAAATCGTGTGTAAGGGGGAAGGACGACATCCCAAAATATGTATTTTTTCAAGATATCTCAAGAACGACAAATTACGTAAAAATTTTATAGAATATTATTTGTACAGCATTAAATTTCCTATAATATGGGTCTACAACGTTTGTTGTAAAATATTCTCTTACAAAGATTTATCTCAATTTATTTTAAAAATTCGTGTTTTGTTTTTCTAAATTGATATTTGCTTGGATATATTAAATGTCATTTTGACGTTTGCATAAATTTAGATTTAGATTGAAACTGTCAAAAAGTTAAAAATATACGAAAAAATAATCAGGTGCGTCTTAAGAAATTTCGAACTAATATTTTATAGTAAAATTGTGAATTTAGCACGTGGAAGCACTGTACATTTACTTGGCAGATGTTTTTTTTTTTACCTCTAAATTACATTAAACAGGTTTTTAGGGGTTTTCATTTTTGACACGATTACTCTATTATTATAATGCGAGATCATAACTGCAATTGAGAGACGGTTGGCAGCCTCATGTAACTCCATATTATATTCCAAGATTGTCTAGGTATTTATTCTAATTTGAATATTAATATTTTACCCTACTGCAATTTTAAATCTTGCTTCCTTTTTACAACCTATATTATTTTTAGAAATTTAATAATCATTTCAGTTCGTTTTCTCTGTCCCTGTCAGTCAACATCAATTATTTTATGATTGTAAGTAAGTATCAACAGGATGTGAAATGATATGAAATAGCGGTGCTGATCGTAAAATTACTTCCGCTGCATCTTGACGCCCAAGTTCTTTCAAACTTGTTATCAAACAACCTGAAAAAAAATCTAAAATTAATGCTTTAACAATTAATATTGCCACTATCTATAAATGCATATCTTATACAAGGTGAGACTGAAAAGTTCTTATTGTTATGGGTCACCAGTTGCGCAACTCTTTATGAGTATACAGGCTGATTTACAACTAGTGTAAAAAATTTAACAGTAAATCGAGGATGTAATTTTAAGCAATAAACCTTATGTTAACCTATGTCCGGAAATGTATTTATTTATTTATTTAATATCTAGAGAACCCATTGTGGTACAGTTATGAAATTTGATACAGGGTTTAGAATTAATAAGTGTTATCAATTTCCAGTATCAAATAATAATTATTTAGACCAGGGGTGTATGGGGCCAGTGGGCCCGCCGATTTTTATCAAGTATTTTTTTGTTCATGAATTTTTTCCTAAGTTAGGTTTTTGTAGAAGATTATATTATAGTGCGAGAGCTGATGACATATTTTTCTGCCCCATCTGAGCACTAGGCAGACTTACGAAAATCGTTTATTCATGTGTTGTACATCATGGAAAAAATAGTCGCAACCTCCACACCCGGGGATAAAGGGGTTTAATTCCTTAGTGAACATGTAAAGAAAAAGTGCATTTTTGCCCCATGTGAGCACTAATAAAATCACCACAGGGAGTTAGTTTATGAAAAGTTAGATAGTGAAAGTGCAATGGGCAGACGCGTAGGGTGGGGATAAGGGGCAGGCAGACGCACTCAAAGATGCAATATTTTTTTTGAAAATTGCCCCATTTGAGCATTGATGAATTTTGGAGGGATGGCAGTTTTTGATCTGTAGATGATCGAAAAAACAAAGACAGACGCGTAGGATGGGGATAAGGGACGGGCAGACGCGCTCAAACATGTAATTTTTTTAATGAAAATTGTCTCATTTGAGCATTGATGAATTTTTTAAAGGATGACAGGTTTTGATCTGTAGATGACCGACAAAACACAGGCAGACGCGTAGTGTGGGGATAAGGGATGGGCAGACGCAATTGAAAGTGTTATCCTATTTTTTTAACTGGGTTGTTTTGTAATTATTTTTTTTGCTTGAAGTTGTCCGCAATGATTCTCTGGATAACACATTAGTTCTTTGAAAACACATTTGTTTACCCCCAACTAACACGAAAAGGAAAAATTTCATTAATATGAAAATCTAAAAAAATATATTAAACGTGTAAAAAAGTAGGCGCTGAAATTTTTTTTTATTATATTTTGATTATATTCTTCTTATTCTGTGTAATAAACAAAAAACAAAAAATAAATAAATAAAACAGAACTCTTTCGGATTCGAACTCAGGACCTTGGGACTTTGAGTTTTATAAATTTACAAATTTCAGCAAAACGGTACTTAACATCAAAAAAACTACAAGAGACATATTTTCTTCTTACTTAGATGATTCTAAAACATATTTGATATCATCGGTGGAATATTTAGTACCGATGATACAATGTTTTTAAAAATTTTACAACCCTTTGCCACTTTCAATTGCGTCTGCCCTCCCCTTATCCCCACACTACGCGTCTGCCTGTGTTTTGTCGGTCATCTACAGATCAAAACCTGTCATCCTTCAAAAAATTCATCAATGCTCAAATGAGACAATTTTCATTAAAAAAATTACATGTTTGAGCGCGTCTGCCCGTCCCTTATCCCCATCCTACGCGTCTGTCTTTGTTTTTTCGATCATCTACAGATCAAAAACTGCCATCCCTCCAAAATTCATCAATGCTCAAATGGGGCAATTTTCAAAAAAAATATTGCATCTTTGAGTGCGTCTGCCTGCCCCTTATCCCCACCCTACGCGTCTGCCCATTGCACTTTCACTATCTAACTTTTCATAAACTAACTCCCTGTGGTGATTTTATTAGTGCTCACATGGGGCAAAAATGCACTTTTTCTTTACATGTTCATTAAGGAATTAAACCCCTTTATCCCCGGGTGTGGAGGTTGCGACTATTTTTCCCATGATGTACAACACATGAATAAACGATTTTCGTAAGTCTGCCTAGTGCTCAGATGGGGCAGAAAAATATGTCATCAGCTCTCGCACTATTATACAAAATACACAAAAATATATGTACTTTGTTCATTTGTCATAAGATCAACCGTTTTCGAAAAAAATAAAGTAATGCAGAATTTGACTTAATACGGTGCTTTAAATTACACTAAATAAGTTTATATTCTTATTATATAATTAAAAATAAAATGAAAAGTTATTATAAATATACCTTCAAAACTGCATTTTTAACAACAAACAGCCATTTTTAATCATGTTAGTAAAATACGTGTAACAGTAATACAACTGGCTATAACTCTATGATGATACGTACCTATTAGGAGGTATATTTATATTAACTTTTTTATTATTTTTAATTATAGAACAAGTAATTTGAAGCACCCGTATTAAGTAAAACTACAGTACCTACTACCTACTTTCTGAACAGAGTATATTTTTCTGTATTTTGTATCATATAATCTTCTACAAGAACCTGACTCAGGAAAAATTGCATGAACAAAAAATACTTGATAAATTCGACGGGCCCACTGACCCCATACACACCTGGTCTAAATTTTTATTATTTGATACTGGAACTCAATAACACTTATTAATACCATGTATCAAATTACATGTATTTGAAATAGAATTGTATTTCAGAAACAAAACGGTCAATACAGCTTTGACAACATTTACCTATCTATTTTGATTTTGACATTTTTAGAAAATTTTTCAACTGCAAATACTTTTCTTTTTTTTTTTGCTCTACACTTTGTATATTTCTCTCTTACAAATTATAGTGACATTTTTTTTGCTCTAAACTTTTTTATATTTTTCTTTCTACTTGCAATTTTTCAACTACACAAATTAGCTTTTACTACTGTAGTTTTCATTTTTGGAACTGCAGAAACAAGCTATAACTATAGGTACACTAAAATAACCTCTGTTTGTTTGCATGTAACTTATTGTTAGTGTATCTAGAAGGCTAATGTGTCTAGGTCACGGGCGCCGGCAGAATTTCTTCCAGGGGGGTGCATCTAGATATATAAAATTATATATAAAATAATAAAAAAAAATTAAATAATAATTTTGTTAAAATAAACTTTTACTCCATTTAGCATGACTAAAAAAAAAAAGGTCTTCAGTTTTTATTTTTTCTTATCTAAATTTATAAAATTACAGAGTGAACTTGACGCGACCAAAAAAAAGGTCCTCACCTTTATATTCTAGCCTGAATTTTAAATTAAAAATTCTATTTCTTAATTTTTTGTTTTTTTTATTTTTGCCAGGGGGTGCAAGTGCACCTCCTTGCACCCCCCTCCCGGCGCCCATGGTCTAGGTTGATAGGTTCAAGCCGTGACATTTTGTTTTTATAATTTAGGAGAAATTATTTAATAAACGTTTTTACAAATTTGTAGTCTTAATAATAAACTATGCTGTCATGAAACATTTTTTCTAAATGGCAATAGGGATCATATTTTGTATCATTATAAGTCCATTATTTTTTTTCAACTGACGCTGTCTAGGCTAAAAAGTAACTAAAATAGATATTTTTAGGTACAGGATTTGTTACAAATGTGGTTTAGAATATTATCTATCCAAAGTTTGCTCCGAAAAATTCTTCGGATTTTCTGATTTTGGCTATGTAGCGGTTTAAATAAGTATACAAAAAAGTTTCAAATAAATCATTTATTTGTTCGCTACACTGAAAAAAATGGCTAAAACACGCTTTTTTTAAGTTGTAATAACTAGATATTGGAAAAATAGTTTTTCAACTATTGCGTAAAAATTGTTAATTTATTACGTTTTGCGACCTGTAGCGTGTTGCCGTCACTTAAAAATTTACATTTCATGACAAATTTAAGTTTGTTTATATTTTTATAAGAGAAAATTAAAACTTATCGATATTAAACTAAGTAAATCTGGAGACTATAATGTTTTCTGTCAGAAAATGTAAATATTTAAGTGGGTTACTAAAGAAATTTAAGATATAATGCTCATTTTATCAATGTATATATGCTAAAAAAGAATGGGAAGTAATTATTTAAGCAGTTTTTTTTAATATTCGGGCGGTTACATTGGGCAGTTAACAATTCATTTGAGCAGTATTAAACTTTTTGTGCGTTAATTAAATCAATTGTGGCAGTAAAATGTAGCAAGTAATATTCAAGATTTTGGTAAGTTATTTAATCTGACAGCGGCAGTTAAAAACCTACTCGAGCAGTAGATTAAATAAATGGTCAGTGCAATAATTACTTGAGCGGTAAAATAATTGAATTGGGCAGTCAAATAAATAGTTCGGCAGTTCGGTAAAAGTCAAGTTAACTTTTGGTTAAAAAAAGCGGCACGCGTTTTTTAAAATAGACGGATTTACGTGACAGTGAGGCGCGGGCGCATCGGTGTAATCAGTGGGGGGCAAGGGGACTTGATCCTCCGATGCACTTGTGTAACCAGGATATTTTTTAGGGGGGGGGGGGCATTTTTTTATTTAGGCCATTCACATATAATATATATTTTACAAATATATTATATGAAATAATATCTGGCCCCCCCTCCTAAGAATTCCGGTCTTTTAATTATAAATAAAAATCGGGTATCATTATAAATGTGCAACATAAAATTTTAAACAAAAATTTATTTTTGAACATTATAAAATTTCTAAATTTAAGTTAAAATAAATAAATAATTTTAAATAAAATTCCCCCCCCCCCCCCCACAAAAAACTACCAGGACCCCTTACCCTCCATCCCCCCGAAAAAGTCCGTCCCGCATTGCCTTCTCAGAAATATTTCTAACGAACTGATTTAGTTACTGCTCACGTGTTACTGCCCAATCATTTATTTTACTTCCCAAAGTATTTATTCAACCACCCATTTCATAATATATTACCGCTCGTTTCCATTTTTTTACTGCTCACATTTTATCACCCAATATGTTATTGAACTTACCATTTTTATTTGAATACTGACCTCAACTGTAATATATTACCGCCCGTTTAAATCACAGTAAAAAAAAATTAGCACGACAATAGAATAGAATAGATACAAGCAAGCATAGCTTGCTTTGTGTGTGCAATACTTACCAATACTACAATTGGCACTAGATATTAATTTATGCGTGCTGCTCGCTTGCATTCCTCCATGTAATGCTGCTATCGCTGGCTGAGACAACCCTAATCTCACAGCTAACACACACCAGTCTCGGCCTAACGGTTCGGGTGGATCTAGCAATGCCGATAACTGTAGTATGACAGCCGGATGAAGTACTGACACAGGCAATCCGCAACCCCATTCTAATGATGTTGATAAGTTACCACAAGCTATCATGGAATATTAGTTTTGTTAGTAAATGTTTCATTATATAAAAATAAAACACAGTCATAAATTCAAGAACTGTTTATTAAGTGAAATTAGTTGTTTTCACATCTGAACGATTTAGGCATGGGTAACATGGGCTCTCCAATTATTATCAAAACGATTTTTCTACATCTATACAGTGTATTCCAAGTTGATTAAGACATAGGAAAAATATGGAAGCAATTAGAAGTGTTGTAGTAGCATTTGGTCTTTAACGATGTGTGATTGGTGCATTTTGAAATGCTGCAACAAAATTTAATAAAATAGTCATTAGTATTTTGTTTTCAAATTTATATCAGTCAAAAAATATTATTATTATTTTATCTAGGATGTTTACTTTAATTAATTTCATTAATGTATTTTATGGTTGAAAATAAAATACTGTTGATTAATTTAAAATGTATCAGTTTGTTTCGAGGTGGCATTTCAAAATACACCAATCATTACATCGTTAAAGGCCAAAGGTAACTACAACATTTCTAATTGACCCCATGTTAAATTTCCTATGTCTTAATCAACTTGGAATACACTGTATATATAAAGCTGAAGTCTGTCTGTCCATCTGTGCCCTTATCACTCGAGAAATTAGACAAGGAAAGATAAAGGAGAAATAACACATTACCTAGCATTGTTACCATATCGCACCACGAAAAATCGCACCACGGATCATTGACGTATCATTCAGATTTTAAAATAAATATCAATTGTTTTGAATAATAAAATTGTTTAATAATAAATGATTTATATTGAGTTTAAAAGTATTTCAGTGATAATTGATTAACAGAAAAATGTCTATTTGGAACTATCATCTCTCATACATACTAAATTCAATTGTAATTTAAAGCATATTTGCATATTATAAATTTTCAACTGACGCCTATGGGATAATATGCGGTTATGACAATTAAAAAAAGATGGCCGCCGACAAATTTTTGTGAAAATTTTGTACACCACAATTAACCCCTACGGATGTAGCCACCCTAAATTTAAAAAATATACACTTTTTGTAAAATATAAAACATTGTATCTAGAAATTCAGCGGAATTTTTTGTCATCTTTTCGAAAAATTATAGACCGACATTTGGTCTTTCTTCACTGGTAAAATTAAAACAATACACTAGAAACTACCCTTAAACTCTTATTTCTTAAAATTAAATAAAATTTCAATTTATATTGAAAATATCTAGGTATCTATGGATAATATAATTTATTAGTTTTTCATAAGTTTGGTTCAAATTAAGTTATTGCTCATCAAAGTCAAAATAACTCTGAACTGGAAACACGGCTAGCAATAACTCTAATACTGAAAAATACTTTAGTTAATTACCTATGAAACTGACTCATTTTGGTTGCTCTAGTAGTCTAGTTCAGTGGCGTAGCAAGCATAATTGGCGCCCGGGGTACGATATTGTTTTGGCGCCCCCAAAAATAATAAAATAAATAATAATAATAATTTTAAAATAAGTCTGAATTGAAATTGGCGTGACTAAAAAAAAAAAAAGGTCTTCAGTTGCATATTCTGGCCTATGGCTCTTTATAAATTGGGTTTATGCTATGCGGTTCAAAAAGTTAAGGGCCATTTGGCGCCCTTCTGTAAGTGGTGCCCGGGGCATGATAGACCCCCTTGCCCCCCCCCCTCGCTACGCCACTGCTCTAGTTACGTTACTTTGGAAGTTATGAGATAATCTTTGTTTGTAAATACTACTCTGAGGGAAGTTTTTAAACACCCTGTAGCTCAGAGGGTATTGAAGATAGACTCCTCTTTTCATTACAATTTTTTACTTACAATGACCCAGGGAATCAACTACTAAAATATCTGTATTCCAAACCGGACCACCCTGTATATGAGTACTATAAACAAAGAGTACTTCTTTATCTAGCAAATGAGTTTCAAAATAGCTGCCTTTGTTTGGTACATGGAGAAATGATTTAAATATTATAATAATCAAATGGGAGGAGCCTGCTAAGTTTGTGATAAGCGATTTTCAATTAAAACTGAACGACCACTTATGAATGCCACTGTACATTGTTCGATACACTTACCGAACATAATAAGATGTACCATCGTCTCTGATTTTCCTGTATTCGGATTTGAAAACGTAACATCTTCACATGATTCCGCATCTAATATGGCCGACATCAACATATCAGGAGGCCAACAATAAGGATCAGAACAATGTATACGAAGTTGTTGTGCACTTATCACATGGCATTCTATAATCAATCCAGGACAAATTGAGTACAATGCTTGTTTTACTAAATTTACTATCTCTTCCATAAAAACAAAGCATTCCTTTGATGTTTCATGAGGTCCACGTATTTTAATTTCTATGTATTCAGGTAATACTCTTTCTGGATCGGCTTCGAGAGTTATCAGACTTTCCAGAGGTCCTGCACAGAGCTTAGAACCATGATACCACTGGTATAAATCTAGATCGGGTTCGGGATCTTTGTTTACAATAATACGTGAAGTAGCTCGCCGCAGTACAATCTAAATAAAAAGAATTTAACTCAATATATTTATTGGCGATTTCACGTTGTTTTGAATATGAATTATAGACGGAGAGCCATTGACTTATTTCCATTGTTTATTTCAATAGTCGTGAAATTTTAGATACTAAATCTTATATACCTGCTGAACAATAAAAGTCAACTCTGGCAGCCCTCTGCGGCCGGGTTATACTACTCCAAAATTACAAAGAGGGTGAGAATAAGATGCAATTTATCTATAGTAATAGTCATGAAATTTACGTTCGATAATTACAGTTGCCAGAACGCTGTAAATGTTTATTTTAAAAAGTTTCATATTTGTTATTTCAATAGTTTTGAAATTTTAACAGAATAAGTAAAATATAAGAAGGATAGATAATATAAAAAGCCAGAATAAAATTCCATCACCAAGGGTCTGCCAGAACCAAAAATGTTTCTACGTTAGTGCGATAGTTATATAGCGGCGTGCGGGTTAGAGAGAGAACATAATACTCGTATATGGAGAGTAAAACAAGCTATATAAAATTGAAGAAAAAATAAAAACATTTATTTAATGTTATACAAGTCTTGAGACTTCCGTGGTGATTTTGATATGGATCTTGGCTTTTGGGTGTAAGTCGCGTCGATTTGGTTGTGTTATCGGCCAACGTTTCGTCACACATTGCAGTGGACATCTTCAGGGTTTTTCTAGAAGTGTAACGAAACGTTATGAATAAAAAAAAAATACTATCGAAAGTAACCTCCTGAAATTTCATGACTTACTATAAATAAATTGCATCTTATTTCTCACCCTCTTTGTAATTTTGGGGTAGTATAACCCGGCCGCAGAGGGCTGCCAAAATCGACTTTTATTATTTAGCAGGTATATAAGATTACGTACCTAAATTTTTACGACTATTGAAATAATCAATGGAAATAAGTCACTGGCTCTTCGTCTATAATATGATGAATTTAATAAAATTGAGTAAACTCACTTGTATATGAGGAAATAATGAAATTAGTAAATGACTGGTCCCTTTAGGTGTATAAAGACGTATCCCTCCATAGCAAGCATTTGTAACTCTGTACCTAGGATCAGCTGGGTCCCACAAACCTGGTAATGTTTCAACCAGATTCAAACATGGAAGTTCGTATTCAATTTCACCTTCGACTTCACACTAAAATATTTACTTATTATAAAATAATAACCTTTCCATTTTCTATTTTGTACAAAAACCTTTTGTTTTGCTGTAGTGCAGCGGTTCTTAAACTAGGATCCGCGGACCCTCGGGGGTCTTTGGAACTTTTGCCGGGGGTTCGTGAAACATGTTTGGCTTAAATTAAAGTACTTTTACATTTCTATTTACCAATGATTAATTACTATCTAACGATCTTCTTTGTTTTTCTTTCAGGGAGGCAGGGGTTATTTTAGTGTGTAGTTGTAGCTTGTTTCTGCAGTTGTATAAATCTAATTTGTGTAGTGCAAAAAATTGAAAAAATGTATAATAAATAGGGGTGTACCGGAACTGGAATTTTCGCCGGAATTCACAAAAAAAATCCGGCCGGAACTGGAATTTTTTTAAAAACATTTTATTTTAATTAATAACAATAATTATATATGGTTTTTTACATAGATTATTATCTTAAATTAATATTTTATATGGTATTTCTTAAATAGCAGAGGCGTAGAGTCCTACATTACCTACATAGGTATATTATAAAAAATATCATTTTTTACAAATCTTGTAATTTTTACAGCTTCGTACGATCGATTGTTTTAAATTGTTTGCATATCATACGTTCTTCTTGATCGAATCTAATTCAGTAATTCTTTTTTTGCACACTTTTTTTGTTGTTGTTACCGATTTTTAAAATTTTTACATATGTTTTCCTACAAAATTGATCCCTTGTATTTTTACGCTATCTTTGATAGTTTTTAAGATATTTTGTTTTAAAAAAAAAGTCAAATTTTCAAAAGTCGAAATTTTTGGTGGGAATTTTTTTTTTTTTAAGTACCGTTAAAAATTTTTCTTTTAAAACATATGTAAAAATTTAAAAAATCGGTAACAACAACAAAAAAAGTGTGCAGTTATTTATGGAATGACCTAATTACATTTCTAGTGTCAAATTATAAATGTGCAATACAAATAGGTAGCATCTAGACATATTCACAATAGAGAAGATTGTATACATTTTTACAGCTAAAAGAATGCCTACTATTCGAAATAAAAGCACAAATACATTAATATTATATTATAGTGCATGTATCATAAACAATATTGCATTATCTTAATATTATTAGCTAAGTCCAGATAGTTTTTGAAGAAAACATATTTAGAGCTACAGTATTATTAAAAAATTCAGAACAAGTCTTATTTTTACACCATAACAATTGGAAATTTTAAAAAATCTTTGATATACAGAGAGAATCATATCAGGTGGAACAAACTTGAACAGTTTATTAAGAAAAAAATTCATATAAACATGTGTCCGTAAAAACTCTTCGTGAGGGAGCTACAAACTCTCAAAGATTTTGTCTCAAATTAGTTTTTATTTAATATTTTGAGAACCCATTGTGATACAGTACTTTTTGACACCCGGTTTAATATTATACGTGTTAATGATTTCTAGTATCAACCAATGATTATTTAGACCAGGAATATATGGGGACAGTTATTTTTTTTTTTCCTAAAAATCAGTTTTTCTCCATGTGCCCGTCCGCCGCCCCTTCTGAACTGGCACCCCGAGCAGTCGTCCAGCCTCCCTCCCTAAAGCCAGCATAGCTGTTATACGTTAACAAAATAAGCAATAAATTTTAATGTATATAAAAATTTTAAACATCAAGTATTCTTTTTTCCAAAGCTTACTTGACTTTTTAATATTGCACTCGAGTGATTGTTGTAGTTTTGGCTGACGCCTCGACTAACAAAAATATTTTAGTTTTCCATGGCAATTGTGATTTTTATTCAATAATGAATAAAATGCGTTGTATCTTTGTTATGAGTTGTTTTATTATCAAAAATACGAAAAGCTTTGTGATCATTTTTTAAAGAAAAATTGTTCTACGATTTCAAAATTTTCACTCGATCTTTCTTTTTATAATCGGTTTAGTATTAATACGTGTTTAATACTAAACCCCTTTTTACTTTCTTATACCATGTAGGTTAGGGTGCTTTTTTTTGCCACTATTTTTTTTTTCACTCCCACCTCAAAATTTTCTTGGAAATACCTCAAAAAAAATTCCCTGAAAATTTGAGCCCTTAATATTAATATTAAGTACTCGCTTTCAGCGTTTAAAGATTTCCCATTGAAAATACACGTAAACTTGAACTTTTTTTTTTTACTTTTTATAGCTCAGATGCATTTTATCCTATTTGAACGTTTAAAAAACCAAATTACGCAGAATTAAATGTTCTATAAAAGTATTTATTGCAACGAAACTGTAACTTACAAGGGTGAGACAGTACAGGTGATTAAAGTAAAATTTTTCATGAATTTCTTGTTTTTTCATTGTTATTTCATAAATGGCTGAAAATACAGAAAAAGTTTAAATAAAAAAGTTGTAGCAAATTCAATTTTCTTCAAAAAAGATCCTGAACATCAAATCTCTATTATTGATATTTTTCAAGATAATAAGCTTTTTGTTTTTTATGATTTACGATTTTCATGAACATAAAGAACATCTATTTGAGGTTATTTACCTCTTCTTTTTTTCTTGACTTTGAAAAAGTAGATAATAACTTTAAAAAAAATTGTTTTTAATAATTAGAGTCGCGAATTCATGAAAATCGTAAATCATAAAAAACAAAAAGCTTATTATCTTGAAAAATATCAATAATAGAGATTTGATGCTCAGGATCTTTTTTGAAGAAAATTGAATTTGCTACAACTTTTTTATTTAAACGTTTTCTGTATTTTCAGCCATTTATGAAATAACAATGAAAAAACAAGAAATTCATGAAAAATTTGACTTTAATCACCTGTACTGTCTCACCCTTGTAAGTTACAGTTTCGTTGCAATAAATACTTTTATAGAACATTTAATTCTGCGTAATTTGGTTTTTTAAACGTTCAAATAGGATAAAATACCTCTGAGCTATAAAAAGTAAAAAAAAAAAAGTTCAAGTTTACGTGTATTTTCAATGGGAAATCTTTAAACGCTGAAAGCGAGTACTTAATATTAATATTAAGGGCTCAAATTTTCAGGGAATTTTTTTTGAGGTATTTCCAAGAAAATTTTGAGGTGGGAGTTGAAAAAAAAAATAGTCGCAAAAAAAAGCACCCTAATGTAGGTATATGAAATATACATTAGTATAAGTATAGTGAAGCCGATTTTTTTCGAACCTCGGATTTTGACGGAATTATCTATTTTGACCTTCCCTTAATCCATTCTGACTATTTTCGCCATGATGTCTGTGTGTCCGTCTGTCTGTCTGTCTGTCTGTCTGTCTGTAAGCGCTGTAACTCAAATACGACAAATCGTAGAAGGGTGATATTTTATATTTAAGATTAATTTTTGGCTGGGAAGAAAACGTCCTATTTTTGAAAACGATCTTTCAACCGGATACGGATGTTTACCTACGTCGATTTTTTAATTTTTCAAATTACTCTGAAACAGTGCAAAATAGAGAAAAATGGTCAAGTTAAAAAATGTAGGTAATATCTATATCTATAATTTATGTTCTATTCATTTTTTTGTAAAAACGAATTTTTGAAAAAAAAAATTATTATAATTCAAATGGTTCATAACAGAGGAGAAATATTTGTCATGAGTGTCATGGGACTTTCTTATACGTATTACAGAGATTGAACAGTGTGTGTATTTGCCGTAGGTAACATGGGACTTTCTTATACGTAATACTGAGAGTGAACTGTGTAGGTGAATCTAAATAATTACATAAAAAAATTCTTTCTGGCTAAATCATAAATGTTGGAAAGAAATGTATAGGGAATAAATTATAGATAATAACATACTCGACATTTTTTATCTAAAACATTTTTTTCTTATTTCAAAAATAATTCAAAAATCCAAAAATTTACAAGAGTAAACATCCGTTTTCAGTTATTACGTTAAAAAAAATCACTTTTCATATAAATATAAAATTATTCATTTTGTTCTTTCTTGTTAGTTTGTTAGAAATGTTTTAATAAACAAAGAATCACGTATACAATTCACTGTTAGGTTAGGTTAGGTTAGGTATAAGAAAGTCCCGTGGTTCCCAAGGCAGATATTTTATTTTATCTTATCTATTTTATTTTTATTTTCATATAATTTGTTACCATAATCTGCACTGTTATGTCCCCTGCTCTATTTTTGACGACCTTTTTTTTAGTCGTCATTTTATGCAAAACCCGGATAAATTGCATCCAAACCCGGAGCCCGTAGATTCAGTGTGCAAACCCTGAGACTCCGGGTAAAACCGGAGACCTGGTCACCCTACTCGTGAAGAATTTCCGGACACATGTTTATAAACTTTTTTTCTTGAAATATTTTTCTCGATCTACTGTTCAAATTTGTTCGGCCTGATATGACCCTGTATAATTAAACAGTTCAATGTCCGTAATATAATGACATTTTTGTTAATATTCATTATAAAAAAATGACTTATTTTTTTAAGGTCAATTAATGTTATAATTACAATCATACTTTTGCTGCACAAAATGTTAAAAAACGGCATTTGTGTTATGAAATGATTGTTTCCATTAAAATTATTTCTAATAAAATGTTGTTATAACATAATTATTATATTTATGTTTGATTTTTAAAGCAAATACAACGTATATTATCTATGAATTTCTTAGTAGAAAGCAGAAATAATAATAATTTTTTTAATTCCGGAAAATCCGGCCGGAATTTAATAGTTCCGGCCGGAACCGGAATAAAATCATGAATTCCGACCGGAATTCCGGTACACCCCTAATAATAAATAAATAAAATAATAAAATGTGTGGAAAAATAGTCATTGCAGTTGTAAAAGTAAAAAATATAAGAAATGTAGAGGAAAAAAAAGTTGTAAAAGCAAAAAGTGTAAAAAATATAATACAAATACCATGGGTCATTGCAGTTGAAAAGTAAAAATTGTAAGTATGAAGCAAAAAAATAAGGTTGTAATTTTTTTAAATAACCCCTGCAGGGAGGGTGTCCTTGAAAAATAATTGTTCAAAAGGGGGTCCCTAGACTACATAAGTTTAGGAACCGCTGCTGTAGTGCATTATTTGCTTCCTCGCTATATAATATCGAAGATACGAGATAGTCCAGTAAAGGAAGCATATTGACACGAACTTTTAGGGGCAAGAAATTTTATGGTTGATTATAATACATTTTGGGGCGTAGAATACGAAAAAAAATAACTCGGACTGGAGAAAAGCGGTGCATTACCCTAAAAATGGGGTTGTAGGGTGAAAACCCCGTTTCCAAGTTGTTTTTCAATTTATATGAAAATCTAAATCGACGATGGGGTATTTTTATGGTTGGTATTTGTTGGGAACACTCAGACGAATCGATTGGGATCACATATACTGAATTTGACCAAAAATTATTATTTCTAGAGGGTTTAAAAGACGTAAAATGCTTCTTTACAGAGATAATAGTTTAAAAATTAATAACTTTTATTAAAATCATCCAAATGACTCGTAATTAGCCTCAAATTGTCCCTGAAGTTCCAAAAAATAATGGTCAATCATAATTTAAAAAAATATTAATAGTTTAACTAATGAAAATCGCTAATGTTTAAGGGTAAGTAACGTAAATTTTTGAAAAACTACCTTTTTACTAAAATTTAAATAAAAACATCAGGGTTGAATATTTTTTAGTGAAACCAACGTAGATATCTTCTATTTGTACATACAAAATAAAATGAGACCCCCCAAAATAGTATTCAATTATAAGAACGGATGCAAGTGCGCTTTGAAGTTTAAACATACTGAGGTACATATTTTGTTTGAAAAAATAAAATTATTCTCCGATTTCAAAATTTGAACATGATCTTTCCGTTTCAGGTCAAAATAAACACTTTTCGTTCCGTCTGTCTGTCTGTGTGTCTGTTCCCTGAATTCTTGTCACGCGTATAACTCATGAACCACTGAACCGATATTAATGAAACTTGGTTGGTTGGTTAGGTCTACATTGAAAAATCATCAAATTCAAGTGTAATGGGGGGGGGGGGTTACACCCCAAAATATTTATTTTATAAAAATATCTCAAGAAAGACACATGTTACGTGAAATGTTTTTTTATAGAACATCAACATCAATTTCCTATAATATAGATCACCACAACACAATGTTAGTTGTAAAATATTCCCCTACAAAGATTTATCTCAATTTGTTTTAAAAAATCATCATTTGTTTTTTTACAATCGCTGAAAAAAAGTATGCTCGCAAGGGATCGATGGGGACTTTTGGTACCTTATTTATAAAGACAAAATGAAGGTGTATACAAAAACTCAGCTCCCTGCGAATTTTTCCCCAGTGAAAACTTAATGTTCCTGGACTATATGTACTTTGACATATTAAATGTTATTTTGACGTTTGCATAACAGAAAAATTTAGATTTAGATTGAAATTGCAAAAAAATTAAAAATATACGAATAAATAATCATGAAAGAAATGTCGAATAAATAAGTTTTATAAAATTGTATAAAAATTAAACGGTTAACCAATGGCAGGCAGTTCTTCTGAATACTTCAACAGTGTTTATTAAAATTGTCCCCCCGAATAAAAAAAAAAAAAAACGGCCGTGCCATGGCCGTGGTGCGACCATACGGCAGCACCACGACCATAGCACGGGCGTTTTTTTTTTACTCGGGCAATAATTAACTACCTTTGGTGCATTTACTTGGCAGATGGTTTTTTTAAATATGTTGCATATTATAGCTGTACAATTTTATTTATTAATATAAAACAATAAGAAATAAGCACATACACATACTTAACTTATTAAGCTTTATTAGACCAAAATAAACATTTTTTGTGTCTCATACTTTTTTTCTAAAGTTTATGGTTTCTGAATAAAAAATCTTGAAAGTTTAAAATCACGAATTTTTTGTTAAATACATATCTTGGAAAGCTTGGGTTGTTCAAAAAAAAAGTTTTCAATGAAAGATTCGTGTTTTTCACGAAGAATAAGATTGCCAAATAAAAACTATAGGTTCTTATTTAAAAAAAAAATGATGTTGACCTTCAAATATCCTTGAAGACCACGTTAAAATAACAAATAAATATTAATATTCGATTACCCCTCACAATCAAACATTTTTTCAAATATGTGATGGTTCTGAGATAATAATCTGTTACACTTTAAATGTCCCGTATATGTAATAAATTTTTATCATAAATCTTTTTCAATAGTTTAGGCGTAAAACATAGTGGTCTGGGAGGATATCCTAAACGGTAAGAGATACAGATTCGGTTAAATGAGATAAATTATTTGTAGGGAAGGGGTGAGTATTACTACACCAAAAAATATTAATAATTCTATGTAGTTAGGCGGTATACCCAAAAATCTGAAAATTCGGAATTTCTTTAAATGGCTATAACTTTTTTATCAATGTATAGATCGGTCATTCCATAAATAACTACACACTTTTTTGGTTGTAGTCGTCGATTTTTTTAATTTTTACATATGTTTTAGTACTAGTTTAGAGAAGATTTTTAACGGTACTTAGAGATCAAAATAAGTTCTCCCCTCAAAAATATCGACTTTTGAAAATTTTACGTACTTTTTTTTGAAAACGAAATATCTCACAAACTATCAAAGATAGGGTAAAACTACCAGAGATCAATTTTGTGGGAAAATATGGGGCATTTCACGCCAAATGTCCTAGCGGTTCGCTGCGCGGCCCAATTAAGCGAAATTTCTAACTCACGTAAAAAGTATCAAAATATATTCAGAAAAAATAACTAACTTATGGTTTCGATAGCAAATTTCCTCAGCTTTCCGATGGTGTGGTCAGATTTTCCGAAATTTTCCATTTTCACTGGAAAAACTTGACATAAAGTTTAAAACGCAAATATCTCAAAAAACGCATTTTTAAGATTTTTTTAAATAGTCCCAATCGAAAGCTGAGGAAATTTCCTAACTGTATACGAGTTTTCAGAGTGTGCAAATGATTATTACTTAGTGAAACACAGCTGTGAACATCGGGCGCTCGGCCACGCGGCGGTATGACGCCGGCCGCCGTCATACGGTTTCAAATTTTATCTGTTTATAGTTTGGTGTATGTTTTTTAGGGTTCCAAAGAAACCCTATTAATTTCACTTTGTCGTCCATCCGTCCATCCATCCGTCCGTCCGTCCGTCTTTTCTACTCAAAGCAAAATATATTGTAAACTATATAAGCTAGAAACTTGAAATGTTTACTGAATATGTAAAGTGATGCCCGCTAGTAAAAGATGTACAAATTTATTGAAAAAATAATTTTTCAGGGAGGCACTAAGAAGCTAAATCTAGGTAAAAAAAATATTTTTTATAGAAGTGACACGTTAAAATGTATAACCAAACAAGCGAAATTTGACCGTTTATCTAATGTTTTTTCTAAATCCAAAATAATGCCTGCAGGGGGCTTTAAAACATATCCAAAATAAAAAAAATTGTATACCAAGACGTGTGGGGTATCAAATGGTAGATCTCAGTCAGTAGAATCTGACCCTATTTTTTTTTCTAACTCAAAAATGGTGCCTTTAGGGGGATAAAAGCAGTATTTTATTTTGTCCTCCCCCCCTCTAACTCTGTAACTACTGGCTCAAAAAATCTGAAAAAAATTTGGTAATGGATCTTTAGTGGAACTACCAACGACAAATACTAAAGTCAACAATATAATTTTAAATTTTGGAATAATAGAGAGGGGTGCCATAGAAATTTTTGTTTTAATTTTCATATTTTAACTATTCTAAATATTTCTATAATTAGTAGGTAAGCATTTTATGTCTTTTTCATCGTTTCTAATAATTTTAAGGTATTTTCATACACTTTTAAAGTAATATTTTTAGTTAAAAATAAAATAAATGCCATTTTGAAATTTTTTATTTTTATTTTATTTATTTTTTATTTTGTATTACGAAATTTTTTTATAAAATTTATTCATTAGAAGCGTCATATACTACTTTATATTTGTGCAAAATTTCAACAGTCTATCATTAGTAATAAAAAAGTTATCGATTTTTGGTCTGAAACAGACCTTTATTTTCCACAGTGCGGCGACCGGCGTCATACCACCGCGCGGCCGAGCGCCCGATGTTCACAGCTGTATTTCACTAACAAAGGGAAGCAACAGCACGGTCCATGAGAATTTCAATGAGCTTGTGGTATGTCAAACTAGAGCAAAAATAAAAAGACACGTGTCAAACAATTTGATCTCATAGACCTTAATTACAAAGATAATTAACTTTGAAAATTTGTGTATTCAATATAACCGTGTATTATGTTCGCTCGAAATATAAGTGTGTTGGCCCTACGGTCAACGCGCTGGAGTCTCGCCTGGTTTTAAGATTTTGATTTTAATTTTTATTTACAATTTTTTATTTTTTTGTACACATTACCTCTCCCACTTGCGTAAAAATCGATAAATTAGACATAAATAAAACATATATTATTATCGACAATAGATGTTTGTGGTTTCTTTCAAGTTTGTTTTTTATTAAAACTTTTCAATTTATTAGTTAAAAACTAATGAGTTGTGTCAATAATAAATTGAATTTACTTTAAAACAAATTAATAATTATGTACTGGCGTATATATCAATATTTTCATTGTCAATAATAATATATGTTTTATTTATGTCTAATTTATCGATTTTTACGCAAGTGGTAGAGGTAATGTGTACAAAAAAATAAAAAATTGTAAATTAAAATTAAAATCAAAATCTTAAAACCAGGCGAGACGCCAGCGCGTTGACCGTAGGGCCAACACACTTATATTTCGAGCGAACATAATACACGGTTATATTGAATACACAAATTTTCAAAGTTAATTATCTTTGTAATTAAGGCTTATGAGATCAAATTGTTGGACACGTGTCTTTTTATTTTTGCTCTAGTTTGACATACCACAAGCTCATTGAAATTCTCATGGACCGTGCTGTTGCTTCCCCTTGTAAGTAATAATCATTTGCACACTCTGAAAACTCGTATACAGTTAGGAAATTTCCTCAGCTTTCGATTGGGACTATTTAAAAAAATCTTAAAAATGCATTTTTTGAGATATTTGCGTTTTAAACTTTATGTCAAGTTTTTCCGGTGAAAATGGAAAATTTCGGAAAATCTGACCACACCATCGAAAAGCTGAGGAAATTTGCTATCGAAACCATAAGTTAGTTATTTTTTCTGAGTATATTTTGATACTTTTTACGTGAGTTAGAAACTGAGTGATTTCGCTTAATTGGGCCGCGTGGCGAAGCGCTAGGACACTTGGCGTGAAATGCCTCATATATGAAATTTATTTTTTTAAATATTTCGCCGCAAAAAATTTATTTTAAATAATTTTTATTTATTTACAAATTTTAAATTGAAAATTTGGGGGACATGTCAACTCTGAATTTTAAAAATAAAAATATATGTTATAGCTTAGTCATTGCTGAGTACATACCACCTTAAAAATTTATGAACACATGAAAACTTTACGAAATATTAATTTTTTAGGTAGCGGCGCGCGAGTTTTAGTGCGCTGACTAACAATAAGTCACTAAAGAATATTTATTGTCAATATATACATTTAATTTTTACCTGAATAGATAATTGCAAAGCTTCTAATAGTTGTAATAAGTTATTCGCATCACATTGAGCAAACGTAGATTGAAAATCTTCTACAGTATAAACGCCAGTAATTCGAGCATTTGCAAGAAATTGTGTCGACATCAGTTCACCTAACAGATCAATTCCGAACCATTGAAGAGATACTATCACAAAGTTTTCTATACAATATACCTGTAAATAATTGCAATATAAAGGTGGATGCTGATTTGTGAATGCAACATTAACATACTTCACCAACTGAATGAAGCTGCAATAATAATTCGTTGATATGATCATCGGAGGCTAATAAATTAACTTGGGTGCGTAATACGCTAGCAAATTCTTCTTTAGTTAATACTGGATATTGATTATAGTCACGACGTAACTGCACTAACCATGATAAAGTGTTTTCTAACAATCCAGTCCATGTACCGACAGAATTCTACAAATAATCAATATCAAAATACTATAGATCTTTACTGGGTGGGGCAATAGTGCGTGGAAGTTCGATAGCTCGTACACTATAACAAATAAAAATATCTTTCTAATGCAGATGTAAACGATGGGTAAATGCGCATACATAGAAATTATTTTCAAATATACAGGGTGCTACAAAAAAGTGTAGCACGCTTAAGGTATTTTTTAAAATGGAATGCCTAAATATTTTTGCATATTTACAAATTTTAAATTGAAAATTTGGGGGACATGTCAACTCTGAATTTTAGGATGTTTATTAATATCTAAAATATTAGCCCCATATAATATCCGGTTTAGACGTAATAATATTTTTTCAAAAAAATTGACTTTTACATTACTCCACTTAAAAATTCACCACTTCCGCGGCCGCAGCTTTAAAGACGAAATTAAATATGGACCTTATTGTAGGAGGTTGGTGGGTACTCTTGTTTAAATATCGTAGAGCTACAATGTACAGGGTGTTCACAATTAATTTTCAAATTTCGAGAACTTCAAAGTTATTTTTCTCAATTTTTTCAAACGGAACACCCTATAAATTTTTTAACGATGTTGTGTAGAATTACATAACGAACATTTTTTGTATGTACATCCTTATGACTATTTGTAACCATTTTTGATTTATTGAGCAAAAAATACGAAATTTAACAATATTTGATTTAAAAAATTATGTTTTTTTCAAATAAAAGAAAACACCATGTTCACAATGTACAGGGTTCATACCAACAGTATTTTATGTTTCTGTCTCGATCTCACACAGCGTATTAGTGAATTTATTTAGTTATAAATTATTTTGGTTATTTGGGTTCGATAAAATAATAAAGCATGTTTACTAGCTGAAAAAACATCCTCCTACAATAAGGCCCATATTTAATTTCGTCTTCAAAGTTGCGGCCGCGGAGTAATGTAAAAATCATTTTTTTGAAAAAAATATTATTTCGTCTAAACTGGACATTAGATGGGGCTAATATTTTAGATATGAATAAACATTCTAATAAAAATATTAAATATGCAAAAATATTCAGGGCATTCCATTTAAAAAAATTACCTTAAGCGTGCCACACTTTTTTGTAGCACCCTGTATATTTTAAAATAATTTCTATATATGCGCATTTACTCACAGTTTACATTTGCATTAGAAAGATTTTTTTCATCTGTTATGGTCTACGAGCTATCGAACTTCCACGCGCTATTGGCTATTGCCCTCCCTGTATATGATAATTTAGGTAAAATAATGAATAATAATAAAAAGTACCTGTAAATTACATTGTTTAATTCCGTTAAGGTACGTTTTGAGTTGCTTGAAAGCATGAGAAGCCGGAACGTTACAATCCATGACGATAGCATTAGGATGAATATCAAAAGCATGTCCGAACTGTTTCTGCACATCGGCAAGAGTACGCTGTGCGTCTGGACTCAGCCATTCGCCCTGTGCAGTTCGAGCAGCACGAGTGCTGTCTACATGAGTAGCGAGTAGTATTACTTTGCCACAACCACCTATTAGTTCACGGTTATATTACAATTTGGCAAATAAAAGAAAATAATTATAAAGTTTTCAAGGGTTCGGAATAAGAACCTAAATCGTAGATGGAACATCCACTTTCACGTAAAAAACTATCCCCGAAGTGAAATTTATTCAAGTTTTTCTCATTTTTCATACGAACCATTGTTCAGAGAAAAAAATTTAACAGGAATTAAAAATTTTACATGAAATACTGCGTAAAAAATGTCATGTATTTTATTCGAATAAATCCCCAGCCTTCTTTCGCAATCGATGCTCCAAGTAAAGGGTAGTTTTGAGAACGAAGCGAAAAATTTCCATAACGGCGGACTTAACGTAAATAAAACGGCCAAGTGCATGTTGGGCACGCACATGATAGGTTTCCGTAGTCATTACGATTTATAAACAAGAGTTATTTCAACGGACGCTCTGATAACATTTTAATGCAAATATATCGTGACTGAAGGGTTAAAATCAAAAGGTCATATAACATTTTTTTTTGTATTTTGGGAGACCTATCTAATGACATCCCACTCAATGTGTTAAGTGAAAAAAAAAATATGAGTTCATTTTTCAGTCTATGGGTCACTATGGGAGGTGGGTCCAAAATAATTTTGACAATATTCGTTATAATTTTCAGTGAAAGTACTAATTAAAAGCTACATTCTGAATTTTTTCAGATTTTTTGAATAGATAGTTTAGAAATTAGGGTAGGGGAAACGCTCTGATAACGATATTATATGCAAATATATCATGACTGAAGGGTTAAAATTAAAATATCACTTAACATTTTTTGTTGCATTTTGGGAGATCTATCTAATGACATCACACTCAATGGGTTAAGTGAAAAAAAAATGTGAGTTCACTTTTCAGTGACACTGGGTTAAAATCAAAACGTCATATTACATTTTTTATTGCATTTTAGGAGACCTATCTAAAGACACTCCACTTAATGGATTAAGTGATTTTTTTTTTTTTAAATACTTTTCAGTCTATGGAAAGGAGGTCCAAAAAAAATGTTTTTTTCAAAAATATTATCATTTCTGTTTTTGGGTTATCAGTCTTCGTCCGTATACCAAATTTCATCTTAATCGGCTTAAAATTTTTGAGGACGGACGGACGGACATGGCGAAACTATAAGGTTTCCTAGTTTTCTACGGAAACCTAAAAATGATTATAAAAAGAATTGTAGAACTGAAAGTGTTTATTATTGACATTTTGCCCATTTTTCACAAACGTGCATACTATTATTTTACATGGAGATTTTTTAATAAAAATTATCATCAAAATATGGTAAAACATGTTGTCTATGTGTGTATGTGTATGTATGTGTGTCTGTCCCCTGAATTTTTGTCTACTAAATTTAATTGTATTATACAGTAGTAATTCAAATATACAGGGTGGGGCATTTAAAGTGTTACAGTTGATTATCTCAGAACCATCGCATATTTGAAAAAAATGTTTCAACCAAAAAATGTTTGGTTGTAAGGGGGTAATCGAATAGTAATATTTATTTGCTATTTTATCGTGGCCTTCAAGGATATTTGAAGGTCAACATCATTTTTTTAAATAGGAACCTATAGTTTTTATTTAGTAATCTTATTTAACGTGAAAAAATACGAATCTTTCATTGAAAACTTTTTTTTGAACAACCCAAGCTTTCCAAGGTATCTAACAAAATAATTCAAGATTTTTAATTTTCAAGAATTTTTTACTCAGAAACCATAAACTTTAGAAAAAAAGTACAAGATACAAAAAATGTTTATTTTGGTCTAATAAAACTTGGAGAATTATTCTAGATTTTTTTTAACATTTCGCACTTTTTTTTGTTTTTGCTAAAATAAAATAAATAGAAAAAGTTTTTAAAAGTTTTTATAAATTTTTAAATAATTCTCCACGCTTAATTAGACCAAAATAAATATTTTGTGTATCCTGTACTTTTTTTCTAAAGTTTATGGTTTCTGAGTAAAAAATTCTTGAAAGTTCATAATCTCGAATTATTTTGTTAGATACCTTGGAAAGCTTGGGTTGTTCAAAAAAAAGTTTTCAATGAAAGATTCGTGTTTTTTCACGTAGAATAAGATTACTAAATAAAAACTATAGGTTCCTATTTAAAAAAATGATGTTGACCTTCAAATATCCTTGAAGGCCACTTTAAAATAGCAATTAAATATTACTGTTCGATTACCCCCTTACAACCAAACATTTTTTGGTTGAAAAATTTTTTTTTTTTTTTCAATATGCGATGGTTCTGAGATAATCAACTGTAACACTTTAAATGCCCCATCCTGTATAATACATATTTCACGAAAAAAATATTTAACCCTTTCATCGCCACATTATCATATTTCGAAAAATATATTATTTGAAATATGATAATGTGCGCATTTTCGAATTTCGACTGTTGCCATTTGAAAGAGTATAAAAAATCATGAAAATTTTGTATTATAGATAAAATTAGTTTCAGAGTTATTTGTAATATACGATTTTTTTGCACATTTTCATAGAGGTATTTCACCCCCTTAAACCGTTTTACCGCAGCTAGAATAATTGTTTTCTTACTACCCTTGACCCCATCTAACTATATACAAAATTTGAATTCGATACGATTTTATCACTTGAAAAGGTTTCCTTGTTAGTGGAATAGATTTACGAGAGTAAACCACTAAATAAAAACTCGCTAAAAGCTGTATTCAATGGGTTGTATGGAAAAGAGAAAAAGATTAAGTTCTACAATTTTTATCATAATCATGTTTTATGTAAAATCAGCCGTTATGGTGAAAAATCATGTTATGCCGATTTTTCGCTGCGTTCCTAAAACTACCCTTCAATTTGAACATCGATTGTGAGTGTAGGCTGGGAATTAACCGAATAATGCACATGACATTTTTTACGCAGTATTTCATGTAGAATCTTTAATTCCAGTAATATTTTTATCTCTGAACGGCGATTCGGATGAAAAATGATAAAAACTGGAATAAAGTCTATTCCGAGAGTTGTTTTTTAAGTGAAAGAAGATGTTCCATCCTCGATTTAGGTGGGAACTTTCTGGGCTCTTATTCCAAACCCTACTAAGAGTTCGTGGACAAAGTATTAAAACTTTATGATTTTTTTCTTCTACAATATCTAATTTACTTGGACTATTAATTAATTAATTAATTTTCATTAGATTAAATAATAAATAAATAATAATAAACTTTACAAGTGCGTCTTACACAAAAGAACTAAACAAATACAGAAAGAAAAATGATATACAGGCTGATTTACAACTAGTGTAAAAAAAAATTAACAGTAGATCGAGGATGTTATTTTAAATAACTGTATATGAACATGTGTCCGATAATTCTTCGTGAGCTACAGTCTACAGCCTTCCAAAGATTTTACTTAAAATGTGGTACAAAATTTTGGTACAGTTATAAAAATTTGATAACCGTTTTAGTATTAATAAGTGTTATCGATTTCCAGTATCAAACAATAATAATTGAGACCAGGGGTGTATGGGGCCAGTAGGCCCGCCGATTTTTATCTAGTATTTATTTGTTCTTTAATTTCTTCCTATGTTGGGTTCTTATCAGGTCCGGATTAACAACGTAGCGAGAGTAGCAAATGCTACGGGCTCCTCGTCTCTGCTTTGCGGAAAAATATCTCTTATTGGACTTATCATTTACCGTCCAATGGTTGATACAGGGTGTCCAAATCTATAATAATTAATAATTTAAATTTAGGGTTTCCGATCTCGATTCGATTTAATCCAAAAATCGATTTTTGAATCTCCGATCTTTGATTTTTTTAATCGATTTTTCTAAATTTGCTCAAATCAAATCAAGAAAATTTTGTTTGTAAAAGTTAAGGGATAAATTTAAAAAAAAGCAAAACAAAAAATTCAAATTTTCAAACAGTTATATTTCCGCGAAAATTCATTTAATTTGCTTGTTCCAAAGCACAATTAAAAGTTTGTGCTTTCTAATTTTTAAATAAAATTTTTTTAACAAATTTTATCATCCCTTTCCGTTCATTGCCAAGGGTTAAAAGAGTTCAAAAAAATATCCCTTAATTTTTTATTAACATCAATTTTTTTAAGGATTGTATATTCTAATTGTAATATTCAGTCAGCGGCGTAGTTAGGAGGTGGGAAGGGGGGCAGGGCGGTTTGACCCGGGTGACAACCTGAAGGGGTCTTATTTGTCTTATTTGTTAAAAAATAAAACCTATTTACCCATAGACATAGAGCATGGACCGCGCATCTGATTCGAAAACAGAGCCGTGTCAAAAGAAATAGATGGAAAATGATTTGGGATATACTTGCCCTTATTTAATAATTCATTTATTTCATTCTTATTAGAAAAAGAGATAGATGTATCCCGAAAAAATGGTGTAATATTTCTTCAAAACAGTGAGAGAGATACGGTGGCGTTTGGGATATATCTATCTTTTTATAAGAAAGAAATAGTTACTTTTGTTTAAATAAGGACAAACCATTTTTTATCTCTTTCTTTTGACACGGCTCTGTTTTCGAGTTAGATGCGTGGTCCATGCTCTATGTCTATAGTATAATATTTACCTCTTTTTTGGTTATTTAAAGCTTCCAATGGGAAAAATGTCTAATAAATTGAGTAAATTGACTTTTTTTTATTATTGAAAGTCTATAGAGGTGATGACACCACTGCCAAGGGCCTCTTTATAACATTTGCTACGGGCCCCGCGCTTACTTAATCCGACCCTGGTTCTTATAGATGATTATATAACACAAAATACACAAAAATATACTTTTTTCATTTGTCATGGAATCGAGGTCAGGTTTAAGGTCATTTCAGGGTCAAAGTGGGAAAAATCGCTCGAAAATTCTGACAAAACAGTACATATAGATTTTTGGGATCGCTCAATTAAAATTTAAGGTCCGTAGACGCCTACAATGCCAGTTTCAAGGTCATTTCAAGGTCAAATATTTAAAAATCGCTAAATGAATCTGGTAAAAGGTGACATATAGGTTTCTCTGGTCGCTGATTCTGAATTTGACGCCCGTTGATCTCTACGAGGTCGGATTCAAACCTATATGTAGTGTTTCGAGCGATTTTTCCCACTTTTCCTTGAAATGACCTTGAACCTGACCTCGTAGAGGTTAACGGACATCAAATTCAGAATCAGCGACCAGAGAAACCTATATATCACCTTTTACCAGATTCGTTTAGCGATTTAAAAAAAAAAAATTTACTTTGAAATAATCTTGAAACTGACATTGTAGGGGTCTACGGACCTTAAATTTTAATTCAGCGACCCCAAAAATCTATATGTACTGTTTTGTCAGAATTTTCGAGCGATTTTTCCCACTTTGACCCTGAAATGACCTTGAACCTGACCTCGTAGAGGTCAACGAACGTCAGATTTAGAATCAGAGACCAGGAAAACCTATATATCACCTTTTACCAGAATCATTTAGCGATTTTTTAAAATTTGACTTTGAAATGACCTTGAAACTGAGCTAACCAAGGTCAACGGACCTCAGATTCGAATTCAGGACGTCAAAATACATAAGGATACAATGGTCTCGTCAAATATTCTTTTTTTTTTTGTAAACCTGTGTTATTAATGTTTCATACTGGAAATCAATAACACTTATTAACATTAAATCGGGTATCAAATTTCATAACTGTACCACAATGGGTTCTTTTAATTTCTCTAGTTATTAAATAAACACTAATTTTGAATAAAATCTTTAGAAGACTGTTACTCTCTCACGAAGAATTACCGGACACATGTTCATATACAGTTATTTGCTTAAAATAACATCCTCGATCTACTGTTAATTTTTTTTACACTAGTTGTAAATCAGCCTGTATATTAAATCTATAAATAATAACAGCTTAATTGTGTAGAAAAAAGAAATAGCGAGCTTTCGAATCACAGATTCATCCTCAGGCTTTTAGAAGAGAAAATAAATTGAGACAGATGTTGTAATCTCATATACAATTGAGACATATATGTTGTAATCTCATATACATATACTCGTATACAGGGTGGTCCGGTTTGGGATACAGATATTTTAAGAGCTGATTCCTTGGCTCATTGTGAGTAACAAATTGTACGGTAAGGTGGGGTCTCTCTTCAACACCCTCTGACCTACAGGATGTTTAAAAACTAACATCAGATCAGAGTAGTATTTACAAAGATCATCTCATAACTTCCAAAGTAACGTAACTAGAGCAACTACAATGAGTTAGTT
The DNA here is from genome assembly GCA_961205875.1 of Sialis fuliginosa. Classification (NCBI taxonomy): domain Eukaryota; kingdom Metazoa; phylum Arthropoda; class Insecta; order Megaloptera; family Sialidae; genus Sialis; species Sialis fuliginosa. Next base: position 35,669,785 of record OY540811.1, read on the forward strand.
TCATAGGTAATTAACTAACGTATTTTTCAGTATTAGCGTTATTGCTAGCCGTGTTTCCAGTTTAGAGTTATTGTTCATTAAAGTAAAAAAATATGTTTATTTTTTTGAAAATTTTTATGAAAATGACATTTTTCTCCAAAAGTACCTATAGTATGTGGTATGTAATGTTACCTACAAATTCACTATACCAAATTTGAACCAGGGTTCCAGTTATAAATTTATATAAATAATCTCCAAAGTGACTATTTTGCTACCTACCCTATTAAATGAAACAGTCATAGATTTTTTTTTATAATTGCGTAATTTTATTGTTATTGTTTATTTACATAATTTTAAAACTAATTATGTAATTATAAACAAAAAAAATTTATGACTGTTTCATTTAATAGGGTAGGTAACAAAATAGTCACTTTGGGGATTATTTAAATAAATTTATAACTGGAAAACTGGTATGGTGAATTTGTAGGTAACATTATGACACACCAAAATAATAATAAAAAATACCACATATTATAGGTACTTTTGAGAAAAAATGTAATTTTCATAAAAAATTTCAAAAAAATAAATATAATTTTTGACTTTGAATTGGAGACTCGGCTAGCAATAACGCTAATACTGAAAAATACGTTAGTTAATTACCTATGAAACAGGCTCATTGGAAAGTTACGAGGAAGTTATGAGATAATCTTTGTTTGTAAGTACTACTCTGAAGGAAGTTTTTAAACATCCTGTAGCTCAGAGTGTGTTGAAGATAGACCCCATCTTCCCATACAATTTGTTACTCATAATGAGCCAAGGAATCAGCTCTTAAAATATCTGTAACCCAAACCGGACCACCCTGTATATTCATATAGCTACGAGAAGGTTTGAAAAATAACAAATATTGATTCGAAAGCTCGCTATTACTTTTTTCTTTAATAAATTTCTGACGTCTACACAATTAATTAATCTGTTATTATTTATATTTTGAACGTCACTACTATTATAGTACGTATGGTTCGTGGCAAATAAAGCCAAAACGCTGCACTTTTTGATTGGGGTATGCCACTTTCGGTGGACATATATAAAGTCAAATGAAACATTTTCTGATAGGGAGCCACTTTAAAATCCGTGTAGAACACCATTATATCGGCTATTAAAGATGGCCCTCACGGTTTTTATTAAATTGGCTGTATCTCAGCTCCTAATCTTCTGATTTAAATTTTCTTTTGTTTATTTTAAAGTTCTTATTAAAAAAAATTGTTTTTATCATTATTCATTTTTCTCTAAATCTTAAGGGTTCCCCACAATTTTCCGAAATCTGAAGATTTCACTTTTCTTACAAACTTAATTGTTATATAACTTTTTTATTGTGCCCAATATCATATTTTTACCTCATATAAAAAAGAAAGACATTTTTGTCTGCGTTCCATTGATAACAAGATAATACTGTTTTAATTAACAACTTCTTTGGAAATAGCGTGTTAAACTAAGAAAAATAGATTATTTTTGGATCATTCCATATCAAGTTTACCTGTATTACCTGTATTAAAGAAAAATTTGTTTAGAATATTATTATTTATAATTTATGTTATGTTAAATTTCTCCCAAAAAAGTTTTTGAGGTTATAATCGTTTTTTTCAATTATATTTGAAATGGTTTAAAGCAGAAATAAATCATTGAAATAAAAGTTGTAGAGTATGTTATTTTCTATAGTTTATGTTCCATTAATTTTTTTGTATCTCTTACCAATTAAAAAAAAATCTGTTTAATTATATTTTTAATTTTTTTCCATTTTATTTGAACAAGTTCATGACAGAATAAAATGTTCATAACAAAAAATGTAGAGAACGTTATTATCTATAGTTTATGTTCTATTAATTTTTTTATATCTGTCATCAGTAATCCAAAATTATTTGTTTTAAAATAGTAGATACACGTACATTTTTTTATTGTATAAGAAAGTTCAGTGACATCCATGACAGATTTTTCAATTTTTTAATTATGCCATATGAGAAAATTGATCCCAACATAAAATTTCATATGATAAAAGGTAAACTTGATATGGAATGATCCAAAAATAGTCTATTTTTCTTAGTTTAACACGCATTTTCCAAAGAAGTTGTTAATTAAAACAGTATTATCTTGTTATCAATGGAAAGCAGAATAAAATGTCTTTCTTTTTTATATGAAGTAAAAAAATGATATTGGGCACAATAAAAAAGTTATATATAAATTAAGTTCGTAAGAAAAGTAAAATTTTCAGATTTTCAAAAATTGTGGGGAACCTTTAAGATTTAGAGAAAAATGTATAATGACAAAAAATAATCTTCTCAATAAGAACTTTAAAACAAACAAAATAAAATTGAAATCAGATGACTAGGAGCTGAGATACAGCCAATTTAATAAAAACGGTAGGGGCCATCTTTAATAGCCGATATAATGGTGTTCTACACGGATTTTAAAGTGGCTCCCTATCTGAAAATTATTCTTTTAACCTTATCTATGGGCACAGAAAGTGTCATACCCCAATCAAAAAGTGCAGGGTTTTTTTACGTACCAGACGTACTATTATATTATTTAATCTATAGAGTGAAATTAAAATGAAGCATCTATAGATTGAAAAACAAAACAGATCTACACACAGATAAAGTTTACCTGTTACATCACTAGGTACAGTTCTAGCTAATAGATACTCCAACCAAAAACAGCACTGACGTAACTGCATGCTAGGGGGGTCATCTAAGTTAAACAGGATGGCTGTTACGCAAGGCACACCTATGGTACGCGGTGTCCCGAGTGGACCCGAGCCCAGTACCAAGTGGTGTGTGCCTAGATAACACTCTGCGCCACTATACTCTAACAATGTGATCTCACCTACACTCGATACATCTAACTGAAAGAGATTATCATACATGCTTGTTAAAATATCTAACATGATCTATATCAGCATTTCTTAACCATAACCTCACTTTTTGTTCAATTTTTCATCATCTAATTAAATTAAATTACTCAAATTCATTAATCTATTTGTTTTTTAACAGGTAGGTTGAGAAATACTGTTCTACATGATTTACTAATTTATAATGTTAATATACCTATGATATAACTAAGTTGAAATAATAATATATTGTTTTTATATAGTTAATTAACCCTCAACGGCCACGCTCTCATGGCTTTTCCATTAGGCACGTTGGGTGTAACGTACCCAAGAATTTTCAATTGCTTATATCTCCGATTCTAACTATCATATCATGATTTTTTTTTATCAAACCGTCAAACGATATAGAAAATGAATACATCAAAAAGAAAAACGTGAAATTTATACTTTTCATGTTATTAAATAAAAAAGCGTTGAACTTGAAGAAAATTTTTTTTTTCTTATATCGATTACAGTTTATCGAAAAAATAAGATAATTGAATTTTCCCAATGCTGTTCTCGAGATATTGAATCATATTTTTCAGAAAAATATTCAGTATTATATAATTACTATAAAAGGATATTTATTTGGAGAAGTGAATTTTGCTCTGCACGCTGGGTGTATCGTACCCGAGAAAAAATTTATACTGAGCGTAGTTTCTAGATGGTTCGTTGAGTGGAGTCTCTAACATTACTTAAGAGTAGTGGGGGGGGGACCCTACTTTTTTCCCCCACCACTTTTAGATCCCTTACTCTAACTATTTGGAAATACCAAGTGCAGTAAAATTGGGCTCGGGTATCGCATATCCAAGTAGCTCTTTGAGGGTTAAAATACTAATTCCGAAACTACGCGATAGTCGCGCTGCTAAATTTCATGGCATGTTTAATGTAATTTAGAGATAAAAAACATTGTAGAACATTTTTACATACTCCAAAAGTTTATCCCGACCCCAAAATATAAAAAAATTATCTATATCAATCGTGTGTAACGTCCGTTACACTTATCAAAAATCATTAAAAATAGATAAACATACAATCTAGCTTCATTTTTATGTTTACATTGCCCATATTAATAAAGTCACAGTATACAAAAAAAACATATAAATGGAATAAGAGATTTTACAGATTTACTTGACTTAATAACTTAGCTTAAAAAGCCTTTCAAAATTTGTAACACCCGTTACAGGTACTTATGAGTATTTTATAAATCTAATAATAAATGTGCAAAATTCTCCTTTTAACATAGTGTGAAGTTAAAAAAAATCAGTTCCTATTTCATATTATAAATTTATATTAACATCAAAAGTATCGTTTTGACTAGCATAAACTTGTAAAATCCATTCCACGGATTCGCCCTTATACAAAACAAAATATTTCACGTGAAGATGAAACTCTATCAAGTAAAACAAAATGTTTTTTCATTTTTTTGACCAATTAAATTGAAATAATGCGTGTAAATCAATAACAAAGTGAGCCTAATTCAAATTTTTGCCTTTTCAATATAAGCTTATTTTTAGCCACATATTGTCGGGTTACTGCAAAAACCAGATAACTCCTATTTACATTTTTTTAGTTAAGTACATTTCTACACTACCTACGTCTACTGTAAAAACATAATAAATCTCTTACAGATATAAAGGGTCAGTACGCATGTGCAAAAATAAGGTAAGTCCACTTTGACCAAAATTTAACCAATTAGAACCAGATATCTTAAAAACTATAAAATGTGACTTATCTGGTTTTAGCAGTAACCCGACAATATATTGAAAAAAATTTCCTGAATTTTAGTGTAAAAATAATACATAAAATATTACATTTTGAATATTGACTCCCCTAGTCGATTGGTAGTTACTAACTGTATCAAACGTTAATGAATTCTGACGAGACGTCACATCCATTTCAATCTGTACATTGACTGGAGATGAAGGACGAGCTATATAAAAAAGAAGAAAATAATCAACATTATAACGATTCATCAATCAGCTCTCACACCAGAGCAATATAACAACTAGCAACTAGCAATATTATTGCTATTGGTCTATTTACATATAATCTCACACCAAAGCACAGAGCCGGCCTTTGCAATTCTGGCGCCCCAGGTGAGATTTTTTTTGACAAGGTTTAGAGAGTACGGTGGGTGCTGCATGACTTTCCAACCAAAGCACTTCAATTTATGCTTGGTCACCAAAGCAGTGTGTAGTTTAGCATTATCGTGGTGAAAGACGATGCCTTTCCTGTTCTGCAACTGCCTGCTTCAATTTATCCAGCTGAGCGCAGTACATCTTTGCGTCAACGGTCTGACCGTGCGGAAGCAGCCGAAGTACAGGATGCCTCACCAATCCCACCACACACTTTTTTCGGATGCAAATCCGCTTTACTGACCGATTGTGACGATTCACCTGGACCGCACCACGACTGCTGGCGTCAGATGTTATTGTACACCACCCATTTTTCGTCTCCCGTGACCACCCGTTTGAGAAAGGCCTCCAGCAAGTTTCATTTCAGCAGGGATTCACAAGCCGTTTTAATCGCTGCGCGACAGTTATATGGACGATGTCAAAATGCTTCGCGATTTCTCGCGTCGTCAGGTGCCGATCAACCTTGATTGCGGCCAAGATTTGATCATCGTAAACAAATTGCATCCACACAAAACACGTCCAAACACAACAAAGTTTCTGGCGAAATGTCAAGCGTTGTCTAACTTGTCAAGGGGTATACGGCAACTCGCAGTTCGGGCAATGCATGCTATTTTTTTCAACGTACAAAAGTCATCTACTGAAAAAACCGCGGAACTTAATGAACGACCCATATAATATGACATAGAGACAGTGAGCCAACCGAAAACGATAACTCTCGGTAGGAAGAGAAAGAATGATATTGTGGACCACAGAATTAAGATACTCAAGAAACGACAGTCCACGTCACATAGATACTCAATATTTTCTTTTATTCTTATTATTTATGATTGACGATGACTTACATAAAATGCTGTGGCTCACTTAATCTATGTCATACAATGTCTTTGCTATTGAGATTGTGGATATTGTGAAAGCGTTCAAAATAATATTGCTAGTTATTAGTTGTTAGTTGTTTTATTGCTATGTTCCTATATTGCTCTGGTGTGAGAGCTGACTTAAACGTTATGTATTTGGCATCAAGAAATCAAAGTGACTATAAGTACTCGAATTTTAATTTAATATGACTTAGAAATTTCTTATAATCAGGGACCTGAACCTGAACCCAAACCCGAACCCGAAACCCGTATTTTTTATTAACCCGAACTGAAATGTTATATTTCAAAGTCTACGAACCAGAATCAGAATCAGAACCTTTTCGTGGATAACCGGTGGCGGTAACCATATATTTTTAAAAGGTTCAATAAATTAAAAAATCTGAAAAGTAGGGATTTCAATGTTTAAAATGTAATTATATATTTTACCCTTTTTCTAGCCATATTTTAAAAACTTGAACCCAAACCCGAATCCAAACCATAAATAAATTCCGGTTCAAGTCTCTGCTTATAATTTTCTTGATTAATTGAATTAAGACATACATAAATTTCATTCAAAACTTACATTTATTACTTTGCAATGAACTGGACCTTCTAAACAAGCTACTGAACAAACCGGCTGCTAATGATTTGCTTAGAGCTGTTTTACCAACACCGCAATGTCCCAGCAATCGCAAAGCGAGTCTAGTTACAGGTTTGGTAGTTGGAACAAGCTGTCTAGAATAAGCATCTCGCTGTCCGCTAGCACGAAGTCTATCTAGCAGATCAGATATATCGTTGTGAGTATATTTAAGTGCAGTTATATCGGCTCGAATACCATCCATGTTACGGCTGTCTATGTTACAACCAGCACAACAAAGACATCTAAATAAAAATGTGTATAAGTCATAAGTTATTATACAGATTAATTTTTTTTTACCTAACGATATGAATATGACCATTTTTCGCAGCTAGATGTAACGGATAAAGCCCTGTGGCATTGGGGATTTCAACACTACATCCGAGGGCACAAAGTGCTTGCGTTGACAGTAACAATCCATCACGAGCAGCAATATGTATAGCGCAGTCTCCATTCTGATAATAAATTACATTAAATAATACACAAAAGCAAAAAAATGTTATAGTTTCTTACGTTATCTTTCAGTTCAAAATCTGCCCCTGCTTGCAATAATAATAAAGCAACAGATTCGTGACCATTTTTTAAAGCGAGATGTAAAGCAGTATCGCTGCCTGAATCTATGCAATATCCATTTTCTATGTAATACCTAATAAAATAAATATAAATTCAAATATATTATATATATATAGGCACATATGCACGTATACACATAAAATTTTAATCTCACCTAACTTTTTCAAGATCGCCAGCTCTACTAGCTTTTTGAAGTGCTGTTTCTTTTTCAGTTTCATTTTGTATATTAGATTTTAAACAATTCAAATTGTTCATATTAATTTCATTTTTAAATTATTTATCTTTTTTAATAAAAAAAAAAATGATTTTTAAAATCATGTAATTAAATCGTTTACACGTAGAAAATGTATTTTATTTCGAATGTGAAACTAAAATATTTGATTTATTCGTTTCCATTTCATTTTATTTATAAGTATTCTATTATTTTTATTTTAATGTTAAAAAAAAAACAAGTATTTGTTATCATCAGCTGTTCAAAATCAATACAATTCGTTGCTCCTCCTTTTAACAATGGCGTAGCCGGTATAATATAAAAGACCGGTGCCAAAAATTGTAATGATTGACCTGATTGCTTTTCAGTAAAATATATGTGAAATATTTATATACATATGATAATATAATTTATAAAATCAATATTTCATATAATATTCAATATTCATGTGCATTACAAATTGAAATTGGAACATTATACGTACTGAAATTGTACTGTATTATAACTGTATATAGACCGGGTGTTTTTCTTTTAAACATTCCAGTGGATTATTTCCTAAATAACGAATTTTTAGAAAAATATGTTTCCGACAAAAGTTTAATGGTTTCGAGGGGGCTAAGTATTGACATTATAGGTTGACCTTGGAAAGGTTATCTTTATGGGTTTTTAAGGTCAACTTTTTTTTCAAATAAGAACTTATGTTTTTTATTACAGATTCGTAATTTACGAAAAAAAGTAAGCAAATTTTGTCTGAAACATTTTTTTCTGAAAAGGTCAATTTTTATGATATGGAACAAATTACATTTCTGTTTAAGAGAGATTTTCAATAATTTTTTATTCGAAAACTATAAATTTTTAAGAAAAATTGCAAAGGCAAGAATTGAAGAATTTCTTTTAATTGATTAATTTTTTTATAAAAAAAATCAGATTTTTTTCTTAATTTTTGGATTAATAAAAAAATAAAACAAAATATTTCAATTTTTGTTGAATTTTATTTAAAGCATTGTTTGGCTCTTGTAATTTTTTTTTAATTTTTCGAGTAAAAAATTATTGAAAATCCCGATATTTCTGTTTATTTGCTCCATATCATAAAAATTGACCTTTTCAAAAAAAAATCTAAAATTTGCTTACTTTTTTTCGTAAATTACAAATCTGTAATAAAAAACATAAGTTCCTATTTGAAAAAAAAGTTTTACTTAAAAACCCATTAAGATGACCTTTTCAAGGTCAACCTATAATGTCAATATTTAGCCCCCTTGAAACCATTAAACTTTTGTCTGAAACATTTTTTTCTAAAAATTCGTTATTTAGGAAATAATCCACTGCAAAGTTTTTTTAAAAAACATCCGGTATATACAGACTGATTTACAACTAGTGTAAACAAATTTAACGAGGATGTAATTTTAAGCAAAAAACCTTATGTGAACCTAAGTCCGGAAATTCTTCGTGAGGGAGCTACAGTCTTTTACCCAAAATTAGTGTTTATTTGATATATAGAGAACCCATTGTGCTACAGTTATGAAATTGGACACGGGAATTGGTATTAATAAGTGTTATCGATTTCCAGTATCAAATAATAATAATTCAGACCAGGGGTGTAAGGAGCCAGTGGGCCTGCCGATTTTTATCAAGAATTTTTTTGATTTTGAATTTTTTTCTGGGTTGAGTTTTTGTAGAAGATTATATGATACAAAATACACAAACATATACTTTGTTTATTTGTCATAAGATCAACCGTTTTCGAAAAATATCGAATAAAAGAAAGGGACCTCCGAGCTTCTACTTGCGGTCCTGGTCATACCCCCCCCCCCCCCCATCGCAAAAGCTATCTACGCTACTGTGGGTTGCAAAAAAAATTAGGGGGCCGTGGGTTATCAATTTGATTTGCAGGGGAGCCGTAACATAAAAAAGTTTAAGAAGCACTGCTCTAGATCATAGGTGTCCAACCTTTTGAACCTTCTGGGTCACATAGCAGAAATTTTATTTTATATAATTTACTAAGGGCCGCAGGTCAGAATATAATACCGAAGACCTTTTTTTTTAGTCGCGTTAAGTTCAATTCCTAATTTTATTGAATAAAAAAATAAGGTTAGGTTAGGAAAAATAAAAACTGAACACCTTTTTTTTAATCGCGCTAATTTCAATGCAGGTTTATTATTATAAAATTATTTATTTTGTTTTGTAATTATCTTCGCGGGTCGCGGGTTGGACAAGCTTGCTCTAGGTATTAAATAAACACTAATTTTGGACAAAAGACTGTCCCTGGGTTGCATAAAGCAAAATTAACAACGATTAGTTAATCAGTTGTTTTCAAACCATGATTAATGTTAATTCTAAATTTATTTTCGATTTGTAAATGAACAATTCACTAAATATAACGTAATAATGGTTTAAAAACAACTGATTAACTAATCGTGAATAATTTTGCTTTATGCTCCCTCACGAAGAATTTCCTGACATAGGTTCACATATGCAGGGGCGCCGACTTGTTAAAAATATTGGGGGGGGGGCTAATTTTTTTTGACTCCCTTCTCTCTTATATAAGACAAAATAATAATATCGTGTACCCCCCGTTGCTTACGTTTAACAGTAATATAACTGGCTATAGGACACGTATACGAGTAAGAAGGTATATTAACATGAACTTTTTTCTTTTAAATAAAATTCTGCAGTCATTTATTTCGTATGGATACAAATAATTAAAGTATATTTTTTGTGTTATGTGTCATATAATCTTACAGTACATAAGTGCCTAACTCGTCAGTAAAAAAATAAAGAACAAAAAAATACTAGATAAAAATCGACAGGCCGACTAGCCACATACAGTCCCGGTCTAAATTATTATTGGTTGATACTGGAAATCGATTACACTAAACCGATTATCAAATTTCATAACTGCATCACAATAGGTTCTCAAGATATTAAATAAACACTAATTTTCGAAAAAGAGTGCTATGTAGCTCCTTTATGAATCAACTGTATTGTAGATTCTAGTTGACGATGCCGTATGCTTTTCATATACTTTTATTATAATCAACTACACAGGCAGAAGGCATACATTTATCTGGGGGACTTGAGCCCCTCAAGCTCCATGTAGTCGGCGACCCTGCACATATGATTTTTTGTTTAAAATTACATCCTCGATCTACTGATAATTTTTTTTACACTAGTTGTAAATCAGCCTGTGTGTACATATAAATCATTCCTATTCCGCCGCACCGTTTTTCAACATATACATTATAAATTTTCAATATATGTACATATATAATTTCTATTATGTAATTAAAAACGCAAAAAAGTACAAGTAATTCCATTTAATTAATGAAAAACGTTATAATTTATTATTCATGTTAGTTACACAGTGGCGCATTTAACGTAGGGTGACCATTATTACTTTCTTACTAATTGTAAGTATTGTAAAGCCGATTTTTTTCGAAGCCATTCTGACTATTTTCACAATGATGTCTGTGTGTCCGTCTGTCTGCCTGTAAACACTGTAACTCAAATACGACTAATCGTAGAAGGGTGAAATTTTATATTTAAGATTAATTTTTGTCTGGGATTAAAACTTTCTATTTTTGAAAACGATTTTTCAACCAAATACGGATGTTTATTGATATCGATTTTTAAATTTTTCGAATTATTATGAAATAGTGCGAATTTGAGAAAAATGGAAAAAATTAATTACATTTCAAAAGGGACTTTCTTATACGTATTGCAGAGATTGAATAGTGGACGTGTTTGTTATAGGTACCATGGAACTTTCTTATTCTTAATATGTATATATGTATAAAGCTCAACGTCTCTCTGTCTGTCCGTTAGTGCGCTTATCACTCGAGAACCACTTATCCGATTTACGTGGTTTCTCTTTAATTCATAGGTACGTTCTCTGGCCAGGTTATAGGCTATATTTTGTTACATTAGGTAACATAACAACTAAGCAGTAACGATAATAGTAAATCAAGTCAGAATAATTTTTGCCGTCGGCGCGCTGTTTTGTAATAAAACAAAATAATGTGTTAAAGAATTGTGTAGAATCAAAAGATCTACAATAAAGTCAGCCACACCATACGTCTAACTTTTATATTTAAGCCACAATGACTGCTTTTATGTTACAAAGAAAATTTTAAATATTTGGGTTTTGTTTACGTGGACTTATGACCTGCAAAACATTAATCCTTATCGAAATAAATATTTTCATCGTCATAAGTACTTAATGTAGATATAATTTGCCCTTTACAGCATCCAATTTGGTCGTATAGTTTAGAAAATATCTTGAAATATAAATACGGAAACATATTAATCGCGCGATGGAAACCCGTCTCGTGGCGTGCGGTAAGGAGGGGGCGTGCAGGGCAGAGGGAATGATCATTATCTAAAGTTATGCAAACGTCAAAATGACATTTAAAACGTTTAAAACCTCAAAATGACATTTAATATGTCCAAGCAAATATCAATTTTGAAAAACAAAATACGATTTTTATAAATAAATCAATTTTAAAATTTTGAAATCGGAGAACATTTTGCTTCTCGCAATATCGAAGATACGAGAAGCTTTGTGATCGTTTTAGAATGAGACAAAAAAATTTTTTTTTCAAAATTTTAAATTTATCTTTCCGTTTCACGTCAGACAAACACTTTTCGTTCCGTGTCTGTCTGTCTGTCCGTCCGTCTGTCTCCTGAATCCTTGTCACATGTATAATTCATGAACCACTGAACCGATATTGTTGAAACTTGGTCGGATGGTTGGGTTCGGCTTGAGGATGGTCCCATTTTAAAATCATCAAAATCGTGTGTAATGAGGAGGGGTGACACCCCAAAATATTTATTTTTTCAAGATATCTCAAGAACAACGCATGTTACTTGAAAATTTTATAGAATATTTTTTGTAGAGCATTCAATTTCCTATAGTATGGGTCTACAACGTTTGTTGTAAAATATTCCCTTACAAAGATTTATCTAAATTTATTTTAAAAAATCGTGTTTTATGTTTTTCTAAACTGATTTTGGCGTTTTAAATGTCATTTTGACGTTTTAAATGTAATTTTGACATTTGCATAAATTTAGATTTAGATTGAAATTGTCAAAAAATTAAAAATATTCAGGTGCGTTTTAAGTAAAATTTCGAACTAATATTTTTTTTTTTTGTATAAAATTGTATAAAAATTAAATGGTTAACCAATTCCAGGCAATTTATCTAAACACTATCGGTTTTTATTTAAATTGTTGAATAAATAAATAAGCAATTTGATGGGAAATTTTCCGGAACAGCAATTTTATGGTTGATCTGTATGATGTATCCCATACCGGACCTTCCTGTATATAATATATTATATATTATCAACTCGTCATTAATTTTATGCCAATCCCTAGCACTAGGGTCCCAAAGGTGATAAGTGTAGGGTACAAACAGGTAGAAAATATTAAAGCCACATTAAAGCTCGCTTATAGGTATCGTATAGGTAAGAAGAGTTAATTGTTAAGTGGGGTGCGCAGTAAGAGGGGAAAGAGCTTTAAAATTCATAGATAAGAAGATCTAAAAAAACAACATGACTAACACTGATTAAACAACACTTTACTGACTGACATACATGAGTCAACCAAGTCAACCCAACCTAATAAAGATGGCGACTGACGGTGATGAAGTTATAACTGATCAAGAAAAAGTGAGAATTGTGTCGGATTTCATTTTACATTCACCTCCAGGTGAATTTAACGAAGTATTTAACGATGTGAGAGTACTTTTAAATAATGATAGTTTACTAAGAGAAGAAGCGAGTATCGCTTTTGCACAATATAATAAGGACCAGCTTACACCGGTTAAAATCGAAGGATCGGATCTACAGGTGCTAATAACTGAACATAATGATCTCGGTTCTGGACGATTCTTCGATCCTCGCACAAAACAATCCTTCAAGTACGACCATCTTCGAAAAGAAGCCTCTGATTATCAGCACTTTGAACCTGATTCTGCAGCTGAACCATGGAGAGCTGCATTAGAAACTGAATTTACAACTTATACACAGAGCCACTACAAACAAGGCGTGTGTACTGTTATAGGAAAAAGTCAACCAGGAAATGTGATCACATTGACAGCATGTATCGAGGACCACCAGTTTCAACCTAAAAACTATTGGAACGGACGCTGGCGTTCACAATGGATATTAACGATAACTGGAGGCTTGGTAGCAGAGCTCAAAGGTATTCTGAAAGTTCAAGTACATTATTACGAAGACGGAAATGTGCAGTTAGTGAGTTCGAAAGATATAAAGGAAGTAGTTACAGTAGGAAGCGAAGCTGCCACAGCAAGTGAAATGGTGCGAATAGTAGAGGATGCAGAAAATGGTTATCAGACCGCAATTTCAGAAAACTACCAGACCATGTCTGAAACAACGTTCAAAGCTTTGCGCAGACAACTGCCTGTCACTCGTACCAAATTTGATTGGAACAAGATTGTATCGTACACCATTGGTAAGGAACTGAAGAATCAATGATGTCTGTTAGTCTTGTTTAATGCAATTGTACGAATGTAGGCCGACTGTTGGACATAAGAGCCACTTTTGTACAGTTATCGTTTGATGATGCCAAGAAGGTACAAGTGCGTAACAGCTATTGTTGTTATGTAGTATATTCGATCCATCGTGATTGTTTTATTGCCTATTATTTTGTTAATTATTACAATTAGAATCAGTATCTACAATCGCGATGTATTGTATGTACTATAGCTTGACGAATGTTAAATGTAAATAATTTCAAAAAGTGTTATTTTCATTTTCATCATAGATAATTCGTCATTTCTTCAGTTGTAATTAATCAGCATTCAGCTGTGCAATATAAATAAATTATTGTGTTCAGCACAAACATAAGCTCATGCTTCTAATGGCTTGTTTTTTTTTATATATTAATATATTTAATAAATTGGTTTATAATGGTTTAAATTTGTATGTTTTTTCATATTATCCGTAAATAATAAGTTTGTTATCATACAATGCTCAGTTGTATTTGCAAATAGTCCTTGAAATAAATTTATTTGCATCTTAAAATTTGTTTTCTTAATAAGGATTTTAAAATTTTTGTTTTGAACGCACACAGATCAAAGGAAATTGAAAAGATGGCATGGAATTTATATATAATAGAAAAATAATCTATAAATATGTTTTATATATCTTATCAAATATGATAAATGTTTATTTAAACATAAGTGGTTTCTTTATAGATCCATCCCTTTTATTACTTATATTTTATAAATGTATATGATATACTGTGCAAAGTTAATTTTATTATGCTGAAATTGTTTAATATACATTGTTTATGTTATCCGTATGATTCCTAATAAAGTATTAAAATAGTTTTTATTTACTTTGTTTATTTTTGCATTTTATTCCATTAAATATAAACATACTATATTTATAATAAAATGATCATGTCACCTTTCTGTCATTATCAATTATCTATCAAAAATGTGAAATGTTTTTTTTAAATCAACGTTTTTACTGTGTATGTGCTTCAGATTTAAAATCAGTCAAATTAATTGGAAAAGATTTACTATGTTTAACAGATTTCACACCAGAAGAAATCAAACATTTGCTGTGGACAGCATTCGATGTAAAAAAAACTTTCAAAAGAAGAGAGTCGCTAAAAACAAATATAAGAGTAACATTGTTATTGGATAGTCCCTGTTTAAAAGTACAGTTACCGTTGTCTTTTGCCGCACAATTAATAGGTGCTCGTGTGACAACAATTCTCAATCCTTGTTGGGAAAAAGTTCCTTTTATAAAAGACACAGGAAAAATGTTAAGTATTACGTCAGATCTAGTTATTTGTAAAGGAAGTTCTCAAAGAAAATTATTGAAATTAGCAGATGGTTGTTCTGTACCAATAGTTAATGCTGTTTCCGTTAAAACCGAACCAATTCAAGCACTGACAGATCTTTTTACTATACAAAGTCACTTTGGTTACTTACGTAATCTAAATGTAGCATGGGTAGGTCCAGTTGGGCATTGTCTTAATTGTTATCTTACGAGTTTCCCTAAAATGGGAATGAACATATGTTATTCTTGTGCGTGTAATCCTGAAGCTCTCGTATCCCCTGAAGCTCTTCCCTTAGCTCAAAGCGACAGTGTTACATATAAAGGAGCCGTACAGGAGTGTTTGAAACCGACTGAAGCGATTGGTAAAAGAAATGTCATAATTACAACAAAACATGATGAAAAAACTTTAAAACTCTGCCTAAAAGATATGGAATCGGCAGCAGATGATTGGATTTTTATTCACACGTTACCAAGAGGTGACGAAGTTGATGAAGAGTTATTTAATCATAAAAATTCTTTTACATGGGTATCATACTGTAATAGAATTTATGTTTATGCCGCAGTTATTTTAAGATTAACTATGCCATATGAGCAGAAAGTACCAATACCAAATTATGATAATTGTAAGATAGAAAAGAAGAAAAAAGCAGTGAATGAAAGTAAAAAAGATGAAACAGATAAAACTAAAACTGAAAAGCAAGAAACACCTGATAAAGACAACAAAAATTTACCGGGTAAAGAATCGGAAAAACAAAATTTAAAATTAAATAAATCCGAAAACAAAGAAGTCAAATCAGATGAAAAGAAATTGAATCAGTTCATAAAGGACAAGAAAGATGACAAAAATATGAAATCCGAAAACAAAGATGAAAAGAAATGGAAAATATTCAAAAAACAAGATCAAGATGAAAAAGACAAAAATTTCAAATCAGATGAAAAGAAATGGAAGTTATTCAAACAGAAAACAGATGATAAAGGTGAAAAAGAGAAATCAGAAAAGAAAGATGAAAATAAATAGAATATATTAAAAAAACATGTTCAGGATGAAAAAGACAGAAATTTGAAATTAGAAAAGAAACCAGAAAACAAAGATATAAAATCAGAGAAGTCAACAAAACAGAATAAAACAAATGAAGATAAAAAGAAATAGTTCATTTGATTTTAAATAAAAATACGATTTGTTTTAACTTTTTATGTAGATTTATATTTTATACTTTATAATTATATTTTTTAATACAATTGAATACCGTTTCCAATAATGCAAAAATAATAAAACACAAAGTACCGTTTGATAATTTATTTATAAATCATATAATCTATTTTAATACAAAAGTTGTTACAACAATAATGGCAGGATTGCATCAAAATGTTTACTGAATTAATCTGTAGCATCATTCTTTGTTACACTGAAAGGTTCAGTAACCTCTTCTGCCCCACAATCAGCAATCATAATATCAGATGTTGGGCGATCTCGACCATCTGTTTTTGTCTTTTCAATTTTTCTAATGATGTCCTAAATAAATTATCAAAAATGTTAATAACATATTACAAAACAAACAATTATGCAATTAGTCTTACCATTCCAGTCAAAACTTTTCCAAATACAACATGTCTGCCATCTAACCAACTAGTTGCCTTAACTGTGATGAAGAACTGTGAACCGTTTGTGTCTTTACCAGCATTTGCCATAGATAACCATCCAGCTCCGTAATGCTTGAGCTTGAAATTTTCGTCTTCAAAACGATCTCCATAGATACTTCGTCCTAAACAATTATTAACGCTAAGTATTTTAAATGCAATATTATGGTAGAATATATTATTATTTACCTCCTGTTCCATCTCCTTTAGTGAAATCACCTCCTTGGATCATGAAGTCTTTAATAACTCGATGGAATTTGCTTCCTTTGTATCCTTCACCGGTCGGTTTCTTAGCGAGTTCTACAAAGTTCTTAGCAGTTTTCGGAACAGTTTTTCCAAAGACACCGATTTCTACCCTCCCTGCGGGTTCTCCTCCGATAGTAATATCAAACCATACCTATAAAATTATTGTTTTACATATTTTTTTACAAACTACAAAAAATTGCATCTTACTTTGTCCGTAACTTTCGGCCCTTTTTTGGGTTCTTCAGCGTGCACGGTTAATAGTGCAGAGAACACAAATATCGCTAGTAATTGAAGTTTCATTGTTATTAGTTTATAATATCACAGTACACAACAATTATAGAAAAACACAAAGGTATAAGTTCATGACCCAAACAACATCAAATGAAATGCAGTGCTGTGGTGGTACTCGTTTATTGGTTAAAATACTTGTCAGAAAGGGTTAACGTCATCGACGTCTTGACGTCACTAACAAGCGCAAAGATAGCAACAATGACGACACAAATAAACGAGATTCTATCAGGGTTACCAACGTAATTAATTTGTCAAAGTATTGTTTCATTGCGTTAATTATGTTATTATAATGTGCTTTATTTTTTAATTAAAATAAATAGGTATATTTGTTTAGTTGGTTTCAAATTAAGACTATTTTAAATAAATAAATATTTATGGATTATTTAAAGACGGTAAGCACTTTTTATTTTGTATAATTAAACAAAACCAATAAGTTACATGCAGTTACATGCACTATTGATATTGACGTAAAATCATTTGTTTTTATATTTTAGGATTAAAAAAATGTAACATAAAAAATCAATGATGTAATAACAATAACTGTATTTTCATGTTAGTTAATAACGTAATCAAATTTTAACCCAAATGACTGACAGATCCACATCAAATTATAAAAATTACAAGGTTAAATTTTAAAAAGAAAAAAAAATTATTTTTATACTATAAAAAAGGTTTGTTTTGTACTATTATCATAATTTTACATTTTATTAAACTAACCTGAATATTTTATAGTACTGACAAAATAAAAATGGAAACTGAAAATACAAACATTGAAATGGAAAGTAAAAATCTATTGGAGGCAGAAAATGGCAGTAATGAAAGTAATAGTAGTTCATTTGAAGATCTTTCAGCACCTGAAACAGCCAAGACTGATGAAAACAATAAAGATGAAGATAAATCTGAAACACCAGTTAAAGAAGATGAATGGATGGATGTGTTAGGTAGCGGAAGTCTTAAAAAGAAAATCATGAAAGAAGGATTACCAGAAAGTCGACCACATAGACACGACATTTGCATTATACAATTGGAAGGAACACTTGAAGATGGAACTGTCGTTGAACAATATGATTCTTTTGAAATTCAAGTTGGTGATATGGAAATTGTACAAGGCTTGGATTTAATATTACCGTTAATGAATATTGGTGAAGTCGCATTAGTCAAAGTTGAACCGAGATTAGCTTATGGTGAAGAGGGATTGAAACCAAACATTCCACCAAACTCAGTTATAGAATATCGTATTGAATTAATATCTGCTGTACCAGAAGACGATTTAGAATTGATGCCTATAGCAAAACGGAAAATTACAGGGTAGATTCATTTCATTATTTCTAAATTTTTAGTTTAGATACAGCCTGTTTAATAAATACGTGACCGGCATAATTTTTAAACTGTGTATTATAAAAAACATCTGCCAAGTAAATGCTCAGTGTTTCCTCGTGCTAAATTCACCAAAGGTAGTTAATTATCGAACCATGTTAATAAACATGGAAAAAGTATTCAGATAAACTGCCATTGGTTTGTTTTGTTATAAAATATTTAATCAACATTTTTCTTAATACGCACCTGATTATTTTTTCATATATTTTTAATTTAACAATTTCAATTTAAATATACAGCCAGTACAGATAGACGGGCAATTAATTTCAAATATTATTGCTGCATGTGGTTACACAGCGAAGAAATTCCATTGCCGGCTATTAAAAAAAGATTGCTTAATTAATTAGTACTTTCATTGAAAATTATAACGAATACTGTCAAAATTATTTTGAACTGAAAAGTGTACTCTCATTTTTTTTCACATACCGCATTAAGTGGGGTGTCATTAAATAGATCTCCTAAAATGCAACAAAAAATGTTATATGACCTTTTGATTTAAACCCTTTAGTCACGATATATTTGCTTTTCAATGTTGTTATCAGAGCGCTCTCCCCCCTCTAATTTCTAAACTATTGATTCAAAAAATCAGAGTAGCTTTTAATTAGTAATTTCAATGAAAATTATAACGAACACTAAAGCAAAAATAGTTTAAGAAAAATTTTGGAATAACTTTTTTTTTTATAAATCGTAGAGAATGAATGCCCAAAACGCACTTGGCCATTTTATTTTTATATTATAGCACTGATCCTCAATATTTTAATAGGTTAAAAATCAATACTTTTACAAAGTAAAATTTGGTTTTTGTTTATTTAGAAATCGCAAGCGAGAACGAGGTAATTGGTGGTACTCAAGAAATGATTGTAATTCAGCCGTACAATGTTATAGGCGAGCATTAGATTATTTAGATGACATCGAAGGAGGTATTACAGATCCTACTCCGGATGGAAATCTAAAGGTTTTTTCTTATTGTTATTATATCAGTACCAATAGAGTAATCCGGAAATTTTTGACATACCTTTTTTATTACTTAATTGGGGTTTTCATTTTTGACTGGATTACTCTATTAAACCCTAATTTTACAAAAAATAAATAAATAACAGGGCTTCAAACCGGAACTGAACCGAAAACCAGAAAAACCGTTATTTTTTGCTGAAACGAAAACCGGAACCGAACCGAAAAAAATATTGGTTTTTTCAGTTAGTTACATGTTAAAATACACGCGTTAACATGATCTTACTCCCCACTTCAATTGTCGTTCATGCTATCATACAAGTACCTACTATAAAATGTTCTAAATTATGGTAGAAAACAAATTTTAATACAAATACATTTTTTTTTTAATTAATCACTCCGAGCTAAACCAAAAACCGGAAAAGCCGTTATTTTTTTCGGAACCGAACTAACATATATTTTTTTGCTTGAACCGGAACGAAAATCGAAACGAAAAAAATAGGGATTCGAAGCCCTGTTAAATAATGTTGTGATAAATAACTTTTCAGCCAACTGATGCTGATTTACAAGATTTATTGGAAGATCGTATGAAAGTGTATAACAATATGGCTGCTGCTCAATTGAAACTGGAAGCGTACGATGCTGCTCTGAAGTCTGTTGAAAATGTATTGCGTTGTCAACCAAACAATGTTAAAGCTTTATATAGAAAAGCGAAGGTAAGATAATCAATTCAAATACAGTCGGGACTCGTTTATTCTAAGCCTTCTGAATCGTTTTGACACGAGGAAGTCGCGTTTATTCGAAGTCGAGAGGGGCTCCCACCAAGTTATGTATAGATCCTTGACCAATTAGTGTTGGCGCAGGAATTGGCGTCACCACGAAGACGTATTCAAATGTTATAAATTTATAATAGAATATCAATTTCTTGTAATCCTTTATTTATTCTTGTCTTCGTATTTTTTGATATTTTAACAACATAATTATACAATCAAAGAAGTACAAATTCGACATTGCAAAATCATGAAAAAGCTATCACAGACAACTTTGTCTATTCGGGAAGTGTCATTTTTACTATTCTTAAGTTGGCAATACGTTCTGTGGTTTAGAGTTTTTGACAGCTTTCTATGATTTTGCAATGTCGAATTTATATGTACTTCTTTGATTTTGCAAGTGTTGTTAAAATATCAAGGATTTTTTTTGTAATTGATATTCTATTATACATTTATAACACTGATTGGTCAAGGAGCTATAGAGACTATGTATGTAAATGTCTTTATATACCTTGGTACATATTTAATATTTATCGTTAATAGTTAATCGTGATAGTGAAGTAATTTTACTTTACTTTTAATTTGGAATATGAGCAAGGTGACGAGTGACGACGGTGATAAGTGTCTCTACTAATTAATTCTACAAAAATTTCAAAAATATGTTCGTTTACTCTAGAATGGTGGGAGGTGAAGGAGGAGAAAAAATTTCGAATAAACGAAACTCTTCATTTCAGATAAACGAGACTTACAATAAACGAGTCCCGACTGTATTAATTAAAATCATAATTTATGACATATTTTCATGTCTTTCCCTTACTTGATAATATAGATTCTGGTTTGTAAAAATGAAATGACAGAAGCGAGAGCTATATTGAAGAAAGCGTTAGCTGTCGAACCGTCAAATTCTATCGTACAGTCTGAGTTACAAAGACTAATTGGACTGGCTCAAAAACAAAAGAATAAAGAAATCGATCTTGCTAAGAGAATGTTACAACAGCCCAAAGATAAGAAAAATGCAACAAAACCAAAATCTTCTAGGGTAATTATTTTATAAACCTGAATTTTCAGTATTGTTAAAACTGCAGTTCTTTTTATTTTATTTTATTTTTATTAATTGTTTTATTTTTATAGATTTTTTGGTTGGCGCCATTGATTGGGATAGTCGCAGTAGGAATCAGCTTGCTTTCAGTTTATAGATTTAAATACGTGTAGTTTTTATTAGTAAAAATTCTGGTGGATATTTTTTGTTAAAATCAAAAGTAAGATTTTCAAATAACATAAATCCTTATTAATATGTTTTAAAGGTGTATGTATATAATATTATTTTCATAATGGTTTTTGGAAATAAATAAACATTATTCTCTATATTTCATTGTTTCTTTGAAAATTTACTTCTGATGGTTTTTTTGATTTTTGAATTATCGCTCACTCGTAACATATTGTATTATGTGTGAGTATATATTTTGTTAATTTCGTATATATTTTTTTATGTTTCTTTATGTTAGATAAAATATTTTTGTTACCGTACTTATTAAATTGGTCTGTTTGAAATTTTATTGTCAAGTAATATAAATAAATATTATTTTGAAAATATTGATATTTTGAATTTATATATCACAAATTTCCTTCACAGTTACAAATACCCCACGGGAAAAAAATCTATACCTTTTACAGTATAAATTTACACTTATGAAACATAATTTCACATTAACGAAAACAGATTTCACACAAATGAAAACGAAATTCACATATAGGAAAATTAATTTATCAAGTGTGAAATTAATATCAACAAATCAATGCATATTTAAAAGTTTTTTAATTCTTTATAATATTAAATATACATGTTAATTATATCACATTTCAATAAGGTCTTCCTGGCGCTATGATGCAGCATAATATCGTTCGACATGGTTTGCATTTCCAAGATGTTGCAAAATCTCTTAAATTGCCACATTAGCAAGTGGAGTTACTTTAAATCGTTAATAAAATGACATATCCAGGGCAGAATGTATGTATATTGAATTATACATGTGCTAACAATCAAGTATTTTAGAATTTTGAATGAGTATTTTGGAAGACATTGCTCCATGTCGAACGGTATTATGCTACATCATTGCACCAGGAAGATCTTATTAAATTTTGTGGGGTTTGGGTAACTCCTGTGTAGGGTCCTAAGGTTAATATAATAAGGAATAAAAAAAACTTTAAACATGTATGGATCTTGGCTTCTGGGTGTAAGAAAAGTGCACACTTTTAGAAGAGCCCTGAAGATGTCCACTGCAATGTGTGACGAAACGTTAGCCGATAACACGACCAAACCGACGCGGCTTACACCCAGAAGCCAAGATCCATATCAAGATCACCGCGGAAGCCTCAAGACTTTTAAACATGTATTATTTTGTTGAAATTAATTCCACACTTAAAAAATTAATTTTCGTATATATGTACATATGTGAATTCTGTTTTCATTTGTGTGAAATCAGTTTTCTTTAATGTGAAATTATATTTCATTTGTGTGAAATCTGTTTTCATTAATGTGAAATTATGTTTCATAAGTGGGAATTTATATCTGAAGTGATTAAATCAGATGACAAATCTGCATTTTAAGATAAAACCATATTTTTTCACTGGTTTTGGATCTTTGCAGATCTGCAGAAATCTACAACGATCTACAAAGATCTCTAAAGATCGTTGTAACGTTGAAAATTCATTTTTAGATTCATTATAATCTCTATCATGATCTACAACGATTTTTAGAGATCATTGTAGATCTTTGCAGATCCCCATAGATCGAAAACTAGTGAAAAAATATGATTTTATCTCAAAATGTAGATCACTTCAGATCTAAAAAATTTTCCCGGGAATACACATCTTCAAGGTTGGAAAAATTTTTCTATATGTTTTGCTGCTAGGCCTAGCTAGCAGCATTTGGCAATCATCTCTAACAGCTTTACATAACAAACAAATAAAATACAATCACAATATAAGGAGAAACGAAGTACAGGGTTTTTCAATAGACTTTTCATATGTTATTTCTTATAGCACAAAATCACGGAGGTGGCAAATTTCAAGTTTGAATTTTTGATGAAAATAATTTCGTGTTATGACTTTAAAAAATAGCTAAGATCATTGCAACACTAGTCATTAAACATTATTTAAAAGGAGCAAGCTAAGAATTATAAATTGTTGAAATAAGAGTAATAAAATGTTGTTAGTTATCATCATTAAGGGAACATTTAAAAAAAATTAATAGAAACATTATTAATCAACAAAACTGTTTTAAATTTGAATTAATACAATATTTAGGCATGTGTTAAATCATAAAAAATTGAAAACATGTAATTTTTTAAGTTTATTAAAGTATTACAACAATTTTAAAACAATTAAATGCGTTCCCTTTATGATGCTCTATTGAGGTACAGTGTTTAAATACTGAATCAAAAGGTACTTACCACTTAAATCGTAACAATTTTTCTGGAGAAAAACGATTGACAGCCATTAACACTGAATTATCTAACACGACTGCTTGCTAACAGCACCTAAAATTGTTCATAGGAACTTTTTCGTTTAGTTATTGTTCCGTTCACTGATATGATGCGTTTATTAGCGGACAAACTTTTAACTAATTTTCTATTTGGACTTAATTATATTATTAATGTCAGTTGAAAATATAGTTTTGTAGAACAATGAATAAAGCTTACAAGAACGTTAAAAGCGTAAAACAATATTTTTTTTATACGTACGGATTGCTTTTGTTTTCGTATTAGCACTTACGGACACGTTCCCTTGATGACTTTTGCTACTTATTTTTAATTTTAATGTGTTAAAATATTGAATTTCGAAGTAAATTAGATGAATTTGATGTATTTATTTTAAACAATAAAAAACGTTTTTATCATTTTATGAGCTGCCATAGCAAATTCGACACCTTCGTGATTTTGTGCCTTATACCTAAAAATTCACTTGGATTTTTTTCGCAGAAAAATCTTTATTTTCTTGGGCTACTATGGATGGGTACAGAAGACAGATGATGAGGTCTCAAACTTCAGTAGTCACAACAGAATTCTACTAAAGATGCTGCCAACTAGGAACAGCAAAACAATGACCACGGCAAAACAACCAAGATGTTTTAAATTTTTTAACAACAAATGTGTCGTGAAAGCTTTAAATATAAAGATTTAATATTAAATCTAATATTATTTTTTGCATAGATTTATTTTTCAAAATTAAAAATTTACATACAATTAATTAAAACTAAATATTATCCATATTCTATACAGGATGATTTACAACTAGCGTAAAAAAATTTTACAGTAGATCGAGGATGTTACTTTTAGCAAAAAACTTTATATAAACTTGTGTCCGGAAATTCTTCGTGAAGGAGCTAGTTTTTTCAAAAATGTTACCCAAAATTAGTGTTTATTTGATATCTAGAGAACCCATTGCGGTACAGTTATGAAATTTGATACAGGGTTTGGTATTAATAAATGTTATCGATGTCCAGTATTAAACAATAATAATTTAGACCAGGGGTGTATGGGGCAAGTAGGCCGTATCATATAAACTTTTATGCTTAAAATACTTTTCCCAATCAACTGTTCAAGTTTGTTCCACCTGATATGACTCATCCTGGTCTACGCTAGTGAAAAAAATTTTACAATAAATCGAGGATTTTATTTTAAGCAAAGAACTCCATATGAACATGTGTCCGGAAATTCTTTGTGAAGGAGCTACAGCCTTCCAAAAATTTTACCTAAAATTAGTGTTTATTTAATAAGGGTTATCGATTTTCAGTATCAAACAATAATAATTTAGACCAGGGGTGTATGGGGCCAGAGAGTCTGTCGATTTTTATCAAGTATTTTTTTGTTCTTTAATTTTTTCCCGAGTTGGATTTTTGTAGAAGATTGTATAACACAAAATACATAAAATTATTCTTTGTCCATTTAACATAGGATCAACCGTTTTTCTAGAAATATGAAAAAAAGAAATTATTGCAGAATTTGACTTAATACGGATGCTTCAAATTACACAAAATAAGTTTATATTCTTGTTCTATAATTAAAAATAAGATAAAAAGTTAGTATGAATATAGCTCTTAATATTTGTCATCATAAACTTATAGCCAGTTGTATTACTGTTACAAAGACTTTACTAACATGACTAAAAAACAAAACTATAAATGGATATTGATAAAAATACAGTTTTGAAAGTATATTTATTTATTTATTTCATCGATATTTCTCGAAAACGGTTGATCCTATGTCAAATGGACAAAGTATATTTTGTGTCATATAATCTTCTACAAGTATCCCAACTCAGGAAAAATTAAAGAATACAAAAATAATTGATAAAAATCGACGTTTTTGGGGGTCTGTCTCTTACGAAGAATTTCCGGACCTATGTGAACTTTTTTGCTTGAAATATTTATCTCGATCAACTGTTCAAGTTTGTTCCACCTAATATGATTCACCTTGTAATAGACACATACCCAATCATGTTTAGTAAATAATTCTACAAATAAGGCTCTTTGAAAAGCCTAACTATTTACATATTTTTATTTTTCAAAATAAAAAAAATACCCAACCGTATAAATAAAAATTTTAAAAGTGATCAGTCTTGCAGACAGTGGCATACGCAGGGTTCTGTTATGGGGGGGAGGTCAAAGAGAACTATATATTTACCATCGAAATTGTTTTTGTTATTGTGAGAAACAGCATCAATTTTGAGGAAATGTTCGTTTCTATTTAAAATCAGAAAGATTCCAGCCATCGGACTTAAAAACGTTTTTTTTTTGTTCAAAATATCAACAAAAAAATGTATATAAATAAATTTTTTTTTTTATCATATTTAATCATCATTTTTTGTCATAAAAAATTAATACGCAAAAATTTATGAATTAATATACAGGGTGGTTGTTTCCTGATTGCGGTTATTAAAGAAAACTGTCCTAATTGTGGTCATATCATTTTTCAATTTTAAAGAGGGGAAATTTGTCGTAGCTTGCTTAGAAAGTAAATATACAGCTCTATCATCTAGTGTCCTGATTGCGGTCAACTCCTGAAAACCCTAATATTTTCCATACATGATAAAAATCTAGACAAATTAATAATCTGTATATTTAATTAAAAGTATTTTAAAGTGACCATCATATATTAATAGAAAACGTTATAAGTAATTTATTTTTTAAACTATAGTTTATAAGCCCCACATTCACGAAATCCATACAAAAGAACATCAATATTCAAGCACTGGAGCAAACAAGTGTTATACATAAAATTTATTACATAACAAAATAGTACATCACAATACTACATTTTCACTGACGCAAAAATGTTTTAATTTGATATAATAAAAAGTAACGCATATTTTTTAAACTATAGTTTATAAGCCCCACATTCAAGAAATCCATACAAAAGAACATCAATATTCAAGCATCTGAAAAAGTACATATATAAATTACTTATGTTTTCTATTAACATATTTTTAAGACGCATAGAAAATATAAGGCTATCCAAGAGTTGACCGCAATCAGGACACTAGCCAGTAGAGATGATTATTTAACTTTTTAGCCAGCTGCGGCAAATTTCCCCTTCTATACAACTGAAAAATTATATAACCGCAATCAGGAAGACACCATCACATTTCAAATGGTATATACAGCATCAAAAAACAAAAAAATACGTGTTCAATATTTTTTAAATTATTCAACTACACCAAACTCGACACAGGGGATGGGGGTAGTTGTATACCTTTTTCAAAAATAGGTCCGTCTAGGTTCCTTTTTTGTTCAATTATATAATAATATTACTCACAAATTATAAATTTCCAGAAAAATCCTTATTTTGACAACGTATTTTTAATCAGCAATGCCCCCCCCCCCAGGTAAAATTTTCTCATTGAAAATCGGACTTAATATACGAAATCCATAAATTAAACAAATATTAAAAATTAATAAGTCCGACGGCTAGAATGTTTCTGATTTTCAAATAAATTGTATAACGAACATTTAAAAAAAATTTCATCAAAATTGGTGCTGTTCTGAGGGTTCCGAAGTTTTTTCAGGCTTCATTGACTTTGCTAATATAACATATAATAAGTTAACAGATGTCAAAGGGGAGGGGGGTTCTGATCTCCCCCTAACACCCATCTACATACGCCACTGCTTGCAGAAAAGATATAAACAAAACATATGACAATTCCGAGGATTTACTTGTATTTATTACCATTTACTGATACGAAATCTAAAATGAATACATCAAATTTGTTTTCATTCAATTTATTTTATTGTACTAAATCGGTTTAAGAATTAAATAAATCAGTATCGCTGGACCCCGTGGCATTATGACTTCCACTGCATGAAATATTCCAGAATCACTGTTATTCAAGCACGGATCCAGAGAGGGGGGGGGGGGGGTCATGTCCCCCATGACCCCTCTCCAAATCTAAGAAAATTTAGCAAATTAAATAGAAAAATGCTTATTAAATACACTAAAATAACTTTTTTGTCCATGTCACAGTTCATGATCCCCCCCAAACTGTCTTTTCTCAGACTATGACCCCCCCCCAAATTGTAAACTTAAATCCATCCCTGCTATTATTATATTCTTTAGAACACCTACATTACGAAAAGAGGGAGAAGAAGGATTTATAAAAACCTACCAGTAATCTAGAAATTAAATTTATTTTTGAAAATGACACTTAAATTTATTCGCCATATTGTCTAGTTCTGTCAGATATTTTAATAATGCGGCAAAGGCGTATAATAATAATATGTATGTATAATAAAAAATTACAAAATTAAATTATTATTTTTATTATTATTATTTTTTATGGTAAACAATATTTATTATTTATTAATGTGAATACATTTCTACTAAATTTATATAAAAATTATGTATTGCTTCCTCGCAATATCAAAGATACGAGAAGCTTTGTGATCGTTTCAGATTGAGACAAAACAAATGTTCTCCGAATTAAAAATTTAAAATTGATTTATCCGTTTCACGTCAAGACAAACACTTTTTGTTCCATGTCTGTCTGTCCGTCCATCTGTCTGTGTGTCCGTCCGTCTGTCCCCTGAATCCTTGTCACACGCATAACTCATGAACCGATATTAATGAAACTTGGTTGAATGGTTGGGTCTGTCTTGAGGTCGGTCCCATTTCAAAATCATCGAAATCGTGTGTCAGGGGGAGAATCTTTTTTGTAGAGCATTAAATTTTCTATAATATAGATCTACAACGTTTGTTGTAAAATATATATTAAGGTATTTAAAAACAAACTTGTTTGTTTAAACGTCAAAAAATTTAATACAGAAAAGGTAATCGCAAGCTTTCGATTCACAGAATCATCGTCAGGCTATTAATAAAGATTTAAATTTGAGAACGATGTTGTTATCTCAATAATATTCATGTGATATTGATTAACAATATTGAGATAACAACATCGTTCTCAAATTTAAATCTTTATTAATAGCCTGACGATGATTCTGTGAATCGAAAGCTTGCGATTACCTTTTCTGTATTAAATTTTTTGACGTTTGTTTTTATTTATATTTAATGTCACTACTATTATATTATTAAGGTATTTCTCGGAAAAATTAAAAGTTTCAAGAGTAAGCTCAAATTTTGTAAAAAACTAAAAAAAAGTTATTAGAAGCTCCATTTAAAAACTTAAAATGATTGACCATGTGTGAGCGAAGATATCGTCAAAATAAAATTAAAAATTTAACATTGCGAGTATAGGGATTACGATATTTTAAGCGAATTTTCAATGAAAAAGTAAATAATTTTATGCAAAGGAAGATCAAGAAATTTATGAAATTAATATAATTGGAGTTAATATAAAAAATCTCAAGTATTTTCACCACCCCATTTTTAAGTTATAAGTAAAATAAAAACTTATTTTCTGATAAATATATCACGGTACAAGCTATGACAACGCCGCAAAATATTGACAATTGCCGCGGTATTTAAAAATCGTACATGCTGAATATATTGTTCTTTTAATTTCAAGGAATAATAAAAATAATAAAAACTATTTCTTAATTATAAACTTATAATAAATAACAAATTCAGCTGTAAATAACAGTTAAATTTCGAATTAATATTTTTCAGTAAAATTGTATAAAAATTAAATGGTTAACCAATTCCAGGCAATTGATCTAAACACTATCGGTTTTTATTTACATTATTGAATAATTAACTACCTTTGGTGAATTTAACACGAGGAAGAACTTTGCATTTACTTAGCAGATGTTTTTTTGTCTTGTGTTCCTTAAAGTTTTTAGGGCAATCTATTGGGGCGAAATCGAGTTGAATAGTTTTGGATTGGTTCGTTTTTGTTAGGTTAGATTAGGTCTATTCTAACACATCAACACGTGATATTTGATAGTTGTGACGTCGGTAACAACGTATTCTGTACATAACATTAAACGAATTTAAAATTTGCCGCGCCGTACAAATTGTGGTATGTAGTATATAGATATACTGCGTGACTCAAAAATTTTAAACAATATGGTATCTATTTAACATCAAACGCTTGGTATTTTTTATGAAATTAAGGGGTTTTCTGACAATGGACATTAGGAAAAACTGTTATCTAACGGAATAATTATATTTTATGTCTACATAATAATCTTCTCTTAGTGATAAATTTGCAGTGAAAATTTTTTTAAATGCCACGGAGTACTAAATCACCAATAAATCTACAAATAATCTGGTAAAGAAAGACCTTCTTGAACTTGAATTACTTGACTTAGGTCTACATTTATATCTGATGGTAAAACAATCAAATCAGCAGTATCAATATGATCTAACTGAATACCAACAGATTGGTTTAGAATATTATCGGGAATTTGACAGATAGTAAATGATTCTTGCATATTATCACCGATATCGTTCTTTAAATTAAAATCATTTAACGACTGCATTTGACAAGCATTGATATAATCATCAGGTAACGGAGGTAGATTTTTATCCGACCATAATTCCTGGAATGGAATCTCTAAAGGTTGAAGCAAATCCGATGCAAACTGCCCGTCTAATAAATTAAAGTTATTCGATAAGTTTTTCGAGATGACGATATCTTGAACGTCAGAAATAGCTAACGTTACTAATTCTGTTGTATTTTCTTCGGGCAGGTGATAAATCGGTTCTATCAGATTGTTATCTATAACTTGCTGTTCGATAACATTTTTTCGTTTACTTTTTTTAGGTGCTGTATTTTTCTTTCTTGTAGCGTTTTCTTCTTTTGATTTTGTGTGTATCTGTATGTGACGTTTTAGATGTGTGTTTCGTTTGTAGGATTGACCACAGTAAGAACAGATGAACGGGCGATTTTCTGAATGTGATGTCAAGTGACGTGACAGTTCACTGTTTCGTTTAAATTTCTTACCGCAAATATTGCACTCAAATTTAGCTTCCTGAAACATATATAAAAATTACATTAAATCAATATAAAATTTAAGTTTATCTGATAAAGATGCATTTCTAAAAACTTATAGTAAAAAAAATAACCTTAGTAAAATGTCAGTATCTGCTTGTCCGATAAACTGATTTCAAAAATGGTAACAAAAAAAGGACCCCGCACTTTTCTTTTTTTTTCTTTCGTTCATGATAACTACTGTAAAAATGCACCGATTTGAATTATTTTTGGGGAAAATGTTTGTCTCAGTGAGTACTCCAGACCTATTAATTTTGGTGATAATCGGATTAGGGATTTTAGAAATATTCGAAATTTTGTACCTATTATCATCTAAAAAGTGAACGTACATTTGCAGTTCAATTGAACCTAAGGAATATTTATTTTTTGTACGTACCTAAACAGTTATTGAAGAGGTGAAAACTACCATTAAAATTAGAATTTTAAATACCAAATAATACGTCATTAATTCATGTTGCCTTGGAAACAAATGTAACTAAATTCAAATTGTCAAATTAGTTATTCTACGAATGTGTATTATGTTTTTGACATTAGGACATTAGAAAACTAATATTAACAAAGGTAAGTTTTATTTCTGACAAATTCCATTGAAATTTTCCATATATTAAAATTATTTAAAAAAATATTAAAGAACATGGTACTCGTGTATGGTTCTCCATTCCGATATTTATTTAAAATAAATTAGTGAAAATTTATGTATTCGCCATTTGTTTCATTTAAATTTATGTATTTTACCTCTTTATGAACAAACTCCTGATGCCTTTTCAAACTATCAAAATTAAAACAAATCTTCCCGCATTGATCGCAAATGAACTCTTTCTCTATTCTGGAATGTATCTCCTCATGCCGCTCCAAGTTAGTTTTGGTAGTGAACCGACAATCACACAGTTTACATTTGTATTGTATATGAGCTTGCCTGTGGATTCTGGTCAAATGCTGAATCAGCATTGCCTTCTTTACAAAATGTGCACCGCATATGCTGCAGACAAAACCACCACTCGTGATGTTTTCCTCATGCGCAGCACTCAGTAAGTGTAATTTGTAGGACCGATCATTTGAGAAACTTCTGTTACATGGGTTGCAAGATATTCTCACAGCTAAAAAAATTAAGGTATCAAAATATCTCTAATATAAAAAAAACAGTATTCAAATATTCACTTGTAAGATGTGTATATTGATTAATTATTGGTAACGAGACAATTTCCCTAGTGGCTGTTTGCGGAACTGACGTTTGACTGATACTTTCACTTAACTGTGTGATAAACAGAGCGAGTTTGTTGTAATTTTTTATTCTTTTAAAAAATTCTACTATGATTTCATTATTAGACATTTACGAAGTAGTGAAAAATACTATAAGACCTCTTCGCGAGGGTGAACAGTATTTTAAAAGTGGAATGTTGATGTGTAAGTGCTTCCTTTTTTTATCATTATTCATATCCACCTTAACACTTCAATTATCGTAATTTACTGCACAATTTGTTTGTTTATGTAAAAACATGAAAAAAATTATGAACAAAACGATAAGTTGTCTGTATATTCTTATTTTTATCTGTCATAAGTTAGTTCTGCGACTTGCCACTAGGGAATCTACTCAGTGCCAATAGAGTAATCTGGAAATTTTTGACATACTTTTTTACTTTCTTATACCATGTATATGGAATATAATAACTAATTGTTTAAACGTCAATTTTATTAGAGCAATAAGTATTCGCGCAAGCTTTCGATTCACAGAATCATCGTCAGGTTATTAAGAAAGATTAAATGAGAGAACGATGTTGTTATCTCAACAATATTCATGTTGAGATAACATTATATTATTTTTTACATTTACATTCGCTTTTATCTATGGTTTCTAATATTCTAAATTCAAATAAACGTCAAATAATATTTAAATACCGCAAAGTAACTGCACAAACATTAAAAAATTAAATTGTTATAATTATTTAATTAAAATATTTTATCAGTGTTTTTATCAAAAATTAAAACAAGCTATGCCAAATTAAACATTATTTAATACAGAATATTGAAAAATTATTAAAAATAAATATTATAAGTTGTCTTATTTTAAATAATGACTTTTTGATCATACGTATTAAAATAAATTTTGACATCTTGGAACATTGACTATAACAATGAAACTTGAAAAAAACATAGATTCAACATAAAATAATTTGGGACGCTAAAACGATAAATAACCCTTTCTTATGTCTCCTATTAGACAACCAGTTATAGATGTTAATAAAATAATATTTCACTTACTGTGTCTAGTCATATGTTTTTTCATAGCAGAAGGTTTACTAAATATAATACGACAATACACACAAGTCAAAGATGGATCTAAGCCCTTTATGTCATGACCTTGTTTTTTATGTTCTAAAATTCTTTTCAGTGAAGCAAACGTTAAACTACACGTTACACATTCATATTTATCATGTCGCTGAAAAATCAAATGTAAATTAATTTTTCATGCATTAAATTTATGTCCGGTATTATAAAGAAGCTTGCAAAATTTGCTAGCTTGCAAACACTCTCAAATGGGGTATTAATTATTTACTAGTATCGATGGAATTTGGAGTAGTGATACTTCAACTAATTGTAACATAGTTAGCGACTTTGACCATACAAAATAATTTTCATAATATCACCACTGTTTTAATACCGTTGGTGTTTATCTACAACGCGTGCGCGAAACTTGTCAAAGTCTAAAAAACTCCAAGAGAACTATCATATAAGTTTGATATCTCATTTGAGAGTGCTTGCCAACTACCAAATTTGCGAGCTCCTTTATAATACTGGACATCAGTATATCATATAAATACCTTCATATGAATTTCATATTGCTGTTTTCGAGAAAAATTTTCATTACATTTTGGACACTCAAACTGCTTATGTATAGTAGAATGTTCCTCATATTCTTTCAAACTATCAAATATCTTTCCACATTCAACACAAGTATGTTTTCCTTTTGCATGGTTTTTTGCTAAGTGAATATATAAGTTTCTTCGTTTCACAAAACGGTGGTCACAGTGCGGGCACTGCAAATAGGCTGTATCTTTAATTTTATGTTCATGCAACATATGGTTCATTAAATGTTTTCTAATTGCAAACTTAGCGTCACAATGAGTGCAATTATTTGACTTATGTCCTTCTGTATGTTTTTGATAATAACTACGGTTATTAAAATGTTTTCCACATTCATCACATTTATAACGAGGTACATTTAATTTTAAATCACATTGGCCAATTTCATTAATTTCAGACAGTTTAGTTTCATCCGTTTCATGAGTCTGTTTGGGTAAACTATGTTCACTCGTTTCTATGCTGTCATTTATCAAACCATCGACATTTTTAGTATCTATATCTGTTAATAATGATACTTCAATATCATTCGATTCATTATTATTAGAAGTTTTTGGTTGATGTATATTATCATCACCGACCTCATTTTTGATATTTGGAACATTTTTCACAAATTTATCTGAGATTGAATTATCTAAAATATTTATGTTTTCGATGTAAGAATTTGTACTATTATAATCAACTTTGATTCTCATTTTTCGGTGATTATCTTTTCAAAATATCTAAAATATTCAAATTTAAATTCAAATAACAAACCATACTTTATTAAGTAAAAAATTAGAAAAATTCTGAACGTGAAAACAAATAATTACACTAATATAAAAAATAAAACCAATCGTGAATCGAAAATAATGTTTAATGTTATAAAAAGATTCTGTGATAAAAAGGTTATGAAAGTGTCAACAACAAAGACACGAATACCACCGAAACGAAAACCTTATTTGGAAAACATGACAACATATCCGGCATCCTTATTTAACCACACTGTTATCGTATATATTTATATCTGTCTAACAAGTAATTGAGTGTTTTTGAAAGTTCGAAAAATTAATTTGTTGCCAACATTCAACGGTAGAAATATTATTAAATGTCAAAATGGCATCATCACAGGACGCTTGGTACCTGGCATTATTGGGTTTAGCTGAAAACTTTCGTACTTCAAGTCCTCCAAACATAAAATTGTGTATACAGTGCCTACAAGCAGTATTTAATTTTAAGCCACCTCCTAGAGTAGAAGCAAGAACTCACTTACAGCTTGGTAATGTGTTATTAACTCATACAAAAAACATCGACTTAGCCAGAACTCATTTAGAACAAGCAGTAAGTACGCACCAGGAAGTGCATTTTAACAGTCAAAGTAATATTTAGAAACCTATCGATCTCTTTTAATTTATTACAGTGGCTCTTATCACAAATGATCAACGCATTCGATGACGTAAAGTTTGAAGCAGCTAGTGTGTTAGCGGAATTGTACGAACAACAAAAACAATCCACATTATCAAAACCTATTTTAAGGAAAGCAATAGAAATATCACAACATAGTGTTTACTGGCACTGTAGATTAATATTTCAATTAGCGGTAAATACAAAACATTTATATATGTAGCGATCGCATTATATTTATACAAACTAATGATTTTAGCAAATTCATGCTACAGAAAAAGATTATGAATTAGCAAGCAGTTTATTAGGTGTAGGTGCCGACTATGCACATATATCAAATGCCTGTTATACAAGAATATTATTTTTATTAAGTAAAGGAATGGTTTGTATCTTTTTATATTATTATAATTATTAAGTTAACAACAATGCATGAAATTCAAATTATAAAACGTAATAAAGTAAATTACTGTTCAGAAAAAATACTTAATTAAAAAATATTTTAGTTGCTGTTAATAGCGAAAAAATTTCAAGAAGTTCACCCACTTTTAAATCAAGCCGGTGTATTAATAGATGGATGGGTTGGTAGTCCCCATCAAAAGGAATATCTCAAAGTATATTTTTTAGTACTACAGGTATGAAATGATCTATTCGTTATATCTGACATTTTTTAAAATATGATTTATATTTCAGGTTTGTCATTACTTAATGGCAGGTCAAGTAAAAAGTGTAAAACCATGTTTAAAACAATTACAACAAAGCATTCAAACGATAATGTCTCCCACGTGGCCTACGGATGATGGTAAGTAAATTTTTTGTAATTAAACTAGGTTAAACTGAAGAATATGCAGGCATCACGTCACAAATTTCAAAAATCACGTGTTAAAGTGTGAACCTAACAGAAACTAACCAACCTAAACAAGGACGGATAACTCTATTTTGAATAACTGTATACGTGATTTTTGACAGTTGTGACGTGCTCGCATATTCTTCAGTTTAGCCTTCAACTAAATTGATTTCTGATAATGAGTACGTTTACACAATGCCGTGTTTCCGATTTTACTATAACCGATGTAATAAAACGTTCATGTAGATGACACTTTACACCCGACATAACTAATCAGATTTAATTATGCTATTCCCGTTGACCGAAAGGAATAGCATAAGTAAACCGGAATAGAGATGGAATAAAAATCCATGTAAACTGCATGGACATAGTTATACCTATTTAGCCAACCTCAAAAAATATAAGTATCTATGGAGTATAGTGATTTCATCGTAATGCACTTCGCATTAACATTAAAAAAGCGTCGTCAATTAAAATATGGTTAAAACACCTGAGACAAAGAGATGGAAAACAAAATAAAACGTGATTCGTGGGATGTAAAGAAGACGAAGTATTTTTGAGATTTCTTGTTGGTACACCATCGAACTTATAGCGTACTTTAAATCGGAATTATAATTCCAGCTGACGTCACTTATTCTCGTATGTGTAAACAGCACCACTTAAAACGGTTTTATTACATCGGTTATAGTAAAACCAGAATAACAGCGCTGTGTAAACGTACTCAATAACTCATTTTATCGTATAGCCATCGGTGTCTAAAATAAAAGTAAATTTTTTTTTATGAATATAAACGTTAACGAAGGCCTCCAAAATTTAATTTAAGTTAAGATAATAAACTGTTTAATTTATTTAAAATATAATATTTATTATGTTTCAGTTGTGAGTGGATCTAGTGTCGGGGACATGTTTCTGTGGATGCCCAAAGAACACCTTTACGTACTAGTATATTTAGTTACAGTAATGCATAGTATGCAAGCTGGATATATGGATAAAGCACAAAAATATACCGATAAAGCTCTTATGCAAATAGAAAAACTCAAAAGTATGTATATTTCTCTTTGATCAAGTTTGGTTAAAATCAACATAAATTAAATAAAAAAATACACTTTATAATTAAATGTAAACATTACAGTAGGACTCCTATAAGTTTGAATCATTAAAGTTTGAGTTCCCATCGGAGGAGAAGTTGTTTCCCTCACTCCTTACCATCTTTGATTGCGTGAAACCATGCACAAACAATGAGAAAATAATTATTAAAATGATTTCACAATTACATAAATAGAAATATACGTACAACGTTATTAAACAGACGAAAAAAAAACAATATGTAATCAAATACTTGCATTAGTATTCAAATAAAACTCAAATATATTCAATATCTTTTTCTGTACATTACAAATGATGAACTGTCATGTAACTTTTCAATTTTACCACCAGAGTATCATTCACGTGGGTTATGTTTGATAGCTCTGAACAAAGTGTCTCATTTCATTAGATCGGTATTGTGATGGAAGGGGTACCCTGTAGAGATCAGTTCGGGCCGGGTCAGCCTTAGTATAAATCGGACCGGGATGGGTCGGACCTAACGAATAAATAAATATATTATTTTTTCAAAACAAAACTTTTACTTACAATTACTTTTACAATTATTAACAACATTACAATTTATAATAATCGTGTTAGTTTTGATTTTTACCACTGAACGCGTTGCTACCATCGCGATACATATCAATGAATTGGTATATTTTTATATTACTGATATACAGGTAAATGTCGATGTACGCCGGGGTTCCGTTCTGAGAAACACCGGCGTAAAATGAACACAAATATAATGGACGATATAATCATACCTTTTTATTTTTCTTAAAAACAAAACGAAAACTAACTCGGAAACAATTTCACACACAATAGGCTGCTCGCGTACACGGTAATAGAATAAAACAACGTGTGAAAGTGTGTCTGCTATTAGAATCGCGGCGCCTACTGTCGTCTGGTGTCGGCTGAACCGGGAAATCCCACGCCGGCACCAACCAGCGTAATTGTGAATCGGCGTAAATCGAACTGGCGCAAAACGACGTTTACCTGTACTTCCTTTTTAATATATATAATTTATTATATATAATTTAAGAAAATGACCATCTTTGATTTTATATTGTTTTTGCTTCGAGGTTTTAGGTCATTATATGTCAATAAAATCGTTATATTATTTATTATTATAAACGTTTCATCATATTTCAGACTTCTTCAATATATAATAAAAACAATCTACCTTTTGACAACAATGTTAAATTACATATTTTTATATAACAATATAATTTATTATATGAACTATCAAAAAAAAACTATTGTAATACAATACAATTTTCTTAGATCTGTTCGGGCCAGGCCAGCCCAATCTGGTCCAAAATTCGGATCGGATCAGACCGGGCCTAATTTTTGTTTGTAATGTTTGGACCAGGTCGGATCGGATCTTAATATAAACCAGACCAGGCTATAATATAAATCGGACCGGATTGGACCGCTCCGAAAAAAAAGTTTCGGACCAGATCGGGCTACTTTTTTAAGTCCTAGTACCTTGTATCTTCTAATTCCTAGAATTTACTGTCCCGTAGCTTAGAACTTATAGGAGTCGTACTGTATTTTACTCTTGTAAATTCGTAATTACATATTAATTGTTTTAATTTCAGTTGTAGATAATAAACCTATCCTGTCTGTATTTCAACTAATGTTATTAGAACATATAATAATGTGTCGATTAGTAATGGGAAATAAATCGTTAGCATTACAAGAAATATCACAAGCGTGTTCGTTATGTCGACAGCAACCTAAACTATTAGAAACGCACCGACCTCAAATACACACACTCCTCGGACTATATGCAATGAACATGAACTGTATGGAAGCAGCAGAAGCACAATTTACAGCTGCTCTTAATGTAAGTATCAGGAATTCATTATTGAAGAAATAGAATACTGTCTATAGCTCCAGAATGTTATGTCGTTGAACGGGAGACTTTTTATCCATCTGATATATCAATTTTAATACTATTACACTGGCTGACAATATGAAATATTTTACTTTCTTATACTATTGTATACAGAGCTTCGAACCGTAACTGAACCGAAAACCGGAAAAACCGTTATTTTTTGCCGGAACGAAAACCGGAACAGAACCGAAATAAAAATCGTTTTTTACAGTTCAATACATGTTAAAATACGCGCGTTAACATGATCTTATTTACCACTTCAATTGTCGTTCGGGCTATCATACAAGTAGATACCATAAAATGTTCCAAATTATGGTAGAAAAAAATTTTTTAATACAAATAATTTTTTTTTAATTAATCGCTTGAAGCTGAACTGAAAACCGTAAAAACCGTTATTTTTTGCGGAACGAAAACCGGAAACGAACCGAAATATATTTTTTTACTCGAACCGGAACGAAAACCGAATTGAAAAAAATAACGGTTCAAAGCCCTGATTTTTTTTTTTTTTTTTAATTTTGTCTATCGAACTGTTCGTTCATTTAGACAGCTGTTAAAGCCCTGATTGTATATGAAATATACAATAGTATAAAAGTATAGTGAAGCCGATTTTTTTCAAAATCGGATTTTGATGGAATTAAACATTTTG
Organism: Sialis fuliginosa; assembly: GCA_961205875.1. Taxonomy (NCBI): domain Eukaryota; kingdom Metazoa; phylum Arthropoda; class Insecta; order Megaloptera; family Sialidae; genus Sialis; species Sialis fuliginosa. Next base: position 35,709,345 of record OY540811.1, read on the forward strand.
ACCTTCCCTGAATCCATTCTGTCTATGTGTCTGTCTGTAAGTGCTGTAACTCAAATTCGACAAATCGTAGAAGGGTGAAATTTTATATTTAAGTAATTTTTGTCTGGGAAGTAAGCGTCCTACTTTTGAAAACGATCTTTTAACCGAATACGGATGTTTACCTACGTCGATTTTTGAATTTTTCTAATTACTTTGAAACAGTGAGAATTAGAGAAAAATGGTCAAGTTAAAAATTGTAGGTAATGTTATTATCTATAATTTATGTTCTAATTATTTTTTCGAAAAAAACAAATTTTTGAAGAAAATTTTTTTATTATAATTCAAATGGTTCATAACAGAGAAGAAATATCTGCCATGAGTGTTATGGGACTTTCTTATACGTATTACAGAGATTGAACAGTGTGCGTGATTCTAAATAATTATTTAATTTCTGATTAAATCATAAATGTTGGAAAAAAATGTATGGAGAATAAATTATAAACAACATACTCAACATTTTTCATCTAAAACATTTTTTTGCTTGCTTCAAAAATAATTTGAAAATTCAAAAATTGCCAAGAGTAAAAATCCGTTTTCGGTTAAAACGTTAAAATAATTCATTTGATACATAATGTAGAGAATAATATTATCTAATAACAAATTAATTGTCTAAACGTCAAAAAATTTTATTGAAGAAAAAGTATCGCAAGCTTTCGATTCACAGAATCATCGTCAGGCTAAAAATATAATAAATAAAATTAAATACAATTAATATAATAACACAATTAATATAAGACTTGTATAAGTTATTATTACAATAATAATTAATCGTGTTTGTACATAATTCAACTATATTTTTCAAAAATCCTAAACAATAATTCCGTAGCTAGTATATTATAAATACATGATTATTAATATTTTCAGACATCACAAGAACGAGAATTATGGACATTTGCAAATTTAAATTTAGCAATTGTATATTTACGGACGAAAAGAGAAGCAGATTTCAGTGCTTTATTAGAAAGGATAAACCCAGAAACGTTACCTTCACATTCACACAGTTTGCGAGCGGCGTCATATTACGTCCAAGGCTTACAGTCTTTCTTCCAAGCAAGATATAATGAAGCAAAGTAAGATTCATGTTATATTTATACTTAACCCTCAATGGGCACACTCTCGTGGCTTTCTATTAAAGGTACGTTGGGTGTAACGTACCTAAGAATTTTCGATTGCTTATATCTCTGATTCTAATTGTCATATTGATTTGATTTTTTTTTTGCCATCAAACCGTCAAGGATGTAGAAAATGAATATATCAAAAAGAAAAACGGAAAATGTATACTTTTCATGTTAATAAATAAAAAAACGTTGAACTTGAAGAAAAAATTTTTTTTCTTCTATCGATTACAGTTTATTGAAAAAATAAGATAATTGAGTTTTACCAACGCTGTTCTCGAGATATTGAATCATATTTTTCAGAAAAAAAAAATTACTATAAAGGGATATTTATTTGGAGAAATAAAATGTATTTTGTTCTACATGCTGGGTGTGTTGTACCCGAGAAAAAATTTATACTGAGCGTAGTTTCTAGAGGGTTTCGTCTCTAACATTACTTAAGAGTAGTGGGGGGAGGCTACTTTTTTCCCCCACCACTTTTAGATCCCTTACTCTAATGTCCGGTATTATAAAGGAGCTAGCAAAATTTGCTAACTAGCAATTACTTTCAAATGGGGTATTAATTCTGTACTAGTATCTATGGATTAGTTATGGAATTTAGAGCAGTGATACTTCAACCAATTGTAACACAATTGGCATCTTTCACCGTACAAAATAATTTTCATAATATCACCACTGTTTTAATAACGTTGGTATTTACTTACTACAACGCGTGCGCGAAACTTGTCAAAGTCTTCAACAAACTCCAAAAGAACTGTCATATAAATCATTTGAAAGTGCTTGCTAGCTAGCAAATTTGCTAGCTCCTTTATAATACCGGACATAACTATTTGGAAATACCAAGTGCAGTAAAATTGGGCTCGGGTATCACATATCCAAGTAACCCTTTGAGGATTAAGTATATATGTATTTAACAATGGATTGAATATTCTTTCAGACGTTATTTAAGAGAGACGTTAAAAATGGCAAATGCAGAAGATTTAAACCGACTGACATCCTGCTCTTTAGTATTATTGGGTCACATATTCTTATCGCTCGGCAACAGCAGAGAGAGTATGAATATGGTTACACCAGCTATGCACTTAGCAAGTAAGATTCCAGATGTCCATGTTCAACTTTGGGCTTCGGCGATATTAAAAGGTTTGTTATTTTTACAGTAGTACATGATTTGTTACAACCCAAAATGATCAACTTCACTTTTTAGGGTTCCATAGAAAACTAGGAACCTTTATAGAGTACGTTTACACAGTGCTGTTATTTCGATTTAACCATAACCGATGTAGTTAAACCATTTTAAGTGGTGGTGTTTACACATACGAGAATAAGTGACATAAGCTGGAATTATAAATCCGATTTGAAATACGCTATAAGTTCGATGGCGTACCAACAAATCTCAAAAATATTTCGTCTCCTTTATGTTCCACAAATCACGTTTCTTTTGTTTTCCATCTCTTCATCTCAGTTGTTTTAACCATATTTTAACTGACAACGACTTTTCAAATGTTAATATGAAGTACATTACGATGAAATCCCTATACTTCGTAAATACTTATATTTTTTGAGGTTGGCTAAATAGATTTACTATGTCCATGCAGTTTACAAGCATTTTTATTCCTGATCTATTCCGATTTAGTTATGCTATTCCTGTAGACCAAGAGAAATAGCATAACTAAACCTGATTAGTTATGTTGGGTGTAAAGTGCCATCTACACAAACGTTTATACCCGTTTTTATTACATCGGTTATAGTAAAACCGGAATAACAGCGCTGTGTAAACGTACTCATAGTTTCGCTCTATCTACCTGTCTATATAAATTTTATACCGATTAAGATGAAATTTGGTATACGGACATAGGTTGACCCAAAAACAGAAATGATAAAATTTTTGAAAAAATAAATTATTTTAGACCCCCCCCACCCTCTTTGATACAATGAAAAGTGTAGGTACTCAAAAATGTTTTTTCACATACACCATTGAGTCTTTAGATCAGCGATCGGGAAACTGGAGTAAATTACCCCAAATGGGGTAAAAATTAAAAATGAAAGTTTTCAATTAATTTTTGTTTGTTCCAATATGAGAATTTTATTTTGTTTGTCTATTACATACTTACTATTTTCATGCAACTTTTTTTATTTTCCTAGTAAAAAAAATTGTTTGGGGTAATGGTTAAAAAAGTTCCCTGACCGCTGCTGTAGATAGATCTCCTAAAATGTAACAAAAAATATCTAAGGACTTTTTGATTTTAACCCTTCGGTCATGATATATTTACTTTTCAGTGTCATTATCAGAGTGTTCCCCCCCTCCTCTATTTTCTAAACTATCGATTCAAAAAATCTAAAAAAAATTCAGAATGTAACTTTTAATTAGTACTTTCTATGAAAATTATAACAAATACTGTCAAAAAATGTTTGGACCCCCCTCCCATAGACTGAAAAGTGTACTCACTTTTTTTTTTTTTACATATTCCATTGAGTCATTAAATAGGTCTCTTAAAATGCAACAAAAAATGTTAAGACTTTGATTTTAATCCTTCACTCACGATATATTTGCTTTTTAGTGTCGTTATCAGAATGTCTGAAAAAATTTGAGAATGTAGCTTTTAGTTAGTACTTTCAGTGACAATTATAACAGAGACACAGTAGCAAAAATAGTTTATGAAAAATTTTGAAATAATTATTTGTAAACAACATTATTGTCACACGTATAACTCATGAACCACTGAACTGATATTATTGAAACTTGGTCGGATTGTTGGATCTGGTCCCATTTTAAAAGGGGTGACATCCCAAAATATTTATTTTTTCAAGATATCTCAAGAACGACACATGTTACGTGAAAATTTTATAGAATATTTTTTGTAGAGCATTAAATTTCCTATAATATACGTATTTTACAACGTTTGTTGTAAAATATTCCCTTACAAAGATTTATCTCAATTTATTTTTAAAAATCGTGTTTTGTTTTTCTAAATTGATATTTGCTTAGACATATGAAATGTTATTTTAACGTTTGCATAAATTTAGATTTAGATTGAAATTGTAAAAAAATTAAAAATATACGAAAAAATTTAAAAAAATTTCGAACTAATATTTTTTAGTAATATTGTATAAAAATTAAATGGTTAACCAATTCCAGGCAATATATCTAAACACTATCGGTTTTTATTTAAATTGTTGAATAATGAACTACCTTTGGTGAATTTAGCATGAGGAAGCACTGTGCAGATGTTTTTTCTAACTGATTTAATGTAATGAAAGTAACAATGATGTACGTTTTCAGATTTGTACAGACTGTGCGGCGATCCGACGAGAGAAAACGAAGCGTATCAAATGCACTGTAACTTCTCACAGATGTTGCTGAAAGATCACTTTCAGTCAACGCAGATGTCTGAACACAACCTCATCCACTGGACTCAGGGTGCCATTCCCAGTATACCTGGCAATCCACCGAGCACATCGGGGGCAATTATGTGATGTATATACTGTTATTGTTTTATAGTACCGTGTAAGACGTTTTTATTTTATTAATAATATAATTTTAATATAAAATATTATTTTGTATTTATCTATGTAAATATTTATTAAATTACAGTTTCCCTTTCATCACATTTTTGAAATTTGAAAAAAATTGTGAATAATGTTAACTGTTTTTATTTTTATAACTAACTATACATAATACAGTTATACAAAAATGGAATATTTTACTTATATTGTATCTGTAATATAGATAAAGCTATTTATTAATATATAACGGTTTCATTTATTTATCTCTAACTTTTAATGTGTAACAGGCTATCATGACATCTAAAGCTATGGTTTCCTAGAAAGTGGTGCTAGTATCTAGTAACTGTACTCAATCGTAGTCACTCAGTATAGCGGTGGTAAATGTACGATTTAGACAGCATTATTAGTATATTTGGGAGATGAGGAGTCATCCGAAGAAGAAAACTTTCGTTTGGAGGAGTGTGATGTTTAAAAATAGTACTATACAAATTCTGATATTTTAAGTATAACTCTAATATTGTTCCACATATTTTGTTTTAACTGGGCTTGTCTATACTCTTTGCATTTAATGTTGTATAATGCTTCATGATTTTTGAAAAAAATGTCATTTTTACTAGTTCAAATCACGTTTATACTCATTGTTTTTAATGAAATGTTCACTGCTACACGTGAAAAAACATTCAAAAACTGTTTGTCACCGCTATGGCGACCGTCATTTGACTTTACGGTTAATGGTTTTCCTAGACAACGTTTTGATGATGTCACCCACCACTACATTACGGCCGTTACCACATTTCTAGGAAACCATAGCTTTACACGAGTGCATTTTTATTTGAATGTATGACAACTATAAATTATGGTAAGTTTTAACACTTTCACAACCATAGCTTTCAAACAAGGCTGTAATGGAATATTCAAATTCGCATATTGTCTCTTAGTATGTATGTCAAAAATTAATGATATTGAGATATTAATATGGATCATAGACAGGGTGTCCACTTTCTGGAAAGTCAGGGAAGCCTAAAGTGGTCAGGGAATTTATTAATTTTTTTTAGAAAGTCAGGGAAAAAAGTTTATAAATTTTAATTGACGAACAAAAAAAAAGAAAAAGTTCATTGAATTGAAAGAATGTAAGTAATGAGTGTAAAATTTTCATGTTATGACCAAAAAAAAGTCTTCAAATTTTATTTCTGCACATTGTTGCCCCAGGGCCCCCGAGTTTTAAATCTGTGGTCAGGGAAAAGTCAAGGAATTTTATTTCCAAAAACCAGTGGACACCCTGATAGAGATAATATAACATAGAAAAAGTGAACCATAGCACTTTATGTAAGTGGACACCAATCATAAGAGAAAGCGAAATTTCGAGTACTTGTGACACATTTGTAAGTCTTCTTTAGTACAGCAACGGTAGTGATACCATAGACTTATAGTGACATTTCGATGGCCATGAAGATGAAGTGCAGCAATTTATAAGTTACCAATAATACCAGCACCGATAACTAAAATCTTCTGTCCAACTACCAATGGAGAGATTCTATCCCAGCCGTGAGACAAACATGATAAAGGTTCACATAGAATAGCTATAATAAACATACAAATGATCAATTTTCAAGATAAAAAAAATCTCAATAAAATCCAAAACTTAGTCGTTATTTTAGAATTTTGCTTCTAAATAAATTCTTGTGAAGAATTTTTTTTACATTTATCTTTATTTTGGCATCATAAACAACGTGCAAAAAGTTTATTTCAAAATAAGATGATAAACTGTAAGTAAGTTTTTCATGAATATTTCGTTTTCTATTGGTTATACGCTTATTTTGATCATTATAAAAATTGTTCAAAAGAAAATTATCTACAAAAAATATTGTTTACAAATTTCACGAACAACTAACAATTTTTGTGATAACGAGCTTTAAATTTTTGGAGCCAGGTGCTTACATCACTGTATAGATACAGTATAAATAAATTTTTTGAAAACAATTCATTCGTCAACGAAAATTGATACCTACACTTTAAGAAACTGATGAGCGTAGTCAACCAAGGCGTACAGGAGTAGTTTGACAGGGGGTGTAAGGGGTAAAAAAGTGTTTTTAGGGTTCCAAAGAAACCCTATTAATCTCACTTTGTCGTCCGTCCAACCTTTTCACTCAAAGCCAAATAGCTCATAAACTATGTAAGCTAGAAACTTGAAATTTTTACTGAACATGTAAAATGACACCCTCTATTAAAATAAGTACAAATTTATTGAATAAATAATTTTTCAGGGGGGGGGGGGCAATAAGGAGCTAAAGCTAGGTAAAAAAAAATATTTTTTTTATACCAAGGCATGTGGTACGTTAAAATGTATAACCAAACAAGCGGAATTTGACCCTTTTTCTATTTTTTTTTTAAATCAAAAATTATGCCTGCAGGGGGCTTTAAAGCAAATCCAAAAAAACAAAAAAATTGTATACCAACAAAAACTCACTTTTGTAATCTTAGATCTTAAATAATTCACTACGCGCATGATTTTGAAATAGAATGAACAACGTACGTACATACACATCTTTCTTAAAAGAGTGTAAATATACTATAGTGCCCTTCAAACATACAAATATGTTGAAATTTTTGGTTTTTGGACCGATTACAATAACTTCCTAATGGGAAGTTAAATTTGTAAACATACTTACATAATCATTTATTGCATCATGTTACAGAAATAGGTGAAGACAAGGTATACGAGGTAATGAATATTAAAAATAACTATAATAGTATTATTACAATTTTATTATAAAAGTATTTTATTAATATTACAACTGTTAATATAAAAATATGACAAGAGATAAAATATTTAGGAACAAACACTTATGAGATACATGATTTACTAAAAAATTAATAAATGCAAAGATAAAAACACTGTCAAATGCTAGGAGAGCAACAACTTAAGCACATAATTATATCACCGTTTTGAAGATATCTGAAAAATATTCACATATTAATTATAGTGTGATATGAATATTAGATAAATGACAAAAAGCAAAGTTAAGATATTTTGGCTCCTGACAAGTGTGAAAGTAAAAACACTTGACTACTTACTCTGTTAAGGCACACGTTTGACAAAATTTCTCACCACATTTGTAACATTCAACGTAACAACTTGAACAAGTCAATTTTTCACAAAAGGTGCATTTGTTTGTACTAACTGTTGGTTTATTTTTACATTCTGTACATGATTGAATCAAATTATCCTGAAAATGATGAAATTACAGGATAATACATTAAAAGAGAAAAATTTACAGAATATATTTTTGTGTTCAAATTTAAAAAGAAAACAAGCTTTGAAATCAGTTTTTATATTATTTTAATTTTCAATATAATGAATTATATGTGAACACTAATTGGGTGTCTCGACGTCACAACTATCAAAAATCACATGTTGATGAGTTAGAATAGAGTAGAATGTGCTGTATCTATTGTAAGATGTAGGAATTTTTATTTGACAATTATTTAATAAAAACAGTTCATTACAGCGGAGATTGAATCCCTGTTTTTATACTATATTAACCTAGACTCCTTTCGTCCCAATAGATTGTCCTAATCAAGGACAGTTAAAGTGTATATTATTAGAGCATCAACTCTATTCTGAATAATTACATACGTGTTTTTGACAGTCGTGACATCCATGTTCTCCGTATAAAATAATACTATAATGTATACCTTTACTTCGCCAACATTTCCTAACTTTCCATCTTTAGTAAGAAAAGTTTGTTTGAACCTATCTTTAGTATTAACAGATAGATTATCACAGAATGGGACAGCCTCCATAGCACTATCATTATTTACAATTGGATTATTAGCCCCTTTGAACAACTTCTCCATAGTTTTCGCTACAAAATAAATAAACATTTTTAATAAATATAAAATCAAAAAATTATTTTAGAAACATTACCGTATATTTTTTCCATATTATCATTATCGTACAGTTCTTTTTCGCTTACATGAATTTTCATCTGTGGCATTAAGTTATACTCAAAAGGGCACACTCTTTTCGGCATCTTTTTGAGGATACTAATTTTGGCCAAATGTTGTATCTTCTAAAAATCTAAAATAATGTTTATTGTACTTGTGTATTTTATACTTGTCGAAAAACACGAATTGACTACATAGAAACAAACTTGTATACACCTTTATAGTTATATCTAATACTTATACAAAGCCACATTTAATGCTTTAGCACATATATTTATTATTCTGTGTGTGTGTGCATAAATACCGGTAAAATTAGAAAATTAAGTCACCTTTGCGTTCCAGTTGGTAGTGAAGTTTTCTACAAAAATAATGAGAAAATATACAAAATTATAGTTTAACATATAAGAGATATATATTTTGTCATGATATGCAATTATTATGCCATGAGCTATATTATGTCATTTGACTGCAATGAGTTATAAAATACAAGATTACTTATTACGCTGGCAGTGGCAATTTATAGAAACCAATTTGAGTATACAAATTACAAATAATTATGAAACGTCTCTCGGGGATTGTACCATAAAGAAAGCATTGCGTAAAAAATAATTTTTTACTGAATGAAAAAGTCAAGGTTAGAAAAAAGTAATATTTTTATAGGTGTATTTACATATCAATATAATATACAGATGGCACTAGTGATGATAATAATAATAATTTACAGCCATGGGCGCCGGCAGAGTTTCTTCCAGGGGGGTGCATCTAGATATATAAAATTATATATAAAATAATAAAAAAATTTAAAATAATAATTTTGTTAAAATTAACTTGTACTCCATCACAGTACTCCATTTAGCATGACTAAAAAAAAAAAAAAGGTTTTCAGTTTTTATTTTTTCTTATCTAAATTTATATTCTAGCCTGAATTTTTAATTAAAAATTCTATTTCTTAATTTTTTGTTTTTTTATTTTTGCCAGGGGGGTGCAAGTGCACCTCCTTGCACCCCCCTCCCGGCGCCCATGTTTACAGCATAATACAGATATGTACAATAAAATGGGGAAAATGAGCTCGAAAAACAGCTGACATCCGACATTTAGTGACGTCATTTTGTTTACATGTTTCAGGTGGAAAGTTCTTGTATATGGTGGTGGTGGAAAGTAAATAACATACGGATAGATTTAAAACGATTGTTTATGGCTAAAAAACGTGAACTCAGTGTGGCAGAAAGGAGTCAAATTGTATTGCTCCATTCACAAGGACAGTCGCAGGTGAAAATTTCAAAAAAAATGAAGTGTTCAAGAAAAGCCGTGCAAATTACCATCAAAAGGTTCCAAGAGACTGGTACTTATGAAAACAGGCCAAAAAGTGGAAGAAAACGTGTAACCACTTCCAGAGATGATCGTTTTCTAAAGAGAACTGCTATTCGCAAACACTCAAAATCGTCAAAAGAGCTGGCTGGTGAACTATCGGAGCATAAAGGAGTTAAAGTTTCTTCTAGAACAATTAGAAGACGTCTAGTGGAGTCTAATTTGTATGGAAGAAGAGCTTGCCGAAAATCAATATTGACTGAGCGACATAGAAAACTCCGCTTTGAGTGTGCAAAAAGGACATGTAAATTGGACACCTGATGAATGGGCGAAAATCATTTGGTCTGATGAGTCCAATATAGAAGTAAGTATTGTAATGGTTTAATGTAATTACGAAATTAACAAAAAAAATATTTTCAAGTAATTATTGCAAATTAACAAAATTAATGGTTGTTTTTTATTTTTTCTTATGTGGATCAGCTTTTTGGACAACCTGGAGCCATCTTTGTAAGATGTAGGCCAGGTGAAGCTTTTCATCCTGACTGCATCATTCCTACAGTCAAATTTGGTGGTGGTAGCATCATGATCTGGGGGTGCATGTCCGCCAGTGGCGTAGGCGAAATCTTTTTGTGCGAGGGACACATGAATTCTGCTAATTATATTACCAGCCATTAATATTAAAATTATTTGATGAAGATGATCCAGAATATTTTTTTTCAACAGGATAAAGGCAAAGTAACACACGAATGGTTGTCTAAAAATAATGTGCCACTTTTTGCATGGCCCCCCAGTCACCAGATTTATCGCCAATAGAAAATTTATGAACAATCTTGAAGAACAAAGAGTCTATTCACAAATTTAAAACCAAAGAAGACCCACACAACACACTCACGTATAAGATACGTATAATTCAGGTAGATACGTTGATTTTATGTATACGGCTTGTGATATACCTAACATATACGTACATATTACATATACAAACATCTTAAAAAATACGTATATATAATACAGCTTTTATACATATTTGATACATACAGTATATACGAAAATTACGAGAGATAGAGAGTTACGTATTAAATATGTATATAAAGAATGTAAAATGTACGTATTATCGTATATGTCCATAATACGTATATCATTGGTTCTTAATTTACGTAAATAATTTGTAGGTAATATTTACGTAAAAATTAAGATTATTTTTTACGAACCATAACTCTCACTAACGGCGTGATTTCACTTTAGATTAGTATATATACAGCAGTTTAGGTATTATAATATAGGTATAAGTTAGTACGATGAGTAATAAACATGATATTTAATTAGATTTTCTGAGAGTGTGTAAGAAAGTATAGAATAAGAAAAGAGCATTAGAAGAGAGAGATGTGATTGAAACGTTGGCCGATAACACGACCAAACCGACGCGGCTAACACCCAGAAACCAAGATCCATATCTAAGATCACCGCGAAGCCTCAAGATTTGTACAGCAAAATTTATATTTGTACGTATTCAATATATTACGTAGATATTTACGTAAAATTTATATACATACGACATATTTTAGCTGGACATTAAGCTCTTTTTTCAACCAAAAATATACATACAATTACATAAAATATACGTAGATACAGCAAAATGTTTGCGTAAAATATACGTATGTTAAACGTAAGTGTGTTGTGTGGGGAGTTAAAGAAAATTATTGTGGACGAATGGCATAACATACAATCTGACGTATGTAAAAAACTTGTGGACAGTATGCCCAATAGAGTATGTGCAGTAATTAAAGCACGAGGGGGTACCACAAAATATTAAAAATTTTGATTAAAATTGTCACTGAAAGTTGTGTGTTATTTTATTTACCAATTTTCCTGTAATAATCCTAAAATTCAATAAAACATAGGGTGCTCCATACATTTGTCCAATACTGTATTTATTATTAATAATTTATAAATATATTTATTGACTATCTATATAATTAAATAATTATAACTGAAAATACATGAGCACCGAACGCAGAGAAAAATAAAATTCTGATTTTTTTGGTGCATTTGTCGGGTTGCTACTGCTTTTGAGTAATACTTTTTATCGAAAATATACAAATTTGTAGTTTGACTTACCATAAGCGTTTTTTTCTTTATCCTCCATGTTGTTGTTATCTTTGTATACCGGTAGGGTTTTGTCCCTTAATGATATTAGTTGGTCAACGTTGATTGCAGCAGACATCATTAGGGTCGATCCACACTATCCTGGTTCGGTCTCGCTCCAGTCAAATATTCAGTATAGTAAATACTGTATTGGAGTGTGACTGGAGCGAGACCGGCACGATACCTATATAGTGTGGATGCTTTCATTGTTTATTGTTTATTTATATTTGATTGGAGCGAGACCTAACTGGGACCAGCACGATAGTCTGGATCGACCCTTATAATTGAGAATGATAATAAAAACAACGACAAATTAAGATTGGCAATAAATTATAACATTCTGGGTGATTTAAAAAAACGAAATTATAAATGGCTGTTGTTAAAAATGCAGTTTTGGAATTATATTTATATTAACTTTTTATCTTATTTTTAATCATGCAACAATTTAGTGTAATTCGAAGCATCCATATTAAGTAAAATTCTGCAGTACTTTCTTTTTTCAATATTTTTCGAAAACGGTTGATCTTATGACAAATGAACAAAGTATATTTTTATGTATTTTGTATGATATAATCTTCTATAAGAACCCAACTCACGAAAAAATTCAAGAACAAAAGAATACACCCCTGGTTTAAATTATTATTATTTAATGTTGGAAATCGATAACACTTATCAAATTTCATAACTGTAGCACAATGGATTCTCTAGATATTAAATAAACACTAATTTTAGGTAAAAGACTGTAGCTCCCTCACAAAGAAATTCCGGAAACAGGTTCACAAAGTTTTTTTGCTTATAATTACATCCTCGATCTACTGTTTTAGCTTTATATCTCTACTCCGCTCTTTTCTTTGCTTTATAACATTTTTGTCTTGAGGGCGTAACTTTACATGTTTAGTAAAAATTTCAAGTTTCTAGCTTATATAGTTTATTTATTAGATATTTTGCTTTGACTGGAAATGATAGACAAAGTGGAATTAACACTAAAAATGAAGTTTGAAATAGTTAAATTTATTTATTTTTTGTATGAAATATAAATTTATATGATAAATATATAAACAATACTTATGAAATAAAATATACAAATTATAATTAATTATGATAATACATATATTACAAGTATTACAGTGATGTGTCTATTCTTTGAGATTTTTGCATATTTACAAATCCAACATAATGATCGTCAGTTTCATCCGAAGGTGATAAAAGTCTTCCCTCATCTTGTTTAATATTTCGATTAGATGACAGTAATCTGAAAAATACACATTATTTTACTGATAATTAATAAGGAATATTAAAACAAAAAGTAAACACCACATTACACGTTTTTAATGAAAATTTAATTGAAGCATATTTTTAAACTACTGCGTGAACATTGTTAATTACCCACAAAAGTTCTACATTAGCATGTTTTACAAGGATTAGTAATAGACCAAGCTCCCATGACATTTAGTCTACCTCACATGAGTACTCTGTGAAACTCGACTTAATTATAGTAAATATACCCGGTAATAACAATCCGGTGGCAGACCGATAGGATTACACTAATTAATATTTTTAATTCATTTTTGAAGTCACTAAAAAAAGGGGGTTTCTTACCCTGCATGACTACTTGCTGAAATTTCGTAATATAATCAAAAATGATATATAATTTAAGAAAATTTTTGTCTGCTTCGTGATTGTCGTTATTAAATACCTAACCTAACCTAACCTAATTCAATTAATTAATTATATGTACCATGTTACTTACCTCATATGACTGCTCGTCCATTTCAATACAGTCGTGCTAATTTGAAAAGTAAATTGTGAAAAATATTTTAAACAAAAAACATTATATGAACATATATCCGGAAATGTTTCGTGAGGGGGCTACAGCCCTCGAAAAATTTTACTCAAAATTAGTTATTATTTAATATCACTGTGCTACAATTATGAATATTGATACAAGGTTTAATATTAGTAAGTGTTATCGATTTCCAGTATCAACCAATAGTTACATACATGGTCTAAATTACTATTGGTTGATATTGGAAACTGATAACACTTATTAATACTAAACCTTGTATCAAAATTCACAACTGTAGCACAATGGGTTCTTAAGATATTAAATAAACACTAATTATGAGTAAAATCTTTCAAGGGCTGTAGCCCCCTCACGAAACATTTCCGGACATATGTTCATATATTGTTTTTTGTTTAAATATTTTTCAAATTAGCACGACTGTATTGAAATGGACAAGCAGTCATGTGTGGTAAGTAACATGGTATAATTAATTAATTAAATTAGGTCTGCCAGGTATTTAATAATGATATTTTCGAGGCAGACAAATTTTTTCATATAGAAGTAAATGTAATCTTTCACAGGGAAAAAAATGGACGAGTAGTCATATGAGGTAAGTAACATGGTATAATTAATTAATTGAATTAGGTCTGCCAGGTACTTAATAACGACAATCACGAGGCAGACAAAATTTTTCTTCAATTATATATTATTTTTGATTATATTACGAAATTTCAGCGAGTAGTCATGCAGGGTAAGAAACCCCCTTTTTTTAGTGACTTCAAAAATTAATTAAAAATATTAATTAGTGTAATCCTATCGGTCTGCCACCGGATTGTTATTACCGGGTATATTTACTATAATTAAGCCGAGTTTCACAGAGTACTCATGTGAGGTAGACTAAATCTCATAGGAACTTGGTCTATAATTAATAAAAAAAGAACATTCCAATAATTAGTTTTAGAAAAAAAATTGTGTTAAAATCAGTGGTTGCTATTGATCTAACTTCATATGAAACATAAGAAAGTTTACAGACTAATTGTGTTTCAAGTGAAGTTAGATTGTCGACCACTATTAATTTATTTTTCAACACTTTCAGCTATATTATTAATTAAATAAATACATATTAGTAGTTGAATACTGTGAAGTCAATTTGCAATTTAATATTTTCAACTGTACCAACCCAACCACCTCTGATATTGTTAATCTTCAATTCCATAAACATTTAATATTAAATGGGTTCTTTTGTAGGGCCAAAACGTATTTCAGTGAACGTTAATCCATTCTTAGTGCTATAAAACAGTTGAAAATTATAGATTTTTTTACATAATAAATAATATTTCAAGTTATTAATAACATATTTGAAAGGATATTGCCTGATTTTCGGTCCATATGTTGTGCAGAGTAAAAATGACTGGAAATCAAAAGATCTTGTCGTAAATAACAACTTTTATAATTGCATCAAAATTATTTGTCCTGAATAGTCCTCGGTCCCGGTTTTAAATTTTGAAATAAAAAATACTCCTCTAAAACTTTGTGAGTGAGTGGATTCATTTTGGCGTAACTTATAACTTTTTTATTTTCGAAAATTATGAGAATTGGGGCGTTTTTGATGTGGCATGCGTCAAACATGTTTATAGCGTAGGTCAGGGCAAAAGACCCTTCATTTTTGTAGGCCAGTATAACCATAATATTTTATTATTATTTATCTAGCAATTGTGCAAAAATCAGCCGGTTATACAAGTCTTGAGGTTTCCGCGGTGGTCTTGATATAGATCTTGGCTTCTGGGTGTAAGCCGCGTCGGTTTGGTCGTGTTATCGGCCAACGTTTCGTCACACTTGCAGTGAACATCTTCAGGGCTCTTCTAAAAGTCGCACTTTTAGAAGAGCCCTGAAGATGTCCACTGCAATGTGTGACAAAACGTTGGCCGATAACACGACCGAACCGACGCGGCTTACACCCAGAAGCCAAGATCCATATCAGCCGGTTATTTATAAATTACATAACATCATGAATTTGACATGTTGAGGGTGTAGGTCTCGCTAAATGCCCCAATATTTTTGTAAGTCAATATATTTCCCGATGTTTGCATTATAAAATCTTGTAATTCAAGTAAAAAATAAAGGGTTATTTGTAAATTTCCTATACATCGTTAAATTGACATGTTTGACGCATGCCACATCAAATACTCCCCAATTTTCAGAATTTTCGATGATAAAAAAGTTGTAGGTTACACCAAAATAAATCCACTCACGATGTTTCAGAAGAATATTTTTTATTTCAAAATTTAAAGCTGGGACCGAGCACTAGAAAGGAACAGAAATATTGCTTCATTAATATTGATATTTTATTCAGCAATTGCTACTATAAAAATAATTATACATAGCTCAGCTTATGTTTTATTACTACTATTGAAATATAAAATATGTAATTCGGTCAAGCCATACACGAGTGTATGCCATAAGGGTTCCGAAGTACGTAATACGAGGACTATTTGGGGCCACAGGTGCATTTTTGAATTAGAAAATAATATAAAAATAAGGTCATATTCTACTAATTGAGATGTACATTTGCCTAGATATCAAAATAAAAAAATTAAAATTCTATGATGCCCCTCCCTATTATTCCAAAATGTAAAATGATATTGTTGACTTTAGTATTTGTTGTTGGCAGTCCCATCAAAGCCTTGTTATCAATTTTTTTTTCAGATTTTTTGAAACAGTAGTTACCAAGTTAGAGGGGGGGGGGCAAAATAAAATACTACTTTTAGCCCCCTGCAGGCACCATTTTTGATTTAGAAAACAAAGAAAACGAGTTAAATTCCGCTGGTTTGGTTATACATTTTAACGTACCACATGCCTTGATATAAAAGCCCCCCCACTGAAAAATTAATTTTCAACAAATTTGTACATATTTTACTAGAGGGCATCATTTTACATGTTCAGTAAAAATTTCAAGTTTCTAACTTATATAGTTTACGAGATATTTTACTTTGACTGAAAAGGATGGACGGACCCTAAAAACAAATAGTAGACACTATCTAATTGTAAGTAAGAATTAACATTCAGCATTCTTCCATACCCCGACAGTGCCGTTACTGTTTTTTAGCTTTGAATTTGGATTATTTATTTGCATTTCATTAACCTTGGTTATTCTTTTGTACTATAATTTTTTAGAGAATTTAATTAGCTATCATTTTATATACGACTATTTTTACTGTAAAGTTGAATAAATCAGCGAAAAACTGTTTTTTGGCCATTCCCCCATTCTCTGAAAGAGAAACTTAAGACAAATTTTTAAATATCATCATTTTTTAAGCATCAGACAACACTACAAACACATTGAAATGCGATTTACTTCTGGGCAACATTGGACCAAATCTCCATGTAAAAGTGGCAATGTCCTTTCCACCCTGATCTATGAATAATTCTTTGCTTCTGGGTGTAATCATTTCTTGTTTTTGCAACCAAATAGCAAATTATAAAAATCAAGATGTTTATTAACAAATAAATGAAATATAATGTGAATAAAATGAAAATAATGTATTTCATTTTCATGATTAATTATCGATAAAAAATTAAATTATAGTCCAACCAATGAAGCAAAGAAAATAACCAAAATGGCAAATTTTCCGTAACAGCAATGTTAAGTGTGATTCTTGAGTTCTCAATTTTTACTGATTAGGACCGAAAATTTGCAATTTTACGACTTTTTTACCCTCTGGAAGGGGTGTTTTTAGTTAAATTTTATCTTACTGGCCTCAATCGATTCAATTAAGTATCAGCTACAAATAGTAATCATAATATAACCCTATCGTAGATTTAGTTTTTGAAATAAACCAAAAAAATGGGGGAAAAACACGATGTTTGCCCTTTTACCCCATTTTTAGGGGTGAAGCCCGAACCCTCACGTGTTCAGTGACTCAAAATCTATAAGAATCAAACTTAACATTGTTGTTTCCGTCAAATTGCTTTGTTCACTGGACTATTAATAGCTTCTGCATGGTTCATTTATATCTTTAATATAAATTTTAAACACAGAAGCTTAGAGTTACACGATAACAAATATCATATAATAACTTACATTTTTAATGAATATAGTCAATAATAACATTACTTGAAATTGAAATACTAAATTACCTGGATAGAGTACTTGATGATGACCTGAAGATTGGTCTGTTAACATCGTCAATGCCTCGGTGAACACTTATCGAATCTAATTCACTGGCCATTTGATTAGAAGCATTTAATAAAGCTAAATATTCGGCAGTCTCAAGTTTTTCTCTGGTTGGCTTACGGTACCTATTTAATATTTAGAAATATGTATATTAATTAGTGTCCAACTGAACATTCGGCAAAATTCACACTGTTGGCCAAAATTAGGTCAAAGGTTTGGTCGAAGCCGAAGGTTGAACTACATAGAACAGACTATATATATATAGACTGGTGGGCCACAACCGACAACAATTACGTAAATCCAAAATGGACTGTTAATTTTATTTGGTCATTTTCTAAAATGAAATATATTAAATCTATATTCAAGGTGTTTGGTTTGGCGATACGGATATTTTGAAGCGCAACAGTTTTTTTTATATGACTTATTTAGAATAGCATACTAGAATTGACTCACTGTAAAAATGTAAAAATCTTACTTATTCTGGGATAGGTAAATGTAAAATTTTTTAACAAAAATAGCCAATTCATGTAGGTATTATGGTAGAATTTTCGAAAGAGTATAAAATAGAGTAGTTTTTAAAACCATCTGAACATCTGTAGTGTACTAGATTTTATAAAATAATTTTTTAAAGAAATAATTTTATCAAAGTTTTTAAGTGTAGCATAAACATTTAACTAATATAAAAATCATGTTTAAAAAATATAGTCTCTTTAACTTTTGAACTTTTGCGATTAACATGTATAAATCTGGGTTTTAAAAAAATTTTTACTAAAATGGCCGATATAAAAAAAACTGTTGCGCTTTGTATATAGGTATATTTGCTTAAATCACTTCCAAATTACTCATTCTACCTTCCTTCAAAATATTCGTATCGTATTTTTTTCTTTCTTAAAAAGTTTTTATTAAATTTGAATTAGTATTTTAATAATGGATTTAAACTGAATGAAGTTTAGAAAAAATAAAATGGCTGCATGTTGTGCTGCGGGCCAAATGTTGAATACCCCTGATATAGAATATAATATATTAAACAAATAAAAAGTGGAAAAAAAGCCAATGTTCGACTTCGGCCAAAAATCGACCTCCGATGAGACACCAATATTAATTATTACAATGCTTTGTGAATTGAACTAATATTACTTACAATTTAAGCAATAATGAAGAACCCACAACTGACACAGAACTCAACGCCATCGCTGCAGACGCCATCCACGGCTAAAATAAATTATTCATATAAAAGTTTTAGTTAACTCAATATTTTTTACTTTATAAATGATTAAAGAATAATAGTTACCTGTAACATAAGACCAATATGACTGAATACTCCAGCAGCCATTGGAATACCAATAATATTATACATACTAGCGAACATGAAGTTCATACGTATTCGACGGACAGTTTTTTTGGATAAATTTAAACAACCAACTACATCTAGCAGATCATTCTGTAAAAAATTAAAATATAAATGTAGAATTTAAAGTAATAGAGGGCGTTGTCATACCAGTGGCGGTGCGTCAGATAAAGCAAGTCAGGCCAAGCCTCACTTGCTTTATCGACGAATAAAAAATAAATATTTATTATACTAAACATAATAAATATATTAATACAGTCGGGACTTGTTTATTCTAAGCCTTCTGAATCGTTTTGACACGAGAAGTCGCGTTTATTCTAAGTCGAGAGGGGCTCCCACCAAGTTATGTATAGATTCTTGACCAATCAGCGTTGGCGCGGGAATTGACGTCACCACGAAGACATATTCAAATGTTATAAATGTATAATAGAATATCAATTACAAGAAATCCTTTATTTATTCTTGTCTTCGTATTTTTTGATATTTTAACAACATATACAATCAAAGAAGTACAAATTCGACATTGCAAAATCATGAAAAAGCTATCACAGACAATTTTGTCTATTCGGGAAGTGTCATTTTTACTATTCTCAAGTTAGCAATGCGTTCTGTGGTTTTGAGTTTTTGACAGCTTTCTATGATTTTGCAATGTCGAATTTGTATGTACTTCTTTGATTGTATGTGTTGTTAAAATATCAAAAAATACGAAAACAAGAATAAATGAAGGATTTTTTTGTAATTGATATTCTATTATACATTTATAACATTTGAATACGTCTTCGTGGTGACTTCAATTGCTGGATTTAAAGCACGTCGTCTTTATTCATTGAAGATTTTATTAGAACTCTAATTTACATTTGTCAACAATTACATTATAAACTATATCGATAATACAGTTTTCTGTAACATTCAAATACGTATAATGTACGTCACTTTAATACGTTATTTTAACATAAATATTTGAAACTAATGCGTAACATGGCAATAACGCTGGTATTGTAAAATGACAAGTAATGACAAATACATGAGTGCAAGTGAGAAAAATATATGCACAAGTTTTGATAACAGTGAACACTGCGTCCTACCCCAAAACTAACTTCCCAACCTCCTTAATTTATAATACATACTCTCATAAGTACAACGTGAGCAGCTTCGACGGCAACATCCGTGCCATTGGCTATGGCTATTCCAACATCGCTCTGTGCTAAAGCTGGGCTATCGTTTACACCATCTCCTACCATCGCAACTCGTATACCAGACTGTTGCAATCTCTGTATCAAGGCTACTTTATGTGATGGTAATACTTCGGCAAAGACTCGGGTTATACCAACCTTAAAAAGTACAAATTTAAAATAAATAAAATGTAAATAACCAATAATTGCTAATAATTAAAACAGTTTCAAATATTTTTACCATAAATTATGAATAAGAAATATACCGGGTGTTTTTTTAACCTGAAACTTTCAAATATCTCGAAAAATAGGCACTCTATGGAAAAAATGTCAATAATCAAAATTTAATCATTCAGCGGGGGAAATATATTAGTGCAAAAAAATAGTCCCCCACTTTCCTCTTTGTAGGTTGGGGCAGGGGTAACTTTGAATCTTAAATAGGGACCTCAAAAATGGCAAATCTTAAATGTAAAAGTGTTTTTATTTAGTTAATAGTGTCCCAAAAATTTACCCAAAATTGCAAGTTGCTGTGATTTTTTTTTCTTTGTGTTCACAGCTGTCAAATTTTTGATTTAACTAAAAGATAAAAAGATATAAAGATTTTCCATCCTTTATAGCGTTGAAAGACAATAAGAAATGGACATTTTTTAAATTACTGTATTTCCGCGAAAAATGATTCAATTTTAATAAGCCACGGCTTTTTTTGAAGCTGATACTTTCTAGTTTCAAATAATAAACTCAAAATTTTTTATCATACTAATCCGTGCCAAGCGTTCAAAGAAAAAAATTGTTTTTTTAATGATTTATGGACTCTGAGAGAGTCTGTATAGAACAAAAACAATTTTGAAAAATGTCTCGATGACATTTAATCATATAAAATTGATAGTGGATAACGCGGTAAAAAAAATCATACGGGAATGAAAAAAAACGTATTTTCAAGAGAAAAGAATAAGCTTTCGAACGCTTACATTGAATTTCTTGTAAAAAAATTTTTTCAAAAATTTTATGCTTTTTAAGTTTATAAAAAATGAAGGGATAATAATCTTTAAGCCCTTGGCACAGAGCGGCAGGGGATGATAAAAATTATTGAGCTCTTGATTCAAAAACTAGAAAGTACAAGCTTACGAATGAACTTTGGATCATGCAAATCCAATCTTTATTCGTTGAGATGTAACTGTTTGAAAATTTGTAAAAAATTTGCTTTTTAAAAATTATCCTTTAATTTTTTTGATAAGTTCAGGGTACGTAAGCACATCATGAGTTTGAGTTTTATTTAACCCCACTGCCACAATCGATGCGACATTAGATTTAGAACGTATTCACATCAATCCCTCGACTGTGCATCCCGACACAGTTACATACATTTTTTTGAACTGTGACGATGGTACCTGTATATTTTTCAGTTTAAGACTCTGATGATGATATCATTGCTATTGAAACACGTGTAAGTCTAAACTCTTACAATTTTTATGGTTAGGGAATTTGTATTTGATAAGTCATAACCATAGTTTTTGTCTGTTGTTTGTTATTTTTCAGTTTAGCCAAAAAGAATTTACCTCTCTTGCGATGCTAACGGCAGTTTTTCTATTATCGCCAGTAAGTAATATAACCTCCAAACCCATTTTTTTCAATGTATACACAGCTAAATTTGCTTCTGGTTTAACCATATCGGCTACACTTAAAACAGCAACTAGAGTATCTGTAATATAAAATCAAAATACAGTAAATAATAGTTTTTCTCAATTGGTTTTATTACATTACAACCACGTAAAACTATTAGAAAAGTAAAACGGCCAAGTGCGTGTTGGGCACGCACTTGATAGGTTTCCGTAGTCATTACGATTTATAAACAAGAGTTATTTCAAATTTTTTTATAAACTATTCTAGCTACAGTGTTCGTTATAATTTTCATTGAAAGTACTAACTAAAAGTTACCTTCTGGATTTTTTTTAGATTTTTTGCATCGATAGTTTAGAAAATAGAAGGAGGGAGCGCTCTGATAACCATATTGAAAAGCAAATATATCATGACTAAAGGGTTAAAATCAAAAAGTCATATAACATTTTTTGTTTCATTTTAGGAGACCTATCTAAAGACACCCCAGTCAATGGGGTAAGTGAAAAAAAATTTGAATACAATTTTCAGTCTATGGGAGGGGGGTCCAAAATAATTTTGATAGTGCTCGTTATAATTTTCAGTGAAAATACTAATTAGAAGCAACATTCTAAATTTTTTTCAGATTTTTTGAATTAATTGTTTAGAAATTAGAGCTCTGATAACGAAATTTAAATGCAAATATATCGTGACTGAAAGTTTGAAATCAAAAGGTCATATAAACTAAAATATACACCTTAACCACAATAAACCAATGTCACTCGACACGTGTTTCGACTTCACAAGAAGTCCTCATCAGGAGCCTAACAGTTCCAGACTTCTTGTGAAGTCGAAACACGTGTCGAGTGACATTGGTTTATTGTGGTTAAGGTGTATATTTTAGTTTAAGTGACTAGAAACCACAGTTTCTCCGTTTTTCCAGTAAAAAGGTCATATAACATTTTTTATTGCATTTTAGGAGATTTATCTAAAAACACCCTACTTAATGAATTATGTGAATTTTTTTCTTCAAATATACTTTTCAGTTTATGGAAAGAGGGTCCAAATAATTTTTTTTTTCAAAAATCTTATCATTTCTGTTTTCGGTAAAATTTTTTTGAAGATGGACGAACATGGCGAAACTATAAGGGTTCCTAGTTTTCTACAGAATCCTAATGACAATTATATAAATTCATACCATTAATAGCACACAGAACAGCAGTACGCCCACACTCTTCTTCGTCAGACATCCGGGCATCCATGTCCGGAGATATATTGAACCCATTCCTAAGTAACCACTCCCGATTACCGATCACGACTTTAAACTTATCCTCGCTGGATCTAGCACCGCTGTCAATATTAAGTAATTGTTGCAAATGCATTGAATTATTAGTTTTTGATATTATATCGATTGGAATATTATTTATGTAGAAAGTACCGCTTGATCCTGGCCTGCAATAAATAATGTAATTTTAGAGTTTGTTGTCAATAACATTTCAATTAAAAAACATCTGCACAGTGCTTCCTCATGCTGAATTCACCAAAGGTAGTTAACTATTGAACAATTTAAATAAAAACCGATGCTCAGATAAATTGCTTAGAATTGGTTAACTATTTAATTTTTATATAATTTTACTAAAAAATATTAGTTAGAAATTTTTCTTAAGACGCACCTGATTATTTTTTTGTATATTTTTAATTTTTTGACAATTTCAATCTAAATCTAAATTTATGCAAACGTCAAAATGACATTTAATATATCGAAGTAAATATCAATTTAAAAAAACAAAACACGATTTTTTAAAATAAATTGAGATAAATCATTGTAAGGGAATATTTTACAACAAATGTTGTAGACCCAAATTATAGGAAATTTAATGCTCTACAAATAATATTCTATAAAATTTTCACGTAACATGTATCGTTCTTGAGATATCTTGAAAAAATAAATATTTTGGGATGTCACCCCTCCCCCTTAAACACGATTTTGAAATGGGATCGTCCTCAAACCAGACCTAATCATCCGACCAAGTTTCAATAATATCGGTTCAGTGGTTCATGAGTTATGCGTGTGACAAGGATTCAGGGGACAGACGGACGGACAGACACGGAACGAAAAGATCAATTTAAAATTTTGAAATCGGAGAACATATTTTTTGTCTCAATATAAAATGATCACAAAGCAAAGTATTTTCGATATTGCGAAGAAGCAAAAATGTATTTTACTTACTTAGTTTGATTTCCAAGATTAATAATAGCTTCTGATTCGTTAGCATCCGAAAGCATTGATGAAACGTATGACACAGTGCACTTTAGTCCACAACCAGGGACTGTTTGGAAATCAGAACACTTTCCACTAAAGTCAGTAATGTTCAAAGTGTCTTTTACAAACCGGACAATAGCCGAAGCGATTGGATGTTCACTGTTAATTTCTGCCATTCCTACGATTACTAATAACTGTGATAGAGAGCATATACTTTCATCGACGAATAACGATATTCTTGAAACTTGTGGCTTCCCGTTAGTTATAGTTCCTGTTTTGTCAAATACGATTGCTTTCACCTGGAAAAAATTAAAATATATGTGTATCATATACATTTTAAAATTATAATATTTAAATTGTAAAATTACCTTATGAGCATTTTCTAATGGTTCAGCACCTTTGATAAGAATACCATTCAAAGCTCCTACACCCGTTCCTACCATAACAGCAGTCGGAGTAGCTAAACCCAATGCACAAGGACATGCGATTGCTAATACACTAATAGCACATCGGAATGCATTCTGATAAATCACCTCGGTTTTTGTGAAGTAAATACTTTCTGCCGACTAAAAATATATTAATTACATAAGTATCTCCATAGAGATAATATAATATAGAGAAAGTGAGGCAGCCGAAAACTATAACTGCCGGTAGAAAGAGAAAGAAGAGATTGTGGACCTCTATCTATCTTTGTCAAACAATGCATGTTTCCATAGAGAAATTGTTCATATTTACAATTTGATTATCTACATTTTTACCAGAAAATCCAAGTTAAAATTTTATACAATTTTTATTTATAAATGAAATCTTTTTAGATAAGTAAATAAAAATAATATAAATAGTCAAGGACAATTAAAGAATAAATCTTTTTTTTGTCATTGATTTTTTATCGTTTCAAAACCTACAAATTGTTAATGTGAAAAGATTTTAAATTAAAAAATAATTATGGAAATGTTGTTTTAATCAAAATTAATTCTAGATTTAAAATTACAAATTGTGTGACATCACAACTGGAGGGGGGGGGGCACACGAATGTGACAACATGTGACAAAGACCGGGGGTAAAAAAACATGAAATTTGTATCATGTAAATTATGAATGGTTGTACAAAAAAAGCTATAACTAATAGTAAAATTAAGTCTGTATCTTCCTAATAAACAAAGATACTTACCGATATTGAAATGTAACTATGCTCTACATAGCCGATAATAATCCAAACAATCAATGTCAAAGTAGATGCAATAATGACAATTGGCACAAAATATCCGGCTATTTTATCAGCAAGATGCTGTATAGGAGCTTTGCTTGTTTGAGCATGTTCTACAAGACGTACAATCTGGCAAAGTGTACTGCTTTCACCCGTGTGAGTTGCGACCATTAAAAGTAATCCGTTTTGATTGATTGAACCACCGATAACTACAGAACCTATACAAAATTTATTTGGTTAATTTTATTAATTACAGGCAGGGCGGTATTTACGTGCAGGCTACCTAGGCTGCAGCTTATGGGCTTGCACCACAAAGGTGTCCACACCACAAAAAAATATTTAAAAATATTAACTTTTAAAATTAAAATTAAATTAATATGTATTTATTTTATTATTATTAGTTTTATTTAGTTAATAAAGGTCATTAGTTTACTGTATGATCAGTCAGTTCTAATACAGTCAGGACTCATTTATCTGAAATGCCGAGTTTTGTTTATCCGAAATTTGTTCTCCTCCTTCACCTCCTACTATTCTCGAATCATGGCGTAAGCAAACATATTTTTGAAATTTTTGTAGAATTAATTAGACACATCACCGTCGTCACTCGTCACCTTGCTCATATTCAAAATTAAAAGTAAAGCAAAAATATTTCACTATCACGATTAACTATTAACGATAAATATTAAATACTAATAAATATAAATATATATTAAATACTAATGCCCGTTTGCACCGTACTAGTTAAGTCTGGCTTAAACTTAAGTCAATCTTAAGACAACGATTTTTGTTGCACCGTTCTCCACAATTTCTTAAGTCTATCTTAAATCTAAGTCCTTGCTTGCGAGGTCTTAAGTCAAACTTAAAGTAAGGAACCAATAGGAATCGAGTGTTCGCGCATGGTCATTACATCGACAAACGACATACTACATAACCTGGACATTACTGCATAACCTATAAACGTCTGTCAAATACTGTTTTGTGTTGAATTCAATCATGGATATTTGAATGCACGATATTTTTGAGGACGATTTAGATATTATAGACATTATTGAGTTTGGCTTTCCAAGACTGAATTATACCCGTTCAAATTATTTTAATGATATGGATGAACATGGGCGCCGGGAGGGGGGTGCAAGGAGGTGCACTTGCACCCCCCTGACAAAAATGAAAAAACTAAAAAATTAAGAAATACAATTTTTAATTTAAAATTCAGGTCAGAATATAAAATTGAGGACCTTTTTTTTTTTTTTGTCGCGTCAAGTTCACTCTGTAATTTGAAGACCTTTTTTTTTACTATTTTATATATAATTTAATTTTTTATATCTATCTAGATGCACCCCCCTGGAAGAAATTCTGCCGGCGCCCATGTGGATGAATATAATTTTTATTGATGGTTTCGTTTGATGACTATTATAATATGTATAAATAAATAAAAATATTTTAAATTATTATTTCATTTTTTTAATGTTTCCTTTTTTATATCTTATGTCTAGTAAATACATTTCTCTTTTGAAATTATGTTCCTCTGTTTTGAATTTCGACTAAAATATGTGTTTGACAGATGCGGTTTTGCCTCTTGATAAAAGTACACAAACGTAAGATATAAAAAGTTACTAGATTTTTACAGTGTTGTCATGTTTAACGGTCTTATAGCTAAGCATGATGGCTTGGGAGACGGTGCAAACGAAACAAAACTTAAGCTTTGCTCAGACTTAATCCAGACTTAGCTAAGCCTGACTTAAGATTAATACGGTGCAAACGGGCAATAGTCTCTATAGCTCCTTGACCAATCAGCGTTGGCGCGGGAATTGAAGTCACCACGAAGACGTATTCAAATGTTATAAATGTATAATAAAATATCTTCTTCCCGAATAGACAAAATTGTCTGTGATAGCTTTTTCATGATTTTGCAATGTCGAATTTGTACTTCTTTGATTGTATATGTTGTTAAAATATCAAAAAATACGAAGACAAGAATAAATAAAAGATTTCTTGTAATTGATATTCTATTATACATTTATAACATTTGAATATGTCTTCGTGGAGACGCCAATTCCTGCGCCAACGCTGATTGGTCAAGGATCTATACATAACTTGGTGGGAGCCCCTCTCGACTTCGAATAAACGCGACTTCCTCATGTCAAAACGATTCAGAAGACTTAGAATAAACAAGTCCCGACTGTAATAAAATTCAAATGTTTTTTTTAGATTAATTTTAAAAAATCACCCCCAGTTGGGGACCCGCACCACAAGTTCAGTCTAGGGGCCTACAGATCCTAAATAAAACCCTGTATACAGGTATCAATTTTAAAACCTTACCTTTCTTTTTTGGAATGGGCATACTTTCTCCAGTAATCAAACTTTCATCACATGCTGATACCCCATAAATAATTCGTCCATCTACCGGAACTTTGGATCCAGGAACAACCTAATAAATATATAAATATTTATACAATGATTTGATAAGACTGACATCATACTTACTTTTAAATAATCTCCTCTCTGAACTAAATCAACACTAATCTGTTTTTCAGAAACAATTTCCATATTTTTTCCTAACATAACCAAAACTGCTTCTGTAGCTTTTAACGATAGAAGTTTTGTTAATGCTTCACTAGTTTTACCCTAAAATAAATAAATTAATTAATTTACAAGCAAAAACAACTAACTTTCAAAATATACTTACTTTTGCTATATGTTCCAACCATCTTCCTAAACTTATAAATACTAGTAACATAGGAGTTGTATCGAAAAACGTTTGAGGACTTGTATGTTGTTGCATTATCATAGCAACAGACAAAATGATGATTGAGTAAGTATATGAAATAGTTGTCGCCATGCAAATCAAAACATCCATATTTGTCGTGCGATGTTTTAAAGCTTTATACGCTTGAATATAAAAATGTCGTCCACCGAAGAACTTTAAATATAATTAAATAAATTTTAGTAATATTTTATGTTAAATTATACTTAAAAATGGGTGTGACTGTGTTGGGATGCACAGTCAAGGGAATGACGTGAATATGTAGCAGTGGGGTTAGTATAGTTATTTCTTATGATTTGTACGAACATAAAAACAATTAATTAATATTTTCAAACAAAATTGTGGAAATGCGAAATTTACTTTTTATTTTTTTATTCAATTAAAAAACTTTAATCAAAAAATTAAAAACGTTAGGTCGTAGAGAATATAATCTAATATACTGTTATTTTTTTTCAATCCAATTAATTTATATTTACAAGCGCAATCGTGGACATAGAAACTTTAATTTTTTGTTATTTTTTTATAATATTAAATTTATCACTCATTAAAACTGGTTAAATGTTTTGATTTTTACTTGTACCTCATAGATCTAATCGAGATCTATAATTTGAGACCAAAACCAGCGTGATAGCTGCTCTGAGTGTTGAGATATACTGATTTTAAATTTACACTAGCGCGCAAAACTGATCTCTGCACGTTACATAAAGTTTCTGAAATGCCCACCCAGTATCTGGCGTGAAACTCTAGACGTTATTCACGTCAAAAGTACTTACTTGTACGGGTGTAGAAAAGAGAAACATTAAGAGATTTTCTAACGATAACCCTGGCAAGACACAGCACATGTTTTCGTGCGAAGTATGTATAAAAGTCATATCTATCATAAAATACATCATTGCTATCATACAAGGTGCGCCGAATAACAATGAAAAGAGAAATGCATTCCTCCATTTTAATATTTCTTCCCTATAAAAGAAAATATTATTCAAATATAAATATCAGGTCTACTAAGTATCGAAATAAACAATCAATATTTTAAGTGGGAACATAATATGAGAAGACGACGCAAAAAATAGGTTAATTTTGAGAATTATTATCTCAAAAACTATTTGTTCAAAATCATCTAGGTTTCTTTTATTCTAAAGTATATATATGTTGACGTACGTTCACAATTTTTTTATGAATATATATCGACTGGGAGCGCTGCTGTCGATATTTATTTATTTTATCAAACCAAACTTTAGAATAAAATAAACCTGGATGAAATGGAATAAATAGTTTTTGAGATAATAATTTCCAAAATTCACCTATTTTTTCAACCATCTACTCAAAAATGAGATACAAAAAAATTCTACAATATTAATAAATAAATTATTATTACTTATTTTAAATTTCAAATATATTATTATTAGTCCAGATTGTCTAGGCTAAAAAGTACCTAAAATAGGAACTTTTAGGTACAGTTTTGCTACTTACAGGATTTGTTACAAATGTGGTTTAGAATATTATCTACCCTAATGTGGTAAATATATTGTATTGTAAATTATATTGTTAACTTGTGCAGATCAGTGTTGTATTATACACATATAATTAATAAAATAAGTGCAATGTTATATAGTCGTATAATTTATTAAACCCTTGAAGACAACCACATTTGTAACAAATCCTGTGAGTGGCAAAACTGTACCTAAAAAAACCTGTTTTAGCCTCCACAGTATTACCTTTGTTCTAAATAGGCATGATTATTTTCTTTCACATTCAATGGATTCGCTGTATATCCCAAATTATTTATTGCCTCTGCAATATCTCTAGGTCCGGTGATTTCAGAATCATATCTGAACAGTCCTCGTTTTGTGGTTAGAGCAACGGAAGCTGATTTTACACCTTGTAGTTTAGAGATAGATTTTTCTATATTATTTACACAAGAAGAACATGTCATTCCTCCAATCTAAAAATAATAATAAAATAAATTAAATAGAAAGACTTAAGAGATTTCTCAAACATACAATTAACTCTACTTCTCCGTCTCCAGAACCTGATTCAATTACCGATGCTTCGAAACCAAGTTCAGTTATTTGCGTTGCAATTTCATGTGGTTGTATTGCTGCTGCGTCATATTTTACTTCCGCTTTAGCGGCTAATAATGCTACTAAAATACTGTCAACACCTAGAATATAAATAACATATGTTCAATATATTTATAGAATATTTTTATGCAAGAATAGTGTTTCTAGATTTTGAATTTCATTTTATTGCAATTGATATTTAATATTTATTTACCTATAAATCAGACTGCCGTCCTAAGTGAAAAGGATGTAAGTCAAAAAAATTCAAAATTCTGTTTTTTTCTGTACTCGCAACACCATATGTCTAATTTTTATATTTAAGCCACAATGACTACTTTTATGTTACAAAGAAAATTAAAAATATTTGGGTTCTGTTCACGTGGACTTAACATTGATCCTTATCAAAATAAATTATTTTATCGTCATAAGATATATCATAGATATAATTTACCCTTACAGCGTCCAATTTGGTCTTATAGTTTAGCAAATAACTTGAAATAAATAATATGTTACCGTAATATCATTGAAAAGCTGTGTCTTGGCGACCGCGGTTGCTCAGGTAGAGAGGAGCGTATGCCATACGCTCGGCCGCGCTGGCATTCAAACTTTCTTGATCGTCAATTGTTTAATTTGTTTTCAATAATTAACTTTTAAATTTCAACAGAACAAAAAATTTATGTACTTTTTCTTCAGATTAGTTTTTGTTAGGTAATTTAGGTGTTGATTAGTTATTATTACAATAATAACTAATCGTGTTTGTACTTAATTCAACTATATGTATTTTTCAAAAATCCTAAACAATAATTCAGTAAGAGCGTGTGTATGTTAATTTTATTTTATCTGCCTTAACAGCAACATACACACATGATTGGCACATCTATGACACAGTAACTTTCGAATGATAGAAGTTTCATTCACCTCCTTTTATAATACATAAATACTAAAAAAAAACGTACGACAATTTTCGTTGTTTACGTATTAATATATAGATTTGTGTTAAAGGCATGACAAATATGTAGTTTATATATTACAAGAATATTTTAACAAGTAAAAACCGATAAAAGTTTTTATTAACGTGATGCGGTAGACAAACATCTAAAATAAAACTTCTTTTAAAATCACTCTAAATGGACTTATGTCTTTTTCACTTAGGACAGCAGCATAA
This sequence comes from Sialis fuliginosa, assembly GCA_961205875.1. NCBI lineage: Eukaryota > Metazoa > Arthropoda > Insecta > Megaloptera > Sialidae > Sialis > Sialis fuliginosa. The sequence goes on from OY540811.1 coordinate 35,740,935, forward strand.
GTTTGAGAAACATCGTATTAAAATATAAAAAAAAGTATTACCATGAATTTTCTTGCAATGTTTTTCTATAGCGGCAACACATGATCCACAAGTCATTCCTTTTATATGTAAAAAACATTTTTGTAAGTTGGTATTATTCGATTGAATATCTCCTAAACCATTTGGAAAATATTTACTATCGCCATTTTTCTTTGAAAAGTTTTCTGTACAAAAATCACAACATTAGTTAAATAAACATACAAAAATGATAATGTCAAACCTTTTTCGATCGCTTGTCCATTAACTGTTTTAAGATACGCTTCGTAACCCATATCATTTATCATATTTACTATTTCTACCGCAGATAATATATTACTCGTGTAGTTTACTACGCCTTCTTTGTTTTCAAGACTTACGTTGATTTTTTGTATTCCTTGCTTCTCAGATAACGAACCTATAAAAATTCATCCACAAATTATAAAAACATCAATGTAATATGTAAGTATGAAAAATGATTTTAAATAAATCTGAATGCAGTTTATATTTGTTCAGTTATGTTTATAATTTTATTATACACACTAGTATTATATTTCTGATACATGCATCTATAGAAAATACTGGAACAGCGTGAATGAAAAATAAACTCAGAAACTTATGAATCATTATTTATATTTATGTTATTTAACACCATTAATATCATTGTTATTTGAAGAGTTTTTAAGTTCACATTAAGAGTATTGTAATTATTCTAAATGACTCACTACACGCAAAGTTTTAACAACAAAGAATTAATTTAATTTTTATACAAATTATAACAGTAAGGGAGGTGGTGGCAAAATGGGTATACGATTTGTTCATCGCTGATTGCAACATGCAATGAAGTTTTTGATAAAACGAATAGATCAAAGTAGGTTCTGAGTTTGGAGACCGCTGATTTTTAAAATAAATGAATTTCAAAATTATAAATTATATCATTAGTTTTAGTGCAAGAGCTGATGACATATTTTTCTGCCCCATCTGAGCACTAGGCAGACTTACGGAAATCGTTTATTCATGTGTTGTACATCATGGGAAAAATAGTCCCAACCCCCATACCCGGAGATAAAGGGGTTCAATTCCTTAGTGAACATGTAAAGAAAAAGTGTATTTTTGCCCCATGTGAGTACTAATAAAATCACCACAGGGAGTTCGTTTATGAAAAGTTAGATATTGAAAGTGCAATGGGCAGACGCCTAGTGTGGGGATAAGGGATGGGCAGACACAATTGAAAGTATTATTCTATTTGTTAACTGGGTTGTTATGTAATTAATTTTTTTGGTTGAAGTTGTCCGCAATGACTCTCTGGATAACACATTAGTTCTTTGAAAACACATTTGTTTACCCTCAACTAACACGAAAAGGAAACATTTCATTAATATGAAAATCTAAAAAAAATATTAAACGTGTAAAAAAGTAAGCTGAATTTTTTTTTATTATATTTTGATTATATTCTTCTTATTCTGTGTAATAAAAAAAAAAAAAAAAAAAAAAAAACAGAACTCTTTGGGATATAAACTCAGAGGACCTTGGAATTTTGAGTTTTGTAAATTTATAAATTTCAGCAAAACGGTAGTTTATATCAAAAAAACTATAAGGGACATATTTTTTTTCTTATTTAGATGATTCTAAAACATATTTGATATCATCGGTGAAATATTTGGTACCGGAGATACAATGTTTTAAAAAAAAAATTACAACCCTTGCCACTTTCAATAGCGTCTGCCCACCCCTTATCCCCACACTACACGTCTGCCTATGTTTTTTCGGTCATCTACAGATCAAAATCTGTCATCCTTCAAAAATTCATCAATGCTCAAATGAGACAATTTTCATTTAAAAAATTGCATATTTGAGCGCGTCTGCCCGTCCCTTAACCCCATTCTACGCATCTGCCTTTGTTTTTCCGGTCATCTACAGATCAAAAACTGCTATCCCTCCAAAATTCATCAATGCTCAAATGGGGCAATTTAAAAAAAATTGCATCTTTGAGTGCGTCTGCCTGCCCCTTATCCCCACCCTACGCGTCTGCCCATTGCACTTTCAATATCTAACTTTTCATAAACTAACACCCTGTGGTGATTTATTAGTGCTCACATGGGGCAAAAATGCACTTTTTCTTTACATGTTCACTAAGGAATTAAACCCCTTTATCCCCGGGTGTGGAGGTTGGGAATATTTTTCCCATGAATAAACGATTTCCGTAAGTCTGCCTATTGCTCAGATGGGGTAGAAAAATATCCCGGGAAAAAAATTCAGATCTGAAGTGATCTCGGTTGATCTTCATTTTGGAACAAATCAGATCTTTGTAGATAAATAAACTTTTGTTTACCTTAAATAACAAATACACATATACTATATAGAAACCTTGTTTATAATTTAAACAATAAAAAAAAAATTGTACAGAAACGTACTGAATGATATTTGAGGCCCGTGTATTAAATTAATAAATAAATTCACAACTCACCCCCTGTCACAGATGAAGGGTTGTAATTGGTCTCATTCGATCCAGCGGGAAAAATACTTCGGGATACTAGGTGAATTTTTCTCTGTTTCGCTACTTATGGTATTCATTATAGAAAATCGTAAATATCTCGACTCCTGTGCTAGATAGAGGGTTGTTTTGCCCCCCACACCCCTAGTATCCCGAAGTATTTTTCCCGCTGGATCGAATGAGACTAATTACAACCCTTCATCTGTGACAGGGGGTGATTTGTGAATTTATTTATTAATTTAATACACGGGCCTCAAATATCATTCAATACGTTTCTGTACAATTTTTTTTTAATTGATTAAATTATAAACAAGGTTTCTATATAGGTAGTATATGTGTATTTGTTATTTAAGGTAGACAAAAGTTTATTTATTTACAAAGATCTGATTTGTTCCAAAATGAAGATCAACCGAGATCACTTCAGATCTGAAATTTTTTCCCGGGATGTCATCAGCTCTTGCACTAACAAGTGACGGGCGTTAATGGGTTTAATTTAAAAAAAAATAACATTATATAAATAAGATGAAATTACCTTCAATATTTTTAACGCAAGACATGCAGGTCATACCATCTATATGTATAATACAAATTACACTGGAATATTTATTATCTAATAATGAGTTTGGAACTTCGAACCCCATGTCCTCTATCGCATTACAAATACTATTTGGATTAGTTATTTTTGGATCATACTGTATATTTGCTAATTTACTTGCTAAATGGACCTGTAATAAAAATAAAATATTAATTTGGGTTATTAAATTTGGTAAGAGATACAGATTCGGTTAAATGAGATAAATTATTTGTAAGGAAGGGGTGAGTGTTACTACATAAAAAAAATAATTAATAATTCTATGTGGTTTAGGCGGTATACCCAAAAATTTGAAAATTCGGAAATTCTTTAAATGACTATAACTTTTTTGTCAAAGTAGATAGATATTTTTTGTTTGTGGTTTCTTAAAGCACTTTGTGTGTAGAATTGATTGGTGTATTTAGAATTTTTATATCACTTTTAGTTTCCGAGTTACAAGTATATAAGTCGACTTTTGCAGATTTTACATATCAGGCTTAAATGTGACAATGCTACCCTCATTTTTTTATCAATATTCCCAAGTTTTTCACGTTGTTTAGTTTTAATCAGGGACTTGAACCTGAACCGGTAATCATATATTTTTAAAAGATTCAATAAATTATTTTTAATATTTTCATCCAATAATTTTTAAAAGAGATTATAAAATGTACTAATACTGGAAATCTGTTTGAATTTTATGATATGATGTGATTTACCAAATCAAATACTGAAATTTACGTCTTTTTTACTTTCATTTTTAATTCTATAACTGAATTACATTTCAATTTGCAAAAAAAATCTGAAAAATAGAAATTTCAATCTTTAAAATGTAATTTTATTTTTTACCCTTTTTTCTAGCAATATTTTAATGATATTAATGTTTTATTTGTTAATTATAAATTTTTTACGAACAAAATAATTTTCTTTTAATTACAAACTTGAACCCGAACCCTAAAAAATAACGGTTTTTGAACCCAAATAGTTTGCAACATGTTGAACCCAAACCCGAACCGAAATTTATATTTGAACCCGAACCATAAATAAATTCCGGTTCAAGTCCCTGGTTTTAATGTTTGTAATTGTTGAAAAGCACAGTTCACACAAATATGATGTTGAAAACTGTAGCAAAATTGTCTGTTTTTATGGAAAAAATTGGGTACTTGGCTTGCACAAAAATTCAAAATTATTCAAAGCCAGGTCAGAAAATTTCAATACGATCCGTCGATAAACTAACTTTTCTTCTTCATGAAACGAAAATTCGTAATTCGACACAGTGCCGGATTAGCCATATAGTAGGAGTAGCAAATGCTACGGGCACCGCATCGCTAGCCCCCTCGCGGCTTACACATATTTTGCAGCTGGCTCCTATACTATAAGCAGTGACGTATTTACCATGGGGCCATGGAGGCCATGGCCTAGGGCGGAAGGCTGAGAGGGGCGGCAGAGTCTTTAGTTTCTTTTAGTTTAATACAGAATATTTAAAAAAATAGGAAGACAAAAAATTAGTAGTGCGACTAAAAAAAAGGTCTTCAAGTTTTAATTTACGTAATCCAAACTTTTTGTTTAATAAAATTAGGAATTTCAATTGACGTGACCAAAAAAAAAAGAAAAAATGGTCCCCAGTTTTTAATTTATATTATATTTTGTTCTACATCACTTATAAAAACAGTTATAACTTTTCAGTTCATATAGTAATTCTGACTTCTATCAAAAATAAATTATATTTTCCCTTGGTAGAGGGGCGGCAATTTTTTTTTGCCCAGGGCGGCAATTTACGTAAATACGCCACTGACTATAAGGGGACATTCTATTCACGATAAAGGTGAGAACTTCTCAGACTCTTATTCCTATGTTCATGGACAAAATATGTAAATATATAATTTCTTTCTTAAAAAAAGTATAATTTGCTTCAAGTAATTTTATTTAAACTGCATCTAAAATCAGTACTGTATCTATATATATAAAAATGAATGTTCGTTTGTGTGTGGCTTATAGACTCGGGAGTTACTGAACCGATTTCAATGCGGTTTTCACCAATAGTCAGATAATTTTTACGAGCAGTATCGTGGATAATAATATTTTATGAAAATCTAAGATTTAACATCAAATGATTAAACAGAATCTTTTGCACAGCGTCTTTTGTTTCTACGATGTCAGAGCATAGAACTGTCATTTATATAAAAACACAGTAGCTATGGAATATAAGACGCTGAAAACAATTACTATATGTGAATGTCAGTTTGAATCATGATACCTACAAATATATATCTTTCCACCATGAGTTTGAATGAAAAAATATGCATTTTACAATATAAATAAACGGATTTTTATAAATTACAATCAAGAACTTCCAAGAAAGGTAACCTATTTATTTATTTTTGATTTTCATACAAATTCTAAGATAAGACCTGGTGTTTCCTGGGAGAAAATATAATTTTACACGATTATTTCAATAACTACTGAATGGATTTTATTCCGGTTTTCACTAATGGATAGGTTAAGTTTAGGTGTATAATTTGTGGATATTTTGGGTAAATTTGATGAAGCCGGAAAAAACAATTCGTGGTGAACCGTGTATTTTTAGCATGTTGGGTGGGCATGATAACTTTATGTTTAATTAAATTAATATCCCCGGGTAACACCGGGCCAATGCGCTAGTATTTTTATAATTTGCAATCATATGTTGATGATAGTATAAAAATTATCTATTCTAAAATAAGTGGTATATTATAATTTTTTTATGATTAACCACTTACAAATTTAACAATGTTTGAGTGGATATAATAATTAAGATCTTATCTCAATGACTGGGCAAATTCATATAAAAAATGTCTAGTAGCAAAGTTGGGACATTTATTGGGTAAAACATTATGTAACCTCTGAGGTAAAAACTTTTTTTAACAAAATACCGATATCATGTTGGTATATTGCTACGATACTCGCAGGAATCTTGAGAGGAACAAATAGTCCAATTATTTTAGATATTAATTCAACCAATCTACGAAAAAAATAGCAGTTAGCTGATTTTTTATATACACCTTCGTTATGGTGTTTTAAATAACGTGTAAAAAGTCCTCAACAATATCGTGCCGGCGTTGCGAGAAATTGAAGATCTAACGTCACGAAAAACGGTTATTCGTGAATATCTCGCTTCCTATGACTCGGAGGTCAATGGGGGTTATTATATAAATGACGTATTATTAAATTCTTAAGAAAAAAGGCTCTCTCTATTTTTTTTAAAAAACAACCGTTTTCGTGGTAGAGCGTGGAGAAAGTATGGCTATATATTCGCAAACGGTATGACGCACTCTATGGGATTTGACTATTTGTACGTGAAAAAAGTACAGGACAAAAATTAAAGAGTAGACAATTATCTATGAGGTGTGCAATACGGATATATTAAAAATAAAAAAAAAATTAAAAATTAAAAAAAAAAAAAAAAAAAAAAAACATGTTTGCAGCCTATAAACATTTATAATTTTACTGTTTAGTCATATTTATAACGTAAGTACACATAAAACTTTAAACAGGATGCATTTTATAGTTAAATAATTTTTTTTCCGATTTTTTAATTTATAGAAGTTTTTCTAGCAAAAAAATAATAAATATCGGTATGGAGAACCATACATGACTTCCATGTTCTTTCTATCTTTTTAAATAATTTTTAAATATACATTTTTTTAAATATACTACTATGAATATACATATCGTAATACATTAAAAAAAACATATATACTTACAACGGTTACAGCTCTTTCTGCAATTTGTATATAAATATTAGTTTTCTAATGTCAAAAACATAATTCACATTCGTAGAAAAACTAATTTGACAATTTGAATTTAGTTGCATTTGTTTCGAAGGCAACATGAATTAATGACATATTAGTATTTAAAATTCAAATTTTAAGTGTGTTTTTCATCCCTTTAATGGCTGTTTAGGCACGTACAAATAATAAATGTCCCTTAGATTCAATTGAACTGCAAATGTACCAAATCTTATCAAAATTAGTGAGATAATACTCGCAATATTCACTTTTTAGACGAAAAAAGTTACAAAATTTCGAATATTTCCAAAACCTCTAATCTGATTAGCACCAAAATCAATAGGTCTGGAGTACTCACTGAAACAAACATTTTCCCCAAAAATAATTCAGATCGGTACATTTTTACGGTAGTTATCGTGAACGAAAAAAAAATCTACATCCTGACACACAGACACACGGACACACAGACACATGCACAGCCGCCATGCGGAAATTAACTTTTCTTTACGTTTTGAAGTTAGTACAATCAGAATTTGTCATTTTCTCGGACACGATTTTTCGATGGTATTACAATACTTCCATTTATTTCAGAACATGGAAGTAAAAAACATGTTTGTAGCCTAAAAATATTTATAATTCTACTGTTTAGTCATATTTATAACATAAGTACACATAAAACTTTAAAAAGGGTGCATTTTATAATAAAATAATTTTTTTTTTAGATTTTTTAATTTTTGATGTACCTACTATTGTTAAATGCAGGTCAATTCAATACATTTTCTCTCTCTTTTCTACTCAATATGTCCAAAGCTTATTTTAGTAGAACCATTAAATAACTTTGCAAAAGTTTAGGTATAGATTTTGAACACAAAATTTAACAAGAATGGTAATTTTTCATAAATCGCTATGTGTGTAGTTCTATTAAACGTGATTAAAATTGATTTTTTAATATATCCGTATTGCACACCTCATTGTCTACTCTTTAATTTTTGTCCTGTACTTCTTTCACGTGCAAATAGTCAAATCCCATAGAGTGCGTCATACCGTTTGCGAATAAATAGCCATACTTTCTCCAAGCTCTACCACGAAAACGGTTGTTTTTTAAAAAAAATAGAAAAACTTTTTTTCTTAAGAATTTAATAATACACCATTTATATAATAACCCCTATTGACCTCTGAGCCATAGGAAGCGAGATATTCGCGACATTAGACCTTCAATATCTCGCAACGCCGGCATGATATCGTTGTGGACTTTTTACACGTTATTTAAAACACTGTATACAAAAATTCAGCTTTCTGATATTTTTTCGCAGTTGAAATCTAAAATTACTGGACTAAAAAAGGAAACTGGATTTTTAAAAATTAAAACCATTTCGTTAATTAATAAAAACAATAATATAAACATTTAATATTTTACCTTTATACTTTTAACACCCGGTTTCTGTGACATTACACTTTCTATATTCTGAACACAAGAGTTACAAGTCATTCCTTCTATCGTCACTTCAATGTCGGCCCAATGAGGCAGGTCGACCAATAGCTGTTGGTCGTTCGACTGTTCCGGAGATAGAGGAGGCATTGTGCTACAGCTGGATGACTCCTTCGGCACTGTAGGAGTAGAATTGATGCTGGTATCACTGTCAGAATCCCTGCAATCAAAAATGATCATAATTAATATTGCTTTAAGAGAGTTAGAGATTTAATAAAGATTCATTTTTTACAGCTTGTATTTATGGATTATTAATTAATAATAAATAATTTTTTTCAGTAAAAGCCTAGTAATTCATAGTTGGGCACGTGAGTGTTTTTTTTTAAATCCAGTCGATTATAAACTTACCATTCTACTTCTGCGTTTATTAAAAGCGAAACGTGGTCATCCATTTTTATTTATTTAATTTAATTAATTTATACAATATTGTCTTGACTAACTATACTGAATCATTTATAAAATATTCTAAACTGTAAACATAATCCTGTGGTATAAACATTGCTTAATAATCATTATAAATAATTTCTTAGAAAGAAAACCCGCAGATGAGTACACAGTTAAAATAATAAATATAAGTCATACATCCTGTAATTTATGATTATACTAGCTGGGCCCGCGTGGACTACGGAATTATTGTTTAGCATTTTTGAAAAATATAGTTGAATTAAGTACAAACACGATTTATTATTATTGTAATAATAACTAATCAAAACCTAACGTACTTAAAAAAAAACAAATCAAATAATTTTTGTTCTGTTTAAATTTAAAAGTTAATAATTGAAAACAAAATAAACAATTGCCGACCGAGCGAAGAATCTTCCCTCTCCCCGCGACACTTCATTATAGTTCGCGCGAATTGCCGCGAATAATATGTGTTGTATGTATATTTCACATTATTTCCTAACAACCCAAATATTTTAATTTTTTTTTGTAACATAAAATCAGTCATTGTGGCTTAAATATAAAAGTCAGGCATATGGTGTCGCTGACTTGATTGTAGATATTTAGATTCTACACAATTATTTAATACATTATTTTGTTCAATATTGAACGGTTTAGACAGCGTATTGCAAAATAGCACGCCGACGGCAAAAACTTTTTCCGACTTGATTTACTATTATCGTCACTGCTTAGTTGTTACGTTACCTAACATAACAAAATATAGCCTATAACCTGGCCAGAGAATGTACTTATGAATTAAAAAAGAAACCACGTAAATCGGATAAGTGGTTTTTGAGTGATAAGCGCACTAACGGACAGACAGACAGAGAGACGTTGAGCTTTATATACAGTGCGTTCATGATGAAAGGAACAAATTCGTTTAAAATTCAGGTAATTATATTGTGGAAAAACGCTCGGACACGTCGATTAGTATTTTTAGTTGCGGATTTTTTGATATAAGAAAATTGTATACAGGCTGTCTCAAGAAGATATTGTACGGTGTATTCTAAATACTTTTTGTACAAGATAACATATCTCTAAAATCAACGGTTTTCGGAATAATGACGTTTGAAAATTACCATTTTGAAATACACACAAGTCAAATAAAATGTTTAAATTGAACAAATACACCTTGAACTTTTTTTAAAAGCCAACAAAAACAACCTGGTATTGCAAAAAAAAAAAAAAAAACAGAAAAAAAGTTCAATGTTTTTTTCTGTTTTTTTTTTTTTTGCAATACCAGGTTGTTTTTGTTGGCTTTTAAAAAAAGTTCAAGGTGTATTTGTTCAATTTAAACATTTTATTTGACTTGTGTGTATTTCAAAATGGCAATTTTCAAACGTCATTATTCCGAAAACCGCTGATTTTAGAGATATTATATCTTGTACAAAAAGTATTCAGAATACACCGTACAATTCAAAAATGACATAATATATATGCTGTTCCATTAAAGAAAAACAATGATGCCTGTATATGTTCTTCTTCTAGACAGCCTGTATACAATTTTCTTATCTCAAAAAATCCACAATTAAAAATACTAATCGACGTGTCCGAGCGTTTTTTACAAAATAATTACCTGAATTTTAAACGAATTTGTTCCTTTCATCATGAATATTAAGGATGATGCAGTTATAATAAGGTGAAATAAGGGTCGTACTGAATAAATAATAAAAATTATACCCCAAAGTTACATCATGCCGTAACTAGGGTGACCAAGTCTCTACTGTTTCTCCGGACTCCGGGTTTGGGTGTAATTTCTCCGGGTTTTGTAATAATGATGACGACTAAAAAAAAGGTTGTCAAAAAATAGCAGGGGGCGTAAAACTGACGATTGGAATTTAAAATAAAATAGAAAGGATAAAGGGTTCACTTCGATTTATAAAAAAGAGTGATATTTAAAAAAATTTCACAAACTATTTTTACTGTAGCGTTCATTATAATCTTCATTGAAAGAACCTACTAATTAAAAGCTACATTCTGGATTTTTTTAATTGATTGTTTAGAAATTAGAGCTCTGATAACGAAATTTAAAAGCAAATATATCGTGACTGAAGGGTTAAAATCAAAAGGTCATAAGACATTTTTTGTTGCACTCCACTCAATGGATGAAAAAAAATTGTTTTTTCAAAAATCTTATCATTTCCGTTTTTGGGTTATCAATCTACGTCCGTATACCAAATTTCATCTTAATAGGTATACAATTTATATAGACAGACAGACGGACGGACAGAGCGAAACTATAAGGTTTCCTAGTTTTCTAAAATCAGGTCACCCTAGCCGTAACTCAAAAATCTCCGTTAATCGAACCAGCACAGACACTTGGCAATTGAAAATGTACGCAAGTCGAAAAGCCTTAACTCGAGGTATGACTGTATATAAAATTGAGTATCATTTCTTTGATTATTTTCTACTTTTTTTAGAAATTTAAAAAATTATAGTCCGGCTCTGTATGTAATTGATATTCATATAATATATAGTTGTTAAAACATTTAAAAGATAACAATTATCAACACTTGATAATTATATTGCTTAACACACATTTAAAACACATACTTTCATGTTTTTAAATCTTCAGATATCAAAGTCTAATAATTCTATATTCAACTGTAAACAGTTATAAAGAAGTAATAACATCTAATATACATAACACAATTAGGGCATACAAAAACCCGATAAAATTACAAAAACCGGTTTTCGGTTTTTCATAAAGTGAAAAACCGGCTAACCGGTTTTTAGTCGGGTTTTTCAATTAAGTTTAAAAAATGTTTTAAACTATTTAAATAAAATAATAAATTAATATTAAAAAAATAAAACTTATTTAACTATACCTTTTCAAGTTCAAATTGAGACTATTTAATTTCAAATTGGAAATTATCAATTTCAAATTGGGAATTATCAATTTCAAAATTGAGACTATTCAATTTCAAACTGTAAATAATCAATTTCAAATTGAGACTTATCAATTTCAAATTAGTAAAGTTAGTTTAAAAGCTAGTGTTAAAAGTGATCTATAGGTGGACAGTAAATATGACTCAAACTGAGTTTTCGATTACAGTAGCTAAAAAATATTGTACGAGAAAATATCACGAAAATTATTGTTAATTATATCCGATATGCCACTCATGATATATAATATATATGATTCATTAATTATAATTTGGACAATAATAAATAATTGAGGGCCTGATTTTAAATAAAATTAAGAATTTAAAAATCTTTAATATATGTTAACTTAATTAATTAATATTCGTAACAATAATAAGTTAAATAATAATTGCAACAGTGGCCCCTATATGAGTGCGTTGGTGGGGGGGGGGGGGGCTGGTAAGGCTCTCTAGCCTGAGTGTCTAGGTCTAAGGGGGATCTGGCCCGGCGAGCAAAAGTAAAAGTCAGTGAATGGTATATTTACGTATTTAAATTATTATTTGAATGGCCGAAAAAAGCCTGGTCAAAAAAAAATTTCTTATGAGGTCCGCCAACAATTCCAATCTGGGGGTCCGTGATAGTATGTGGAGGCCATAATTGCAGCTATAGCAAATATATTTTGTATTATAATACATTATATTATATTGAAATAAATTATTTATTTATTTTCATCTCAAATGTGGAATTTACAATTCCCAATCTGAAATTGATTAGTCTAAATTTGAACTTGAAATGGTATAATCTCCTTTATTAATATATTATTATACACTTCACGAATGACTCTCAAATTCCATTTACTCCGCTATAATATTTTTATTTACACATTGCGCGTTCGTTTATATGTAGATGTCACCCTTTTTTTAATTTAAATAAATTCACAACATAAATACTTCATGAATAACAGTAAAAATTAAAATTATTAGTCACTTAAAGAAAACAAAAAAATATATATATAATTGACTTTCGGTTTTTCGGGAAAAACCCGGTTTTACGGTTTTGGTAAATTTTAACAAAAAACCGGTTAACCGGTTTCGGTTAAAACCGGTTTATATGCCCTAAACACAATTCACAAGTCAGAACGACTAACAAATAATTATGAAAATCGTAAACAAGCAAACATATTGCTCTGCTTGGAAGTGTGTTCTACTCTCGCCCTAAAATTTCTTTCGTATGAAAATTAATAAAATGAGCATTATATATTAAATTTCTCCAGTAAGCCACTTAAAAGTTTACATTTTCTGAATGAGAACATTACAGTCTCCATATTTACTTAATTTAATATCGATTGGTTTTAATTTTCTGTTATTAAAATATAAACAAAGTTCAATTTATCCATTTTTACACACTACAGGTCGCAAAAAGTAATAAATTAACCCATTACTTCCCGACTTTTTATTTCATCTCTTGTAAAAAATATGACCAAAAAGATAAATTCAATACAAGATATAATAATAATAAGTCACAGTACTAGATTATTGCCACGAGTTTCCAGTGTCATATTTATAGAATAGCACATTTTAACGACGACAGTCTGTACCTGGATATATTTTTGAAATGTATTGATATTATTTTGCTTTATTTACATTCTCATAAGTAATATTATATATAGTTTCGTTAATTTAAAAACACTTTATTAAGTGAAAAAAATTAACTATAAAAGTCGGCTAGCTGGCATATAAAACGATTATTCTAAAAGGGTTATAATTTGTCATTGAATGAACTCTAGAGGTGTCCATGAAATTTATTGTAAGTAGTGAGAGTTAAATAACATATTAGTAATGTAAATCAAATTAACAACGTTATTGTGCCAGAAGAAAAACATTGAAAATATGATGTCCTATAAATAAGACACTGGGAAGTAATGGGTTAACAGCAATCCTTTTGAATTCACTTAATCTTTTTGTAGAATAGAACCCTATTCAAAATCGGACAAATCGGGTAACTAGAAGTAAGGAAAGTTGCAGTTTATTTAAACATTATTTGCTATTTCAACGACAAAAATTTTGTCAAATATTAGTTACTAGTCCGGTGTTCCAAAAAATTAACAAATGTTATAAAGGTTAATAGAATTAAATTATCAAAGCAACTTTCTACATGCAAATGCTACAAAAAAAATCGATTTATTGACCAATACAATGAATAAGGATTTCATTAATTTATTTTATGAAAAATTCTTTCTTTTATTTACTTTCTTTCTGCAATCGAATAAAGATAAGTGACATCCTATAAATATTAAAATTTAATGCGAATCAATCGTAGTATTTTTAAATTAAGATTTACGTATCAAAATTGCCAGTAATAAAACTATCAGGGCTTATTTTAGTGTGTAGTTTGTTTCTGCAGTTCCAAAAATGAAAACTGCAGTTGTAAAAGCTAATTTGTGTAGTTGAAAAATTTCAAGTAGAAAGAAAAATTTAAAAATATGTATTGTCCGGTATTATAAAGGAGCTAACAAATTTGCTAGATAGCAAGCACTTTCAAATGGGGTATTTCTGTGATAGAATCTATGGATTATGTAACACAGTTGATGACTCTGACCGTACAAAATTTTTTTCATAATATCGCCACTGTTTTTCATACCGTTGGTGTTTACATACCACGCGTGCGCGAAAATTGTCAAACACTTCGTGAAACTTCAAAAGAACTGTCAGATAGGTTTGAAACCTCATTTGGAGGTGCTTGCTAGCTCGTTTATAATATCGGACATTAGTGTGGAGCAAAAAAAAGGTCATTATAATTTGTAAGTGAGAAATATATAAAGTGTAAAGCAAAAAAAAAGAAGATATTTGCAGTTGAATTTTTTTTAAATAACCCCTGAAAACTATTATTTATATCCAACTAATCGTAGCCTTTAAAATGTATTTGTTAACTATTTTAAAATATTTAATTTAAAAAATATTTTTAAATGCATACGGTACTGGCACCATGGTTGAATTCTTGTTTAATTAACTTAACTAAATTATAAATATGTGTTGATATTTGATTACTGCCATTACTGAATCATTATCTATAGACACTAAACTCTAAAACAGCTTAATTTGATGACAATCGGCCAATGGTGGACATTTTAAACTAATTATGAGTGTAATTTATTTAATAATTTCTTTTTTATAACTTTTGTGTCGTAATACTTATCATTTTGTGATCATTAGCAAGTGTCCATCACTAGGTACCCATTACTGGTTTGACATTATCCAATATTGAAGAAAGAACATAAATAAATTAAAAGGCTATTATTAAAAAAAAAACTATATTTGCGGACTTTGGTAATTAAATTGATTTAATAAAGAGGTAGTTGTTTTATTAGTAATAATAAGAATTACAAAAAAGAAGCCTAATTAATCTCAAAAAACAGTATAAATTGTTCTTAAAGGGGCCAAGACTGGTGCCTAGTAGATTACAGTCATATGCGGCTAGAACGTTTTTATTTATTTAAAACTTTTAAATACAATAAACGTTAAATGTAAAGCATAGTTTATTGTTCATTATTTATAAATATCAAAATTAATTTTGCTATAAATTATATTTTATTTTTCTATTATAAAGTTTTGGTTCCAATAAAAAATATATATTTGTGGTTAAAAAAAACATTAAAAATACATAGTTAAGTTAATTTTAGTCAAACAATAAATACAAATACATATATCATAATTGTAAGTGGGTAGATTAAAATAAAGTGTTAAATGTTTAACGGTTATTTTTAAATAATATAAATAAAATACACAATAAAATTGATAAAAACCTACTGTTATTTTTTATAGAAACTAAATCTAGAAACCGTCTTTTTATAAAAATGGAACTCCTATAATAAAGTTTATACAGGGTGTTTGGTTCGGCGATACGAATATTTTGAAGGAAGGTAGAATGAGTCATTTGAAAGTGATTTAAGCAAATATACCTATATACAAAGTGCAACAGTTTTTTTAAATCGGCCATTTTAGTAAATTTTTGAAAACCCCAGATTTATAATGGCAAAATTCAATAGTAAAAGAGCCTATATTTTTTAAACATGATTTTTATATTACTTAAATGTTTATGCTACACTATCAGATCAAAATAAAATCTATGAATTACAAAAATAAAAAATGGTTGCAGCTTAACATTTAAAAACTCTTATAAAATTATTTCTTTAAAAAAATATTTTATAAAATCTAGCACACTTACAGTTATTCAGATGGTTTTAAAAACTGCTCTATTTTATACCCTTTCGAAAATCCTACCATAATACCTAAATGAATTGGTTATTTTTGTTAAAAAACTCTACATTTATCCCAGAATAAGTAAGATTTTTACATTTTTCCAGTGAGTCGATCGTAGTATGCTATTCTAAATAAGTCATTAAAAACGTGATACTTTTCAAATATTTTTTTTTACTCAATGGACAGGATCATTTTTTGTTATGTTAGAAGAGTATCGGATCACGTTTGTAATTAGAATATCATACTACGATCGACTCACTGTAAAAATGTAAAAATCTTACTTATTCTGGGATAAATGTAAGTTTTTTTAACAAAAATAGCCAATTCATGTAGGTAAAGGCACCAGTTATGGCCGCTATAAGACCAAGTTTTCGTTGTTTTTTTGGATTAATGGGTTTGTTTTTTGTAATTCTCATGAACTCATGTTACTAATAAAACAAGTAACTTTTATTTATTCAATTTAATTACTAAAGTCCGCAAATATAGTTTTTTTTTAAATTATAACCTTCTATTTTGTTCATGTTTTTCTCCAGTAATGGGTAAAGTAAAACCAATAATGAGAACGCAGTGATGGACTCTTGCTAATGAGAACGCAGTGATGGACTCTTGCTAATGATTACAAAATGATAAGTACTACAACATAAAAGAAAGAATCACCTTTGAAACAATGTAAAACAGTTGCTATGATAATATAATAATTAATTAATAAATTATACTAATTATTAGTTTAAAAGTCCACCATTTTGACACCTATTGACAGACAGTTAAATGTATTTAGATTAATATTCAGAAATAGTAGTAATCAAATATGAACAAATATTTCTAATTCAGTAAATTTAATTAAAAAATAGCCATTACTGGGGTCATATCCAGACTGATGCCAGTACCTTATTTAACAATAACGGGTCGTTAATCGTAATCTTATTTTTTTTGATTATGCTATCAACCACGAACACCGTAATTTAACCTACAGCCGGTGCAGCGTGAAATCCCTATCAGATAATATTATAATATTCGCGCGAATTTGCACTATATAGGCCTACATACAGCAGTCAGACAAAGACAAACAGATAACACACAAGCGGATAGTTCTGAGACGCACTATTAACTAGCACTAGAGCGGCGATAAGAACACACACGGACACACTTATCAGCAAGCAATGGTATAAAACCGCTGGATTTTTCACACGGCTTGTAGCTGCACACGGCACCACAGTTTGTTTTCCAGAGTAGGATTCATGCATCACTTGTAAATATAAATCATGGTGGTTTGCACAAAAAGGGCTTATACACAGTGGCGTATTTACGTTAAGTGCCGCCCTAGGCAAAAAGTAATTGCCGCCCTGGGCAAAAAAAAATTGTCGCCCCTCCGCCAAGGGAAAATATGATTTATTTTTGATAGAAGACAGAATTAATGTATGAACTGAAAAGTGATAATTTTTACAAATAGTGTAAAACAAAATCTAATATAAATTAAAAACTGATGCCCTTTTTTTTTTAGTCACACCGATTGAAATTTTAAATAAAAAGTTTGGAAGATAGGTAAATAAAAACTTTTTTTTTGTCGCGTTACTCATTTTTTATCTCCCTATATATTTTTTTAATATACTATATTAACCTAAAAGAAACTAAAGAATCTACCGCCCCTCTCAGCCTGCCGCCCTAGACTATGGCCCCCATGGCCCCATGGTAAATACGCCACTGCCAGGATAGATGTAACAAGAGATGTAATTAACAAAGATTTTTCGAATTTCGGAGTGATATTTGGAACTCGAGTCCTGCTTGATGTAAAATTAAGGTATACCAACAACACAGACCGACATAATTTTTAGTGTCTACTTAAATAGGTGATTTCGGAGGTTTTTGGCGTGCTGAAACCGAATCCGTTGTTCAAATTGCTCCGCCATGTCAGGTTTTTGATATAACTTAACCTAAAAGTGTCTAAAATGACGATTTTGGTAATATTTAAGAATTTATTACCAAGTAGGTAAATTTTTTCCTAAGTTATCAGTCTCGCTTCAGTCACAGCTCGGACAGCGTTGGAGGAGAACGCCTTTTCACCGCCGCCGTTACACATTCTGGAAAACGCTGTTTTTTTGACAAACGTTCGCCCAACCTTCAGTTTAACCGCAAAAATCTGAATAAATTATGGAACATTTTTTATAAACGGCAAATTTAATTAACAAAAAATTCTGAAAAATATGGAAGATGACCTACTAAATCTCTAATACAAATATCAAAAAATTCCTAATTTTTTTAAAATTTTTAATATGTAAATTTAGTTAAAAGAACGTTTTTCTGTAGCCAATGCTAGTATCATGGGCGCCGGCAGGATTTCTGCTAGGGGGGTGCATCTAGATATATGAGATGAAAGTATATACGAAAAAAATTTTTTTTATGAATGTTAACATGAGTAAAAAAAAAAAGGTCTTCAGTTTTTAAATATGTATAATTCAAAACTGAGACGACTAAAAAAAAAAAAAAAGGTCCTCAGTTTAATATTTTCCCATTTATACCTTATTATTCACGGAGTAAATTTTTTTTCATTTTGCCAGGGGGGTGCAAATGTATTAAATTTTAAAATTACAATTGTATTTCTTAATTATTTCATTTGCCAGGGGGGTGCAAGTGCACCTCCTTGCACCCCCCTCCCGGCGCCCATGGCTAGTATTATTGCAATACAAGCTTTTTCCTTATAACAATCTATTGTTTTCCGAAGAAGACATATTCTTAACAGCGTTCTAGAGACGACTGATTGTGTAATACCTTCCATCAATCCGTCAGTCTATTCACGATGAAGGTCATGGATTGAACTGATACCAGACTGAGCGTGTAACAAATAATGCTTGGGACTGAACATGTATTTTTTAAAAATATTTTTAAATCGCCTGGAATTTTTAAATAAACCTGATTGCGAGATTTTTCTTTTTTTTCTTTTATGCTCGGTATTATAAAGAATTTGCTTGAGTGCAAAATCAAATTAGCTTCCAGCTGACGCTATCTGCTTGGTGTCAAATTCTTATGAAATTGCTTGATATTTTAAAGCAGTGGTAATAAATGAATATAATAATGTAAATGCAATGCATTTTTTGAGATACACTTGGCAGCTCTTATTTTATGTCGCTGATTTCTACTTATCACGCATGCGTCAAGGTTATTATATGTACGATTTCATTCGCTGCATCTGTCAGTGTGTTGTCATTTGTATTCAGTGCCTAGCAGATAGCGTTGGCTGGAAGCTAATTTGCTTTTGCACTCAAATAAATTCTTTATAATACCGGGCATTACTCTGTTTGTCATATTCGAATTATATTTTGTTGTTTTGACAACTCTGGACATTATCTGATTGAATATGTTAAAAAGTAAACAAGTAGCATCATACTTTAACAGATAATTACAGTATTGACCAAACAAATCTATATATGTATTATCTACTTTAGTAAAATAGATACGAGAATGTTGTATACAAAAGTCATATGGTGGCCATGGCCATGTATATATACAAATACGCAATTATGGTCTATTAAAAAACACATACACAAACATAACGAACAAGTACGTAACGAAATAAATCATATTCATTTTAACATAGGTACATATGTTACCGGCAATGTATGAAATTCAGGCATTCTATAGAATTCCTAGGAATTCTATAGAATGCCTGACCGATTTCAGGCAAAGTATGAAATATTTGTTTAATAGAAATTTATTATATACTTTGCCTAGGCATTCTATAGAATCCCTAGGAATTCTATAGAATGCCAAGATAATATTAGGAAATGTATGAAATAAAAGACAAAATGATATTAATAAAGCAGATAGGTATTATTTAATTAATTTTTTAAAGTTCAAATTCATATTATGTAAAATTGTTAAAATACCAAAACCACATAAAAAATAGTATAACATTTGATATGAATAAACATCCCAAGAGAAGTGTTAAATATTCAAAAATATTCAGGGTATTCCATTTAAAAAAAATTACCTTAAGCGTGCCACACTTTTTTGTAGCACCTTGTATATTTGAAAATAATTTCTATGTATGCGCATTTACCCACAGTTTACATCTGCATTAGAAAGATTTTTTTATCTGTTATGGTCTATGAGCTATCGTACTTCTACACACTATTGCCCCACCCTGTATAACACGTAAATATAAAATGTTTATTTTGATAAATAAATCAGTATTGTATCTACAATACTGAATTGTAATCTAGAAACCTACCTACAGCTATTGAGAATGAACCAAGATTTTTTAATTGTATATTTGCATCAGTATTTTATAACATAAAGTAAGGCAACATCTGTACCTGGACCAAAATTGATCGATTCACCCTATTTATGTTTATATTTCATACATTGCCGGCTATCAATTAGGTATTCTATAGAATGCCTAGGAAATGTATATAATTAAATTCATTTCATACATTGCCTGGTGATTTTAGGCATTCTATAGAATACCTAGGAATTCTATAGAATGCCGTATTTCATACATTGCCGGTAACACATATAATAAAATACAGTACCTATAGTCCAGGCAACGTAGACATTTTAACTGGTGTAAAATTTGGAAAAATGTATGAGGTGCCAAATTTAAACAGTGATTAGAACATGCCCAGATGTATATTTCCTGAAAACTCTCTAGCTAGTTACTACATACACGTATCTATGTATAATCAAACGATAAATAGTCCAGCTAATGAAGCAGAAAAAATGGTCAAAATGGGAAATTTTCCGGAACAGCAATTTTATCATTAATTTTTATAGATTTTAAGCCGCTGAACACGAAAAAAATAACGAGCCCGCATGAGGAGTGGGATTTCATCCATAAAAATGGGGTAAAAGAGTGAACATCAAGTTTTTCGATTTATATAACTAAATCGACGTTGGTGTTATATTATGGTTGATATTTGTAGCTGATACTCAAATGAATCAATTGAGACCAGTTAGAAAAAAATTTTACCAAAAAACACCCATTCCAGAGGGCGAGAAAGCCGTAAAATTTTTAATTGTCGGTCCTAATCAGTAAAAATTGAATAACTCTGGGGCACATCATCGCACAGACTCGTATATTGGCTTAAATTCTTCCTAAAGTAAAAAAATCAGGAATCAATATATTTTTTACCAAATTGCACTTGTAGCTTCTATTTATACCTACGATCAAGGCTGCATAAAAAAAAAGTTTTTCATGCACATAAATGCATTTAAAACGCATATCAAAATACATCAAATTGCATTTTGTCGTAAAAAATTAAGAGGTATTTTCGTTTTTGAAATAAATTGAAAAAAAGAGAAAAAAATTTGATGTTCACCCTTTTACCCCATTTTTAGGGATGAAACCGCACTCCTCACGCGGGCGCGCTATTTTTTTCGTGTTCAGTGGCTCAAAAGCTATAAGAATCAACCATAAAATTGCTGTTCCGGGAAATTTCCCATTTTTCCGCTTCATTGGCTAGACTATTAGGAATATCAATATTTTACCAATGAACTGATTAATTTGTTACTCTTTTTCCAGGATAGGGGGGTGAGACAAGCGCCCCCCAGCCCAGCCGATACTTTGCTACGCCCATGGCTGCAACTTTTAATATTTAATAATAAGGGTAATAGTGGATAAATAAAACTAACTTGGTTTACATATATTTTATGGAAAAATCTATAAGAATCAACCATAAGATTACTGAAAATTTCCCATCAAATAGCTTCATTCACTGGACTAAAATGTAATTGAAACATGAACAGCAAGTACCGTTCTCTATATCCTGTGAAAGTTAGTGCGGGTCGTTATCTCGTTCAATCCGTTTCTAATACATCGACCTTCAGACTACTGTCTTAACATTCATATACGATTGTAAGTATTATATGGATCGATTAGTGACCTTCCATACCTGAATAGTTGTTCAATAAAAGGATATTAATTAACCCAATCGTGCCCAGCGTTACATATATGTATGTATGTAACAGAGCGCTTTTGTTAAGATTTTGCGTTTGATGTAAGATTATTTTAATTCTAATGGGTTTGAAATCATACTTATTTTCGAGTATTGGACTGAATACATCAACAATGGAATTATCAACGTTCTGGAGTTTTAAATGAAAAATCAGCAATATCGGTAACAAAAAAAAACCTTGGGAACGATTGAGTTAATAATAGTTAAGTCAGTGATTACATTCAGGAACTCTGGGTAATTGTATTGTATTGTAATAATTCTGTATAATAATATCAGGGCTGTAACTAGCGGCAGCAAGTGATTGAGGGCCCCTCCCCCCAGTGCCGAATTAAGTCAGCACGGGACTTGTAGCAAATGTTATAAAGAGGCCATTAGCAGTGGTGTCGTTGGGGGGGGGGGGGGGGTGATTCCCAGGGCGGAAATCGATAGTGCCCCTCCACCCAAAAACAGTTTTTTGTTCATTAGGCGAGTGTTACCCCCTGTGAATTTTTTACGACAGAAAAAATATCAGTGGGCTCTATTTTTTAAATAAATTGGACAGTTATCACCCCTTATATACTTGACAATGACCAAATCAAAAAGTCAATTGACTCAATTTATTAGACATTTCTCTTGGAAGCTTCAAATAACAAAAAAAGGAGCTATATATGCTTTATTTCATGCACCCAGGGTATTTAATGTGGGGAAATTTTGAAAAATCTGTTAAAAAAATCAAACATTGAGATTGGAAACCCTAAAATTATATTATTAATTACTGTAGATTTGGATACCCCGTATCGATCATTGGACGGTAGATAGTAAATCTAATAAGAGATATTTTTTCTAAAAGCTGCAGGGCCCCTAGAGACGCGGGGCCCGTAGCATTTGCTACTCCTGCTACATGGTTAATTCGGCACTGTTCCCCCCACACTATATACAAGATATACATTGAAGAACATTTTTTTCGTTACTATCTCAATACGTTTGCTACTAATTTTAATGACTTTTTTTTGTTACTGTCTCCAATTTTCACGCTATTGTCCCCCCCCCCCCCAATGCTTGGGTGCACCGGGGAACTTTCCTGACTGCTCCGGTAGTAGTTACGGCCCCGAATAATATCAGATGCAGTTAGTGTTCGTCCGAAGGTCAATTTTTGGTCGAAGCCGAAGGAAATTTTCTCATCTTTTATTTTTCACAAATGAAAAAAAATTCAATGTGTAATTGAATGACCTTTTTTTAACTCTTCATTAAGAAATTTAAATATGTAAACATTTTGTTATTATTAAAATTGAAAAAATATTTTGTCCCCTGCCATAGGTTATATCTTCGAAAGCAAAGATTTAAAAAAAAGGGAATACGTATAAATTAATTTTCAGAAACTTTTTTATGTGATTTTTGGTTTATTTGAACTAATTGCTTTGATTTTACGCGGTTTTATAAAATTACAGAACGTATCTCTGACGCTATTCATCGTTTGTACAAGGCCAAAATAAAGGAAATTATCTATTACTTATTTTACAATGTATGTTGTTTTTTGTGCGATTTTTTCTGTCGAACGTTTCTACCGCATAAAATAATACTTTACTGTAAAATATTATACTATATAGTTCAACCTTCGGCTTCGGAAAAACCTTCGATCTAATTTTGATCGAAGCCGATTATTCAGCCGAAACCGAATGTTCGGTCGGACATTAGATGCAATTATTGTCCGATCGAATATTCGTCTTCGGCCACCTTCGTACAAAAATTTCACCTTTGGCCAGCGACGGATTTAGGCATGGGCAACATGGGCTACTTCCCAGGGCGGCAAAATTTTGGGGGACGGCAGATTCTGGGAGAATACAACTTTTTTAGTTTAATACACAACACTCTAAAAAAAGGAATACAAAAAATTACTTACTATTCTTGTAAAAATTTATAAAAAATAGGTTATATTTTCCCTTGGTAGAGGGGCGGCAATTTTTTTTGTCCAGGGCGGCACTTAACGTAAATCCGTTGCTGCCTTTGGCTAAATAATCGAGTTTATTATCGGGCCGAAGATTTAATTATATACAGGTAATAAGTTTACCTATAAGTAGGTATCATTTTTCAGACAAATGATTATTTTTTTCGCCGTGTAGAATCAGATTCTTAAAACAAAAAATATTTGCCATGGAGCCATGGGACTTTTTTATACGAATTAATAAGATACAATAAAAGAATATAAAAAAAAAATGAATGGGACATAAATTATAGAAAATAATATTCTCTACACTACATATGTCAAACGAATTTTTTAATGACTAATGATAGAAGGATGAAATTTTATATTAAGGATTAATTTTAAAAAGACAATTAAATTCGATTTAAGTTTGTAATTAATAATACTCTGACTGTAGTAACTTCGAAACTAATTGATTGAAAAATGAAAAAAAATGGGAACAGAGGAAATATGTGTCAGTCTAGGAGAAATAGTTTTATTCGAATCGGTCAACAGTGACGGGAGCCTCACATTATTATGTATTTAATTTACACTTCTATGATCTAATTTTATAATTTATAAAATAACTTTCTAATTTGTTTAGAAATACACATAATTGTTGGTATTTATATTTTTGATCGTTTTATTTAATAATTTAAAAAATAATGTCTTTACTTCAAACTTCAAATAGAATCTTAATATGAATAAACTTGTAATAAGATATTTATTTAAAAAACTCAGGAAATATACATCTGGGCATGTTCTAATCACTGGATACATCATACATTTTCCGTGTATTTTGCTTCCTCGCAATATAAAAGATACGAGAAGCTTTGTGATCGTTTTAGATTGACACAAAAAAATTTTCTCCGATTTCAAAATTTTAAATTGATCTTTCCGTTTCACGTCAAGACAAACATTTTTCGTTCCGTGTCTGTCTGTCTGTTCGTCCGTGTGTCTGTCCCCTGAATCCTTGTCACACTCATAACTCATGAACCACTGAACTGATATTATTGAAACTTGGTCGGATGGTTGGGTCTGGCTTGAGGACGGTCCAATTTCAAAATCGTGAGTAAGGGGGAGGGGTGCATCCCAAAAGATTTATTTTTTCAGGATATCTCAAGAACGACACATGTTACGTGATAATTTTATAGAATATTTTTTTAGAGCATTAAATTTCCTATAATATGGGTCTACAACGTTTGTTGTAAAATATTTCACTTACAAAGATTTATCTCAATTTATTTTAAAAAATCGTGTTTTATTTTTCTAAATTGGTATTTGCTTGGACATATTAAATTTCATTTTGATGTTTGCATTTTAGATTTAGATTGAAACTGTCAAAAAATTAAAAATATACGAAAAAATAATATTTTTCGAAATAATATTTTTTAGTAATATTGTATAAAAATTAAATGGTTAACCAATTCCAGGCAATTTATCTAAACACTATCGGTTTTTATTTAAATTGTTGAATAATTAACTACCTTTGGTAAATTTAGCACGAGGAAGCACTGTGCATTTAGTTAGCAGATGTTTTTTTCCTTTATTTCCTGGGTTATAATTATTAGGGTATTAAAATGATATGTGTATTAATAATCAACAAAAAGTGAATTTAGTCACATTAACTTCTGAAGAGCTCTTAAGGCTCTTATGTTATTAAATTCTGTTTATTGTTAGTCAGATAAATTTCACCAGAAATATTTTTAATATAGCACGTTATGATATTGGAATACTTCAAATTGCATTCTCGAAATTGACGCTATAGCAAGAATTTAATAATGGGTCGAACAGTGGTTTCTAACATTTTCTACGTCAATCATGTCTAATAATAAATAGGTATAGTTTCGATCTTATTGTTAGTTCATTTTATGATTTATGTATATTGCTTATAAAATGAAAATGGCAATATGTACCGGTAAGTCGTTTGATTATGATATGGACAATAAATTTACGGATTATGGTAATAATACTCGTTACTATAAAGAATTAATAAACAAATCTGTCAAGTAAAATCATTTATTACTTTACTGATAACGCTATTAAAAATCACTAACAAGGAACTAAATCTACAAACTATACTAATCCATAAAACAAGTTAGTTTTATTTATCCACTATTACCCTTATTATTAAATATTAAAAGTTGTAGCCACGGGCGTAGCCAGACATCGGTTGGGCTGGGGGGCGCTTGTCCCACCCCCCTATCGTGGAAAAAGAGTAACACATTAATCAGTTAATTGGCTAAATATTGATATTCCTAATAGTCCAGCCAATGAAGCAGAAAAAATGGTCAAAATGGGAAATTTCCCGGAACAGTAATTTTATGGTTAATTCTTATAGATTTTGAGCCACTGAACACGAAAAAAATAGCGTGCCCGCGTGAGGAGTGGGGCTTCACCTCTAAAAATGGGGTAAAAGGGTGAACATCAAGTTTTTTTCCGTTTTTCGATTTATTTCAAAAACTAAATCGACGATGGATTATAGTTGATATTTGTAGCTGATACTCAAATCAATCAATTGAGACTAGTTAGAAAAAAATTTAACCAAAAAACACCCCTTCCTGAGGGTGAAAAAGCCGTAAAATTGTTAATTTTCGGTCCTAATCAGTAAAAATTGAATAATTCTGGGGCACATCATCGCACAGACTCGTATATTGGCTTAAATTCTTCCCAAAGCTCCAAAGAACTGAAATCAACTATAAAATAGCCAAATATGAATAGCTTTACCAATCATATTAGCCAATTTTAACCAAATTGCACTTGCAGCCCTACTTATGATAACGATTACGACTACATAAGAAACAAAGTTTTTCATGCACGTAAGTGTTTTTTTTTGGTATTTCAACTATACATGTATGTATAATATCAATTCAAATTAGATCGATTATTTACATTAAATAAAAAAATCAGAATTAAAACAAAAAACACCAAAATAGCAACGTAGAGTACATTTTTGTAAAGGATTTTGTCTTTAAAAAAATATGCAAATATAAATTTAATTGATTGAAAAAAATGTGGCGAAAATAAAAGAAATGAAAAAAAGGAATGACTTTTCAATGTTACTTTTTGCGAACGTATCTAGAGATTTCATAAATAATGAAAATGATAATTTTTTAATAGCCTTTTTAAAATTCCTCGATAATAATCAAGAACACACCGAAAAATTGATTTTTCAAGTTAATGAAACTAACGGAATTTCACGAGCTAAAGTTCAAAGTTGCAACATAACGATAGAATTTAATTTAAGAAAAATAGGATTTACCAAATTTTGTTTACATTAATGGCCATTTATCAGAGCCGTACTTACACATTTTGAGGCCCGAAGCGCTAAATATTTGAGGCCCATTGAAAAGATTTTTTATTAAAAAATTCGTTTTAAAGAGAAAAGATAGTACTATTTCTTACCGTTAACGAAAACTTTAGAAAAAAAGTCTCTACTTGGTAATAAATTCTTAAACATTACCAAAATCGTCATTTTGGTACTTTTAGGTTAGATTATATCAAAAACCTGACGTGATGGAGCAATTTGGGTGACGGATTCAGTTTCAACACGCCAAAAAATTCCGAAATCTTTTATTGAAGTAGAGACACCAGTACAAAAGATTTTTTTGTCGGCCTGTTGTTATTATTCAGACAAGGGATTTATGTATTACTCTATTGCTAAAACGGCTTATTTACGGACATGAGTTTATTAACAAAAAACGATTGTTTTAATATCCTCGACAACTCCTGAAAGTTTGTCAGTATGTTTACAGGACACCTTGTATATGGAGTTACCAACGCACACGAATTAAGAAATTTAGAAGAGCCCTGAAGATGTCCACTGTAATGTGTGACGAAACGTTGGCCGACACGGCTTACACCCAGAAGCCAAGATCCATATCAAGATCACCGCGGAAGCCTCAAGACTTGTAGAAATTAAATAAGTAGGGTCCTTCATCTGTTTGGTAGTCCAGGCGTCTACAGTTCAAATTTTGCACTAATATTTACAAGTATTACAGAATGTGAATATCTGCTCTATAAAATCACGTGTTAGTGAACGTGTAAATGATTAAATATTTCTCAATTGACCACACTGATATCTTCCTTTAACTATAATATCGTTAATGCCCATTAAAAATAAACAAAAGAAGTAAACGAATCGAATAACAATAAAACAATACATAATATACGCTAAAGCGTTCAAAAGCCAATGCGACTAACCTATTTTATCTAGTTTCTAATTTTAGCACTACAAACACTTATTCATAGAAAACAAAACAAATTGTGTAACTTTTTTTTGTAACTTGTGTATTAAAATACCTGCCATTGGAGCCACGGGACTTTCTTATACGTAATCCAGACAGTATGCAGTGTACGTGATTCTTAATTTATTAAAACACATTTCTGACAAACTAATAAAAGATAGAATAAAATAAATGGGACATAAAGTATATATTATATTATTCTCTACATTATGTTTAAAATTAATTTTAACCGAAAATGGATGTTACTCTTGTCAATTTTAGAATTTTCGAATTATTTTTGGAGTAAGAAAAAAATGTATTAGATAAAAAAAAGTCGAGTATGTTATTATCTATAATTTATTCCTCATACATTTTTTCCAACATTTATGATTTAGTCAGAAAGAATTTTTTAAAATAATTATTTAGAATGACCCACACTGTTCAATCTCAGTATTACGTATAAGAAAGTCCTATGGTACCTATGGCAAACACGCACACTGTTCACTCTCTGTAATACGTATAAGAAAGTCCCATGATACTGATGTTTCTGCTCTGTTATGAACTATTTGAATTATAATCATTTTTTTTTAAATTTGTTTTTTCGAAAAAATGAATAGAACATAAATAATAGGTAACAGTATTATGTACCTACAATCTTTAACTTGATCATTTCCTCTAATTCGCACTGTTTCAAAGTAATTCGAAACATTCAAAAATCGAGCTTAACAAACATCCGTATCCGATTGAAAGATCGTTTTCAAAAATAGGAAGTTTTCTTCCCAGACAAAAATTAATCTTAAATATAAAATTCCATCCTTCTACGATTTGTCGTATTTGACTTACAGCGCTTACAGACAGATAGACATCATTGCGTAAATAGTCAGAATGGTTTCAGGGAAAATTCAATGGTGCTATATCGTTATTAGTGTTGAGAAGTATATTGCACTATTAATGACAATTTTTAGCAAATACGTAACAAATAAATTGATATACAGGGTGAGTCATTTTAATCAACGCAGTCAAATATCTCGAAAAGTAAACGAAATTGAGAAAAACGTTTCAAACGAAAGTTGCTTGGTTTCAAGGGGGCCAAGCAATAATGACCTTGCGGTTGACCTGCAAACCATTTTCAAGGTCAAATCAAGGTCAACTTTGATTTTTTAAATGGAAACCTATATTTTTTATTGCATATTCGTATTCTACGTAAAAAAATGAGTATCTTTAGTAAGAAAATTTTTTCTTAAAAATGCTTTCTTCTCTTGGTGGAGGGCGCTGTAACATTTATCAACGAACTCAAATATCTGAAAAAAAGTTGCACCTAGTAGCTCAAACTACTTTTAGCATTACCCAGAAACAACGGCGTGGACGTAGTAGTTTTATGTTTCTTTTGGGGGGCTTCTTAAAAGTAAGAGGCAAGAGGACTCACATTAAAAAAGCATCCCAAAGGAAACATACAACTACTACGTCCATGCCGTTGTTTCTGGGTAATGCTAAAAGTAGTTTGAGCTACTAGGTGCAACTTTTTTTCAGATATTTGAGTTCGTTGATAAATGTTACAGCGCCCTCCACCAGGAGAAAAAAGCATTTTTAAGAAAAAATTTTCTTACTAAAGATACTCATTTTTTCACGTAGAATACGAATATGCAATAAAAAATATAGGTTTCCATTTAAAAAATCAAAGTTGACCTTGATTTGACCTTGAAAATGGTTTGCAGGTCAACCGCAAGGTCACTATTGTTTGACCCCCTTGAAACCAAGGAACTTTTGTTTGAAACGTTTTTCTCAATTTCGCTTACTTATCGAGATATTTGACTGCGTTGATTAAAATGACTCACCCTGTATAGGGTAATTTACAACTAGTGTAAAAAAATTAACAGTAGATCGAGGATGTAATTTTAAGCAAAAAAATCTTATGTGAACATATGTCCGTAAATTCTTCCTGAGGGAGCTACAGTCTTTTACCCAAAATTAGTGTTTATATAATATCTAGAGAACCCATTGTGCTACAGTTGTGAAATTTGATAAATGGATTGGTATTAATAAGTGTTATCGATTTTAAGTATCAAATAATAATAATTTAGACCAGGGGTGTATAGGGCTCCTTCACGAAGAATTTCCGGACATAGGTTCACATAAGGTTTTTGCTTAAAATTTCATCTTCGATCTATGTACTTTTTTACACTAGTTGTAAAACATCCTGTAGAGTAAGTACTTTTAACGACCTATAAAATATTAACGATCATAAGTAATTTTTATCAAGAACAACATAGGTACTTTGATTTGCATTCTTATTTCTTTTCATAAGTTGAATTTTTCCAAGTTAGCTAAACCCAAAATTCAAGCTCAAATTAAAAAAAAACAGGCAAGCAAAAAATTCCAAAAATTTTGATTTCGACTATGCTCGATCAATATTACGCTTTTTTAGCTCCACATTTTTTTTTGTAGATGTGTTATAAGCAGTGCCGGATTAAGTCAGCGCGGGCTGTAGCAAATGTTATAAAAATGCCATTGGCAGTGGCGTCGCTAGGGGGGTGGGGTGACTTCCAGGGTGGAAATCGATAGTGCCCCCCACCCGAAAAAATCAATAGGATTTATTTTTTGTGCATTAGGCGAGTGTCACCCCCTGTGAATTTTTTACGACAAAAAAAATATCAGTGGACTCTATTTAAAAAAAAATCAATTGAATCAATTTATTCGACATTTTACCACTTGGAAGGTTTAAATAACCAAACAAAATAGCTAAATAGGCTTTATTTTATTAACAAATAAGACGAGGGTCATTCGTTTTGCAAATTTAGAAAAATCGATTAAAAAAATCAAAGTTCGGAGCTATAAAAATCGATTTTTCGATTAAATTAAATCGAGATTGGAAACCCTTAAATTAAATTATTAATTACTGTAGATTTGGACACCCCGTATCAATCATTGAACGGTAAATGATAAATCCAATAAGATCAGCATTTGCTACTCCTGCTACATGGTTAATCCGGCACTGGTTATTAGTCAATTATATGACAACATATTCAGAAATATAAAATTAAATCAGACTTGATAAACATACAATTAATTACTTCCTAAATAATACATTAACTACGTAATTATGTATTTGTGACATAATGTATAATTAGTAAAAAAACTGTTATTTACGTGACTAAAATTATTGTTTTCGTTAAAGAAAATATGTCACGAAAAACAATTATTTTAGTAAATACTTACATTTATCTTAACTACCTGTTATAAGCTTTTCAGAAGCTAAAGCGACTAGTTACACAAAACAGACAATAAAGAAAAAACATTTGCCAAGTTAATGCACAGTGCTTTTTTTTATTTTAACCTATTAACTCATCATGAAACTAATAACATTAAAAGATTTTGTTTGTTGCACTACTAGTATTTGATTTTTAAGGAAATATTGTGACCATAGAAAACAACATGAATTATAAAATGAGGTGTAGACTGTACACAAGTGTGTACGGCGGGCGTTAATGGGTTAATTTTTTTTAAAATATTAATTCGACAATTTTTAATACGCGCATGCTTATTTATTTTTTGACAATTTCAATCTAAATCTAATTTTTCATGTTATGCAAACGTCAAAAGAACATTTAATATGTCAAAGTAAATAGCTAGGTATTAAAAAAAAGATAATTTTTTAAAGCAAATTGAGATAAATCTTTGTAAGGGAATATTTATACAACAAACGTTGTAGACCTATATTATAAGAAATTGAATGCTCTACAAAAAGATTCTATAAAGTTTTCACGTAACATGTGTCGTTCTTGAGATATCTTCAAAAAATAAATATTTTGGGGTGTCACTCCTCCCCCTTACACACGATTTTAATCATTTTGAAATGGGACCGTCCTCAAATCAGATCCAACCAATTAACCAAAAGGTAAAATCTATTGCTGTTCTGGCGGGGTCCTTTCTTTTGCTCTACTTGCTAAAACGGCTCATATGCGGACATATGGGTTTACTAACAAAAAATGTGATTTAATGTCCTCGACAACTCCTGAAAGTTTGTCGGTATGTTTATGGGACAGCCTGTATATTATAACCATATACCGATAAGAATAAGACAAAGACTGCCGTAACCACAAAAAAAAAATACTAAAAAACACGATTAGGCTTATTGTTAGCCATTGAGGCTTGAGGAATCCCTATGATGGTACCATATTATGGTATTGTTACCAGAATTGCATTGGGAAAGTTTCAAATCGATACGACAATTATTATAAGTGGGTGAAAAATAAGTTGTAAGATTTGCTTACAATATTACAGGTCAAACTAATAAAAGTGTGTTAAAAAATACATTATTATAAAGAAACTAAAAAGGTAAAGGCACTAGTTATCGTTTCGTTTTTTTTTATTAATGGGCTTGTTTTTTGTAATTCTCATGAACTCATGTTACTAATAAAACAAGTAACTCTTATTAATTAATTAATTTAATTACCAAAGTCATCAAATATAGTTTTTTTTTTTTAATTATAGTCTTTTATTTTGTTTATGTTTTTTCTCCGGTAATGAATAAAGTAAAACCAATAATGAGCACGCAGTGATGGACACTTGCTAATGATTACAAAATGATAAGGTACTACGACACAAAAGATATAAAAGAAAGAATCGTCGAATTTGAAACAATGTAAAGCAGTTTCTATGATAATATAATAATTAATAAATAAATTATACTAATAATTAGTTTAAATGTCCACCATTTTGACACCTATTGGCCGATTGTCATCAAATCACGCTGTAAGACAGTTACATGCATATAGATTAATATTCAGAAATGGTAGTAATCAAATATCAACACCTATTTCTAATTCGATTTAATTAAAAATTTGCCATTACTGGGTCCTTGTCAATAGATACTGACTTATTTTAAAAACGTTTGTTATCTATATCGTTATTTCTCGGATCAAATTGTAATATTGTGCAAAAGTTTACTTTAAAATGTCATTTTGACGTTTTAAATGTCATTTTGACGTTTTAAATGTCATTTTGACATTTGCATAAATTTAGATTTAGATTGAAATTGTCAAAAAATTAAAAATATATGAAAAAATATTCAGTATTATATTATATAATTACATATATATCATATAATTATATTAGTATTATATTATCTGAACACTATCGGTTTTAGTGAATTTAGCACGAGGAAGCACTGTGCATTTACTTGGTAGATGTTTTTTTCACAATTTCATTTGTGTGTTTTTTTTTAAATCAATCCCATAATCTAATATCAAATAAAAAATTAAGTTAGTAGCCTTGACTTCAAAATAGATCATTAATATATTTAAATGCTTCATAAACAAAGTACATTACAGCAATTCATATATGTAGATATAGTAAATATACTCTGGTATAAAAATTAATAAAACATATAAGTTGAATTGGCTTCTGAAAAAATCAATAATGTATTTTAGGCATTACAAATGCCTCATAAACTAAATACGTATACACCAATTTATGTAAGAACGCAATTTTCTTGCGTGGTATACTCTTAATAATAAAATTACGACCAATTGTTTTTTTAAATTATTTATAGAACTGTCTTTCATTATGAGATATTTTATTTTAATAACTGAACATAAAGAATTTATCGATACATGTATCGTACTATATTCATTGTGTAATTAATAGCTCCAATTAGAGCGCGGTAACACCAATCTGATAAAAACGTGGGTTACTATACATATATAATAAAATTCAAGGGTAAAACTATTAACGAAAAAATATTTGAATATGATGGATATATGTATGTATGTAGTGTAGGGTGGGCCTTATATGGGGTTAGGACGAATTTTGACCGGGCCGCCCCCCAAATCAGATCCAAATAATTCAAAAAAATGTGGATAAAGTTTCAGCTCTCTATTTTGAAAAATGGCCATTACCAGAGGGGGGTGATTTTTCCATTTAAAATACACGTGTTTTTTCGATTTTTCAAAGACCTGCGTCCTAGAGTGTCTTAAACTCTTTCTAAAAATCTATAATACTCATATATGGTACTCATATTCCATATCTAGACGGATAAATTAAATTTGTGATTCAACGTTGACAGCTATATGGGTCATTGGGTCATTTTAACAAGAAAATTAAAACAATTTTTTTTTTGTATAATTTCTGGATAATTTTGTCAGAAAAACGTTTGACAATTGATCTTGAAATAAAAAAAAATGATTCTAAAATAAAAAAAGACCATTCTATATCAATTTCTAACTTGCACGACTAATTATTTTTTTTTCAATTTTAAATTTAGAATCAAAATTTTTTATTTCAAGATCAATATTTTCATTGTCAAACGTTTTTCTGAAAAAAATATCCAGAAATTATATTAAAAAATTTTTTTTTTTATTTTCTCTTGATGAAATGACCCAATGACCCATATAGCTGTCAACGTTGAATCACAAATTTAATTTATCCGTCTAGATATGGAATATGAGTACCAGGGATGCTTTCATGAGTATTCTAGATTTTTAGAAAAAGTTTAAGACACTCTAGTACGCAGGTCTTTGAAAAATCGAAAAAACACGTGTATTTTAAATTAGAAAATCACTCCCCTCTGGTAGTGGCCATTTTTTAACATAGAGGGTTGAAACTTTTTCCACATTATTTTTGAATTATTTGGAGCTGATTTGGGGGGCGGCCCGCTCAAAATTCGTCCTAACCTCATATAAGGACCACCCTAATGTAGTGTGACAATATAAATTGTAACAGCATTGTTATTAATTAATTGTGTTGGTAGCAGTGGCGCCGGAACCATTTTTTTCTGGGGGGAGGGGGAAGTATGGACCTCAAAAATTAAGCTGATCTAACTTACTTGGCGTTCTTAAAATTCAAAATTGACTTAAATTTTCTTTAACTTGCTTAATATCGTATTTTTTGTTAAAAAATTAAACAGATACTAACTTTTATTTTTCTTTGTCTCCGACTAGACTCGTGGTTCATTTTATAATTTGTTTGTGAGCGTTAAGATCAGTTTACAAAAATTAAAGAATTTTTAAGAGGAAAAAAACGCCTAAAATAATTTTTTAAAAATGAATATCTTCAGGACTTGAAAAAAATTTTTGGTCAAATCAAAGGTTGAACTGCAGTATACGGTAACTAATTCTAACAAATCTGTGAAAATAACAGTGTAGTCATAGATAACATAAATACATAAAGTAGGCGGGGCAAACTTCATTTTGAAAATAATAAAATTTAAAAAACACGTAAATTAAGAAATAATAATATGAATTTTAAAAATCGCGCCATTCTCCAAATGAAATTCGCCCCGCCCACTTTATGTATTTATGTTATCTATGAATACACTGTTATTTTCTCAGATTCATTATAATTAGTTACCGTAAACTGCAGTTCAACCCAAATCAAATAAAGGATGTTTGTAGATTAGACTTTCCTCTTCAATTTTTTTTGTGTTACTTTACGATCATTTTTGATCGAGTTATTTACGTCCAAATATGTGTTGTTGCTTTCTCATCGTTCTGCATTGAAATTTAAAAAAAAAACTCATTTTTTATCAGAAAGAAAATTTTGGAGTTTAGTGTACAAAAAATTTTTTTTTATAATTGCGCGTTGCTTGTTTCTCTGTTTGGAACAATATTTCGAAAATATCGAATACAATATTTCTCTTGCTTTAAATAAACTTTTTTTTTACTTGTATAAGTACATTATTATTATTAATTAGAATTTCCAGTGAATTTTATTATCCAAATTTCTCTGAAGTTATGATGATTTATAATGATGTAGCAATTTAATTAATATTGTTTGTAGTAATGGTGATATGTACGAGTACAATATTGTTATGTTATTATTTACGTTGCGGAACTATCTACGTAGAATATATTCTCTGCTTCCTCTAACATTTCCTGAATATTCGATAGACTATCAAATTATCATTGCTTCACCACATGCTGATATCAAGACAATACAAGGTAGCTATAAAAACACTAACAATATAGTTACTAATATCTTTCATATTTATGTCAAGTCTGTTATATTAAATTCAATTTTTTAATGTAATTAAATAAAATTGTCAAACTTTTTGCAAAAATAAGGAAATAATAATTGTATAATTATAATGGAGAGCAAATATGACTACGATGTTCTATTCTGAATATGACCTAGCATTTGTAGAGGTTTCACAATACATATGTATGTATCTAACATGTTATTTAATTGATAAAATTTATTATTTTGTATAAAAAAAACTTTTTTAAAAGAAACCCAGTTTATTAATATACAGTGCGTTCACGATGAAAGGAACAAATTCATTTAAAATTCAGGTAATTATTTTGTGGAAAAACGCTCGGACCCGTCGATTAGTATTTTTAGTTGCGGATTTTTTGACATAAGAAAATTGTATACGGAAATATTAATATTGTCTCAGGAAAAACGTATGCAGTATTCATTGATTTTTTTAAATGGAACACCCTATATATTATACCATTTTTGAATTGTGCGATAAATTCTGAACACTTTTTGTACAGCATATCATATCTCTAAAATCAGTGGTTTTCGGAATAATGACGTTTGAAAATTGACATTTTGAAATACACACAAGTCAAATAAAATGTTTAAATTGAAAAAATAAACCTTGAACATTTTTTTAAAAGACAACAAAAGCATCCTGGTATTACAAAAAAATGAAAAAAAAGAAGAAAAAAAAAGAAAAAAAAGGAAAAAAAAAAAGTTCAATGTTTTTTCTTTTTTCCATACCAGAATGTTTTTGTTGGCTTTTAAAAAAATGTTCAAGGTGTATTTTTTCAATTTAAACACTTAATTTGATTTTTATTTGACTTGTTTGTATTTCAAAATGTAAATTTTCAAACGTCATTATTCCGAAAACCACTGATTTTAGAGATATGATATGCTGTACAAAAAGTGTTCAGAATTTATCGCACAATTCAAAAATGGTATAATATATAGGGTGTTCCATTTAAAAAAATCAATTATGACTGCATATGTTTTTCCTGAGACACCCTGTATACAATTTTCTTATGTCAAAAAATCCGCAATTAAAAATACTAATCGACGGGTCCGAGCGTTTTTGCACAAAATAATTAACTGAATTTTAAACGAATTTGTTCCTTTCATCATGAACGCACTGTATATGTACAGTATTATGCAAATTAATGGAATCATTCTGATGTTTTGCATTTTATGCATATAATGTTTTGGGGGTGTTTTTCATACAAGGGGGTTGGATCCTTGGTACCAATCGGAGGCATGATGAACAGCCAAAAATACAATCGGTGTTGGAACACTATTTAAACAAAGAAAGTGCCAACACCAAGGAGGAGTAATTCTTCAATAGGACTCTGCTTTCTGCCACAAGTCGATGGAAATGTTAATATATTTCCAGTATAAGGAGATAACTGTTTTAGATTGGCCCGGGAATTCACCCGATCTGACCCCTATAGTGAATTTATAGGTTATTTGCAAAGCTAGACTGTGCAAAATCGACTGCACTACAAAAACAAAGATGATAGAGATCTCTGAAAACTGTTAAAAACTAGTGGAGTCCATGCCAAAACGAGTAAAAGCAGTTATTGAAGCCAAAGGGGGATATATCCATACTAATCCTTAATATATATAAAGCTCAACGTCTCTCTGTCTGTCTGTCTGTCTGTCTGTCTGTCTGTCTGTCTGTCTGTCTGTCCGTTAGTTACCTTATCACTCGAGAACCACTTATCCGATTTACGAGTTTTTTTTTTAATTCATAGGTACGTTCTCTGGCCAGGTTATAGGCTATATTTTTTTACGTTAGGTAACATAACAACAAAGCAGTGACGATAATAGTAAATCAAGTCGGAAAAAATTTTGCCGTCGGCGCGCTGTTTTGTAATACGCTGCCTAAACCGTTCAATATAGAACAAAATAATGTATTAAAGAATTGTGTAGAATCAAAAGTTCTACAATTAAGTCAGCGACACGATATGTCTAACTTTTATATTTAAGCCACAATAACTGCTTTTATGTTACAAAAAAAACATAAAATATTTGGGTTTTGTTTACATGGACTTATGACCTGCAAAACATTAATCCTTATCGAAATAAATGATTTCATCGTCATAAGTACTTAATGTAGATATAGTTTGCCATTTACAGCATCCAATTTGGTCGTATAGTTTAGAAAATATCTTAAAATATATTTATAAAGGTAACATTTTAAATGTATGGTGTCGTGCCGCATCGAAGCGATGTACATCAGACTGGATTCGCTTACGTTCGGTAGATATTCGGAGTCCCTCGGCTAACGTTTGAGTTAATTTTGTTTTCAATAATTAACATTTAAATTTAAACAGAACACAAATTATTTGTACTTTTTTCTTCTGATTCGTTTTTGTTAGGTAATTTAGGTATTGATAAATTATTATTACAATAATAACTAATCGTGTTTGTACTTAATTAATTAAACTATATTTTTCAAAAATCCTAAACAATAATTCCGTAGTCTACGCGAGCGAAGCCGCGTGGGCCCAGCTAGTATTATACATAAATGCGAAAGTTTCTTTGTCTGTCTGTCTGTTTGTTACCTTTTCACGGCTAAACCGTTGAACCGATCATGATGAAATTTGGCAGTGAGATAGCTTGCATCCCGATGCGTGCGTGTGTGTCTGTGAACGCTCTACAGCCAAAACGGTGGGACTTACAGAAATAAAATTTTAAACTTAAGGTTCTTGTATTCTCTAGATGAGCACCTTCTATTTCTGAAAACCATCACTAACAGGAAATGGATGTACTGTACTGATGTCAACTTTGGAATTTTTCGAATTATTTTTGAACGGTGCGCAGTAGAAAAAATGTTTTAGATGTTGTAATAGAAAATGTTCTTACCTATAATTTATGTTCTGTTCATTCCCTCCCCCCCATTTTTTAAAGGAAATAATCGATTTTCTTTAATTTTTCAAATTATTTTTTAAACGGTAGGTACGTAGTAGAAAAAATTATTTTAGATACAAGTTATAGAGAATATTATTATCTATAATTATCTACTATTATAATTTAAAAAAAAATGTGTAAGGAAATAATAATTTCTTTTTAATTTAAATGGTGCATAACATAAAAAAATGTTTGTAATAAAAGTTGTAGAGAACATTATTTTCAATAATTTATGTTCTATTCTTTTTTTTGTATCTTTTATCAGAGAATAGAATTAAATTATATCTCAAAAATTAACAAAACCAACTAATGTAATGTAAGAAACTGTTAACTTATGTAATTTCTTCTGTATCATGATGTATAAAAAAGTCATGTGCCGACCAGTGCAGATTTTTTTTCTTTATATAAAGTAAATAGCTATGCGTTTTCACTTTTAAGTACATAAATAAATACTTAAATAATCGGTTTAGAAAGGAATGTCAGTGAACTCATTTTTATTCAGTGAGTAGGAAAAACTACTTTTTAATTTAAACTTAATTTTTCAAGATAAATGATACATATACATATTTCAAAATAAACTCATTGAGCTCCTTTTTAAACGGGTTTTCGAATTATGCATGACTAACAATAAGTTTCGATATACGGTCAATTTTCCCGGAACGTATCTCGACTGTATAACGTGTAGGAATATTATATATTCAATAAGGTGTCCGTACAAATTGAAATATTAACGGGACGCCCCCTCAATATGTTCTTTGTGATCTTATTTTTTTAATCTTAAGTTTTTAAACATCCTATAGCTCAGAGGGTGTTGAAGATAGACCCACATTCACGTACAATTTTTTACTCACAATGAGCCAAGAAATCAGCTCATAAATTATCTGTATCCCAAACCGGACCACCTGTATATACATACATATAAATACTATTACTTGTGTTATGTTTTTATAAAAAATGAATACCTACTACTACTTTTTGTAACACGAATTTTATTGATTTTTATAAAAATGGATGGAAGGTTATTATTTTTTAAATGGTCTATTTTCACCATAACAATAAAATACTTAATTTAATTTATTTATAGGTAACGTTATTGATCTCATTGTCAGTAATCATAGTGAAGAAAAGTGTGTAATACTAGTAAATTAAAATATTTATTACATTTTTAACTCACTACTGTAACTATACAGGATGATTTACAACTAGTGTAAAAAAGTTTAACAGTAGATCGAGGATGTAATTTTAAGCAAAAAACCTTATGTGAATCTATGTCTGAAAAGTCTTCGTCAGGGAGCTACAGTCTACAGTCTTGTGCTTAAAATTAGTGTTTATTTAATATCTAGAGAACCCATTGTGGTACAGTTATGAAATTTGATACAGGGTTTGGAATTAATAAAATTAGTGTTTATTTAATATCTAGAGAACCCATTGTGCTACAGCTATGAAATTTGATATAGAAATTGGTATTAATAAGTGTTATCGATTTCCAGTATCAAATAATAAAAATTTAGACCAGGGGTGTATAGGGCCAGTAGGACCGCCGATTTTTATCAATTATTTTTTTGGTTTTTAATTTTTTCCTGAGTTCGTTTCTTGTAGAAGATTATATGACACAAAATACACAAAAATATACTTTGTTCATCCTTAATATATATAAAGCTCAACGTCTCTCTGTCTATCTGTCTGTTAGTTACCTTATCACTCGAGAAACACTTATCCGATTTACGTGGTTTCTTTTTCAATTCATAGGTGCATTCTCTGGCCAGTTTATAGGCTATATTTTGTTACGTTAGGTAACATAACAACTAAGCAGTGACGATAATAGTAAATCAAGTCGGAAAAAAATTTGCCGTCGGCGCGCTGTTTTGTAATACGCTGCCTAAACCGTTCAATATAGAACAAAATAATGTATTAAAGATTTGTGTAGAATCAAAAGTTCTACAATAAAGTCCGCGACACCATATGTCTAACTTTTATATTTAAGCCACAATGACTGCTTTTATGTTACAAAGAAAATTAAAAATATTTGGGTTCTGTTTACGTGGACTTATGACCTGCAAAACATTAATCCTTATCAAAATAAATGATTTCATCGTCATAAGTACTTAATGTAGATATAATTTGCCCTTTACAGAATCCAATTTGGTCTTTTGGTTTAGAAATAACACGCACACTGTTCAATCTTTGTAATACGTATAAGAAAGTCTTATGACATTCATGACAGATATTTCTTCTCTATTATGAACATTTTAATTATAATACATTTTTTTTTAATTCGTTTTTTTGAAAAAATAAATAGAACATAAATTATAGATAATGATATTACCTACAATTTATAACTTGACCATTTTTCTCTATTTCGTAAAAAACTACACCTAATTCATAATTAAATCAGTCACTTAACATCTGTTTCGACTTCACAAGAAGTCATTCTCAGGAGTTTAAAAAATACCACGTTTTTCTCAATACAATCAAAACTGTTTTAACCCGATTAGTTCAGGGATATAAAAACACCAGATTTTGAATTTTCAAAAGTAAGTATCTACAAACACATTTCCAAAAATATTATTAATCTCTCCCTAAACAAAAAATATTTTCGAAATTGTGAGAAAGAAAATAAAAATAAAACGATACGAACCTACAAAATCTCTACATCATATAAAAATCCAACCAGCACATAACTAATTCACTATTTATGTATAATGTATTATAGAGATATTTAGAAAGTGTTACGGTACAACACACACTACTGAAACGCTATCACTGTTGTATGTATTATCTACCACCAACAACACCGGCAAGGTGCGAGACACGACTGAGAGCTGTTACCGTAACCGAAATAAGAAGCAGTGAAAGGCTTTGTTGTCGCGCACAGCTACAGTGCAAGTATAATACATAATTATAAAAATAAGGTTATTGATTCAGTATAGGTATATTATTTGTTTATTATAAAGTATATATTACGATACAGGGGTGATTTACAACTAGCGTACAAAAATTTATATCGTTGGAAACCTTTGTAGATTTTTGCAGGTCTCCACAGATCAAAAACCAGTGAAAAAATATGATTTTGTCTCAAAATGCAGATCTAGTTGTAAAAAATAAATAGCATACTATACGTTTTTACTTTCTTATACCATGTATATCAGTGGCGTAGTAAGAAAAATTTTCGGGGGTTAAACTTGGGGCTAAAAAAAAAAAAAAGGTCACACAATTGATAAGTAGTTATTGAAGACCTTTTTTTTTAGTCATATAACATGAAAAGTCATTCAATTCAAAATTATTATAATTATTTCGCATATTTTAAGAACATTGAATATTTCGGGGGGGGGGGGGGTCGACCCAAAAACCCCCCCGTTCCTACGCCACTGATGTATATGAAATATACATAATACATATAGAATAAGTAAGTATAGTGAGCCGATTTTTTTTCGAAATCCGGATTTTGACGGAATTATCTATTTTGACCTTCCCTGAATCCATTCTGACTATTTTCGCCATGATGTCTGTGTGTCTGTCGGTAGGTCTGTCCGTAAGCGCTGTAACTCAAATATGACAAATCGTAGAAGGGTGAAATTTTATATTTAAGATTAATTTTTGTCTGGGAAGAAAACGTCCTATTTTTTAAAACGATCTTTCAACCGGATACGGATGTTTACCTACGTCGATTTTTGAATTTTTCGAATTACTCTGAAACAGTGCGAAATAGAGAAAAATGGTCAAATTAAAAATTGTAGGTAATATCATTATCTATAATTTATGTTCTATTCATTTTTTCGTAAAAACGAATTTTTGAAGAAATTTTTTTTTATTATAATTCAAATGATTCATAACAGAGGAGAAATATCTGCCATGGTTATCATGGGACTTTCTTATACGTATTACAGAGATTGAACAGTGTGTGTGTTTGCCATAGGTACAATGGGAGTTTCTTATACGTAATACTGAAAGTGAACAGTGTAGGTGAATATAAATAATTATACATAAAAAAAACCTTTCTGGTTAAATCATAAATGTTGGGAAAAAATGTATGGGGAATAAATTATAGATAATAACATACTCGACATTTTTTATCTAAAACATTTTTTTCTTATTTCAAAAATAATTCGAAAATTCAAAAATTTACATGAGTAAACATTTGTTTTCAGTTATTACGTTAAAAAAATCACTTGT
Source organism: Sialis fuliginosa (assembly GCA_961205875.1). Taxonomy (NCBI): domain Eukaryota; kingdom Metazoa; phylum Arthropoda; class Insecta; order Megaloptera; family Sialidae; genus Sialis; species Sialis fuliginosa. Next base: position 35,784,006 of record OY540811.1, read on the forward strand.
TATATGTATAAAGGAGAGAATAATATTACCTATATTATTCATTTTATTCTATCTTGTTGTTTGTTAGAAATGTTTTAATAAACAAAGAATCACGTACACAATTCATTGTTAGGATTACGTATAAGAAAGTCCCGTGGTTCCCAAGGCAGATATTTTCATATTATTAAGAGGAAGTGGTAAAAAAAACTATGCGTAAAATGCGCATATTTCTACTTTATCTCATTCTTATTGTGGTAAATATAATACATACAATTTTTGGAAATAATAAATAAATGCCATTCTAAGAAATTTTTTTTTCTGTGTACAATAATATACATATGTTGAATTTGAATGATAATAATACAAATTAAGATCAGTACTTATCAGTTCGTTTATTAATGAAAATAATAGTAAAACAACGAAAATTATACACCTACATTAATTTATTCTATTTATTGATATTGTCATTAAATAGATAATCAAACATAATCATTATTATTTTACTTAGTAAATTAGTTCTGTAATTCAAGCTTGTCTAACCCGCGGCCCGCGAGTATCTTTGGTGCGGCCCTCATCAGATTATTAAAAAAAATATATAATAATAATAAAATAATGAATATAACACATAACACAACGCTAAAAGGATTCTACGATTTATAAATACAATTTTTTTAGAATCAAAAAGAAAAACTAGTTTATTTGGAAGATCCTAATTGGTTGGCAGATTTAGTTTTCATAACTTAAAAATAAACAAAAATAAAATAGACATAAAATAATAATACCTAATAATTAAATTTAACAGTTTTTGAAGTCGGTTTTCTTTTCTCTTTATTAAAAAGTTTTTTATTGGCTTGGTACCGATTTCAAAAACTGTTAAATTTAGTTATTAGGTAAATTTCTCAGTGTTTTTAGTTTTTTAAGTCGATTTTGTTTTTTTCTTTTGAGTGGCGTATCTTCGAAGTCCATGGTCAGATTCCAGTAGGGTAGTAAAAAAATTTCGGAGGGGGGGATAAATACATTGATAATTTTTTTAAAGGTATTTTGAACTGCTGTTTTCTCAAAACACGTTTTTTTTAGAACACTGAATATTTCGGGGAGGGGGGGGGGGGAGCATGTGCGGCCCTTGGTAGATTTGGCTTATGTTATGTGGCACAAAAGGTTGGACACCTATGCTCTAATTAACTGAGATTACGATGACCCGGAAGATACGGCTTATAACCGGACTTTTTTATTGAATAAAACAATCTCTCCCTACAGCGATTTCATGGTTTTAAAATACTCTAGGGATAAAGATAACTGAGTTTGTGGATTAATCCGTTTTCCGCGCAGTGCGTCTTTCTCAATTTTTCCGGAAAATCATCAGTATTTCCTCTTTTCGGTCTAGTTTTTTGCGAATATCTTGACTTTTACTGACGTAAGGAACCCCTCTATCGGCTATGAAGTGCGAGATAGTCTTACTTAATTTGTAACCTGAATAAAAATATATAAAATGCGCTTTAACAAATTTTTCATTTTTTCTCAATTACTTTGTAACAAATATGAATATTTTAATGAAAATAAGAATAAATGTACTTCTTATGATCCTAAATAAACCAACCAAATTTTATTTTAAAATATTCAAAATTACCGGCAAAATTTACATTTTCAAAAAAAAATCATTTAGGCGCCATCTTTGGGCAAACCATCGTAGAGCAATTTGTTTATGTCAAATTATAGTGTTTTTTATGCCCTTTCAAATGATGTATATATATATTTACCCATACATATTGAAACAAAAAAGTTATTTAGGTTTTTCTGAACTGATTTTTGCTTTTTCGGATTGTGCCGTAAATACATTTTTCCTGATTAACTTTCATTATTGTTCAAAATAATTTACAAAATTTAAAATCTAGTTAAAAGATGAGTGTTTGAAATGAATTTAACATATTTTTATTATATTAATTAGTAGGTTGCCCCAAAAATTCATAAATTCTAAAATTTCACCCGCACAGATTAATCAATTATTTTCTTAAAAATACATTTGTATAGTTTAAATTTTTATTTTTAGTAATAAGAAAGGGTTATAAAAATTAAGTCTTCTGACAGATGCTCTTGTGCAATAGCTAGCTTATGGATATTAATTTCATTTGGTAGTTCTACAGGAAAGAAGATGGTCCGTATAAAAACGACTTCATTAGATACATGAAATGAAACTTTTGATTAATCTGATAATTCATAAATAACTGTTAAGCGAATAAGGCTTTGTTAAAATATATATTTTGAGTATCCATCTGTAAAAAGCGCACTTTGTAATTTTTTTTGAGGTTATGAATTAAGTTATAGTGTTCCGCCTTCCACAGATCGATAGAGGAGTTCATTACGAGTGACTATTTTTTTGGTTTGTATCGATCAAGTAGAAGCCGAGATATTCGCGAAAAACCAAACCGCAAACAAGAAAATTTGATGATTTTCCGGAAAAGTCGTGAAAAAAATACCGCGCGGAAAACGGATTAACCCACAAACTCAGTTATAAACTATCCCTAGAACATTTTAAAACCATAAAATCGCTGTAGGGAGAGATTGTTTTATTCAATAAAAAGTAATTTCTTTGTCGTACAATGAAAAAGTCACTAACAATAATAATATAAGTATATTTTAAAAAATATTCCACTCACTTATAGCTTATATTTGTGTTAATTTCACAACAAATTAAAAATTATCAAAAACTTAATTGTTCATTTAAATACAATACAATAAAATATAAACAATAATTTTATTTAAATAAAATATACAACACGCAATTAAAACAAATTGTCCATTAATTCTTATCGAAACAATCATAATCACTTAATTTCCATTCGATTATTTTAGTACATCTGGTTCGTGGCAAATAAAGCCAAAACGCTGCACTTTTTGATTGGGGTATGCCACTTTCTGTGCTCATATATAAGGTCAAAAGAAGGATTTTAATATAGGGAGCCATTTTAAAATCCGTGTAGAACACCATTATATCGGCTATTAAAGATGCCCCCACCGGTGTTTTAAAATTGGCTGTATCTCAGCTCCTAGTCATCCGATTTCAATTTTCTTTTGTTTATTTTAAAGTTCTTATTAAGAAAATTATTTTTTATCATTATTCATTTTTCTCTAAATCTTAAGAGTTCCCCACAATTTCCCGAAATCTGAAGATTTCACTTTTCTTACAAACTTAATTGTTATATAACTTTTTTATTGTGCCCAATATCATTTTTTTACCTCATATAAAAAATAAAGACATTTTTTTCTGCGTTCCATTGATTACAAGATAATACTGTTTTAATTAACAACTTCTTTGGAAATATTGTGTTAAACTAATAAAAATAGACTATTTTTGAATCATTCCATGTCAAGTTTACATGTATTGGTTTCTCGGATTCGAGATTTTGATGGAAATGTCCATTTATACCTTCTCTGAATCAATTCTGACTATTTTTATCATCATGTCTGTTTGTCTGTAAACGCTGTAATTAAAAATTGACAGTACATAGAGGGGTAAAATTTTATATTTAGAATTAATTTGTTTTAAGAAAGAAAACCTGGTATTTTTAAAACCGAAAACGGATGTTTACTCTTGTAATTTTTATAATTATTCGAATTATTTATGAAACCGTACGTGTTGGAAAAAAATGTTTAATGTAAAATTTGTTTAGAATATTATTATTTATATGTTCATTTTCTTCCAAAAAAATTTTTTGAGGTTTTAATCGATTTTTTTCAATTATATTTGAAATAGTTTAAAGCAGAAATAAATCATTGAAATAAAAGTTGTAGAGTACGTTATTTTCTATAGTTTATGTTCCATTAATTTTTTTGTATTTTTTTTGTACCAATTAAAAAAAATCTTTTAAATTATATTTTTAATTTTCTTCCGTTTTATTTGAAAAAGTTCATAATAGAATAAAATATTTATAACGAAACATGTAGAGAACGTTATTATCTATAGTTTATGTTCTACTAATTTTTTTATCTGTTATCAGTAAGCCAAAATTATTTGTGCCATCTATGACAGATTTTTCAATTTTTTAACTATGCCATATGAGAAAATTGATCCCAACATAAAATTTCATATGATAAAAGGTAAACTTGACATGGAATGATCCAAAAATAGTCTAATTTTCTTAGTTTAACACGCTATTTCCAAAGAAGTTGTTAATTAAAACAGTATTATCTTATTATAAATGGAACGTAGAAAAAAATCTTTCTTTTTTATACGAGGTAAAAAAAATAATATTGGACACAATAAAAAAGTTATATAAAAATTAAGTTCGTAAGAAAAGTAAAATTTTCAGATTTTTGAAAATTGTGCGGAACCCTTAAAATTTAGAGAAAAATGAATAATGACAAAAAATAATCTTCCCAAGAAGAACTTTAAAACAAACAAAAGAAAATTGAAATCAGATAACTAGGAGCTGAGATACAGCCAATTTAATAAAATCGGTGGGGGCCATCTTTAATAGCCGATATAATGGTGTTCTACACGGATTTTAAAGTGGCTCCCTATATGAAAATTATTATTTTGACCTTATCTATGAGCACAGAAAGTGCCATACCCCAATCAAAAAGTGCCGGGTTTTTTACGTACCAGACGTACTATTTCCATCACAGTGACTACAAATAGTAATATTACTTCCAAAAACAAAATCTTGATAACATTCCTTATAAACTATAGTCATTTAAACTATGTAAGGTAAAGGCACCAGTTATGGCCGCTATAAGAGCAAGTTTTCGGTTTTTCTGGACTTGTTTTTTGTAATTTTATTCAATATTTAACGGTTTCTGCAGTGTATTACAAAAGAGCGCGCTGGCGGCAAACTTTGATTTACTATTATCGTCACTCCTTATTCCTTATGTTACCTAACGTAATAAGATATATCCTATAACCTGGCCAAAGAAAATATCTATGAATTAAAAAAAAACACGTAAATCGGATAAGTGGTTCTCGAGTTATAAGCTAACGGACAGACAGACAGACAGACAGAGAGATGTTGAGCTTTATATACATGATGATTTACAACTAGTTTAAAAAATCAAGAGTTGATCGAGGATGTTATTGTAAGCAAAAAACTTCACATGAATATGTATCCGGAAATTCTACATGTGAGAGCCTTCCAAAAAATTTACCCAAAATTACTTACAAGGGCAACACTCCAACTTGTTCTTTCTGATTTTCTTCATATTGAAATATGTTGTAGAGGGGGGTCCCCTGATAACACCTATACCCGGTTTTGGGCGTAGACGGGTAATAGTTTAGAAGATATGACCCAAAATATTTTTTAATGCTGCATATATACCTAATTGTTTAAACTACAGCCATAAGCGTCTGTTGGCCTAGCGGTAATGATAACAGATCGTTAACCGATAGGTCCGTGGTTCGATTCCCAGTGTGTGTTGTGCTCTTCAATTTTTATTTTTATTTTTAATTACAAACAGTGACTTTTTAAAAATATATTGTTCTTTTGTAAAATATTTTATGAATTTATTTGTTTTCAATGTTTCTTTAATTAAAATGTACAAATGTACAAAATTTTGTTGGTAAACAATTCAATATTGTAAAAATTGTAAACGTTTATTTATGAACGGTTGTACACTAGGAACATTTTATAAAAGATTGAAAATTAACACAGTTACTACATTTATACGAGTCTTGATGCTACAGCGGTGATCTTGATATAGATCTTGGGTTTTGGGTGTAAGCTGCGTCTTCTTTTAGAAGAGCCCTGAAGATGTTCACTGCAATGTGTGACGAAACGTTGGCCGATAACACGGCCAAATCGACGCGGCATACACCCAGAATCCAAGATCCAGTTACTACATTTATATTAATAATTATTTTGATTCATATGAAAAAAAAACATATTTGTCATAATAATGGTCTGGTTGGCTTTAATTGCGGGTGGTCTAGATGATAGTTGACACAAAGGGGCTGAATAAACCCTTTAGAGCTAACGGTATTTCGATTAAAAATTTATTGTTTATTCTGGTTATGACTCTATTGTGCCAACGACGGCGTCAGAGATTTTGTCGCAAGTAGAATTAGGATAATTTCTCCGAAAAAGTGTACACCATTGTTCAAGTAACGTATTTAAGGGCAGAATTTATTATTTATTTTTAGTTACTTGAGCATAGATGATATTTTTTTATTTATAATCCCAATATTGAATTGTTTACCAACAAAATTTTGTACATTTTGATAAAATAAACATTGAAAACAAATAAATTCATAAAAGATTTTACAAAAGAACAATATATTTTAAAAAAGTCACTGTTTGCAATTAAAAATAAAAATAAAAATTGAAGAGCACACACTGGGAATCGAACCACGGACCTATTGGTTAACGATCTGTTATCATTACCGCTAGGCCAACAGACGCTTATGGCTGTAGTTTAAACAATTAGGTATATATGCAGCATTAAAAAATATTTTGGGTCATATCTTCTAAACTATTACCCGTCTACGCCCAAAACCGGGTATAGGTGTTATCAGGGGACCCTCCTCTACAACATATTTCAATATGAAGAAAATCTGAAAGAACAAGTTGGAGTGTTGCCCTTGTTAGTGTTTATTTAATATCTAGAGAACCCATTGTGATACAGTTATGAAATTTGCTAGCCGATTTTAATAAGTATTATATTTCCAGTACCAAACAATAATAATTTAGACACGGGGTGTATGCAACCATTGAGCCCTTATATACGGAAACTTCAAATTACATAAAATAAGCTTATATTCTTGTTCTATGATTCAAAATAAGATAAAAAGTTAGTATGAATATACCTCCTAATACTTGTCATCATAAACTTATAGCCTGTTGTATTACTGTTACAAAATCATATTAAAAATGAATTTATAAGTAGCTCTTTGTTGATAAAAATGCAGTTTTGAAAGTATATTTATATGAACTTTTTATCTTATTTTTAATCATAGAACAAGAATAAAAGCTTATTTTGTCTAATTTGAAGCATCCGTATTAAGAAAAATTCTTCAAAACTTTTTTATCGATATTTCTCGTTAAAGGTTGATTTTATATTAAATGGACAAAGTATATTTTTGTGTATTTTGCGTCATATAATCTTCTCCAAGAACCCAAATCGACAGGCCCACTGGCTGCATACGCCCCTAGTCTAAATTATTATCATTGGATACTGGAAATCGATAACACTTATTAATAATAAACCGGTTATCAAAGGGTATAGCCGGGTAAGCATGCAAAAAGTGCCCCCAAAGGGAATCAAACGGTGAGTTAGCCGTTCGAAAGCATAAGGTCAGAAAACATTTTTCCCAAAATTTTAAACTGTTAGCCGCCATATTGGATTAGTTAGGGGGAGAAACGTCCATTTTCGATTTTATTTTTTTTCTTAGTTTCTATTATAAAACAAAATCTGAAAAAATTCATATAACTACTTTCGATCATTATAAATGTGCATGATTTTTTTGAAAATTTTTTGGCGGGAAATTCAAACTCAAAAAAAATTTCAAAACATTTTTTTGAATATTTTCGTGTGATAAAACTCAAGTACTATCTCAGTTTTTTTACTATAGAATAGTCACTTGAAGAGCTATTATTGTGAATTTTTTTAGATTTTTTAATTTGGGGGATCTTGTATACAGGCTGATTCAGCACAGTCGTGCCAAACTTGAACAGTAAATTAAGAAAAATATTTTAAGCAAAAAACATTATATGAACATGTGTCCGTAAATTTTTCATGAGGGGGCTACAGCTCTCCAAAGTTTTTAGTCAAAATTAGTTTTTATTTAATATCTTGAGAACCCATTGTGCTACAGCTATGAAATTTGCTACAGGATTAAGTATTAATAAGTGTTATCTATTTTCAGTATCAACTACCAGTAATTTTGACCAGGGGTGTATGGGACCAGTGGGCCCATCGATTTTTATCTAGTATTTTTTATTTATTTTTATTTTTCCTGAGTTGAGCACTTAAATAAGATTGTATGACACAAAATAGACAAACATATACTTTGCTCATTTATCATAGGATAAACCGTTTACTGGAAATATCGATGTAAAAGAAAGAATGCAGAATTTTACTTAATACGGATGCTTCAAATTATAAAAAATAAGTTTATATTCTTGTTCTATGATTAAAGGTAAGAAATAAAGTTCATGTAAATATAACTTCTAATATGTTTCTTCTTAGACCTATAGCCAGTTCTATTACTGTTACACGTACTTTAGTAGCTTAACTAAAATATGATACTTAAAATGGTTATTTGTTGATTAACAAGAATATAAAATTATTTTTTGTAATTTTAAGCATCCGTATTAAGTAAAATTCTGCATGCTTTCTTTTACATCGATATTTCCAGTAAACGGTTTATCCTATGATAAATGAGCAAAGTATATGTTTGTCTATTTTGTGTCATACAATCTTATTTAAGTGCTCAACTCAGGAAAAAAAAAAAAATAAAAAAAAAATACTAGATAAAAATCGATGGGCCCACTGGTCCCATACACCCCTGGTCAAAATTACTGGTAGTTGATACTGAAAATAGATAACACTTATTAATACTTAATCCTGTAGCAAATTTCATAGCTGTAGCACAATGGGTTCTCAAGATATTAAATAAAAGCTAATTTTGACTAAAAACTTTGGAGAACTGTAGCCCCCTCACGAAAAATTTACGGACACATGTTCATATAATGTTTTTTGCTTAAAATATTTTTCTTAATTTACTGTTCAAGTTTGGCACGACTGTGCTGAATCAGCCTGTATACATTGTCATAGTGAGATACAATCGTGGTAATATATTTACTGTTTTCGAATTTTTTCATTAAGATCCCCGAAATTTAAAAATCTAAAAAAATTCACAATAATAGCTCTTCAAGTGACTATTCTATAGTAAAAAAACTGATATAGTACTTGAGTTTTATCACACGAAAATATTTTAAAAAAAGTTTTAAAATTTTTTTTGAGTTTGAATTTCCCGCCAAAAAATTTTCAAAAAAATCATGCACGTTTATAATGATCGAAAGTAGTTATATGAATTTTTTCAGATTTTGTTTTATAATAGAAACTAAGAAAAAAAATAAAATCGAAAATGGACGTTTCTCCCCCTAACTAATCCAATATGGCGGCTAACAGTTTAAAATTTTGGGAAAAATGTTTTCTGACCTTATGCTTTCGAACGGCTAACTCACCGTTTGATTCCCTTTGGGGGCACTTTTTGCATGCTTACCCGGCTATACCCTTTCACAACTGTATCACAATCATAATGACTTCTCTAGATATTAAATAAACACTATTTTTGGGTAAAATTATTGGAAGGCTGTAGCTCCCTCACGAAGAATTTCCGGATAAATGTTCATAGGAAGTTTTTTTGATTAAATTAACACCCTCGATCTACTGCAAATTTGTTTACACTAGTTGTAAATCGCCCTGTGTATTATAATCCACGGTATTTAGATTAAAATTCGCCAAATAGAAGAAAAAAATTATAAAGTTTTGATACTTTGTCCACGAACTCTCAGTAAGGTTCGGAATAAGAGCCCGAAAAGTTCCCACCTAAATCGTGGATGGAACATCCCCTTTCACGTAAAAAACTACTCCCGGAATGAAATTTATCCCAGTTTTTCCCATTTTTCATCCGAACCGTTGTTCGGAGAAAAAAATATTACATGAATTAAAGATTCTACATAAAATTCTACGTAAAAAATGTCATGTGCATTATTCAGTTAATTCCCAACCTACTCTCGCAATCGTTGCTCAAAGTGAAGGGTAGTTTTGGGAACGCAGCGAAAAATCGGTGTAACAAGAGTTCGTGGACAAAGTATCAAAACTTTATGAATTTGTTCTTCTAAAATATCTAATTTACTTGGACTATTAAGGATAAGTAAAACGTTAAAATTAAGTTAAATATTAAAATATTTTACTAGTCTTATCAAACACATAAAAAATAATTAGCCACTAAAAAGAAACGTCAAATACTTTTCATAGTTTTATTTACATTATGCAAGATTTTGATGGACAGGCAAACGCTGACAATTTGTTATTTTTACCATGTATATATATACGTCTTACATTTATACATATGTACTTAAAAATAATATGTATATTAAAATGCATACTAGTAACTTAACATATATAAATTCCAACAAGACAGGTACAACAGAACCTTGATTATCTTTAAAGAGCTGACATGTACATTTTTTTAACAGTGGACAATTCAAATTTGTAATAATGAATTTCTTACATACATTTAAATTATTTAGTACTTTTATATAAATCTTGAGCTCCAAAGATTCCCACTGCAATGTGCGACAAAATATTGACCATTAATTAAAAGATCACAGTGGAAGCCTGAATACTTGTATTTATAGATCAGTAACGTTATAAATAATCTCTAGTAACCACTTACATTGATTCTAATGTGAAGAAAAAATATCTGCCTTGGGAACCACGGGACTTTCTTATACCTAACCTAACCTAACCTAACCTAACCTAACAGTGAATTGTATACGTGATTCTTTGTTTATTAAAACATTTCTAACAAACTAACAAGATAAAAAACATAATTATTAGATTAAAAATTATTTCGGAAATGTATCCAATAATATTTCCCGTTAAAGAATTCAATGAGTCCCAAGGTCTAAAGTTGTTGCGTTTAGGGGAAAGTGGAGTAAAATGAACATGTTCAATCAAATACATGAAAATAATAAATTTCCCTGTATTTAATAGTTTTTAATGTACGTTAATTAATTAATGAGGTCAAAATTAATGTTGGGAAGAGTACTGAGGGTTACAGGATGACAAGAAAACAAATAGTGAGGCAAAACGAACTATTTTATAACAGTAAATATTTGTTTGTTACATAAAATTGGCACGTACAGAAAAATTAGGTTTTAATAAGAAAAAAATGGACAGATTAGAAATACCTTCTGAGACGGCTTCAGAAATAGTTAATCTTTAAGAAACCGAAGACTCCCTAGTCGGGACTGGGAAGCTTTAGCCGGTATTTTGATTTAAAGTGAGGCGCGTCAAATTGGCGACGATGCTAGTCTTGATTTTGATCACTTACCGGTTTATCATGTTTCTCAAGCAAATTTTATGAAAATAGGATAATATTTTTTCAGATTTTTTGAATAGATAGTTTAGAAATTAGGGTGGGGGGGGGATGCTCTGACAACGGGAGACATATCTAATGACATCCCACTCATGGGTTAAGTGAACAAAAAAATGTGAGTTCACTTTTCAATCTATGGGAGGGGGGTCCAAAATAATTTTGACAGTGTTCGTTATAATTTTCAGCTACATTCTTGAATTTTTTCAGATTTTTTCTATGGATAGTTTAGAAATTAGGGGGGGACGCTTTCATCACGACTTTGGACGCAAATATATCGTGACTGAAGGGTTAAAATCAAAATGTCATATTACATTTTTTTTATTGCATTTTAGGAGACCTATCTAAAGACCCCCCACTTAATAGATTAAGTGAAATTTTTTTTTTGAAAATATTTTTCAATCTATGGAAAGGGGGCCCAAAAAAATTTTTTTTCAAAAATATTATCATTTCTGTTTTTGGGTTATCAGTCTTCGTCCGTATACCAAATTTCATCGGAAACCTAAAAAAGAGATCTAAGAATTATTTTGTTTTCAGGATGATTTTTTGACTATTTTTCCTGTACTAAATACGAGTCTCATATAATCAGGTGGAAGTCTAGACGACTAGGCAGTAATTTAAGAACATAAAAAATATTATATAAAATAAGCAATATAATATGTATATGTGATACACGTGCACTTCGTAGTTTATTATTTACATATCTTTACATTGATTCAACATTAACTGTAGATATTTGTTTTGACAGATGGCTTCACGACTTGACTCAAGCAGATAATTATCACGTATATTATTTTAATAATTAATTATATTAATAATAATATTAACGGAAATATATCTATTCATTTTATTTATAACGCGGGTGATACGTTCCAGGAAATGTCAGCGTAAAAGGGGTTATCTTAACATGTCAATAATGAGGATAAGTGAAATAACAGTTAAATAACGATGTAAAACCAACGTAGATATCTTCTAATTGAGATCTACATTTGACACCCTACACGCCTTGGTATACCATTTTTTTTAATTTGCTTTAAAGCCCCCTGCAGGTGCCATTTTTGATTTAGAAAAAAGTAAGAAAGAGGGTCAATTTCCGCTGCTTTGGTTAAATATGCCTTGGTATAAAAAAAATATTTTTTTTTACCTAGCTTTAACTCCTTACCCCCCCCCCCCCCCCCTTCTGAAAAATTAACAATTTCTGCCCAGACACAAAATGATTTTTCTCATGGTCGCTATGGGTACAAACATTTAAAAAACATTTTACCCTGTTACTCGGCTAGTTTTTTTGCAGCCAGCTCTTGTTCTATAAGAACATTTGGTTTCGACAGTTTCAACAGAGTGGGTGCAGAGCCGGCCTTAGCAACTCTGGCGCCCGGGCGAGATTTATTTTTCCGCCCTCTCTCCCCCCTACAAAAATGTTAAAAAAATCACCGAAAATGTTAATTAAAATTGATAAATTAACAAAAATTGTTAATATCGCTTGGCGCGATCCTACAGACCCCAATTTTTTTTTTAAATATAGCTTCTATCATTAACTTTAAGTTTATCAAATGCCCTAAGACCGTCGAGACTTCCTTCCTCTATCATTAACAAATTAAAATTGATAAATTAACAAATAACTTGATTAGTTAATATCTCAACTAATACCTCATTAAAGATTTTCTGGGTTGCTGAATGGATTGGTTAGTTAGCAGCTATCAAGTAATCGATTTTTCTTGGATTTAAAAAAAATTAACATTGTTTATATTTAGTTATATTTTTGCCTAATCGGGTTTAACTGATCGACAAAAAATTTAAAGATTAAAAATAAGTTTACTCAAAAATTACAGCTGATTTGAACCAAAAGTCACTTATGCCCCATTGTGTGCCGCCCCACCTGGCCTCCCCCCCCCCTTCAAAAAAAAAGCCGGTGCTGAGTGGTTGTCTGTGTAAAGGAAAAAGTCGACGAGTTTCGGAGGAATTCTCTTAGACCAATGCAATTGTAAAAATCACTTGAATTAATTCTTATGTGAAAAAAATAATATTTGGTTGGTGCACATTTATTTATTGGGTCATAAAGAACATTTGTGCATATATGAAATATTGCGCAATTGTTTAAACAATTTATAAACAATTGTCAAAGTTACATGAATAACATTTTTTTACCTGTTTCGGCTTACGACGCGAGAACTAAGCAATATACGAAAAAATGCCTCAGAACCTTTTTTGTGAGTCACAAAATTTCCTACCAAAAAGTCAGCGAAAGCATATGTCTAACTTTTTCAGTTTTGGTGTGAGAGATGTCCGATTGCCCGCATCAAAATGGCACGTTTTTTTGCGCGACTCGAGAAATGAACTGAGCGCGCTGGCTTAAAAAACAATTTAAATATTATCCAAAAATTCTGAAAAAATTCCTGTATCTTCAGAAACGAATACCGATTTTTTTAACGTTAATTAGAAACTTTTTTATACATTTTTCGATTTGTTATGAACGAAAATTTAAAAATTGTATGTTATATTTTTTTATAAACTTTCACGTGTTGTCGTATGTGTACTATTGATATTAAAATTTTGCTGAATTTTTTATACCTTAAATGATGTTATTTATAAGAAAAAATCAAAATTAGAAATCAAAAACTCGAAAATTTGTCATATTTATCCAAATTTGAAGGTGAATTTAGGAAATTAACTATAAACAAGTAAAAACATATATCCTATCATGTAGTGCAGATAAAAATATATAAGTAAAAAATTTTACAAAATGTTAATATCAATAGTACACATACGACAACACGTTAAAGTTTATAAAAAAATATAACATACAATTTTTACATTTTCGTTCATAACAAATCGAAAAATGCATAACAAAGCTTCTAATTAACGTTAAAAAATTCAGTATTATTTCTGAATTTTTGGATAATATTTAAATTGTTTATTTCAATTGTTTGTTAAGCCAGCGCGCTCGGTTTATTTCTCGAGTCGCGCAAAAAACGTGCCATTTTGATGCGGGCAATCGGACATCTCTCACGCCAAAACTAAAAAAGTTAAACGTATGCTTTCACTGACTGATAGGAAATTTTGTGACTCACAAGAAAGGTTCTGAGGCATTTTTTCGTATATTGCTTAGTTCTCGCTACGTAAGCCGTAACAGGTAAAAAAAATGTTAATCATGTAACTTTGACAATTGTTTATAAATTGTTTAAACAATTGCGCAATATTTCATATAATAATATGCACAAATGTTCTCTATGACCCAGTGAATATATGTACACCAACCAATTTTTTTTTTCGCATTAGAATTAATGCAAGTGATTACATGGGAATCTTCATAACGTTACTGGTCTATTGATGTTGCCCGTGCTGCAGATGGTGGCCATTTTGAATAACCCCTGTATACTAGCGAATTGAGTAGTTTTCAAGATAATCTCAATAAACTTTCTCTTTTAAATAATATAAGTACTGATTATAATTTATAACAATTGAACATTCTGTTAGTAACTTACTTATCGATAGTTAATTAATCTAATTTTCAAGTATTTTCAAGTACAAAATACTTGCTAATAACAACCTTGATTATATCAACACTGATTAACTCAATAATTAATTGATTATTATAAGTAATAACCACGACCACGTATTTTATTAATTATTAATTGAATTTTTTTTTAATAGTAAACCAAATTTTTTATTGTTTTATTAAAAATATATAAGGTAAAGGCACCAGTTATGACCGCTATCAGAGCAAGTTTTTGTTTTTTTTATTAATGGGCTTGTTTTTTGTAATTCTCATGAACTCATGTTACTAATAAAACAAGTAACTCTTTATTTAATCAATTTAATTATCAAAGTCCGCTAATATAATTTTTTTTAATTATAGCCTTTTACTTTCTTTATGTTTTTTATCCAGTAATGGCAAAATTAAAACCAGTAATGAGCACGCAGCGATGGACACTTGCTAATGATTATATACAAAATGATAAGTACTACGACACAAAAGATATAAAAGAAAGAATCGTTAAATTTGAAACAATGTAAAGCAGTTGCTATGATAATATAATAATTAATAAATAAATTATACTAATAATTAGTTTAAATGTCCACCATTTTGACACCTATTTGCCGATTGTCATCAAATCACGCTGTAAGACAGTTAAATGTATATAGATTAATATTCAGAAATGGTAGTAATCAAATATCAACACATATTTCTAATTCAGTACATTTAATTAAAAATTTGCCACTACTGGGGTCCTTACCAAGACTGGTGCCACTACCTTATTATACTATGGAATAATAAAAGTCAAAAATAGTATTTATATTAATACAGCGTAAAATTAGTTGACAATTATGTATTATAAAATAATTTAAATTGAGAAGTGAAAAATTTAGGGGTTGTGATATTAAAATTATATCATTTTAGTAGTCATATAACTGGTTTTTTATTGAATCAAAAAATTTCTCCTTATAGCGATTTTCTGTCCATATCTGAGTTTGTGGATAAATCCATTTTCCGCGCGGTACTTTTTTTACTTTACCGGAAAATCGTCAATTTTTCCTGTTTGCGGTCCGGTTTTTCACGAATATCTCGGCTTTTACTTGATCAATATTGATCAAAATGAAAATAGGGTTACTCATAAGGAACCCCTCTATCGATCTGTGGTGTGCGGAATACTATAACTTAATTCCTAACCTAAAAAAAAAATTACAAACTACCCATATAACATATTTTTTTTCTAATTTCGTTGCAACATATTTATGATCCTAAATAAACCTACCATGTTTGATTTTAAAATATTACTACAAACAAATTTCCGCATTTTGCTTCCTCGCAATATCGAAGATACAAGAAGTTTTGTGATTGTTTTAGAATGAAACAAAAAAAAAGTTCTCCGATTTCAAAATTTTAAATTGATCTTCCCGTTTCACGTTAAGACATACACTTTTCGTTCCATGTATGTCTGTCTGTCCGTCCGTCTATCCCCTGAATCCTTGTCACACGCATAACTCATGAACCTATAAACCGATATTATTGAAACTTGGTCGGATGTTTGGGTCTGGCTTGAGGACGGTCCCATTTCAAAATCATTAAAATCGTGTGTAAGGGGGAGGGGTGACACCCCTAAATATTTATTTTTTCAAGATTTCTCAAGAACGACACATGTTACGTGAAAATTTCCTATAATATGGTTCTACAACGTTTGTTGTAAAATATTCCCTTGCAAAGATTTATTTCAATTTGCTTTTAAAAATCGTGTTTTGTTTTTTAAAATTGATATTTACTTTGCTTTGACATATTAAATATCATTTTGACGTTTGCATAAAAGATTTAGATTGAAATTGTCAAAAAATGAAAAATATACTAAAAAATAATCTGGTGCGAACTAATATTTTTTAGTAAAATTGTATAAAAATTAAATGGTTAACCAATTCTAAGCAATTTATCTGAGCATCGGTTTTTATTTAAATTGTTCAATAATTAATTATCTTTGGTAAATTTAGCACGAGGAAGCACTGTGCATTTACTTGGCAGGTGTTATAATATACAGTTCATCAAACAGTTAATGTATCTTTCACACGCGGCTTTTACAAATTGTTAATTTACAACTAAAATGATTAAGACGCATTTGGGGTAAAAAAATAAAACTGGTATACTAATTTTGATATAAAACATATATGGTAATGTTGACATTGACCTCATATTATAACTGACGCAAGCGCGGACTGCAGTGGTATTTAAACAACCACATGTCGTTATTGTGAATACCATCACAAGAATACATATTATATTACTCTTATTATTTATACAAAAATAAGTCGAGGACAAACAACTTAATGAAGAGTCTATTAAATAATGACATTTATATGTATTACTAGCGCATTGGACCCGGTGTTACCCGGGGATATTAATTCAATGAAACAAAGTAATCACGCCCATCCGACATGCCCACCCAACATGCCTATAACACGGTGAATATTTAATAATGAATGTTTTGATATTAAATTTTAGATTTTCATAAAATAGTAATAGCCACGCCGTTAGGGGTTGAATGTCGAAATTTTAATTGAATATTTTTTTGTTATGTAATATTATAGTTACGAAGACAAATATATCAAAATTTAACCCCTTAGGGGTTGAATTATCGAATATGCTATTTTTTCGTGTAGACTGTAGAGTATTGGTGCCATGTTTCATTCGAGTGGATACAAACAAAACAAAATCTCTCGTACAAACTTTTCTATCCCCTTGCAACCCCTTAGAGGTTTAATTTTAGGAAATTATGATATACATATTTTATTATTTTTATTGTAGAGTATTTATTTTAAGTTTCAAGTAAATCCGACCAAAAAATGTTTTTCCCCATATAAACTTTTACCCCCATGGGGGTTGAATTTCGAAAAATACTTTCTTAGTGGGTGCTTACATCATAAAAGAAATTACATGTTTCTAGGTTAAGGGGTTTTGGCTCGGCGATGATGAATCAGTCAGGACATTATTATATGTATAAAAATCACTTTTGATCAATAAATATCATCGAAAAAATGTTTTATATAGTATGGTTTAAAGGACATTTTAAAAAAATCATCCACTGATTATTTTGTGACGGCATGCTAAACAATAGATTTAAAATATATGCTAAGATAAAAAACAATTATTAAAAATATACCTACAATATATTATAACATTTATAACTTTAATATAATTTTCATAAAATATGTTTAATTAATATCGCATAACTAATAAAGATAAAAAAATAGTATTTATAAATACATTTTCATATAATTAAAATACAAAATTAATTACAATATCTAATTTGAATTCCTGATTATGTTTTCTTAATTTTCCATTAATTGAATATTACCAATTTTAATATCAGTTGTATAAATCTTACTAAAATTAATAATTATATTGGAGAGATTAAATATACAGAACAATGCAACTATGCAAATTGTCAAAAACAATCATAATTATACAATTTTGAGACAGTTAGTTTTTATAAATTAAAGTTCCATAAAAACTCAAATTAGACCCGGTACTAAAATAAATTTTCTTGCGGCCAATACCTCACTAAAACCACTGTTAAAAAATTAAACACCATTATTTAGAATTAATTTAAGCAAAATATCACCGTGTCAAGGGTTGAGCATTCAAAATGAAAAAAATATTTTGTATAAAAAAATAGTTTAGTTTAGAAATTAGTTGGGGGGGGGGGGGGGCGCCCTGATAATGACATTTATAAGCAAATGTTTCTGAAGGGTTAAAATCAAAAGGACTAAATACATTTTTTCTTGCATTCTAGGAGACTTATCTAGACCCACTCAATGAGGTAAGTTAAAAAAATGTTAGTACAATTTTAAATCTATGGGAGGGGGGTCTACAAAATTTTGAGTTTTCGTTATAATTTTAATTGAAAGTACTAATTCAAAGTTACATTCTGGATTTTTTCTCCGGATTTTTTGAATCGATAGTTTAGAAATGAAGGGTAAAATCAAAAAGTCCTTAAACATTTTTGTTCCATTTTAGGAAATCTACCTAAGGACACCCCACTTAATGGGGTAATTGATAAAAAAAAGTGAATACATTTTTCAGTCTATGAGAGGGAGGTCCAAAATTTTTTTGACAGTGTTCGTTATGATTTTCAGTGAAAAGACAAATTAATTTAAAAATTTTTTGAATCGATATTTTCGAAATTAGAGGTGGATAACGACTTCGAAAAGCAAATATATCGTGACTGAAAGGTTAAAATCTAAAGGTCCTAATACATTTTTTGTTGCATTTTAGAAGACCTTTTCAATGGAGTAAGTGAGCAAAAATTGTTGAATACATTTTTCATTCTATGTAAGGGGGTCTAAACATTTTTTTTAATCTTACCATTTCTGTTTTTGGGTCCATATACCAAATTTTATCTTAATAGGTATAAAAATGTGAGTATGGGAGGGCTGTGACATACAGATAGACGGACGGACAGACAGAGCGAAACTATAAGGGTCGATCCAGACTATCGTGCCGATCTCGATCCAATCACGCTCCGATACAGTATTTACTATAATGAATATTTGACTAGAGCGAGATCGGACCTGGGACTGGCACGATATAATCGACCCGAAGGGTTCTTAGTTTTCTGTACACCACCCAATCTGCAGGTCCGATCTGTCGGAAGGTAGAGTTAGGGTACTGCAGATTGGGTCGTGTATAGGGAAATCGTGGTGATTATTCCGCGAATATTCGGCCCGATTTGTTTAAACACGACCCAATCTGCAGTACCCCCACTCTACCTCACGACAAATCGGCCCCGCAGATTGGGTGGTGTATAGAGGTCTTTAGTCAAGTGGTACGTAGTTCATACATGTTTTGTTGAACAGGCATTCGATTCGCAATTATTTCTTATACCAAATATTAACAAAACTAATACCCATAAAAAAACGCTATACAATTTCCAATGTCAACTAACAAAAATAAAATCTACGAAAATCTATGGAGCGTATAATTACTGAGCAATCACGTGGCACTTAACGTGTTAATTATAACATTTGTATTAACATTTACAGGTTATTGTTTTAGCGGTGCCATTCATGCTGTCCATCACGTATACATTATAAGGTGAAGGCGCCAGTTATGACCGCTATAAGACCAAGTTTTCGGTTTTTTTTATTAGTGAGTTTGTTTTTTGTAATTCTCATGAACTCATGTTACTAATAAAACAAGTAACTCTTTATTTAATCAATTTAATTACCAAAGTCCACAAATATAGTTTTTTTTTAATTAGCCTTTTATTTTGTTCATGTTTTTCTCCAGTAATGGTAAAACCAGTAATGAACACACAGTGATGGACACTTGCTAATGATTATATACAAAATGATAAGTACTACGACACAAAAGATATAAAAGAAAGAATCTTCAAATTTGAAACAATGTAAACAAATCACGCTGTAAGACAGTTAAATATATATCGGTCATTCCATAAATAAGTGCACACTTTTTTTGTTGTTGTTACCGATTTTTACATATGTTTTAGTACCAGTTAAAAGAAGATTTATAACGGTACTTAAAAAATCGAACAAAAAATTCCCCCCATAAATATCGACTTTCGAAAATTTGACTTTTTTTTTAAAACGAAATATCTCAAAAACTATCAAAGATAGCGTAAAAATACTAGGGATCAATTTTGTAGGAAATTGTATATAATTTATTTAAAAAAAATATTTTGCTGCCCAAAACTTTTGTTTAAATATTTTTTTTTTTTTTTATAAAATTTAACTGAAAATTTGGGGCACATGTCAACTCTGAATTTTAAAAATAAAATTATATGTTGTAGCTTAATCATTTCTGAGTAAGTAGCACTTTGAAAATTTATGAACATATGAAAACTTTATGAAATATTAATTTTTTAGGTAACAACGCGTGAGTCTTAGCGCGCTTGCTTGGACGTATCACTGCACGGAGCGTTCAACATTTACTGCAAATGCTATATTATCGACTCTATTAAGACTCGCGCGTCGTTACCTAAAAAAATAATATTTCATAAAGTTTTCATATGTTCATAAATTTTCAAAATGCTACATACTCAGGAATGATTAAGCTACAACATATATTTTTATTTTTAAAATTCAGAGTTGACATGTGCCCCAAATGTTCAGTTAAATTTTATAAATAAAAAAATATATATTTAAAGAAAAGTTTTGTGCAGTTATTTATGGAATGACCGATATAGATTAATATTCAGAAAAAAACTTTTTTTCCCGTGTGTTGCAATCCAGGCCACCTCCACGTATGGTTGACGGTGGGTAACGGAGTTAATCCGTGATCCGGCAGATACCCTGGATAAAGGTATTCATGCCGCATGCCGTCATGGCAAACACTCGAAAAAATTTACGAAATCTTACATTTTTCCAACTTCATGAACATTGTGGTTTTTCTTAATTTTTAAGTTAGTTTGTTGTAAGTTTTTCCCTGAATATTAGATGATTGTTTTGACCTATAAAAATTCCCTGCCTTCTACATATCTCACAAATTAAAATGATCTTCATTATGAATATTACTTCCACCCATTACAATAATATGTCTATGTGATAATACAACATACAAATATTCTGATAATGTAATTAAATAATTCAATATACATCAGTATTTCTTCACGTAATTATCATAGCTTTATCATCACCAGAAATTATGTAATTAAATAAAAATTGTAGTCAAATCAATACGAATACATATGAGTTAAAACAGGGTTGGCTCCAAGCAATGCGATTAAAAAATAAAATAATTATATTTTGTTATTCATTTTTAGGGATCCGAAGAAATCCTAGGGCGTTTTTCCATACACCGGATAACAATAACAATCGGATAAGTACCTTACAGTCAACAGAGGATGTACCCAATACTGCCTTTTTATATTTGCAGGGGTCGAAACAAGTTCAGTGTTCAAAAATACTGATTTTACTGACACAGAAATCTAAAAATACTCACTTTTACTGACTATCTGAACCAAGTCAAAACATATAGGTGTTATGTATTAAAAAAACACTTTTATAATTATTGGCCTCCACCATCCCCATAGCCAACCCTTCCAGCTTTTTATTATGTACATAACAAAAGTAACAAACATTACAGTTAATTTTTATTAATTTTTATCACCGAACTTGGCGTAGCCGAACTAAGGTGAGATTATGTTACGTTACAATTATATCATAAAATATCTTCTAAAATTTGGTAATAAACAATACAAATAGGTAAACAAAATAGAACATTATTTACACTTTGAATATATTTTAAATAGGGCTCCGATGTGAAAACTTTGAGTGCCAAACCAAAAAAACTGACAAAACTGATCATTTTTCCAAAAAACTGACTAACTGACCGGGTTACAAAAAACTGACTTTTACTGATTTTACTGACCAGTTTTGACCCCTGTATTTGTGATTTATATACTTCCTTCTGAAGTATAATAAGTAATAACGGCGAGCGCAAAAGTACACTGAAATGTCATTGAAAAAGCCTACTTTTTTACACGGTTGTAGAAAAACTATATTTTTATGTAAAAGAATGACTTCCAAAAAAATAATCAGCCAAATTCATGTAAAGGCATGTTTTCATGCTTATACGGGGTTTACACGGGTCAGTTTCCGCCGACTAATTGATATATCTTTCCATTTAAAATTTTTGAATTATCCCCAATTGAACTTTTGTATTTTTGATATGTCGCGTATGACACTTCAAACTATCCAAATCTCAAATAATCTGACATCATTAGAAAGTTCATTACTTCTTCTTTTTAAAGAATATTTAAAAATAAAATTTCATTAATACTTAACGAAACTAGAGCACTTTTAATAGAACCCTAAAATATGAGAACAAGTCGCCATATTTTCTAAACAATTGAATGTATGAAAATTTATTTACTTTTTTATGATCTTTAAAATTATGTACTCTTGAATATACCATTCCATTTGATTTGCTGAGAAACGGGCATGTACCCCTCAAACTACCCCCCAAAGAGGAGTTTTAGTGGATTAAAAATATTTTCCTGAAATTCTTTAGGGTCGATATACATTGTAAATTTTTTATTATAAAACTCTATCTTCAATAGTTTGGGCGTAAAACATAGTGGATGGGTCTGGAACACCCGGTATACATATTAATAAATTTAGTATTTACAGCAATTTTTTTTTTAGAAAATAACCACGAAATTGCTCCGACAATAAATCTTAATCAAAAGAACATAAATCATACAAATAGCTCAAATATTATAACTTTTATCCACGACTTATATATAATACATGTATTACATACGTAGTTTTTACTATATAATGCTATGTATTATTCACAGAGGCAATAATGAATAATTTGAGAACGTGTGATTGGTGCACAAGCGGGTATAATGGTCATTATACCCGCTTGTGCACCAATCACACGTTCTCAAATTTCTCAAATCCATACTAATATTGTAAATGCGAAAGTGTGTCTGTCTGTCTCTCTGTCTGTTTGTTACCTTTTCACGGCCAAACCGCTGAACCGATCTTGATGAAATTTGGCAGTGAGATAGCTTGCACCCCGAGGACGGACATAGGCTACTTCGTATCTCGAAAATTCAACCCCTAAGTAATTTCAAGGGGGGTGGAATTTTTTATTTTTTTTTAGTAATTAATATTTTACCCCCCGTTACATATGAAGGGTTGTAGTTGGTTTTATTCGATTCGGCGGGAAAAATACT
The DNA here is from genome assembly GCA_961205875.1 of Sialis fuliginosa. Taxonomy (NCBI): domain Eukaryota; kingdom Metazoa; phylum Arthropoda; class Insecta; order Megaloptera; family Sialidae; genus Sialis; species Sialis fuliginosa. Next base: position 35,807,268 of record OY540811.1, read on the forward strand.
ACGGGGGTGGGGGTTTTAGGGGGAAAAACAACCCTCTATCTCGCATAGGAGCCGAGATATTTACGATTTTGTATAATGAAAAAAAACTCAAAATAAGAAAAATTTTATATTTTACCCCCTGTCACATATGAAGGGTTGTAATTGGTTACATTCGATCTGGCAGGAAAAATACTACGATAGAGGGGTTATAAGGGGGCAAAACAACCCCTTATCTTACATAAGAGTCGAAATATAAATATAATGAATGAAAACCAAAATATAGAAAAAAATTATTTTATATTAATTTGAGGTTATGTATGTATTCAGTTGTGTGTTATGAAAGTTATTCAAATAGTCGTGGATAAAGTACAGTATACTACTCGCAATAATGGCTATTATTACCTCGGAATTTCTTCTCCCTCGCCGCTACGCGGCTCGGTTCGAAAATTATCCTCGGTAATAATAGCTATCATTATTGACTCGTGGTATAATATACTATATTACATAGATTAATAAAATATGGGCTATATTTTTCATAGTTAAATTTTTAAGAACAATAACAAAATCATTAAATTAAATTTCAAATATTTTGATATAACATAATATTGTCTATTTATATTACACAGTACACTGACCTCAAAAAACTGATTAAACTATGTATCATACATAATATAATAAAATAATACAAGACCAGTTCTTTAGGTAAACAATGTATGTACGTGACATAAAATTTACTGATTAGGTACTTAATTAACATAAAAAATTTACCGATCATATGTTAGGTAACAGTAATTCTTTTATATTATAATCAATTTCTTCTAATCATAGGTACATATCCCCCTATTATGGTGAATAACGAATATAATAGAATATGCTATACGCATAAACAAAATTTTTTAATAAAAAATAATTTCAATTTCACTTGACCTATGACAAGCCATAAGTGAATAAACTTGAAGATTTCCGTATGGTTAAATGTATGAATACATTGCGAATTTCGTTTATTGTTAAATTATTATGTTTTATTTCTTGAATAAATAAAAATAATTAGAATTAGGCAATTAGGCCCAATGAATTGATAAATAAAAATTCGTACTGAGAAATAAGTATAATGCTTTTTTGAATTAGATATCTATGAAATAAAAATGATATCATGAAATTTGTATTTGAATCGTTGCAATATAAAACTAAAATTAATACTTATTAAAACATTGATAAAAGTAGTTTTAAAATAAAATGAACAGTAACCCATCTGTTATAAAAATAAAATCTCTTACCTTTTAGTACTGTCATCCTTTTGTTCCTCAGCATTTTGCACGTATTTTTTATTTGTATACTTCACATCACTTTTCATATCACTAATACCTAATTCTATCTCTAAAAAAGCAGAAAAACAAATAATTTATAATTAATTTATTCAAAATTTGTCAACTCTATTATTATGCACCTTGAATATCGACATTTTTTGTGTCACTCATATCCGTCATTTTATAAATCTTCCAAAATTTTGATTTGGCCTTTATTTAAATAACTATATATACAATATTACGATCACATAATTTCTTAAAATAATAAGTAACAGGTTAATAACTAATCATTACTTCAAAGAAAAATGACAGATCAGTCACAGATTAAATAAATATTATATAAACGCTTCTGGAAAATGTTACGAATATGTGCTATTCGGCATCCATTTACGTTATTTATAAATAAAGATAGATAGATGAGACACGCAATCCTTGCGGTTATACACAATGGTTAAATAATTGACGTAAATGCAGGACCGTCTTTATTTTCAATAATTTTTTCTACATGCACTCGTATTTACTTATAATTAGGAAGGTGGTGGTAAATTTTTTTTAATGATCTGTTTGTGCGGCAGAAGTTCAAAAGTGTGAAGATCTAACAATAAAAAAAATTAAATATAATTTCTGCAATTACGGTATTAAAAATTTTAATTAGTTTCTTAAAAATACAATAAAAAAAGAATAAGGAGTAAAATTTTTAATTTGTAAAAAAGTACCTCTATATCATTAGTTCGTTTCTGCAGCTTTGCAGGCTGTTTCGTATATAATGTATAAAAAAAATACACCATATATGTATATATTGTTGAATTTGTGCTTGATATCCTACACAGTGCCTTTGAAACTATTTTTTTCCATTTCTCAATCTACCCCCTTTGGAGTAAATTAGGAATAATTCTAAAAATTAGCAACACACACTTCCGCAACTGATATTTTCTAGTTCTGGGTATAAAAACAAACAAATTAAAAACAAAATGAATTACGAACAAATGATTTAATAGAGCTTTTTTTTACTGATTAACAATTATTTTTATAAAAAAACCCAGAGACCTAGGCTTCTGCAAATCATATTTTTGTAATTAATATTGATAAATTAACATATTATAACAATTGCAGGAACGAACTAATGATATAGAAGGCCTTTTTGCAATTATGAAATTCATTTATTTAAAAAATCAGCGGTCTCCAAACTCAAAACCTACTTTGATCTATTCGTTTTATCAAAAACTTCATTTCATGTTGCTGTCAGCAACAAACAAATCGTATACCCATTTTGTTACCACCTTCCTAACTATTATATCTCTGAGTACGTTAACACAGCGCTGTTATTCCGGTTTTACTATAACTGATGCAGTTAAACCATTTTACGTGGTGCTGTTTACACATACGAGAATAAGTGACATCAGCTGGAATTATAATTCCGATTTGAACGGCGTACCAACAAGAAATCTCAAAAATACTTCGTCTCCTTTACGTCCCATGAATCACGTTTTCTTTTGTTTTCCATCTCTTCATCTCAGGTGTTTTAACCATATTTTAACTGACGACGTTTTTTCAAATGTTAATGCGAAGTATATTACCGTAGATACTTATATTTTTTGAGGTTGGCTAAATAGATTTAACTATGTCCATGCAGTTTACACACATTTTTATTCCTGCTCTGTTCCGGGTTAGTTATGTCGGATGTAAAGTGTCATCTACATGAACTTTCACATCCGGTTTTATTACATCGGTTATAGTAAAACCGGAATAACAGCGCTGTGTAAACGTACTGTATACCCTTTACAAAAATATTAAGATTACTTACTATTGTCATAAGAAAATAAACTATACTATAAAGCGTTAACCCATTACGGCCTAGCAGGACGTTTTTCGGTCGCACTTTTCAACCACTGTATTTTCAGTGGAATCGGGGTCTCAGAAATATCGGAATAGTCAATTTCGACGCAAAATTTAATGATCTTTCAGAATCCGACCTCTGATTTTGCAAAAGATGAGTGGTTCAAAAGTTATAAACAAATTTATAAAAAAAAACGTGGTTTGAGAAAAAAAAAATCGTTTTCATTTCGATTTCAAAATGGAAATCATTGAAATACTTGCGTCTTACGTACAAATATCGCGTTTTCGAACCCTAAACTAAAAGTTATGATGATTTAGATCGACGGAAAAACGTTTAAACGCACAAAATGGCGGCCAGACCCAAAAAAATGAAATAAAAACTTTCGGAATTTTTAACTCGAAAACGAAGAGCTTTAGGAAAAAAAGTTATAGAACAAAAAGTGCTTAGAATTGATCAAAGAACACGTGTGAATTTTTTCAAAATTTTTTGATAGATTTTTGGATTTTCGGAAAATATGGGAAATCTGATTTTCCAAAATCACCTCCGAAAATTCTGAAAAAATTCACACGTGTTCTTTGATCAATTCTAAGCACTTTTTGTTATATAACTTTTTTCCCTAAAGCCCTATGCATAAACACCGTAGTAAATCAGATGCGTGAAAAAAAAAAACTTTCGGAATTTTTAACTCGGAAACGAAGGGCTTTAGGGAAAAAAGTTATATCACAAAAAGTGCTTAGAATTGATCAAAGAACACGTGTGAATTTTTTCAGAATTTTCGGAGGTGATTTTGGAAAATCGGATTTCCCATATTTTCCGAAAATCCAAAAATCTATCAAAAAATTTTGAAAAAATTCACACGTGTTCTTTGATCAATTCTAAGCACTTTTTGTTCTATAACTTTTTTTCCTAAAGCTCTTCGTTTTCGAGTTAAAAATTCCGAAAGTTTTTATTTCATTTTTTTGGGTCTGGCCGCCATTTTGTGCGTTTAAACGTTTTTCCGTCGATCTAAATCATCATAACTTTTAGTTTAGGGTTCGAAAACGCGATATTTGTACGTAAGACGCAAGTATTTCAATGATTTCCATTTTGAAAATCGAAATGAAAACCACGTTTTTTTTTTATAAATTTGTTTATAACTTTTGAACCACTCATCTTTTGCAAAATCAAAGGTCGGATTCTGAAAGATCATTAAATTTTGCGTTGAAATTGACTATTCCGATATTTCTGAGACCTCGATTCCACTGAAAATACAGTGGTTGAAAAGTGCGGCCGAAAAACGTCCTGCTAGGCCTTAATGGGTTAATTACATTGAGCGAGTTTACAAGCTGCTTGTAAACAATCTGTTACAAAAGTTGAAAGCCGGGCTTCTTTACTCGCTACTCGCTGGCTTGTTAGCTTGTAAACTAGCCGTGTGTCATCATAGTAGATAGTTCGCTAGCTGCTAGTATTCTCGGTGATTCCTGGTTTCAGTGTCTATAAAATGTATTCACAACACGTGGTTTACTCGCTAGCTAGTTGGCTACTGAGCGAGTGGAAAGTTTTGTGTGTCATCATCACTATCTTATTATCTGATTCGCTCGCTTGTAAACAAGCTGGCTTGTTAGCTTGTAAACTCGCTCAATGTAATCAACCCTTACATAAATAATATAAAAAAACTAGATATATATATTCTAGTTTAAATGTTCTTTATTATAACAAACAGATATATGTATATATAGTATAAATTAATTATTAAGTAATAACAATTTATGTACATTTTTTTTATTCAATAAACAATGGTTTTATTGCTCTTAAAAATCCATTTTCAAATTCTTGAGTTGAAAATCTATTCACAGATGATCTAAAAATAAACAAATTTGTTAGCATGTTTTTCAACCCTTTCAGTACTGAAATAATTTACCTTGCAGCATTTGAAATAGAAGCTTTCTGATCTTCATTAAGATATATCACTGCAGCTATAGTACATGCGTACTCTTGATCGGTAACAGCTAAATATCCTGTTTTTGACGGCTCACTTGTTTCTATTATGTCCATCATAGGACCACCAGACTTATGAGCAATCATAATTAATCCAGCAGCCATACATTCAACAATACCTAAAAATATAGACAGAAAATGAATACGTATCATGATAAAAAAATAAATTAAAATCTATTAGGTATACCGATTCCAAAATGTTCATTCCACATTGAATGTAAACCAATCGTAGCTTCCTGCATTTCTTGTTGTAATTCTTCATAACTGATATTAATTTTAAATTCAACATGGTTTTCCAATGATAAATGTTTACACAGATCTTGCATATCTTTTACACGAGTTTCGTCTTCAGAATTTCGGCAGGAACCAATAATGACTAGTCTCAACTAAAAGTAAAAATACATTTTAAAATTTAATATAATTATCTAAGTCAGTGGTTATTAATCTTTTCCGAGTCACACTTTTTTTAATTGTACAAAAAAAATTGCGGAGCACTTTCTTACTGGATCATTAAGGTTTTTAAACATACAATAAAAATATACACAACAAATTTTTTTAATAAAAACTACAGCTAATGCATTAATTTTTAGTCAAATATAAAAAAAAACATCTGCCAAGTAAATGCACAGTGCTTCCTCGTGCAAAATTCACCAAAGGTAGTTAATTATTGAATAATTTAAATAAAAACGGATAAAGTGCTCAGATAAATGCATAGTATTGGTTAACCATTTAATTTTTATACAATTTTATTAAAAAATATTAGTTTGAAATTTTTCTTAAGACGCATTAACATATCAAAGTAAATATTAAATTAAAAAAACAAAACAAGATTTTTAAAAGCAAATTGAGACAAATCTTTGTAAGGGAATATTTTACAACAAACATTGCAGACCTATATACTATAGGAAATTTAATGCTCTACAAAAAATATTCTATAAAATTTTCACGTAACATGTGTCGTTCTTGAGATTTTTTGAAAAAATAAATATTTTGGGGTGTCACCCCTCCCCCTTACACAGGATTTTGATGATTTTGAAATGGGACCGTCCTCAAGCCAGACCCAACCATCCGACCAAGTTTCAATAATATCGGTTCAGTGGTTCATGAGTTATGCGTGTGACAAGAATTCAGGGGATAGACGGACAGACAGACAGACAGACACGGAACGAAAAGTGTTTGTCTTGACATGAAACGGAAAGATCAATTTAAAATTTTGAAATCGGAGAATATTTTTTTTGTCTCATTCTAAAACGATCACAAAGCTTCTCGTATCTTCGATATTGCGAGGAAGCAAAAGTAGTTTCGAGAAAAACACATTTAAAGTACATTGGTTGAACGGAACTCAGCATGTGTATCATAAAAAAAAGCCGACAAAACATTTCAATGGTTGATAATAATTTTTACTTACAGTAGACATTCCATATTGTGAACCGCGCCAGCGCATTCAGTTATATTACAAATGACAGCTGTATAAATATATAAGGGGTTTTGAAAAGTGGGGATTCAGAGAATATGGAAGGGAAAATGTCCAATAGGGTTAAAAGTATGGAAAACGTCTACTGTATTTTACCATATTTTATATTATATGTTTCATTTTTAATTATAGGGGCTCATTCAAAAACAAATGAGCCCATTTACAAAAATTTAAGTTGATTTAATAGCAAAGTTAAGCAAGCAGTAAAACTCTTCAAATTATGACTTTAATTAAAGTGTACTTATAAAAAGAGTTAAGAAAACAATCACTAGAGTGGTGTTACCCCTTAACCTCAGTCTTTAAAATGAAACTTACATTATCAAATAACTCTTCTTTAATGATAGATCGCAATTCATACATAGCTCGTAACTGTAACGGGTGATCTTTTTCAGGGCGAAATTGACCTATCGAGACAATTTTTATTTTATCACATGGAACTCTTTCAAGTTTTTTCAAGCTATCCACATCGCATGGTGGATAAACACGATGTGTAGAGATGGGAACAAGCCAGAGGTTGTTAATATGTTCTTCCGTCCAACTTGAATTAACCATGATTGAATCCGAACATCTACCAACTATTCCGTAAATCTAAAATATTATTAAAAATAAGTAGAAAATGCAAAACAAATGAACATGAAATACGAATATAAAAAACAAATAATAGTATATTTGCTATGGTCAGTGACCACTCTGCCACCTATCAGATAAAACTTGAATCCTTCTGAAGTTCCAAATAGTCATTTGAAATTTTTAAATATAATGTAAAAATTATGTAAACGAGCAATTAAAATTATTAAAATGCAATCAAGAATACAAGAATAAACATAACTTTCTGCTGTACCAAATTGTGACAGTAATTCATCCAATAAGAAATTAATTTTTCATTAAAAAATGCAGCTATCAAAAAAATATGGGTGAAAAATTTTAACTTTACCTCCATTAATTATAAAAATATTCATGTTTGCTGTGCACAGTTTACTCCCAATGATATTTTTAATAATACATTTACATTGAACGGTAAGTAATATTAATAATAGAAATCTTAATTTAAATTCAAATGGCTGTTTGGGACCTTCAGAAGAGTTCAAGTTTTATCCGATAGGTAGCAGAGTGGTCACTGACCATAGCGAATATAGAACAATGTAGATTTTTTAAGACCAACTTCCAGTTTTTATATTATTTATCGAAAGGTTATAAAAAAAATAATGGCTCACCTGAGCAAAAATTTTATAATAAAGCATTTTAGCTGATGTTAAGAATGGACTGTTTGCCACAAATCTTCTATTATTGTGTGTGACAATTCTACTGTAAACTCTTTTCAACATATCAGTCGTAACAGTTGGATAATGGACATAACAAGCTACTTTAGCCCTTCCTACATATTTCAATAATGGTAATGTAAATGAATATCCCATCGTATCAATAAAAATATCTGAAAAATAGATTTAGAAAAATTAATTTTGTTATGATAAATGTATATTTTAGTTACCTGGTTGTAACTTGTCTAAAGCTTCTAAACCAAGCCATATTGAGCCTAAACTTTGTCCGAGTAGTGTAAAATATGGATACATTTTAGCTTCAACCCATTTTCGTTTTGTCAAATAAATAAACTCAACATTATTTTCATTAACTTTTATATTGAAAGATTCTTTAACACGTTTCAATATCGCTTCAGGACATGCTTCCAAATCTCCTGTATAAATGTAATATTTTGCATTAGGGTATCTAAAAAACAAGTAAATAGTTTTATTTTAAATTTTGTTTCTTAAGGGGGAAAGCCATTGTGACGAAAAAAAATCGATTTTTTTAATGCTTTTTTTTAATCAAAAATATGCAAAAAAATTCAGTTTAAATTCCGAAAATTACTTGAGTTACAATCTATTTAGTGAGAGCAGATAGCGTGGCTGGTTATGACCTTCAGAAAACTTTAAACGCGTTTTTCTTAAAACGACTTTTTTCGACCTTATCCCAGCGATTTTTCAGGCTTATGAACCGATTAAAAATATTTTTTTCTAAATTTTCGTAATCGCAGTGCCTAAGTCTATGCGTAACTGATTTTTGAAATTTTGATAATTACTATTTTTTAAGACAACTTGAAAATGTTTATTGATAAAATATTTATTAATTTTTTTCCGATAACCCATTCTGAAATTTCGATAGGACTATGGAGAAAAATATTTTTTTTGGTCGTCACACATCGAGGCTCATAACTTTTATATTTTTCAATAAAAATTGATATTGAATAAGTTGAATATTTACTTAATAAAATGTTCTCTACCCAATCTTAAAATAATTAGTTATACCTATGAAAAAAATTCCCAAACATTGACAATTTTTTAACCCGTCACAGTTTCTTTCCTCCTTAATGAAGCTAACATAGCATTACCTATTTTGTAGAGCTTTCAAAGCACACCAAAGTACTCTTTCACCACCACCTCCTGCATTGCAATAAGGATGGAAGAAAGCAACAACTAAGTCACTTTTAATACTATTCTTAAATTCTACCCGGTTTTTAGAATATTTTCTACGCAGCCATAATAATATTATTGGAAGTATCGCAGTAAAAATTACTGATAAAATGATTGCAGAACTTACAAGTAATTGAAAAGATAATATTAAATTTGATCTGAAAGAAAAATATTGGTGCGTTAATATACATTTTAAAGTATAATAACATAATAATAATTTGATAATTAAACGATAATGTACTCACAAAATGCAACTAAATCCGAACATGATAATGTATTTAATATATATTTAAAGAATGAAAATGTGTTAATTGATTCACAAATATTATAACAATCACATGTCTTTTAAATAAATGCTGAAATATCACAAAATTTTTAATTTAACCTGCGTTTTTTTCCTGTGCCTACCGTTTTGACCGTTTTGACAGTTGACAGCCAGGTTGACAGCTTATTAATTTATTTTATCTATGTAAAATCAACCAATTAGATTTGAGGAGTATCTTTATTCTGTGGATTTGAGATACAAATTTTGTGATTTGTGAATTTACCGATTTAACAAACGTCACAAATGTTAAACATCGTTTGACATGAATCGAAATGTTTTTGAAAAAGTAAAACTATGAAATATAATAAACCACCCAAGTTTAAAGATGTAGCTGTAAAAAATTGGTTTGTTTTGGGGATATTAATAAGTATATTTTTAGCTAGTATATACCCTTCTTTGGGTGCAAAACAAGGTAAAAAAGTTATTGTATTTTATAATATTTACTTTTTTCAACCAAATAAAATATTTTCAGGTCCATTGAAGCCAGAAGTGACAGTAAGATATGGAGCTACGTCGTTAATATTTTTTATAAGTGGCCTTTTTTTAAAAATAAATAAATTTTTTCAAATTTTAAAACGGTACAAACTGCATTTATTTATTCAAGTGTTTACATTCACTGTGATTCCATTTATAATTATTACATTAAATAATTTTCTCAAGATATTTGGAGTTAACGAATGGATCCTAAAAGGGTAGGTGTAAAATATTATTTTTTATTCTCAAAGTAACATTTTTTAATGTGTATTTTAAATCAATTTCAGATTGATAACAGTAGCTTGTATGCCTCCTCCAGTTTCTAGTGCAGTTATTTTAACTAGAGCATCGCAAGGCAATGAAGCTGCAGCAATTTTCAATTCCATCCTAGGTAGTTTTTTAGGGATAATTATTACACCTATAGCATTGTATTTTACAGTAAGTTTTATTGCTTTACAGTGGCAGACTAAGGGAGGTTGGTACTCGGTGTGGGATGTTAATTATACACAAAAAATTTCACAGGTGCAATTGGAAGACTTTTTCTTTGCGTTCTCCTGCAGTTTGTGAAGACCTGTTGGTTAATACGGAGTGTATGGGTGTCCCCTGTCAGAATTGTTAAAAATCATGTATACAGTAATTTAGAATAGATAATGTTTATTTTATTTGATAGAATTATTTTAAAACAGTTTGTTGTGGCAGAGATTGAATCCCCGTTTTTAACCTAACTGAACTAACAAAAATTAACCATCCCAAAACTAATCAACTCGATTTTGCCGATCATTAACATGTATATTATTAGAGCATCAACTCTATTCTGAATAACTATATACGTAATTATTGATGAATCTCACAGCGGACACCCATACACTCCATATTAGCTGACCTGTTTTTTAATTTTCATGTCACTTTAATCCTTATCAAGGATAGCACCTATGGCAGACAGCCCCCCCCCCCCTAGCCCGCCACTGTTGCTTTAATATGAAGATGTATTTTATATACAGTCGGGACTTGTTTATTCTAAGTCTTCTGAATCGTTTTGACACGAAGAAGTTGTGTTTATTCTAAGTTGAGAGGGGCTCCCACCAAGTTATGTATAGATCCTGGACCAATCAGCGTTGGCGCGGGAATTGACGTCACCACGAAGATGTATTCAAATGTTATAAATGTATAATAGAATATCAATTACAAGAAATCCTTTATTTATTCTTGTCTTCGTATTTTTTGATATTTTAACAACATATACAATCAAAGAAGTACAAATTCGACATTGCAAAATCATGAAAAAGTTATCACAGACAATTTTGTCTATTCGGGAAGTGTCATTTTTACTATTCTTAAGTTGGCAATATGTTCTGTGGTTTTGAGTTTTTGACAGCTTTCTATGATTTTGCAATGTCGAATTTGTATTACTTCTTTGATTGTATGTGTTGTTAAAATATCAAAAAATATGAAAACAAGAATAAATGAAGGATTTTTTTGTAATTGATATTCTATTATACATTTATAACATTTGAATACGTCTTCGTGGTGACTTAAATTCCCGCGCCAACGCTGATTAGTCAAGGAGATATAGAGGCTATGTATGTAAACCTTGGTATTTAATATTTACCGTTAATAGTTAATCTAATAATTTTACTTTACTTTTAATTTCTAATATGAGCAAGGTGACGAGTGACGACGGTGATAAGTGTCTCTAATTAATTCTACAAAAATTTCAAAAATATGTTCGTTTACGCCTTGACTCGAGAATGGTGGGAGGTGAAGGAGGAGAAAAAATTTCGAATAAACAAAACTCGGCATTTCAGATAAACGAGACTTAGAATAAACGAGTCCCAACTGTAGTTATAATTAATAAATTCTTTTTTTACTGTTTCAGTTAGGTTCAACAACGATAGTACCATTCGTTTCAACGATTATTCAGTTAGTGTTGACTGTACTTATACCTCTTGTTATTGGATTGGGAATTAAAAAGTTCTTTTCATTCCAAACCTTCCACACACTGTTGAGCGTAGTTGGAAAGTGTGCGCTTTTATTTATAATATACACAACGTTCTGTGATATGTTCTTATCTCATGAATTAGGTTTTAGTGCTACTGATATACTCGTCACTGTACTATTAGGTAAACTTAATAACCAGCAGCGGTGCGCGAGCTGTATTCAGGCGAGGCCATGTGAGTTGCTATCATAGATCGAACACTAGGGTGTTTTTTTTATTTTTTCGGTCCCATTGGCCTATGTTTTAGCTTTGGATCAAAAGTTAATTGTCCCAAAATTTCAGACTCATAGATCAAACCTGTGGACGGCGCAAACCGAGTCATTTTCTCATTTGATTAACATGGGAAAAATTACTTTCTTACTTACGCGTGAATATATCGTTGAAAAATTTTTTTTGAAAATTTCTCTGGGAAATATTTTGTAGAGAATTAAGTGCTCAATTCATAAATCCAATTAATTTTAAGAAATGTTTGTTTAAAAATTATCATAAAAATTGGATTTTATTATGATAATGTTTAAACAAACATATCTTTAAAAATACTAGATCTATGAATTGAGCATTTGGGATCTTTTTTGTAAGAAATTAAATTCTCTTTGATATGCTGCTGTAAGAAATTAAAATAAATAAATGTTTCAACGAGATAAGTAAAAAAGTAATTTTTCCCATGTTAATCAAATGGGAAAAAGACTTGGTTTGCGCCGTCCACAAGTTTAATGAGAGTCTGAAATTTTGGGACAATTAACTTTTGATCCAAAGCTGAAACATAGGCCTGTGAGACTGAAAAAATAAAAAAAATAAAACACCCTATCGAACACATTCGGATTTTGTCGTGTCTTCCGAAAGGGCAATTCTCTGCCGTACTGACTATGTCGAATGTGTCTGATCTAAACATAAACTGTCACTGGACTCGCATGAATATAGCTCGCACACCGCCACTGTTAATAACTATTTTATTAAATAAGAAAGTAAAAAAATATTTTATTTTGTCAAGGACTCCACAGAAAATAAATGAGATTTGTCTTTTGGTTGAAATTTTTGTGTAACTTAGGGGCAAAACCCATAATTTCCATTCCAAGGAGCACTGAGGGTTCCGTTGAAAACTAGGAACCCTTATAGTTTTTCTCTGTCCATCCGTCTATATAAATTTTATACCTATTAAGATGGATAGATTGATAAGACTTTTGAAAAGAAAAAATTTTTGTGACCCCCTTCTCATAGATTGAAAAGTATACTAAAAATTTTGGTGTTAACTTATCTCTCTTAAAACGCAACAAAAAATATTTGATTTTAACCCTTCATTCACAATATATGTATTTGCTTTCAAAGTCATTATCAGAGCGTCCCCCCCTATATTTTCTAAACTATTGATGCAAAAAATCTGAAAAAATTTCAGAATGTTGCTTTTAATTAGTACTTTTACTGAAAATTATAAAGAACACTAAAAAATTTTTGGACCCCCTCCCATAGACTGAAAATTGTACTCACATTTTTTTTCACTTACTCCATTGAGTGGGGTATCATTAGATAGGTCTCTTAAAATGCAACAAAAAATGTTATATGATCTTTTGATTTTAACCCTTCAGTCACAATAAATTTGCTTTTAAATGTAGTTATCAAAGCGTCCCCCTCCTCTAATTTCTAAACTTGATGCAAAAAATTTGAAAAAATTTCAGAATGTAGATTTCAATTAGTGTTTCAATGAAAATTATAATGAACACTGTAGCAAAATTAGTTTATGAAAAATTTTGAAATAACTTATTATTTATAAACAGTTACATGAACTTGTACACTTTGATGGAGAGTACATCTTTCGTCAACATGGAAAATCTCTTGATATATATTATCAAGTAGAGCAGCGGTTCTTAAACTTATGAGGTCTAGGGACCCTCTTTTGAACAATTATTTTTCAGGGACCCCTCCTGACAGAAAAAACAAAGAAGGTCGTTAAGTACTAATTAATCATTGGTAAATAGAAATGTAAGTACTTTAATTTATGCCAAATATGTTTCACGGACCCCTGCCAAAAGTTCAGTGGACCCTAGTTTAAGAATCGCTGAAGTAGAGAATATGAGATGAAGAGAATGCTAGTGAAAATGACTACAGAACCCTTTGTTGTATATTGTAGTTTTTTTTTTTAATAAAATTAAAATTGAAAAATGTTATGAAAAATTCTAAAAATAAACATATTTGTATTATTTGGCTAATTCTAAGCACTTTTGAATCTTTCTACATTTCTGTAAAAGTTAAGTTAAAATAAAAAAAATGTTTCGGTGTTCCTTGGAGCGAATATCATGGGTTTTCATTGGTTACGCCCATTACAACTTTTAATTAATCAGCACACTTTGAACTAATATTTGCTCAAATTACAAAAACTTTAAACCAAAAATCAAATTAATTAATTTTGTGCAGGATCGTTTTATTATTAGAGACAGGGACGATTTCTGCAATGGTTACTTCAATATTGCGTAATTTTCAACTGTTCATTTTTGCAATCATAAGGCATCTTTTAGGCGCTATATCTATGAAACGCAATTATCTAGCGCAGGCAGACTGACAGTTTTTTTTTTGGGGAAAAATTACAAAACATAAAAATGTAAATTCCTACTGATTGTTGCAGAAATCGTCCCTACCTCTTATACTATACAGAGTGGGGCATTTAAAGTGTTACAGTTGATTATCTCAAAACCATCGCATATTTGAAAAAAATGTTTCAACCAAAAAATGTTTGGTTGTAAGGGGGTAATCGAATTGTAATATTTATTAGCTATTTTAACGTAGCCTTCAAGGATATTTGAAGGTCAACATCATTTTTTTAAATAGGAACCTATAGTTTTTATTTAGTAATCTTATTCTGCGTGAAAAAACACGAATCTTTCATTGAAAACTTTTTTTTTAACAACCCAAGCTTTCCAAGATATCTAACAAAATAATTCGAGAATTGTTTACTCAGAAACCACAAACTTTAGAAAAAAAGTACAAGATACACAAAATATTTATTTTGGTCTAATAAAGCTTTCTATTTATTTTATTTTACCAAAACAAAAAATAGTACGAAATGTTAAAAAAATTCTAGAATAATTCTCCAAGTGTCATTAGACCAAAATAAACATTTTTTGTATCTTGTACTTTTTTTCTAAAGTTTATGGTTTCTGAGTAAACAATTCTTGAAAGTTCAAAATTTCGAATTATTTTGTTAGATATCTTGTAAAGCTTAGGTTGTTCAAAAAAAAGTTTTCAATGAAAGATTCGTGTTTTTTCACGTAGAATAAGATTACTAAATAAAAACTATAGGTTCCTATTTAAAAAACTGATGTTGACCTTCAAATATCCTTGAAGGCCACATTAAAATAGCAAATAAATATTATTATTCGATTACCCCCTTACAACCAAACATTTTTTGGTTGAAACATTTTTTTCAAATATGCAATGGTTCTGAGATAATCAACTGTAACACTTTAAATGCCCCACCTGTATATAGAATGCATGTATAGTCTGTTTCATTTAAGATTGCGGCGGTAGGAAGCATAATACACGTTTTTGATTGGGCAAAACGCCAGGCAGATTCACAATAACACAATTTTCACATTTCATGCAATACATCTATTAATTCATGTTGCCATGGAAACAAATGCAACTAAATTCAAATTGTCAAATTAGTTATTCTACGAATGTGTATTATATTATTGACAAACCCATTTGACCCGGTGTTACCCAGGTTAACATCCACAAAATCATAGTGACCTAAAATATTCAATGTGTATTAGGATATATGAAACTATATAATATTTAGGCGAAACTTTAGTATCCGACGTACACACAGATTTCATATTTTTGTTTGTTGCCAATACATTATTTGGGTGTGCGCGCGCATATGATTTATGTTAGTGATTGAACGGTGTTCAAACGATGGAATATATGCGACCATTAAAAGATTATAGTATAATAAAATAATATTATAATTATATTGTATTAATAAACATATTATGTTTATCAACATATAACTGATTATTTAAAAAAATATATTTAGTAATTTCATGTTCACACGTGACACACCTAAAATATGTGTGTATATTTTACTTTTCATATATATAATTAACCAACGTAATGTGTAATAAGAAATTCTGGCAAGTTCCGTTACATTTTGGGTTTGGTGTAGTAATTTTGGCTACACAAAAAAACAGTGTGCGATACTAAAAAAAGTTACCCAGTCGAAATACAAATTTTTGAAATTTTCTGCTTACCAGTTTTTTTTTTATTTCAACTTGAATTTTGGGTTCAGGTTGAATTTTTCCAAGTTGGCTAAACCCAAAAGTCAAGCTCAAATAAAAAAAAACTGGCAATCAGAAAATTCTAAAAATTTGGATTTCGACTATGTTCGCTTTTATATGTCGTTTTTTTGGTATCGCACACCTTTTTTTGTATGCGGCTGTGTAATTCATAAACAGACAGACGAATTTTCGATTCAGGGAGTCTCAGTTATACACACAGTATTTTAAGACTATTTAATGCCCGAAGAATATGTTGATAAACATAATATATTTATTAATATATTTAATAATAATATAATTATAATATTATTTTATTATACTATAATCTTTTAGCTGTCGCATATATTCCACCATTTGAACACCGTTCAATCACACATAAATCATATGCGCGCGCACACCTAAATAATGTATTGCCAACAAACAAAAATATGAAATCTGTGTGTACGTCGGATACTAAAGTTTCGCCAATATTTATAACACAAAGGTGAGTTTTATTTCTGACAAATTCCATCCAGTTTTTAACGTGGAGTATCGCTTCTTACTATCTTTATTCTGTGGGCTAGCCTAGTGCGAGAATAGTGCCTGTGTGAATCCCGTGTAATCCACACCTACCACTGCAATCTTAAATGAAATAGACTGTAGTATCATACCAACAAAATTTAAAAAAATATATTGTCTCATAATAATAATTCCTTGTTTATTTCAGTGATGATAATTCAGATATTATTAATGTATTTAAGCTACATTTTAGCTCAAAGCATGGACTATTACTTTTCACCAGCTGATGTAATTGCGATCATGTTTTGTTCAACACATAAATCTTTAACATTAGGTATGTTATAAATATTTACCAACAAAAAACTAAAACGACTTATTTACAAATTTGTATTTCAGGTGTACCAATCTTAAGAATAATGTTTCACGGTTATTCACATCTAAGTCAAATCACTTTACCTCTTCTAGTTTACCATCCAATGCAAATCATTTTAGGTGGTCTTCTAACTTCTCATTTAGAGGAGTGGGTTCAGAAAGTAAAATTAAAAAGATTCCCTGTATAATTTGGTTTGACCTTGGCATAACTACAGAGGAAAGAATTAAATAATTCAGCTAAAATTATTTTTCTTAAGGGGGAGAGCCATTGTGATGGAAAAAACGAAGTATACAATATACATATTCAAAAATATGTAAAAAAAAATTCAGTTAAAATTCCGAAAATTGCCTGAGTTAAAAATGAAAAAAAATTTTAAGCCGTCACCATTTTGTGAAAAAATTAAATAAAATAAAACGACTATGCACAATAGTATAAGAGCCAGCTGATGTATAATCGGTGTAGGTTTTACAACCGTCTGCCGTTGTGGTTACTTTGAAGTACCCACTCAGACAAAGCTCGGACGATGTGCCCAGTCCACCAGCTTGTAGGGGTTTAATAGATAGGGTCCACGAAAAATACGCACACATTTTTTGCGTTACAACCGCTTGGAAGTGACAGTTACTTAAAGTAGACCCCAATTAAAGATGTTTTTGATGTACGGCAGAAATTTTTTTCCTAAGGACTTTATTAGCAGAATTTTGTATGTAGGGACTTTGGTGCTTTAGGCCTACAATTGGCCAGAATTGAGTCAAAATCTTAAAAATGCTGTAAAATCTAAAATAACGAATGAAAACACCTGTGTGAAGTTAGCACCGCAAGTTTCGAAAAATTAAAAATAAAATAGAGTTCCGGATAGCACTCAAAGAGTTCTGGAGTTCTTTTATATTTTGAAAAAAAGTTCTGTCAATTTAACCCCCCAAAAACGTTTTTTCAAAATGGGGTGCTAACTTCACGCAGCACCGCAAACTCAAAAAATTCAATTTATTTTTAGAGTTCTGAAGAGCACTCAAAGAGTTCTGGAGTTCTCTTATATTTTTAAAAAGAGTTCTGGCAATTGAACCCCCCAAAAACGGGTTTTGAAAATACAGTTTTAAAATTACACAGAACAGCAATCACGAACAAACAATACTTTATTGGGATAACACTGCATGTGCTGAGGAGTTCCCGTAAGTTAAAAAATAGTTCTATCAATTTAAACACCCCCCCCCCCCCACGAAAAAAAAATAATTTACAAAAACAATATACTTTCGGCATTGACATAATTTCACTATTGTAATTTCTGTGTAGAGTTCTGTATAGCACTCTTGAAAATAAACATATTTTCTCATTAACCCTTTCCTGACAAACGAACATATAAAAAATAGTCAAATTATCAATATTTCAAAATTATTTTTTTTAAATTTCCATAAAGTTTTGAGATTTCTGTTTAGAGTTCTGAATAGCACTCAAGAGAATGAACATAAAAACTCCTTAACCCTTTCCTGACAAACGATCATATATAAAAATATTCAAATTATTAATATTTCAAAATTATTAAAAAAATATAACTTTAAAGTTTTGAGATTTCTATTTAGAGTTCTGAATAGCTATCTTGAAAATAAACATAATAACTTATTAACTCTTTCATGGCAAACGTACAAATAAAAAGTTATTCAAATTATTAATATTTCAAAATTATTAAAAAAACATTTCTTTAAAGTTTTGATATTTCTGTTTAGAGTTCTGAATAGCACTCTTGAAAATGAACATAATTACTCATTAAATCTTCCCTGACAAACGAATAGATAAAAACTTATTCAAATTATTAATATTTCAAAATTATTAAAAAAATATTTTTTTAATGTTTTGAGATTTTTGTTTAGAGTTCTGAATAGCACTCTTGAGAATTAACAAATTCGCTCATTAACTTTTTCCTGGCAAACGAACAAATAAAAAGTTATTCAATTTATTAATATTTCAAAATTATTAAAAAAATATAACTTTAAAGTTTTGAGATTTCTGTTTAGAGTTCTGAATAGCACTCTTGAAAATGAAAATTGTTACTCATTAAATCTTCCCTAACAAACGAAGAAATAAAAACTGATTCAAATTATTAATATTTCAAAATTATTAAAAAAATATTTCTTTAAAGTTTTGATATTTCTGTTTAGAGTTCTGAATAGCACTCTTGAAAATACACATAATAACTTTTTAACTCTTTCCTGGCAAACGAACAAATAAAAAGTTATTCAAATTATTAATATTTCAAAATTATTAAAAAAATATTTCTTTAAAGTTTTGATATTTCTGTTTAGAGTTCTGAATAGCACTCTTGAAAATACACATAATAACTTATTAACTCTTTTCTGGCAAACGAACAAATAAAAAGTTATTCAAATTATTAATATTTCAAAATTATTAAAAAAATATTTCTTTAAAGTTTTGAAATTTCTGTTTAGAGTTCTGAATAGCACTCTTGAAAATAAACATAATAACTCATTTAATCTTCCCTGACAAACGAACAAATTAAAACTTATTCAATTTATTAATATTTCGAAATTATTAAAAAATATTTCAATAAAGTTTTGAAATTTCTGTTTAGAGTTCTGAATAGCACTCTTGAAAGTACACATAATAACTTATTAACTCTTTCCTGGCAAACGAACAAATAAAAAGTTATTCAAATTATTAATATTTCAAAATTATTAAAAAAATATTACTTTGAAGTTTTGAGATTTCTGTTTAGAGTTCTGAATAGCACTCTTGAAAATGAACATAGTTACTCATTAAATCTTTCCTGGCAAACGAACAAATAAAAAGTTATTCAAATTATTAATATTTCGAAATTATTAAAAAAATATTTCTTTAAAGTTTTGAAATTTCTGATTAGAGTTCTGAATAGCACTCTTGAAAATACACATAATAACTTATTAACTCTTTTCTGTCAAACGAACAAATAAAAAGTTATTCAATTTATTAATATTTCAAAATTATTTAAAAAATATTTCTTTAAAGTTTTGATATTTCTGTTTAGAGTTCTGAATAGCACTCTTGAAAATACACATAATAACTTTTTAATTATTTTCTGGCAAACGAACAAATAAAAAGTTATTCAATTTATTAATATTTCAAAATTATTAAAAAAATATTTCTTGATATTTCTGTTTAGAGTTCTGAATAGCACTCTTGAAAATGAACATAACTACACAATAAATCTTCCCTGACAAACGAATAGATAAAAACTTATTCAAATTATTAATATTTCAAAATTATTAAAAAAATATTTTTTTAAAGTTTTGAGATTTTTGTTTAGAGTTCTGAATAGCACTCTTGAGAATTAACAAATTCGCTCATTAACTTTTTCCTGGCAAACGAACAAATAAAAAGTTATTCAATTTATCAATATTTCAAAATTATTAAAAAAATATAACTTTAAAGTTTTGAGATTTCTGTTTAGAGTTCTGAATACCACTCTTGAAAATGAAAATTGTTACTCATTAAATCTTCCCTAACAAACGAAGAAATAAAAACTGATTCAAATTATTAATATTTCAAAATTATTAAAAAAATATTTCTTTAAAGTTTTGATATTTCTGTTTAGAGTTCTGAATAGCACTCTTGAAAATACACATAATAACTTTTTAACTCTTTCCTGGCAAACGAACAAATAAAAAGTTATTCAAATTATTAATATTTCAAAATTATTAAAAAAATATTACTTGAAGTTTAGAGATTTCTGTTTAGAGTTCTGAATAGCACTCTTGAAAATAACATAGTTACTCATTAAATCTTCCCTAACAAACGAACAAATAAAAAGTTATTCAAATTATTAATATTTCAAAATTATTAAAAAAATATTTCTTTAAAGTTTTGATATTTCTGTTTAGAGTTCTGAATAGCACTCTTGAAAATACACATAATAACTTATTAACTCTTTTCTGGCAAACGAACAAATAAAAAGTTATTCAAATTATTAATATTTCAAAATTATTAAAAAAATATTTCTTTAAAGTTTTGAAATTTCTGTTTAGAGTTCTGAATAGCACTCTTGAAAATAAACATAATAACTCATTTAATCTTCCCTGACAAACGAACAAATTAAAACTTATTCAATTTATTAATATTTCAAAATTATTAAAAAATATTTCAATAAAGTTTTGAAATTTCTGTTTAGAGTTCTGAATAGCACTCTTGAAAGTACACATAATAACTTATTAACTCTTTCCTGGCAAACGAACAAATAAAAAGTTATTCAAATTATTAATATTTCAAAATTATTAAAAAAATATTACTTTGAAGTTTTGAGATTTCTGTTTAGAGTTCTGAATAGCACTCTTGAAAATGAACATAGTTACTCATTAAATCTTTCCTGGCAAACGAACAAATAAAAAGTTATTCAAATTATTAATATTTCGAAATTATTAAAAAAATATTTCTTTAAAGTTTTGAAATTTCTGATTAGAGTTCTGAATAGCACTCTTGAAAATACACATAATAACTTATTAACTCTTTTCTGTCAAACGAACAAATAAAAAGTTATTCAATTTATTAATATTTCAAAATTATTTAAAAAATATTTCTTTTAAGTTTTGATATTTCTGTTTAGAGTTCTGAATAGCACTCTTGAAAATACACATAATAACTTTTTAATTATTTTCTGGCAAACGAACAAATAAAAAGTTATTCAATTTATTAATATTTCAAAATTATTAAAAAAATATTTCTTGATATTTCTGTTTAGAGTTCTGAATAGCACTCTTGAAAATGAACATAACTACACAATAAATCTTCCCTGACAAACGAATAGATAAAAACTTATTCAAATTATTAATATTTCAAAATTATTAAAAAAATATTTTTTTAAAGTTTTGAGATTTTTGTTTAGAGTTCTGAATAGCACTCTTGAGAATTAACAAATTCGCTCATTAACTTTTTCCTGGCAAACGAACAAATAAAAAGTTATTCAATTTATTAATATTTCAAAATTATTAAAAAAATATAACTTTAAAGTTTTGAGATTTCTGTTTAGAGTTCTGAATAGCACTCTTGAAAATGAAAATTGTTACTCATTAAATCTTCCCTAACAAACGAAGAAATAAAAACTGATTCAAATTATTAATATTTCAAAATTATTAAAAAAATATTTCTTTAAAGTTTTGATATTTCTGTTTAGAGTTCTGAATAGCACTCTTGAAAATACACATAATAACTTTTTAACTCTTTCCTGGCAAACGAACAAATAAAAAGTTATTCAAATTATTAATATTTCAAAATTATTAAAAAAATATTACTTGAAGTTTAGAGATTTCTGTTTAGAGTTCTGAATAGCACTCTTGAAAATAACATAGTTACTCATTAAATCTTCCCTAACAAACGAACAAATAAAAAGTTATTCAAATTATTAATATTTCAAAATTATTAAAAAAATATTTCTTTAAAGTTTTGATATTTCTGTTTAGAGTTCTGAATAGCACTCTTGAAAATACACATAATAACTTATTAACTCTTTTCTGGCAAACGAACAAATAAAAAGTTATTCAATTTATTAATATTTCAAAATTATTAAAAAAATATAACTTTAAAGTTTTGAGATTTCTGTTTAGAGTTCTGAATAGCACTCTTGAAAATAAACATAATAACTCATTTAATCTTCCCTGACAAACGAACAAATTAAAACTTATTCAATTTATTAATATTTCAAAATTATTAAAAAATATTTCAATAAAGTTTTGAAATTTCTGTTTAGAGTTCTGAATAGCACTCTTGAAAGTACACATAATAACTTTTTAACTCTTTCCTGGCAAACGAACAAATAAAAAGTTATTCAAATTATTAATATTTTAAAATTATTAAAAAAATATTACTTTGAAGTTTTGAGATTTCTGTTTAGAGTTCTGAATAGCACTCTTGAAAATGAACATAGTTACTCATTAAATCTTTCCTGACAAACGAACAAATAAAAAGTTATTCAAATTATTAATATTTCAAAATTATTAAAAAAATATTTCTTTAAAGTTTTGATATTTCTGTTTAGAGTTCTGAATAGCACTCTTGAAAATACACATAATAACTTATTAACTCTTTTCTGGCAAACGAACAAATAAAAAGTTATTCAAATTATTAATATTTCAAAATTATTAAAAAAATATTTCTTTAAAGTTTTGATATTTCTGTTTAGAGTTCTGAATGGCACTCTTGAAAGTACACATAATAACTTATTAACTCTTTCCTGGCAAACGAACAAATAAAAAGTTATTCAATTTATTAATATTTCAAAATTATTAAAAAAATATTTCTTTAAAGTTTTGAAATTTCTGTTTAGAGTTCTGAATAGCACTCTTGAAAATAAACATAATAACTCATTTAATCTTCCCTGACAAACGAACAAATTAAAACTTATTCAATTTATTAATATTTCTAAATTATTAAAAAAATATTTCTTTAAAGTTTTGATATTTCTGTTTAGAGTTCTGAATAGCACTCTTGAAAATACACATAATAACTTATTAACTCTTTTCTGGCAAACGAACAAATAAAAAGTTATTCAAATTATTAATATTTCTAAATTATTAAAAAAATATTACTTTGAAGTTTTGAAATTTCAGTTTAGAGTTCTGAATAGCACTCTTGAAAATGAAAATTGTTACTCATTAAATCTTCCCTAACAAACGAAGAAATAAAAACTGATTCAAATTATTAATATTTCAAAATTATTAAAAAAATATTTCTTTAAAGTTTTGATATTTCTGTTTAGAGTTCTGAATAGCACTCTTGAAAGTACACATAATAACTTATCAACTCTTTTCTGTCAAACGAACAAATAAAAAGTTATTCAATTTATTAATATTTCAAAATTATTTAAAAAATATTTCTTGATATTTCTGTTTAGAGTTCTGAATAGCACTCTTGAAAATGAACATAATTACTCATTAAATCTTCCCTGACAAACGAATAGATAAAAACTTATTCAAATTATTAATATTTCAAAATTATTTAAAAAATATTTTTTTAATGTTTTAAGATTTTTGTTTAGAGTTCTGAATAGCACTCTTGAGAATTAACAAATTCGTTCATTAACTTTTTCCTGGCAAACGAACAAATAAAAAGTTATTCAATTTATTAATATTTCAAAATTATTAAAAAAATATAACTTTAAAGTTTTGAGATTTCTGTTTAGAGTTCTGAATAGCACTCTTGAAAATAAACATAATAACTCATTTAATCTTCCCTGACAAACGAACAAATTAAAACTTATTCAAATTATTAATATTTCAAAATTATTTAAAAAATATTTTTTTAATGTTTTGAGATTTTTGTTTAGAGTTCTGAATAGCACTCTTGAGAATTAACAAATTCGCTCATTAACCCTTTCCTGGCAAACGAACAAATAAAAAGTTATTCAAATTATTAAAATTTCAAAATTATTAAAAAAATATTACTTTGAAGTTTTGAGATTTTTGTTTAGAGTTCTGAATAGCACTCTTGAGAATTAACAAATTCGCTCATTAACCTTTTCCTGGCAAACGAACAAATAAAAAGTTATTCAATTTATTAATATTTCAAAATTATTAAAAAAATATAACTTTAAAGTTTTGAGATTTCTGTTTAGAGTTCTGAAAAGCACTCTTGAAAATAAACATAATAACTCATTTAATCTTCCCTGACAAACGAACAAATAAAAACTTGTTCAAATTATTAATATTTCAAAATTATCAAAAAAATATAACTTTAAAGTTTTGAGATTTCTATTTAAAGTTCTGAATAGCACTCTTGAGAATTAACAAATTCGCTCCTTAACTCTTTCATGGCAAACGTACAAATAAAAAGTTATTCAAATTATTAATATTTCAAAATTATTAAAAAAACATTTCTTTAAAGTTTTGATATTTCTGTTTAGAGTTCTGAATAGCACTCTTGAAAATGAACATAATTACTCATTAAATCTTCCCTGACAAACGAATAGATAAAAACTTATTCAAATTATTAATATTTCAAAATTATTAAAAAAATATTTTTTTAATGTTTTGAGATTTTTGTTTAGAGTTCTGAATAGCACTCTTGAGAATTAACAAATTCGCTTATTAACTTTTTCCTGGCAAACGAACAAATAAAAAGTTATTCAATTTATTAATATTTCAAAATTATTAAAAAATATTTCAATAAAGTTTTGAGATTTCTGTTTAGAGTTCTGAATAGCACTCTTGAAAGTACACATAATAACTTTTTAACTCTTTCCTGGCAAACGAACAAATAAAAAGTTATTCAAATTATTAATATTTCAAAATTATTAAAAAAATATTACTTGAAGTTTAGAGATTTCTGTTTAGAGTTCTGAATAGCACTCTTGAAAATAACATAGTTACTCATTAAATCTTCCCTAACAAACGAACAAATAAAAAGTTATTCAAATTATTAATATTTCAAAATTATTAAAAAAATATTTCTTTAAAGTTTTGATATTTCTGTTTCGAGTTCTGAATAGCACTCTTAAAAATACACATAATAACTTATTAACTCTTTTCTGGCAAACGAACAAATAAAAAGTTATTCAAATTATTAATATTTCAAAATTATTAAAAAAATATTTCTTTAAAGTTTTGAAATTTCTGTTTAGAGTTCTGAATAGCACTCTTGAAAATACACATAATAACTTATTAACTCTTTTCTGGCAAACGAACAAATAAAAAGTTATTCAAATTATTAATATTTCGAAATTATTAAAAAAATATTTCTTTAAAGTTTTGAAATTTCTGTTTAGAGTTCTGAATAGCACTCTTGAAAATACACATAATAACTTATTAACTCTTTTCTGGCAAACGAACAAATAAAAAGTTATTCAATTTATTAATATTTCAAAATTATTTAAAAAAATTACTTTGAAGTTTTGAGATTTCTGTTTAGAGTTCTGAATAGCACTCTTGAAAATGAACATAGTTACTCATTAAATCTTTCCTGACAAACGAACAAATAAAAAGTTATTCAAATTATTAATATTTCAAAATTATTAAAAAAATATTTCTTGATATTTCTGTTTAGAGTTCTGAATAGCACTCTTGAAAATGAACATAATTACACAATAAATCTTCCCTGACAAACGAATAGATAAAAACTTATTCAAATTATTAATATTTCAAAATTATTTAAAAAATATTTTTTTAAAGTTTTGAGATTTTTGTTTAGAGTTCTGAATAGCACTCTTGAGAATTAACAAATTCGCTCATTAACTTTTTCCTGGCAAACGAACAAATAAAAAGTTATTCAATTTATTAATATTTCAAAATTATTAAAAAAATATAACTTTAAAGTTTTGAGATTTCTGTTTAGAGTTCTGAATAGCACTCTTGAAAATAAACATAATAACTCATTTAATCTTCCCTGACAAACGAACAAATTAAAACTTATTCAATTTATTAATATTTCAAAATTATTAAAAAATATTTCAATAAAGTTTTGAAATTTCTGTTTAGAGTTCTGAATAGCACTTCTGAAAGAACACATAATAACTTTTTAACTCTTTCCTGGCAAACGAGCAAATAAAAAGTTATTCAAATTATTAATATTTCAAAATTATTAAAAAAATATTACTTTGAAGTTTTGAGATTTCTGTTTAGAGTTCTGAATAGCACTCTTGAAAATGAACATAGTTACTCATTAAATCTTTCCTGACAAACGAACAAATAAAAAGTTATTCAAATTATTAATATTTCAAAATTATTAAAAAAATATTTCTTTAAAGTTTTGAAATTTCTGTTTAGAGTTCTGAATAGCACTCTTGAAAGTACACATAATAACTTATTAACTCTTTCCTGGCAAACGAACAAATAAAAAGTTATTCAATTTATTAATATTTCAAAATTATTAAAAAAATATTTCTTTAAAGTTTTGATATTTCTGTTTAGAGTTCTGAATAGCACTCTTGAAAATACACATAATAACTTTTTAACTCTTTTCTGGCAAACGAACAAATAAAAAGTTATTCAAATTATTAATATTTCAAAATTATTAAAAAAATATTTCTTTAAAGTTTTGAAATTTCTGTTTAGAGTTCTGAATAGCACTCTTGAAAGTACACATAATAACTTATTAACTCTTTCCTGGCAAACGAACAAATAAAAAGTTATTCAATTTATTAATATTTCAAAATTATTAAAAAAATATTTCTTTAAAGTTTTGATATTTCTGTTTAGAGTTCTGAATAGCACTTTTGAAAATACACATAATAACTTATTAACTCTTTTCTGGCAAACGAACAAATAAAAAGTTATTCAAATTATTAATATTTCTAAATTATTAAAAAAATATTACTTTGAAGTTTTGAAATTTCAGTTTAGGGTTCTGAATAGCACTCTTGAAAATGAACATAGTTACTCATTAAATCTTCCCTAACAAACGAAGAAATAAAAACTGATTCAAATTATTAATATTTCAAAATTATTAAAAAAATATTTCTTTAAAGTTTTGATATTTCTGTTTAGAGTTCTGAATAGCACTCTTGAAAATACACATAATAACTTATTAACTCTTTTCTGGCAAACGAACAAACAAAAAGTTATTCAAATTATTAATATTTCGAAATTATTAAAAAAATATTTCTTTAAAGTTTTGAAATTTCTGTTTAGAGTTCTGAATAGCACTCTTGAAAGTACACATAATAACTTATCAACTCTTTTCTGTCAAACGAACAAATAAAAAGTTATTCAATTTATTAATATTTCAAAATTATTTAAAAAATATTTCTTTAAAGTTTTGATATTTCTGTTTAGAGTTCTGAATAGCACTCTTGAAAATACACATAATAACTTTTTAATTATTTTCTGGCAAACGAACAAATAAAAAGTTATTCAAATTATTAATATTTCAAAATTATTAAAAAAATATTTCTTTAAAGTTTTGATATTTCTGTTTAGAGTTCTGAATAGCACTCTTGAAAATACACATAATAACTTATTAACTCTTTTCTGGCAAACGAACAAATAAAAAGTTATTCAAATTATTAATATTTCAAAATTATTAAAAAAATATTTCTTTAAAGTTTTGATATTTCTGTTTAGAGTTCTGAATAACACTCTTGAAAATACACATAATAACTTTTTAACTCTTTCCTGGCAAACGAACAAATAAAAAGTTATTCAATTTATTAATATTTCAAAATTATTAAAAAAATATTTCTTTAAAGTTTTGATATTTCTGTTTAGAGTTCTGAATAGCACTCTTGAAAATACACATAATAACTTATTAACTCTTTTCTGGCAAACGAACAAATAAATAGTTATTCAAATTATTAATATTTCTAAATTATTAAAAAAATATTACTTTGAAGTTTTGAAATTTCAGTTTAGAGTTCTGAATAGCACTCTTGAAAATGAACATAGTTACTCATTAAATCTTCCCTAACAAACGAAGAAATAAAAACTGATTCAAATTATTAATATTTCAAAATTATTAAAAAAATATTTCTTTAAAGTTTTGATATTTCTGTTTAGAGTTCTGAATAGCACTCTTGAAAATACACATAATAACTTATTAACTCTTTTCTGGCAAACGAACAAATAAAAAGTTATTCAAATTATTAATATTTCGAAATTATTAAAAAAATATTTCTTTAAAGTTTTGAAATTTCTGTTTAGAGTTCAGAATAGCACTCTTGAAAGTACACATAATAACTTATTAACTCTTTTCTGTCAAACGAACAAATAAAAAGTTATTCAATTTATTAATATTTCAAAATTATTTAAAAAATATTTCTTTAAAGTTTTGATATTTCTGTTTAGAGTTCTGAATAGCACTCTTGAAAATACACATAATAACTTATTAACTCTTTTCTGGCAAACGAACAAATAAAAAGTTATTCAAATTATTAATATTTCGAAATTATTAAAAAAATATTTCTTTAAAGTTTTGAAATTTCTGTTTAGAGTTCTGAATAGCACTCTTGAAAGTACACATAATAACTTATCAACTCTTTTCTGTCAAACGAACAAATAAAAAGTTATTCAATTTATTAATATTTCAAAATTATTTAAAAAATATTTCTTTAAAGTTTTGATATTTCTGTTTAGAGTTCTGAATAGCACTCTTGAAAATACACATAATAACTTTTTAATTATTTTCTGGCAAACGAACAAATAAAAAGTTATTCAAATTATTAATATTTCAAAATTATTAAAAAAATATTTCTTTAAAGTTTTGATATTTCTGTTTAGAGTTCTGAATAGCACTCTTGAAAATACACATAATAACTTATTAACTCTTTTCTGGCAAACGAACAAATAAAAAGTTATTCAAATTATTAATATTTCAAAATTATTAAAAAAATATTTCTTTAAAGTTTTGATATTTCTGTTTAGAGTTCTGAATAGCACTCTTGAAAATACACATAATAACTTTTTAATTATTTTCTGGCAAACGAACAAATAAAAAGTTATTCAATTTATTAATATTTCAAAATTATTAAAAAAATATTTCTTGATATTTCTGTTTAGAGTTCTGAATAGCACTCTTGAAAATGAACATAATTACTCATTAAATCTTCCCTGACAAACGAATAGATAAAAACTTATTCAAATTATTAATATTTCAAAATTATTTAAAAAATATTTTTTTAATGTTTTGAGATTTTTGTTTAGAGTTCTGAATAACACTCTTGAGAATTAACAAATTCGTTCATTAACTTTTTCCTGGCAAACGAACAAATAAAAAGTTATTCAATTTATTAATATTTCAAAATTATTTAAAAAATATAACTTTAAAGTTTTGAGATTTCTGTTTAGAGTTCTGAATAGCACTCTTGAAAATAAACATAATAACTCATTTAATCTTCCCTGACAAATGAACAAATTAAAACTTATTCAAATTATTAATATTTCAAAATTATTTAAAAAATATTTTTTTAATGTTTTGAGATTTTTGTTTAGAGTTCTGAATAGCACTCTTGAGAATTAACAAATTCGCTCATTAACCCTTTCCTGGCAAACGAACAAATAAAAAGTTATTCAAATTATTAATATTTCAAAATTAATAAAAAAATATTTCCTTAAAGTTTTGTGATTTCTGTTTAGAGTTCTAAATAGCACTCTTGAAAATAAACATAATAACTCCATAACCCTTTCCTGGCAAACGAACAAATAAAAAGTTATTCAAATTATTAAAATTTCAAAATTATTAAAAAAATATTACTTTGAAGTTTTGAGATTTTTGTTTAGAGTTCTGAATAGCACTCTTGAGAATTAACAAATTCGCTTATTAACCCTTTCCTGGCAAACGAACAAATAAAAAGTTATTCAATTTATTAATATTTCAAAATTATTAAAAAAATATAACTTTAAAGTTTTGAGATTTCTGTTTAGAGTTCTGAATAGCACTCTTGAAAATAAACATAATAACTCATTTAATCTTCCCTGACAAACGAACAAATAAAAACTTATTCAAATTATTAATATTTCAAAATTATTTAAAAAATATTTTTTTAATGTTTTGAGATTTTTGTTTAGAGTTCTGAATAGCACTCTTGAGAATTAACAAATTCGCTCATTAACCCTTTCCTGGCAAACGAACAAATAAAAAGTTATTCAAATTATTAATATTTCAAAATTAATAAAAAAATATTTCCTTAAAGTTTTGTGATTTCTGTTTAGAGTTCTAAATAGCACTCTTGAAAATAAACATAATAACTCCATAACCCTTTCCTGGCAAACGAACAAATAAAAAGTTATTCAAATTATTAAAATTTCAAAATTATTAAAAAAATATTACTTTGAAGTTTTGAGATTTTTGTTTAGAGTTCTGAATAGCACTCTTGAGAATACACATAATAACTTTTTAATTATTTTCTGGCAAACGAACAAATAAAAAGTTATTCAATTTATTAATATTTCAAAATTATTAAAAAAATATTTCTTGATATTTCTGTTTAGAGTTCTGAATAGCACTCTTGAAAATTAACATAATTACTCATTAAATCTTCCCTGACAAACGAATAGATAAAAACTTATTCAAATTATTAATATTTCAAAATTATTTAAAAAATATTTTTTTAATGTTTTGAGATTTTTGTTTAGAGTTCTGAATAACACTCTTGAGAATTAACAAATTCGTTCATTAACTTTTTCCTGGCAAACGAACAAATAAAAAGTTATTCAATTTATTAATATTTCAAAATTATTTAAAAAATATAACTTTAAAGTTTTGAGATTTCTGTTTAGAGTTCTGAATAGCACTCTTGAAAATAAACATAATAACTCATTTAATCTTCCCTGACAAATGAACAAATTAAAACTTATTCAAATTATTAATATTTCAAAATTATTTAAAAAATATTTTTTTAATGTTTTGAGATTTTTGTTTAGAGTTCTGAATAGCACTCTTGAGAATTAACAAATTCGCTCATTAACCCTTTCCTGGCAAACGAACAAATAAAAAGTTATTCAAATTATTAATATTTCAAAATTAATAAAAAAATATTTCCTTAAAGTTTTGTGATTTCTGTTTAGAGTTCTAAATAGCACTCTTGAAAATAAACATAATAACTCCATAACCCTTTCCTGGCAAACGAACAAATAAAAAGTTATTCAAATTATTAAAATTTCAAAATTATTAAAAAAATATTACTTTGAAGTTTTGAGATTTTTGTTTAGAGTTCTGAATAGCACTCTTGAGAATTAACAAATTCGCTTATTAACCCTTTCCTGGCAAACGAACAAATAAAAAGTTATTCAATTTATTAATATTTCAAAATTATTAAAAAAATATAACTTTAAAGTTTTGAGATTTCTGTTTAGAGTTCTGAATAGCACTCTTGAAAATAAACATAATAACTCATTTAATCTTCCCTGACAAACGAACAAATAAAAACTTGTTCAAATTATTAATATTTCAAAATTATTTAAAAAATATTTTTTTAATGTTTTGAGATTTTTGTTTAGAGTTCTGAATAGCACTCTTGAGAATTAACAAATTCGCTCATTAACTCTTTCATGGCAAACGTACAAATAAAAAGTTATTCAAATTATTAATATTTCAAAATTATTAAAAAAATATTTCCTTAAAGTTTTGAGATTTCTGTTTAGAGTTCTGAATAGCACTCTTGAAAATAAACATAATAACTCATTTAATCTTCCCTGACAAACGAACAAATAAAAACTTATTCAAATTATTAATTTTTCAAAATTATTAAAAAAATATTTTTTTAATGTTTTGAGATTTTTGTTTAGAGTTCTGAATAGCACTCTTGAGAATTAACAAATTCGCTTATTAACTCTTTCCTGGCAAACGAACAAATAAAAAGTTATTCAAATTATTAATATTTCAAAATTATTTTAAAAATATTTCAATAAAGTTTTGAGATTTCTATTTAGAGTTCTGAATAGCACTCTTGAAAATAAACATAATAACTTATTAACTCTTTCATGGCAAACGTACAAATAAAAAGTTATTCAAATTATTTACATTTTAAAATAATTAAATTTTCTTTAAAATTCTGACTTTTTTCAGATTTTTCTCATTATTAATTTCGAAGATATATTAAGATATGTCTGCATAGTATTTTTACTCATCAACTTTCATTTGATTCCCTATTCACCGGGATTGAATATATAAATTGATAACCCAATTAACCCCCTCAAATTGCGTCAAAAATATTTTTATAATTTAAGTCTTTTATTGGCCCACCATTTACTATAGCTATGTGTAATATCAGCTTTCTAGGTCAAATGGCTTTGTTATTAAATAAATGACTGTGATAGACAGACAGACAGACATACAGATATAGTATTGATTCCATAAGTTTTTTCCTATTTCGGCAACTAAAATGTGTGTTGCAATTTAAACTTGAATAAAAATATGTGTTAAATCGAAATTGTAATATTCATAAATTTTTACCCCCTCCCTTCATAAAACTATAATTATAATACATAGTACATACTGTATTGAATAGATATCTAATATCAGTTGCAATATTCTAGTCTTGTTCGAATTTTATATTGGCGACAAGTCATATTTATTACTGTTTTATTTGTTGTGTAAAAATTATTTGCTTACTAGTTATTACCAGTTAACAGAAAAATCCAGAAAAATCTGCAAGTAGAACGTTGAATTTTTTCTGGTTATTGTTACAATTATTTCTCTATTGTTAAATTGTTTCAGTTGTGTATTTTAAGTTTCTGCTGTTTATAAATTTTTCACGCTATATTTTAATATCAGTTGCTTTGAGTGTACTTTCAATTTCGTTAAATAAGATTAATTCTAAATTGAACCTGATTTATTTTCTTCTTCAAAATGTATGACAAAATATATTTTAAAGAAATAATCAGTTGTGAAGAATTCAGAACGATTGATGAAAAGGGGAAAATATTTTATCCGTCTAATGAAGTTTTCGGAAAAATTTCTGTGGTAATGGCAGAAAGAGGATCTCTGATGAGTGCCAAACATGTTTATACGACAATTAACACTAATCGAAATAATTTCAAAGATTTTATTTTAAGCAATTTTCAAATCAATTCTATTAATGAAGACGAATTTGTTTCTCCAAAATTGAATGATTCTTCATTTGACTTATCAAATTCTCATACAAAAGTTTCTTCTAAGACGAAATTTCAGTTAGTAATCTCCTCGAAAGCATGGGGTACCATAAAACCAATTTCTGTCAATTATGCAGGACGCAACTATGTTGTTCTTAAATCTGGTAAATGGTCCCAAGTATTTTACGAAAAAATTTTACAACAAGCTCCAAATATCGAATGCCCTTTATCTTTTAAATATTGTAAGGTCTGTTCAAGTACGGACTCTAAATATTATGTTAAATTTTTTGCAAGATGCAAAGAAAATGAATGTGGAGCTACACTTGAGGGATGGTGTTATAAAAAACCAAAACAAGGATCAGATATTTTATTTGACTGCTCTTTCAAATGTGCTAATAATGAATACATTCATTCCAAAAAATGTCAATTAAGAGGTTCTCTTAGACGTAAGATTGGTAAAGAATTATTTGACGGTCAAAAAAACGCTCAAACTTGGAGAAATGAAGCCGCAAAAAATATTGATCTAAATGCCAATATTCCTCCAAATTTATATAGCAGCAACGTTTTAAGAAAAGTGAAGCAAGAAGAACTGGACAGAAGACTGGGTTTGACAACCTCAAATGTTACCATGAATTTGAAGAAGTCAATGTTTGGAACTGAGGCGGGAATAATAAAAACAATTGGTGAAGTCCCGTTTTACTTTATGTATTGGTTAGACGAACAAGAGATCATTTATAAAGAAATGCTTCGTTCAGAATCCAGTAGTTGCTATATGATTTTGGACGCATCTGGTGGTTTTGCTACAAAATTAGCTCTGCCAAATGATCATCAATTTTATTTATTTGTTTGTTTATTTATTTGTTTTTGTATCAAGCAATGATTGTTGGTGATACAGGAAGTATACCGATATTCCAAATGCTGTCATCAGTTCATGATGCTGCAATTCTCACATATTTTTTATTAAAAATTTTGCAGAGGGGTTTACCTAAACCCCGCGTTTTTGTTAGTGATTTTGGCAGAGCTATTTTAATAGCTGCTGCAAGATCATTTGCAAATAGCAGTGATTTGAAAGGATATTTACAGCAATGTTACCAAGTAGTTTTTTTGAAAAATATAGAAGTTTTACCAGCCTGCTATTTACGTCTAGATATTAGTCATTTGATATCAATGATAAGTAAGTGGTCTTGTCTCAAAGGAAAATTGAGGAAAGTTAGGCAGTTTTTTTTAAGAACAGTAGGGCTGGTGTATCAAATGGTGGATATAATTTGTATTGAACAATTGATCTCATCAGTGTTTATTGTTTCTCTCAGCGAAGACATCGGTTTTGATGATAGTGGTAATGAGCTACTTAGCAATATACATTTAAAAAACATAAACGCATTAATAAAAGGGGAACCTGAGCATGACACGGATATATTTAGTGACGATGAACATTACAAGAACGAATTGGAAGTACCAGAAGATTTAGTAAACGATAATAATTTGTGGTCATTGTGGGCTAAATCATTGTACAATCGAGCAGAACAAATAGCCTTGTCATGTAGAAGCGGAGATGCAAATGCATTTTACAATGTACAAGCAGCCGAAAAGTTATATAAATTGATTAATTCATTACCATTATGGACGGGAGTCATGATGGAGTCTTTCGACAAAAAATTCACAACGGCTACATCTTCTGCTGTAGAAGCAGAGTACAATGACTTAAAAAATAGAAAATTCCATGGTCAATTGCCTTTACGCGCAGACAAGTTTATTCTGCAACATATTGATCATCTTAAAGGTAGAGTTAAATTGGCATATGCCACCCAGCAACAAAAGAAAAAAATTATTTTATCCCTTGAAGATGATAAATTTGTTGACGGAAAAAAATTAAATGACAATTTAAAAGAAGTTACTAATAAAGAAAAATTATTACAGATGAAATCATCGGACAAAATATCACTGTCAAGTGAAAATAGTACTTTAATTTCTGAAAATATAGAGACAAGCCACTCATCATTGTTCACTGATGAATTTTCGTTTACTGAACAAAATTTAGAAGAAAACGAGATAAAAGCAACATGGAATGAACAAGAAAATTGGAGAGGAAAAATTGACCTTACCCAAAAAAAGGTTGTGGTAAAAAAAAACGACACATACTTAACATCCTGCCCTGAGTGGGATATGATAGAACTATCGCAGGGTGTTACTATTCCTCTCATAAAAAATGGTGGGTACGTTATGAAAAGGAAACTAAAATATGTTGTTCGAGAAACGTGCGCCTTCGATTCTCTTATACAGATAATCATGGGTGCATTAGTCATGAATGGGAAATATAGGGCATCGATGGAAATGATTAATAATGAATTTTTAACTCTTGCTAATGAAATTATAAAAGACAGAAAAATAACAAATCAACATTACATTAAAAGAGCACAAATTTTGGAAAAACTAACAATAGTTGAAAAACATAATTTCATGAGGAACAGTTGTACACTTGTGGCCAGGTGCAATGTTTCTGATTTAGCAGAGCATATATTTCATAATGTATCAAGCAAAATTCGAGTAAATGAATGCTCACATTGTAAATATACAAATACTCATAATTATGCTACAATGAGCATCAACGTAAATATCCTCTTAACTAAGGGTTTGGATAAAATGCAAGAAGCAATTGACGATATGCAATTATCTAAAAATCTTTGTTATAACTGTAAGATGCCAACAGAAACATCACTGCAATACGGCCCACATATACTCATTGACACGAGTGTTATATCACATTCAGAATACATGCATACACTTACACGGAATGTACAAAAAAGTACATTAGACAATTTATCCAAAACTATAATAATATCTGGTACATTATACAAAAATACAGGGTTAATAGGCTATAGTGATTTTGGTGGCGGTCATTATATTGCTTATATGTATAATAAGAATAGGTGGTATGAATTTGACGATCTCCACAAAAAACGAAAAACTATAACAATAAATAAGCAAATAAACCCACATTTAATAATGTACATAAGAGACTAAAAGAATATCTGAATTATTTTTTTTAAAGTTTTGAAATATTAATACTTTGAATATTTTTTTATATGTTCGTTTGTCAGGAAAGGGTTAAGGAGTTATTATGTTCATTATCAAGAGTGCTATTCAGAACTCTAAACAAAAATCTCAAAACATTAAAAAAATATGTTTTTAATAATTTTGAAATATTAATAAATTGAATAAGTTTTTATCTATGTCAGGGAAGATTTAATGAGTAATTATGTTCATTTTCAAGAGTGCTATTCAGAACTCTAAATAGAAATCTCAAAACTTTAAAGTTATATTTTTTTAATAATTTTGAAATATTAATAATTTGAATATTTTTTTATATGTTCGTTTGTAAGGAAAGGGTTAAGGAGTTATTATGTTCATTCTCAAGAATGCTATTCAGAACTCTAAACAGAAATCTCAAAACTTTATTGAAAAAATTTTTTACTAATTTTGAAATATTAATAAATTGAATAAGTTTTTATTTGTTCGTTTGCCAGGAAAGGGTTAATAAGCGAATTTGTTAATTCTCAAAAGTGCTAATCAGAACTCTAAACAAAAATTACAAAACATTAAAAAATATTTTTTTAATAATTTTGAAAATTTAATAATTTGAATAACTTTTTATTTGTTCGTTTGTCAGGGAAGATTTAATGAGTAACTATGTTCATTTTCAAGAGTGCTATTCAGAACTCTAAACAGAAATCTCAAAACTTCAAAGTAATATTTTTTTAATAATTTTGAAATATTAATAATTTGAATAACTTTTTATTTGTTCGTTTGCCAGGAAAGAGTTAATAAGTTATTATGTGTATTTTCAAGAGTGCTATTCAGAACTCTAAACAGAAATCTCAAAACTTAAAGGAAATATTTTTTTAATAATTTTGAAATATTAATAATTTGAATATTTTTTTATATGTAGTTTGTAAGGAAAGGGTTAAAGAGTTATTATGTTGATTTTCAAGAGTGCTATTCAGAACTCTAAACAGAAATCTCAAAACTTCAAAGTAATATTTTTTTAATAATTTTGAAATATTAATAATTTGAATATTTTTTTATCTATTCGTTTGTCAGGGAAGATTTAATGAGTTATTATGTTCATTTTCAAGAGTGCTATTCAGAACTCTAAACAGAAATCTCAAAACTTTAAAGTTATATTTTTTTAATAATTTTGAAATATTAATAAATTGAATAACTTCTTATTTGTTCGTTTGCCAGGAAAGGGTTAATAAGCGAATTTGTTAATTCTCAAGAGTGCTATTCAGAACTCTAAACAAAAATCTCAAAACATTAAAAAAATATTTTTTTAATAATTTTGAAATATTAATAATTTGAATCAGTTTTTATCTATTCGTTTGTCAGGAAAGAGTTAATAAGTTATTATGCGTATTTTCAAGAGTGCTATTCAGAACTCTAAACAGAAATCTCAAAACTTCAAAGTAATATTTTTTTAATAATTTTGAAATATTAATAATTTGAATATTTTTTTATCTATTCGTTTGTCAGGGAAGATTTAATGAGTTATTATGTTCATTTTCAAGAGTGCTATTCAGAACTCTAAACAGAAATCTCAAAACTTCAAAGTAATATTTTTTTAATAATTTTGAAATATTAATAAATTGAATAAGTTTTTATTTGTTCGTTTGCTAGGAAAGGGTTAATGAGCGAATTTGTTCATTCTCAAGAGTGCTATTCATAACACTAAACAAAAACCTCAAAACTTCAAAGTAATATTTTTTTAATAATTTTGAAATATTAATAAATTGAATAAGTTTTTATTTATTCGTTTGCCAGGAAAGAGTTAATGAGCGAATTTGTTAATTCTCAAGAGTGCTATTCAGAACTCTAAACAAAAATCTCAAAACATTAAAAAAATATTTTTTTAATAATTTTGAAATATTAATAATTTGAATCAGTTTTTATCTATTCGTTTGTCAGGAAAGATTTAATGAGTAATTATGTTCATTTTCAAGAGTGCTATTCAGAACTCTAAACAGAAATATCAAAACTTTAAAGAAATATTTTTTTAATAATTTTGAAATATTAATAAATTGAATAAGTTTTTATTTATTCGTTTGCCAGGAAAGAGTTAATGAGCGAATTTGTTAATTCTCAAGAGTGCTATTCAGAACTCTAAACAAAAATCTCAAAACATTAAAAAAATATTTTTTTAATAATTTTGAAATATTAATAATTTGAATCAGTTTTTATCTATTCGTTTGTCAGGGAAGATTTAATGAGTAATTATGTTCATTTTCAAGAGTGCTATTCAGAACTCTAAACAGAAATCTCAAAACTTCAAAGTAATATTTTTTTAATAATTTTGAAATATTAATAAATTGAATAAGTTTTTATTTATTCGTTTGCCAGGAAAGAGTTAATGAGCGAATTTGTTCATTCTCAAGAGTGCTATTCAGAACTCTAAACAAAAACCTCAAAACTTCAAAGTAATATTTTTTTAATGATTTTGAAATATTAATAATTTGAATATTTGTTTATCTATTCGTTTGTCAGGGAAGATTTAATGAGTTATTATGTTCATTTTCAAGAGTGCTATTCAGAACTCTAAACAGAAATTTTAAAACTTCAAAGTAATATTTTTTAAATAATTTTGAAATATTAATAAATTGAATAAGTTTTTATTTATTCGTTTGCCAGGAAAGAGTTAATGAGCGAATTTGTTAATTCTCAAGAGTGCTATTCAGAACTCTAAACAAAAATCTCAAAACATTAAAAAAATATTTTTTTAATAATTTGAATCAGTTTTTATCTATTCGTTTGTC
The DNA here is from genome assembly GCA_961205875.1 of Sialis fuliginosa. Classification (NCBI taxonomy): domain Eukaryota; kingdom Metazoa; phylum Arthropoda; class Insecta; order Megaloptera; family Sialidae; genus Sialis; species Sialis fuliginosa. The sequence continues at coordinate 35,846,544 of OY540811.1, forward strand.
AGGGAAGATTTAATGAGTAATTATGTTCATTTTCAAGAGTGCTATTCAGAACTCTAAACAGAAATCTCAAAACTTCAAAGTAATATTTTTTTAATAATTTTGAAATATTAATAATTTGAATAACTTTTTATTTGTTCGTTTGCCAGGAAAGAGTTAATAAGTTATTATGTGTATTTTCAAGAGTGCTATTCAGAACTCTAAACAGAAATCTCAAAACTTTAAGGAAATATTTTTTTAATAATTTTGAAATATTAATAATTTGAATATTTTTTTATATGTTCGTTTGTAAGGAAAGGGTTAAGGAGTTATTATGTTTATTCCCAAGAGTGCTATTCAGAACTCAAAACAGAAATCTCAAAACTTTATTAAAATATTTTTTAATAATTTTGAAATATTTATAAATTGAATAAGTTTTTATCTATTCGTTTGCCAGGAAAGGCTTAATGAGCGAATTTGTTAATTCTCAAGAGTGCTATTCAGAACTCTAAACAAAAATCTCAAAACATTAAAAAAATATTTTTTTAATAATTTTGAAATATTAATAATTTGAATCAGTTTTTATCTGTTCGTTTGTAAGGAAAGGGTTAAGGAGTTATTATGTTCATTCTCAAGAGTGCTATTCAGAACTCTAAACAGAAATCTCAAAACTTTATTGAAATATTTTTTTTTAATTTTGAAATATTTATAAATTGAATAAGTTTTTATTTGTTCGTTTGCCAGGAAAGGGTTAAGGAGTTTTCACGTTCATTCTCTTGAGTGCTATTCAGAACTCTAAACAGAAATCTCAAAACTTTATGGAAATTTAAAAAAAATAATTTTGAAATATTGATAATTTGACTATTTTTTTATATGTTCGTTTGTCAGGAAAGGGTTAATGAGAAAATATGTTTATTTTCAAGAGTGCTATACAGAACTCTTACAATAGTGAAATTATGTCAATGCCGAAAGTATATTGTTTTTGTAAATTATTATTTTTTCGTGGGGGGGGGGGGGGGTGTTTAAATTGATAGAACTATTTTTTAACTTACGGGAACTCCTCAGCATATGCAGTGTTATCCCAAAAAAGTATTGTTTGTTCGTGATTGCTGTTCTGTGTAATTTTAAAATTGTATTTTCAAAACCCGTTTTTGGGGGGTTCAATTGCCAGAACTCTTTTTAAAAATATAAGAGAACTCCAGAACTCTTTGAGTGCTCTTCAGAACTCTAAAAATAAATTGATTTTTTTGAGTTTGCGGTGCTGCGTGAAGTTAGCACCCCATTTTGAAAAAACGTTTTTGGGGGGTTAAATTGACAGAACTCTTTTTCAAAATATAAAAGAACTTCAGAACTTTTTGAGTGCTATCCGGAACTCTATTTTATTTTTAATTTTTCGAAACTTGCGGTGCTAACTTCACACAGGTTTGGAGACCGCTGATTTTTTAAATAAATGAAATATATATGTCATTAGATTGTTTCTGCAATTCTTATAATATGTTAATTTATCAATATTAATTACAAATATGATTTGCAGAAGCCTGGGTCTCTTGAGTTTTTTATAAAATTAATTGTTAATAAAAAAAAAGCTCTATTAAATCATTTTGTGTTACTGATTTTTACAAATATTTCTAATTTATTGGGAAATGGAAAAAAAACATTTTTTCAAGGGCATCGTGTAGGGTGTCAATGAAAGCTTATAAAGAATATATATGTATATGGTGTAATTTTTTTAATACATTTTTCGGGAAAAATGCTTAAAACCTTCTGCATATGAAAAATCAGAACAGCTGACTTCTGCAACTATTATTCTCATATTTTTTGCATATAAACGAAGCAGTCTGAGAAGCTGCAGAGACACTAATGATATATGTAGAAGTACTTTCTTTTGCATTATCAAAAATTTACCCATCTTAAACGCAGGGGTATGCAAGCGGCAGACTTTTTTATTATTGTTTCTAATGACTTAAAGTACGTTTCTGTATAAGGTTGAACGACAAACAAATCATATAATTTTTTGTATATAATTGATGAACAAAAATTAATTACTAATCAACGCAGGGACTTCTGCAAACTGTATTTATATTAATGTTATATTGACGAACAACTTTTAGAACAAATTGCAGAAGTGAACAAACGATATAGGAAAGCTTTTATTATTGCATTTTTAATTAACGGTTAATTGAAAATGCAGATACCATAATTGCAGAAATGATATTTAATATTTTTTATTATAAGATCTTAACATTTATGAACTTCTGTCGCACAAACAGATCATATAAAAAATGTTGCCACCACCTCCCTATCTATTATTCTGATTTAGTTTTTTGTTCTTGTTTGCAGTCTATTCATTTATAGAAATACGTGTAAAAATAAATGGTAATTTAATATCTGAACAAAACTCTAATGCCCGGTAATTTGCTTGAGTGCAAAAGCAAATTAGCTTCCAGCTAATGCTATCTGCTAGGTGTCAAATTGTTATGAAATTGCTCGATATTTTAAAGCAGTGGTAATAAATGTATAGTAATGTAAATGCAATGTATTTTATAAGGTACACTTGACAGCACTTATTTTAAGTCGCTGATTTCTACTTATCGTTCATGCGTCAAGGTTATCATACGTATATCATACGTGCCTAGTAGATAGCGTTGGCTGGAAGCTAATTTTTTTATATATACCGGGCATAAAACTTTTAAATCGCTCTTCTGAAAAATCACATTTTGGCAGTTATCATATTATGACCTAAAACCATTGATGACAAATAAAACAACAAATTTCAGTAATGTATATTTTATTTCTACAAAAAATTAACTTAATAAATAAATTATAAAAAAGAATTGTTTTTTTTTATCTCAATAATATTGCTAAATACACAATCATAAATAATATGATTGTACTTACACTTTTATCAATATCAATAATACATTATGTTAGAAGCTATACAATTTTGAAATAGCAGTTAGAAAACAATAAATAAAGTAAAAGTAAGTAATAATAAATACACTGGTTCTTATTCAAAGGAACGAATATTATTGTCATGCTATATTTGATGAATTAAATAAATTGGCATTTTGGTATTGAAATATAAATTTATTTACAAATTTTCATTATTAAAATTAATTTACATAAACTGAATAAATAAATATAACCCATCAAATGTTTGATACACCCAAGCAATTATATTCTGACACAAATCTTTATCGACGATGTACCGTTATTTTAGCAACCCATTCTTTATCAAAAAAACAATTGAAAGTACTGTTATGTTATCTATTCGGTCGTTGCAAAAATAATACACGTTCTCCCTATGCCGAGATTTAGGTACTATTTTCTCTTAAAGTTATCGCCCAAAGTACTAAGTGTTACATATCATTTTAAAGACTTTCTTTATTTCTTTAACATTTTTTATAAAATTTCATTCATCAAATTCACCTATTTTAAGATGATTAAAAAAATATGTTGAAAAAAGTGTGAAGTGTGAAGTAAATTTGGAAGACCATAAGGGTCGCGGCCGTCCTGCTGTTGATGACGACAAGTTGAAAGTTATATGGGAAGCTAACCCACACATAACTGTTTGAGAACTTGCAGAAGAGCTACAAGTAGACCCAGGAACCATTTCACGGTATTTAACTACGATTGGCAAAACAAAAAAATTTTATAAATGGGTGTCATACGAATTAAGCGAAAATCACAAAAATTATCGTATGCTTCTTGTACGCAACAAAAACGATCCATTTTTGGAATGTATTGTAACGTGTGATGAAAAATTGGTTTTATATAACAATAGGAGATGTTCAAGGCAGTGGTTAAATAAATCTGAAGCTCCTAAACAATTTCCAAAGCCAAGTTTGCATCTAAAGAAGACAATGGTGACCGTTTGGTGGTCTGTATTAAATCCTGGTGAAACAATTATAGCAGAAAGGTATTGTCAATGAATTGACAAAATGCATAAACATTTTTTGATTAAATAGCTTAATTATATTTTGAAATATATAAGTTTAAAGTTCATAATAAAAAACGTGTATTATTTTTGTAACAACCTAATAGTATATCATGTAAAACAATTATGCGATTTAAATTAGTCTAAAAATTTTGAGCATGTAAGTATATCGAGAAATAATATTTAAAAAATGGCTTGGCACGCTGGTGATGAATTTATATTTTCTGATGAGAAGTTATTTGTTCTGGAGCAATCCCACAACTCACAGGATGACAAAATTGAGTCTGCCAAGATTGAGGACATCCCGGAAGACAAAAGATACATTTCAAGATTCCAGAATGCTGCGTCAGTCATAGTTTGGGGCAAATTACCCTTAATTTTGATTGAAAAAGGCATAAAAATTAATGTAAAATACTATTTGGAGGGAGTATTGAAGAAAAATGTCATGCCAAATGTCAAAAATTTATTTGGATTATTATTATTGCTTTCAACAAGATGGAGACACCATTTGGTTGATTGTTTGTTGAAGAATGAATGGACGCAAGCTTTCCCGATTGCAATCCTCTCAATTATTTTATATGGTCATATATGTTGTCTAAGCTCCCAGATTACAAATTCTCAAATTTGCAGCAATTTAAGAATGTTAGTATCAAAATTTGGGACAAAATCCCAATGGAATTAGTGCTTATAATATTATATTATAACAATATAAATTATCAATACATACACAATTGAATAAAAACTTAACTGAAACTTATTATAAATTTAATATTTTAGCGTTTTCATTTGTATCAGAATATAATTGTCATGGTGTAGAAGAAAAAAAATTAACTATTTCTATTTTGAAATTTTTCGCCTAGAAATATAATAGAAAAAAATAATATCAGCAAATTTGTTTTGAAAAGTGTAGCATTAATTTTATAATTGTGATATTTTAATAATGAAAATATTTAATGCCCAAAACAATGGGGCGTTTTAATGCTATATATTTAATACAATTATATATATGCATATCACTATAATCTAAAATTCAACAAATATCAATATGAAAGTCTCAACAGCTACATAAACATTACGCAGACCCCCAAAAAAATAAAACAACTAGTTTTATGAAACCAACATAATGAATCTAAAAATTAAAAATTTAGAATATTTAGTTTTGACTCGGTCAGTTTTAATTAGAAAAAATTTTTAATTTAATTTAAGGCAGTATTGCGGTGTGACGATTTAAAATTTTCGATTTTTTTAATACATATTTTGAAAGTAAAATATATCGAGAGTATACTGTGAAAATTGTAGACCGAAATTCAAAATATTTATGAAGTTATAGCACATAGAACAGAACAGTTAGTGTAACATCCGTTACTAAATTTTTAAACGCGTTTTTCTCAAAAACACCTTTTATTGGTTGGTGGGAAGCAGAAACAAAATTCTAATCAACCGATCGGACTATAATTTTTACACATTGTTTTACACACTAATGGCTAGTTATCGTATTACCTAAAATGATTTATTTTTATTAATAATTTTTTAAGTTTTTTCTCGATTTTCAATGAAAAAAACACGATTTTTGCAATCTTCTTTTTACAAGTCCACCATATTGTTTTTTATTAACATAAATATCTAATTCTAGATAATATGATAGAGACAAGTCTATAAAATAAAAATATATTTGATTTTTTTGTTTCAAATCGCTTTGACTCCAAAAAACAGTATAAATTTACTAAAAAAAAATTTTAAATCCTGAAATAAGCTTAAAATTTTGGGTGTCACACTGCAATACTGCCTTAAGGGAGAAAACTACTGTGACGGGTCAAAAAATCGTCAATGTTACGGAATTTTTTTCACAAGTAATACTTTAAGGTAAAGGACATTTTATTAAGTATATATTCAACTTGTTCGGTACCAATTTTTATTGAAAAATATTAAAAATTTATAAAGTTATGAGCCTCAATGTGACGACCAAAAAAAAATTTTTTTGTCCATTAAAATTTCGGGATGGGTTATCAGAAAAAAATAAATATTTTATCAATATCTATATTGGCTATGGTTGCACGTAACCATTTTTATTTATTTAATTTTTTCACAAAATGGCGACGATTTTTTTCATTTTTAACTACTTCTTTTAAAAAATAATAAATATCAAAATTTCAAAAATCGGCTAGGCACAGACTTAGCCACTGCGATTATGAAAGTTTCGAATTTTTTTTTAAATTGGTTCATTAGCCTTTGAGGAATCGCTGGAACCAAATCGAAACACGTCATTTAGAGAAAAACGTGTTTAAAGTTTTCTGAGGGTCATAACCAGCCTTACTAAATTGACTCAGGTAATTTTCGGAATTTCAACTGATTTTTTTTTTACATATTTTTGAATATGTATAAATTAAAAAATGTATTTAAAAAATCGTTTTTTTTTTACAGTGGCTTTTCCCCGTTAAATGATTTAATTTCTTTTATTTGTGATCGGCCGTAACATTCATATTTGAGAATTAAATAACAAATAGTGCTGTTGAGAATTTCACAAATATATCTGCGTAATTCTTTTAATTTGTAATTATTTATAACAAGATTATATTTTTAATAATAATTGCCAAATACATTTTAAACATGTTTAAAAATATAAACAAACTTAACATTTATTTGTACTCAGAATAAATCCAAACTATGCCTATTGATTATATTATTTTGTAAGAAATTTCACAATAACGGTTAATATTAGGAATATTGATTGGAGAAAACGTTATTGCTTTGAATACGATAAATTACCTGTACTTGAACAATGTTAGATGTAGAAATTGTGAAAAAACATACAAATTTATGTTACAAAAATAAATATAACTTCAAATATCGTAATTGAATCATCACAAATTTTACGTAGCTTTATATGTATCATCATAATTATTATTTTAAATTGTGAAACAATTACAACTCGATTATTATGATATACATTTCTACACAAAGTTTATTATTTAAATACACAGACGAAATTTTAAACTTTAAATACATTTTAATATATCAAAAATATCATCAGTATCATTATATTTTGTAATAAAAAAATAGAACATTACTATTTTACAGCATAATGTTTAGAACATGAAAAGCATCAGCAATCTTAAAGCTTTACGTAGACAATAATTCGATTTATTCTGAATATATTATACAAATACTATAAATAAATTAAACATTACGATTTATTTGACTTTGATTCAAACATAGCCGTCATATCTCTGATGCAGTACGATGGAGAATGCTTCTCGGGCCTTAAAAAAGACAATATATTTTGTAAAAAAATTATTACTTTACATTAAATAAAATATGATTTCTTTTAAAAGGTCTTTCCGATCAAATGTTTTTTGTTGTTGCGAATTTTGATTGTTTATGCATGATTCGGCATTGCGAATATTTTGAAGGAAGGTAGAATGAGTCATTTGGAAGTGATTTAAGCAATAAAAAATACCTATATACAAAGTGCAACAGTTTTTTTTATATCGGCCAATTTAGTAAATTTTTGAAAAAACCCAGATTTATACATATTAATGACAAAAGTTCGAAAGTTAGAGCCTATATTTTTCAAACATGATTTTTACATTACTTAAATGTTTATGCTACACTATCAGATCAAAATAAAATTTATGAATAACAAAAACAAAAAATGGCTGCAGTTTAACATTTAAAAATTTATAAAACTTTGATAAAATTATTTCTTTAAAAAATTATTTTATAAAATCTAGTACACTTACAGATGTTCAGATGGTTTTAAAAACTACTCTATTTTATATCCTTTCGAAAAATCTACCGTAATATGTATCTACATGAATTGGCTATTTTTATTTAAAAAAACATATTTACCCCAGAATAAGTAAGATTTTTACATTTTTCCAGTGACTCGATTCTAGTATGCTATTCTAAATAAGTCATTAAAAACGTGATGCGATACTTTTCAAACATTTTTTTATACTCATTGGACAGTATAACACGTACTCCTGTGCAAGGGCTTGAAAAAAACGGTCCTGTCAGATGAACGACGATTTTTTTGTCTGTTTTTGGTAAATGAAGATAACGAAAGAAAATTCTACATCCAGACACACGCACAGCCGCCATGCAGAAATTAACTTTTCTTTAAGTTCTGAACCTTCAAAACTACCTAGTTCATTCAGAACATGAAAGGAAAATCTCACATTCATTGAAAAAAAAAAATTCTAAAAAACATTTTATTATTCAACTAACTGCTTTACCGGAAAGACCTCTCTCTTAAGGGGTTACATCTAATGTATTAATTAATTTTTGACAATTTTTTTACTGGCTAAACGATGTATAAACATCTTAAAAATAATATTCAAATTATAAGTAAACATTTTTATTTTTTATTTTTAGAGCTCATTTTCCAAAGTGTCTCTGAAAGTAAAATAAGCAACCAAAAACCACCAAACCGATAAATCTCGAAAAAAAGTTGAAACTAATGTCGACGTTTGCATGTAGTAAAATAGGTTTTAAACATTAAACTCATTTTTATCGAAACCACGTTTTTAAAAACTGTAGAAAATGTATTTTGGCCATTTTTCATTCGATCGACTTTAAATTTTAACTAACTTCTTAGATAGATTTTACATTGAAGTGTACACACGATTTTTATGATTGGTTAACTATTACGGTTTTTATAAACAATTTAAGGTCGTTTTTTCAACAAAAACGCGATTTTTTGTTCAATTAGATACAAAATTTGCAAAAATCAATATTTTTTAATAATCGTATGTACTTCAATGGAAAAACTAATGTAAATGAGAAATTTTTTTTTGTTCTGGATGTTGATCCAAGGAAGTTTTGTTTTCTGTAGTGGAGCACATAACAAAAAAGATGCATTCAGTGTAGCAACACTAAAGTCACAATTTTGTTTTATATTTCATTAAAAAAATGTTTTTTGTGTATTTTGAGATATGCACAATAAACCCTCCAAATTTCATTTGATAGCTTTTTTTATTATTCTATAAAAGTATAATTTTCCGAAGTTACGATTAGATGTAACCCTTTAATTAGATTAGTATAAATAAAACACAGTTGATTGAAAATAAACTTACTTTGTAGCGCTATGAAAAGATAACTTCGACTCTAAACTAACCCTCTGACTTTTCTCCGACTCTAGTTCTCTCTCTCTCATGCTCATGCCCTCGAACGTATGCCTTCTATCCGCGTTTAAATCTAAATTATCTGGCTTGCCGTAATCCTTTCTTCTGAGTTGATCACCGCGAATTTTAATATTATCGGATATCTCTTTTTTCTTCACACCTTTCTTGACATATCCTTTGTCGCTTACGTTTTTATATTCCGCACATCGTTTAGTTATATCAGACTCGTATTTAAGTTTCAGAGATTCTATCTGACTAATCCTTCTTTCGTCTGAAGATTCACTCTCGCTTTTTTTCCGCGCGTCTTTAGCGTTTCTGCTTTCGTCTTGTTCGCTCGCTGTTTTCATCGTTGGCTTTTTACAAAAGTCTCTTTCACTATAAACTGGCATATCACTTTTATTATATCTTTGGTTTGTGCGCAATTCAGGAGAAGTTATATCCGATGTAAGTTTTCCGTCGTTCCAGTTGTGTGAAAATATATCTGTCGAGAAACATTTTTTGTGTTGGTAAGGTTTTGGTTCTGGATTTTTGATCGGATTTAACCTGTCGCTGAGAGATTCATTCTCTATTATAACTTTATCTTCGCTTGTACTCTTGGTTCGACTTTTCATCCAAGTCTCGTGTACATCATCGTTTTCTACCTTTCGATTCACTGGATTGTCAATGTTTATATTTAATTTACTATTTGTATCACAACCTTCTTGGCCCCCTTTAAAATATTCATCTTCATGCTCGTGTTTACTTTTAGTCTTCTGTTTTAATCTACTAAGTACCTGATCTTTTTCTGTACGGAATGATTCGCTTCGATATTTTTCCCTCAGAAAATTTCTCCGCTCTTCCTTATATTTTTCAATACGCTCTCTGTTCAGCTGTGGATTTGTATTACATTCAGAATGGATATTGCTTGATGAAGATGATAACATATCAGAAATCGGTTGACTAAATGTTTCCGCATCTTTCATCTCTCTTTTCACAACACCTTGCGATTCTTTTTCTTTATTTACATCAACATCAGACATACTTATATTTTGTACATCAGATTTTTTGTCAATCGGATCAGCTGTATGCATAGAATGAAATTCAAGTGAAACTTTTGCAAAATTAGGCAATGTTTTAGGTTGGTTCAGTGTTTTAGGTCCCGATGCATTTATACAAAAATTCCAACGTTCATCAAAAGACTTCCTTCTAAACACAGACGGAGCAAAGTTTGTGTTTAAACTGTTTATATAATTACTAGAACCATCTTTACATTCCTTTGCAAAAGCATTTTCATCAAGCGACCGTGTCTTACTGTTATTTTTCATCAACTTTGCTTGACGTGCTCTCAGACACGGTGGTAAACTATCTCTTGCGTATTTATCATCCGACGCTTCAAATTTTAATGCCAGTTCTCGTATTTTATTTTTCTTCAAACTTCTACTTTCGGTATTTACTTTACTACTTTCATCTACGTCAGTACTAATACTCACTATGCTCGTATCTTCTTTAATAGATTCAGTCTCAATGTTTTCATAGTTCTTAAATTCATTTTTGCACTCACTATCTTCAATATTATCTACACATTTTGTATCAACATCACTTACATTCTCATAAACATCTAAAGAATCAAACCTATCTGATTTACTTTCTATATTATCCAAGTCCGTATCACTTTTATTTTCACACATGTCTATTATAACACTTGCATCAGTTGATTTCACTTTATCTGTATCGATATTTTCATTTGAATTTTGTACTAAATCTTCATTCACATCAACATTTTCTGTATCAGTACTTTTCATAATTATATTTTCCGGATTCACATCGACAGTATCAGGTACACTGAATGGCTTATCTAATAATTCATTTATCTCATGTACAGATCTTCTAAAGTATTTAACTTGTTGGTAAACTGCATCTTCATCAATATTATAATCAGATTTTCTTTTTTCATTTGTTGACAACAGAATGCCATTGTTACTGCACGGTTGACTAGATGTTAAACTATTATTTGCGTTATCATTTAATGCTACTGAATTTACAGATGAAGAAGGTTCGTCTGTAAACACGGGACTGCTGCTTTTAGCTCGGATTGAACCAAATGTCCCAGCAGGAGAACCGATAGGGCTGTTATTCAACGAATGGCTTTTGTATAAAATTATCCGAGTATTTTTCAAATCTAAATCTAACGAAGTCGGAGTGTTTTTTATCTCATTTTTCTCGATCGGACATTCCATATGGTTTGCTAATAGTTCATCTACGTTGGTGACTTTTGTTGTTACTTGACTAGCTTCATTTGAATTTACTTTTGTCGCACTGATATCCACATCTTCGTAGATATTGTCAACTGCCTTTTTCTGAGGTGAATTTACACTATACGTGATACTTATAGTCGTTAAAACATTTTCATATGTCGGACTTGTAGGTGACTTTTTTAAATTCATATCTCCTAAATCGTTAGTAATATTTTCATAAGTGTTTGAAACTATCATTGTATCGTCATGTTTATCCGAATCATTAGATGTTTCAAATTTATGCGAATCTCCAGAAAATCTGTTAAGTTTCGTGTAACTAATATCAGTAGGAGATTCTGTTAAACTAAAATCAGGTGAAAGTTGATTTGGTGTTGTCGTTTCGCTCGAATCGGTTTCACCGATCAATCTCTTGTAATTTGGAGTTTGCGGTGATAAGTTTGTACTCGGGATTCCGCTAGAAGTATTATCAGGCAGTTTCAACGATTTGCTTATAATATCTACCTCAGTAAGAGATTTAGGTAAATTTGGTTTCACATTCTGCGATGAAGATTCTAAATTCAGAGAGTTGCGGTTTTTATTTTTTACCGAATAACAATTGAACTTATCTTCGATATTTTTCAACTTAGTTTCTGCTATTTTTGAGGTCATTTCATCTGAGTTGCGAGGGGATTTATTTTTTGGTTCTGTTTCATCTGTTTGTACAATTTTTTCTGGCAATGAATGAATAATAGCTGTTGTTTGTATTGTATTATCAGGTGTGCTACAATCTATATAAAGAATATCCGATAGCTGATCTTCTAAACGTGAACGTTTACGTGACTGGCTTTCGGGGGATAAAACTATTCGAGCTTGTTTCTTCGGAGATGGATTCAGTGAATTTGTATTACTGTTGAAGTCATCTTTTGATTGTAAAATTTTTCTTGGTACCTAAAGATAACAAAAAATTATTAGTAAAACAATACATGAAAAATTTTTAAGTAAATACGGTACTTGTCTATTATATCCCCAGCGGTTTGAAAAAATAAAATCAATAGGAACATAAAATAACCAGTTCATCAGATAGAAAAGTGTCATGTATTATATCTTAGATTAGGAAAGATTATAGATTATAGATACATAACATTCAATGCTAGTCCGTATAATAATAATAATAATAATAATAATAATAAATGTTTATTTCAAAAGGTACATAGTACATAGAAAAACGTCAGCAGAGAAATTACAAACTGAAAGTAAATGTAAATTCATAATAAATAATTTTAAACAAAGTAAAAAGAAAGAAAAAATTCATGACTGAGTAGGTAATATATAAACATAACATAGACATAAAACACAAATGCACATAATACATGTAGAATTTCTACTCTTCAAAGAATTCATTGACACTATAATGACATTTGTTTATTAAGTGTCGTTTTAAATATATTTTAAATTTCTTTGGGGGTTGATCTTTTATGTATTTCGGTATTTTATTAAATATTTTGATACAGTTATTAATAACATTTTTATAAACTATTGATTTTTTTGTTTGTTTTATTACCATATCTTGTTTGTTCCTTGTATCATGGTTATGGTCAGGAAAATAAATTTTGAAGAATTCTGGATTGTTTTTAACAAATACTGAACACTCCAATATATGAAGGTCTACAACTGTTAAAATATTTAGATTTTTGAAGAGAGGTCTACAATGCTCACGTGGTTCAGCACCCGTAATGGTTCTTAGACATCTCTTTTGCAGTTTGAGTATATTGACTACGTTTGAGGAATGACCCCAAAAGATAATTCCATAGGTAATTATAGCCTGTATATGGGCATAATACACCTGTATCAAGACATTTTGAGAAACCATGTCTCTCAGAACTCTTAATGCGTAGCTAAATTTTGATATTGTTTTTATAATGTGGTTTATGTGAGAGACCCAAGACAGGTTTCTATCTAATGAAAATGTTACCAAAATTTTACAGCAGCTATCATGTCACAATCTTCATTTTCATGCATATTATTCCAGAGGCGTCACTTGAAAATTTATAAAATGCAAATTTTTTTTTTAAATTATAATTGAAATCAGTGTGTATGAGAGATGATAGTTCCAAATAGACATTTCTCTAATAATCAAATAACACTGAAATACTTTATAACACAATATTTATGATTAATTAATTTTATAATTCAAAAAAACTGATATTTATTTTAAACGCTAGGTAATGTGTTATTTGTCCTTTATCTCAGTGATATACACTGTGAGTACTGGCCAGTGTTGACAGTTACTGGATTTTGCATTCTGTTATGGCTTCCAGTGCTCTATACAGTTGTTACAGTATCCTAGCAACTTCTGCCATGGGTATATGTCTATTTTATAGTCCATAACAAAGGTATACACCGTGCAGCAGAATTTTTCATTTGGTATTTTAGATATTACAGCATTTTCAAAATTTGAACCCAATTTTGGCCATTTGTAGGCCTTAAAGTACCAAAGTCTCTACATAAAAAATTCTGCCGTTATGTTTTTATGTAAGTGTACGTCCAAATAAAGTCCCTAGAAAAAAAATTCTGCCGTATATCCAAAACATCTTTAATTGAAGTCTACTTTCAGTAACCGTCACTTCCAAGTGGTTGTAATGCGAAAAATGTGTGTTTTTTTTTCGTGGGCCCTATCTATTAAACTCCTACAAGCTGGTGAACCGGACCCATCATCCGAGCTTTGTCTGAGTGAGTACTTCAAAGTAGCCACAACGGCAGACGGTTGTTAAATCTACACCGATTATACAGCTAGCTCTTATACTACAATGACGTCATTGTTTACTGCCATTTTTTCTACTGTGAGTGCTGTTGCTAAATACATGTGGCTGTCGCATTACTCCGATCACGTGATCAAAATTTGAAAGCAATTGACAGAAACGATGCATTTAAGGTTAACTTTATATGTATTTTTTATTATCAGATTATTTGAATTAATTGATGAATTAATATCATTTATCAAAACCCCCCGTTACTACGCCACTGTGACAGCAGATAGCGTTAGTTGGAAGCTAATTTGTTTTTGCATTCAAGCAAATTCTTTATAATACCAGGTATTAATTGTTTACTAAACACCAGTTAATTAAGTTAGTTTCTATTTTTACAACAAATATCAATATAAATATGAATATTTAAACTAATAGTACACACTTTACTCATATTAGCACTAATTAAACATGACACTTGCCTATCTGTAGAACTGGTTATTTTATGTTCTTAGTGATTTTAGTTTATTCAAACTGCCGGGGATATAATAGACAAGTAACGAAAATACTTACCCCATCTTTAATTCGAGGAGAACTAACTAAACTTTCATCTTCTGAAAATATTCTCATTTCAGATTCTTCTAATTCAAAATTCAACTGTATTTCGCTTAAATCTAAAAGCGAACCTTCAGAATTATTGTTTGAATTTTGTTGTAACGTATCGAAATATGAATCATGTGAAACTGATCTGAAATATAAATAATATATTTAATACATTTATTTTTATTGAAGAAATAAAACAAAACATACCTATTATGTCCTGGCGGTTTATTTAAACAATACAACGGCCCTAACGTATCAATATCAGTAACTAGTGGTTCCGATTGGCCTGATATCAAACTCTCCGCAGATTTTACAGGTCTTAATTTACGTTGAATATCAGATAACTCCGTAGTTGTTATTGCACTTTCCTGAAGAAAATCAATCAATTTAAATAAAATTATCTATAAATCAATGTTAAAAAACTTACCGTTGTAATACCAGGTGTAGAAGCCTTTCTACTTGTTTTAGTTATACTTGCATGAGTATTACTCCTCGATTTTGTGAAAAACGATCTCCATCCTAAAGGTGACCTTTTTGTAACACCACGTTTTCTAACCCCTAAAAAAAAATTCAATTTATCATTAAAATATAGTCGTCGTCAGACAATTTTATATAGAAAAAAATGGAGTACATTTTTTTTTCAAGAAATTGGTAGATTTTGATGTATAGATCATGATGATAAACTGACAGTTCCAGTGTTATTCCCAAACAACTGATTTTAGACGACTTTTAAGCCCTTAGAAAGTTATGCACCCCCCCTTTTAAGGGGGAAAAGTAATCGTCATTTCTTTAAAAAAAAAACCTACTCCATCATTTTTATCTAGCTCAATCTTCTGATGACTGGACTAATATCACTGATCTGGTATTATATAACTGGATAGTGGATGCCTATGGAATTACTATTAAACCGGATGGCTAAATTTCATACTTTTTCTAACAGTCTCTTTTCCCTTTGAACTCAATTTTGATATAATATAGAGGTATGTGACGGGCTTCTACAGTTTCTTTATTCGATTGTTATTCAGATTTGACAGTTAATATGTATTTATGGCTGTTTATTCAATCATGATTTGATAATTAAAATAAATTACAGATATTCGTGTGTTAAATAAGTGTATTGCAGTTGATATACAATTGTATGTATTTATTTAGATATTTAACAAATCAATTTGATAAATTTGAATTTCGAACATCCGTTGACGCATGCGCATAATCATATTTTCAATTACAGCCATCGTGTTTGACTTATCAACAGTCCAGCCATGTCAATGACTAATATGTATATTTTAAATATTTTATTTACCTTGAGGCAAATCTAGAACCGTGTGATATTTCTCAGGTAAATTTTTAGGTCCTCCTCCTACTTCAATATAACTAGATTCATCAGATTTACTAAGAAGATATTGCTTATTTTGAGCTTCTTCTAAACTGAGTAACCTTGTTGGTGTTGAAATCATAAGACTTTTAGGTCTTAGTTTTTTTGGCGAACTTGGCTCCTCGGAAGCACTCAGTTCCATTGGCAAATTATCACAAAATATTAAATCAGTGTAGCAAATTAAAAATTCTGTAACGACAGCCTAAAAAAAATTAAAAATATTTATAAAACTAAGTTTTAGATATTAAAAATAATTTGAACTGAAAAGAGTTAATAATACATTAATACAGGGGTTCCCAACCTTTTTGTACCTAAGAGCACATTCTAGAACAGGGCTTCTTAAATTGATGGCCGCAGCCCCCTAGGTGGCCGTGGCTTTCCTACAAATGTATTTATTTAAATTATGATTTTGAAACTTTGTTAAAAAACTGAAATGTTAATATTTATAACTGCTTATAATATAGCTGAATTGATTTCACGCATTATTTTTTAAATCAAAAACTTTAAACTGTTGGCGCGAATCCTAAATACTCCTTTTATTGCTAGATAGCACTAAAGTTGTACATCTGGGTTCCAAAAAAAAAATTAGGGGGCCATGGGTTATCAATTTAAGTTGCAGGGGAGCCGCGATATCAAAAAGTTTAAGAAGCACTGGTCTAGAACACCAATTGGGTAGTGGGCATCATTTATTTTTTTCCCAGAGCTGAAAAAATTTGCAAAAGTAATGTAAGAAGGTAGAAAAAGTGCTTGGGTTACATGGCGCATCTGAACTCGTCTGTGAAAAAAATTGGCGCATGGTATGCAAAAGGTTGGTCACCCCTGAACTAAACCTACAATTCTCTGGTAATAAATAAATACAAAAACAAACTAACCTGTACTCCAACACCCTGTAGTGCAGCAACTCCACCGACCTCAAGTTCTGCACAGCGTAATAAATTAGGCGCCCAAACAATAGCGACATTCCTGGTCGTCATTCCGGTTCTAGCTCCGTGTTTAGCAACTCTAGCTAAATGTCGCATCAAATATTCCAATGTCCTGTGAAACAATAAATTAAAATGCGACAGTGGCAATAACGATATATTCTTACCTGTAATGAGGTGGCGGTAGTTTATGAACAGTCTCTCTAATTCTTAACAACCTTTCATTATCATCAGATCTGTCTGCATTGTTACCATATTGAATGGCTCTAACAAAACTACGATAAAGCTGGTATGTACATAGAGGATTCGGTAACTCCCTGAAAATAAAAATAAAACATTTAAAACGTTATAAATCACTGATATAGAACCACTATTTAACTACCTAAAGTACATCTTGAGCAGTGAAGCGACAGAATGTATATCTTGTAAAATATCCTCCGTATACAATTCAGGAATTCTGTCTTCATCAAACGCATGCCGTAACTTTTGTATATTAGATGTTACACCTGACAATCTATAAATACCGTCTACTAAACCATGGTTTTCTATGAATTCAGCACAACATTTTAATACCATTGGAACTAAAAAAAAAACTATTTGTCTATCATATGTTCTTAACAAATATCATATGTTCAGAAGGTAAAACAACTAACTCCACAAAACACATAACAAGAAGTACCTCAGGTCGAGAACTTTTCAGCATCCTTTTGTAGAGTTAGTCGTTTTGGCTTCTAAAGATTCTATAATTGAAAATATTATTAAAAATAAACAGCAATGAAATTAGCTTACTTTCATGGCCAGAGTTTAACAGATGCTCTCCAAGATCACAACCAAAGACCCTCTCTTTGAGAATACCACTTTGTTTGAGTCGTCGTCTTGATGGTCTATTTAATATAAAACTGCGAAAGAAAGCAATCAATTTACCATGCTTACGCAACACTGGTTTTATGGGGTTTGCACTGAGGGCACTAAAAAAAATTCGCAATAATGTTTTTAACTTAGTTTCATGTATTAATAGAATTTATATAACAGTACAGTAAAATATCGCTAGTCCAAATATTGTTATTTCAGATAATATCTGGTATATTTTTTAAATTAATATTAATTGATTACACAGCCACACAAAAAAAAGCGTGCGATACCAAAAAAGCTACATATTGCTTACCAGTTTTTTTTTTTAAATTTGAGCTTGAATTTTGGGTTTAATTAAAATATTTCCAAGTTAGCTACTAAACATCTAGAGCATATATATAAATTTTTATCGATTTTGATAAATAAAAAAAAAAAAAAAAACAATAGAACTAATTGAGAATACGATTTTAATAATTATTTTCTACTTGGCATCTGAGACATTTTTTGGCAGTCATTTTTTTTTACCTAGTTTTAGCTCCTTAGTACTTACTGCCTTGAAAAAATTATTTTTTCAATAAATTTGTACATCTTTTATTAGAGGGCATCATTTTACATGTTCAGTAAAAATTTCAAGTTTCTAGCTTATATAGTTTACGAGCTATTTAGCTTTGAGTGAAAAGGACGGACGGATGACAAAGTGATATTAATAGGGTTTCTTCAGAACCCTAAAAACTGGTAAACAGAAAAGTCTAAAAAATTTTATTTCGACTATGTTCGATCAATACTACAATGCTATATTTTTTGTGTGTGGCTGTGTTATGATACAGGTGTTTTCACGCAAAGTGTTATTAACACCAAAATGTCCTTTGAGAATGATTGACCGATTGAAAGATATTCTAGTTTCATCCAAATCAGTCCACATTAACGAGATTTTACTGTATCTATATTTGTGTATGAGTAAAGTACCTGGGAGCATTGGGAAGACATGCTAGTTTCTCTCCGATTACATGTACGCAGTGTTGCGGAAAGAAACCGACTTGGAATCCACGTTTTCCACGCCACCAGATAGATTCACCGGGACTGGCCATGTCAATCACAGATATCATATCACCAACTTCAAGGTTCAGTTCATCACGTGCCTATGTATAAAATAAACAATTTGTAGTGATCGCATATTATATTATTATTTGAATAAGTGTTAGAAGAATTTTTATAAAAAACAAAAGGGGTGTAAAAAGATAATTTTGACAGATCATTGTATTGAATATTTGATGATATATTTGTAATGTAAAACCAGGCGCACACGACGCTAGATCTGTTGTTAGTTTGTTTGCTAGATTCAATGCTAGTTTTCAAGCGTGTTTCGGCGCTGGATTATTGTCATAGTTTCAATGCGTGTTGGCTTCACACGGTACTTGAATTTGTAGATGGTTTTGATACGTGCAAAGTGACAGTTCTAATATCAACATGTTACTGTAGTGGATATGGTTTATGAAAATAAAAAAATCCTTTGGGTGAACAATATATAATTAATGTTTATTAATTTCAACAGTTAAACTCAATGAGCTAAGTTTCAAATTTCACTACAATTCAGTTTTCTCATATTTATTTTTTATATGCAGGATTGATCTTATGAGGTATGTTTAATAAAACTCACATTTGAATATTTGTAAAATGGACATAATTATTTCTTATGATTTGTACGAACATAAACTGTCACAAAACTATAAATATGCTATGACGCCATGTTTGTTTATGACGTTTATGCTCACGTGACATTATAATATTTTTCTGATTGGTTCTTGTTCAAATCTAGCAGCAAATCCAGCACGAAAAATAGCCCCGGTTCTAATTCTGAAATCTAGTATGATAGCACGCAGTGACGTTATTTCTATCACTGAAACCAGCACAGCAACTAGCAAGCAAACTAACAGCAAATCTAGTGTCGTGTGCGGCGGGCTTAACTTCTAGATACAGTTGGTAGACATACCTGAGAAACGTATTTTTTTATACTGTATGCTGCCGCAACAGCAGGAGTATTTATAGAATCACATTCTTCATTAGGCACTAGAAGTCTATGGCCCTTATTATCAAGTTGAAACCATGTTAATATCGGCCCACAGTTTAGAGAATTATCCACAATCTCACAAAATCTCTTCAAATATACATTTAAAGTACCCTGAAAAAAAAAAAAAAAATATAATTACTGGAAAGTAGAGAAACTATGCTAACTAAACTAAGCGAGATAAGTTCTTTTAGTATATATTTTGCTTTTGACCAAGACTGTTATCCGGTGCAGTTAGCTTTTTACCTCGGAACCCGTTTATAGTCAATGGACTTTTTTCATTGAATTTCTAATCGTAAGAACATTAATCTTTTACATTACAAAAATATTGTAATATCAGCACTGGTTACTTGACCATTCTTAAATAGTTAACATTGATTTTTTTGTGTGCAATTTCTAACATGTTGGTTAGGATGTTTTTTTCATTATTTTTATTTTTATTTTTTGGTCCCATTAGCCTATGTTTTAGCTTTGGATCAAAAGTTAATTGTCCCAAAATTCCAGACCCGTAGATCAAACCTGTGGACAGCGTTAACCGAGTCTTTTTCCCATTTTATTAATATGGGAAAAATTACTTTTTTACTTACGTGTGAATAACTCGCTGAAAATTATTTTTTTGAAAATTTCTCAGAGGAATATTCTATGGAGAATTAAGTGCTAAATTCATAAATCTAGTAATTTTAAAGATATGTTTGTTTAAAAATTATCATAATTTCTATGATAATTTTTATACAAATATATCTTTAAAAATACTGGATCTATGAATTGAGCACTTGGGATCTTTTTTGTAGGAAATTTATTTTTCTATAATATGTTGCTGTAAAAATTAAAATAAATAAATTATTCAACGAGCTATTCACGCATAAGTAAAAAAATTAATTTTTCCTATGTTCATCAAATGGGAAAAAGTCTGAAATTTTGGGACAATTAACTTTTGATCCAAAGCTAAAATATAGGCCAATGGAACCGAAAAAATAAAAATAAAAATAAAATAAAAAAACACTAACATGTTGGTAGTTCCAGACGACAATAATTTTAATTTTATTGTTTTTTGTTAGATAATTGTACAAAAAAAATCAATTTAATTTAAGAATGGTCAAGCAACTAATATAGAATGACCCATAAATAATTAATTAATTATTAGCAATATTACTTAATGCAAAAAATTAAAGTTCTTACGATTAGAAACTCAATGAAAAAAATCTCATGAAAATCCATTCACTATAGATGGGTTCCAAGGTTTTACATTTTCCACGGATAACTGCACCGTACTATATGTCAGTCTGAAACTATTAGGCTCCTGATGAAGACTTCATGTGAAGTTGAAACATGTGTCAAGTGACATTGTTTTTAATTTTTGGTTAAAAAAGTGTATTACTTAATTTGTAAGAATAATACAATAACCATATTCCATTTTTTTTAAATTAAAATATTGTTGAAACTAACCTCAATTTGATTAATAGAAAGACGGTACGTCAGTTCTGGTAATTGTGACACTTTCCTGTCGTAAATACACTGGTGTAACTGTGAATCCAGCTTCACGAAGTTATCGTAGTTGCGTTGAAGAAGCCAACATTCGTCATCCGATGTTACTTGCACCGTGTACCAATCATCATCGTCTGTACTGTCGTCTATCGAACTCTCTGCAAATAAAATAAATTAAATTAATTAGTACCTATATACACATAAAATATTCAATTGCTTTTTCGCAATATCGAAGATACAAGAAGCTTCGTGATCGTTTTAGATTGAGACAAAAAAAATGTTCTCTGATTTCAAAATTTTAATTTGATCTTTCTGCTTCACGTCAAGACAAACACTTTTCATTCCATGTCTGTCTGTCTGTCCGTCCGTGTGTCTGTTCCCTGAATCCTTGTCACACGTATAACTCATAAACCACTGAACCAATATTAATGGAATTTGGTTGGATGGTTGTGTCTGGCTTGAGGACAGTCCGATTTTAAAATCGTGTGTAAGGAGGTGACATTCCAAAATATTAATTTTTTTAAGATATTTCAAGAACGACACATGTTACGTGAAAATTTTATAGAATATTTTTTGTAGAGCATTAAATTTTCTATAATATGGGTCTACAACGTTTGTTGTAAAATATTCCCTTACAAAGATTTCTCCCAATTTATTTTAAAAAATCGTGTTTTGTTTTTCTAAATTGATATTTGCTTGGACATATTAAATGTCATTTTCACGTTTGCATAAATTTAGATTTAGATTGAAATTGTCATAAAATTAAAAATAAAAACTAATATTTTTTAGTAATATTGTATAAAAATTAAATGGTTAACCAATTCCAGGCAATTTATATAAACACTATCGGTTTTTGTTTAAATTGTTCAATAATTAACTACCTTTGGTGAATTTAGCACGAAAAAAAAACACATTTTGTTTTTTATTAATTTGAATATCTAATTATAGATAATACGATAGAGACAAGTCTATAAAATAAAAATATATTTGATTTTTTTGTTTCAAATCACTACAAATGGAGATATGCTTCCCACCACCCACCCTTCTTTTTTTCGAGGAGTCCGCTTTGACTCCAAAAAACACCAAGTATTGTAAAATTTACTAAAAAAATTTGTTTTGTATAATTTAAGATGGAAATAAAAACATATAAAAAGACTGAAAAGATTATATTTTATTTTTTTACGAAAAAAAAAATCCTATAATAAGCTTAAAATACTAGGTGTCACGCCGTAGTAATAGTTTCAGAGTACAATTGCCTTTTTACACAACTTACTGTGATGTGAATGTAGTGAGTTATCAGCACTGCGAGGCTGCAGACTGATCTGAAGCGGACACAGCTGCACGCGTTCGTAATGGAAGTGAGCACACTCCTGCAGCTTTGGAAACCGGCACGGTTCATCCGCGTCCCCGCCGACGGGTCCGTCGCTCCGTCTCACCAGTGACTGCATGTTTCTCAGTGACCCAGCCGCCCCGCACTCGCTTACAGTGTCCACTGTCTGGAAAATAAAACAAGTTATAGTCAAACTGATTATATCTGATTGTGAGATAAATTTATAAAATGTATGATTCTAAAAATTACAATTTCATATTTAGAGGAATTGAAACGATCGACAATTTCTTCATCATACAGGATGTTTCAAAAAGAATTAACTGATTTCATTACGCAATATTTTATTAAGGAAAAATAATACAAAACTCCAGCCGAGTCATAAGTATTCTACTCGTAATCAACTTTTATTTCCTGTCTTACAAATGTTCAATGTGGCTACGACTTGCAGCACGGGCAACATCAAGGCGATAAGAGAATTCCTTCCAGACGCGTATCAATATATCACGATCCACTGAGTTGATCGCTGTTGTTATTTAAATTTAGACGTCTTCTTAGCCAAGGCTGTGGAGTCGGAGTCGAAGAGTTGGAGTCGGAGTTTTAGTAATTTTGGATGGAGTCAGAGTCGGTAAAAAGGTACCAACTCCGACTCCTTTAATTAAATAATGGTTTTTACTTTTTTACACACCTATTATTTTTTGTTTGTTTTGAATTTTAAAGTACAATGATTTGAAATTTTCAATTCCGGAAGGAACCAGAATCACCCAAAAAATTCTGTCCGGAAACGGAATTAAAAAAAAAAATCTGTATGTTTTATACCTACATAGGTTATATCTTATTATATCAATCAAAGAATACAACATATTATTTTAAATTGTATTTCTTAAAAAGAAGTGAAGTACATTACATTACATTATACAAAATTGTTTTTTCTGTTTTTCCGTAATTTTCGCACTTTCGTAAGATCGATTATTTCAAATAAATTGTTTGTTTAACATACGTTCTTTTCAATCATATAAATTACATTTGTAGTGTTTAATTATATGGATTAAATCGAAAGCGATAATTCGGATATTTAGAAATTGTGCTAGCTTTTTGTACAGTAAAGAGTCGAAGTCGGAACCGGAGTCATAGATTTTTGTACCAACTCTACAGCCCTGTTCTCAGCACATGCCAGATACTGGATTGAGGGACCACAAGCTCACGAGTAGCTTGATTTGTGGACTTCCGCGAGCTCCCTTCAAATGCAGCACAGATTCTCACCACATGTTCCTCCGAAACTTGTGGTCATCCTGGACTTTTTCCTTTACACAGACACTCACTCTCTTGAAACTGTCAAAACCAGCGTCGAATGTTCTTAAGACAGAGTGAATTAATGTAGAATCGTATACGAAAAGCACGCTGCACCATGACAACTGAATTTATTTTCGCGACCTCGAGTACGTAGATGCCTATTGCTGAGAACTCGCCATTCAGAGGGTAAATGAACAACTGAACGTTACTGGAGGAACGTTGCAACTACAGCGCCCCTGTCACAGCTATTCGAAACTTTGAAAACTCCTCTTTCAAATGGTCATTTCATGACGATGCTAGATGCATCAAGAAATCGGTTAATTCTTTTTGAAACATCCTGTATATTATACAGCATAGACAATAGCCTAATAATATTAAGGGGTTGACAACCAAAACACTGACAAAATTGACCTGTTTACAAATAACAGACAATAACTGATCGGTGTCAAATAAACTGACTTTTACTGATTTTAGACCCTTGTATTTAATATTTACCTACCTAATAAAAACTAATATCTTTTACAGTAATCAGTTGTCCCACATTCATGGAATTTATGGTACATGTCTCGTTTTTTAACGTTCTTCTCTTTACCCGATAAACCTTTTCAGGACGTTATATAAAACGAGTTTTATGTATATTGCCTGGCTAGTTCTAAAAACTTTTTATTATTTATAAAATTTTCTAAAAGTTGATCCATTAGGAGAACATAAATATCAGGGCTTCGAACCGGAACTGAACCGAAAACCGGAAAAACCATTATTTTTTGCCGGAACAAAAACAGGAACAGAACCGAAATAAAAATATCGGTTTTTACGGTTCAGTACATGTTAAAATACGCGCGTTAACATGATCTTATTTCCCACTTCAATTGTCGTTCGGACTATCATACAAGTACCATAAAATATTCTAAATTATGGTAGAACATTTTTTTTTAATACAAATAATTTTTTTTTAATTAATCACTCGGAGCTGAACCAAAAACCGAAAAAACCGGAAAAACCGTTATTTTTTGCGGAACGAAAACCGGAACCGAACCGAAATATATTTTTTTGCTCGAACCGGAACGAAAACCGAAACGAAAAAAATAACGGTTCAAAGCCCTGATAAATATACATAAACATAGAATGTTTGGGTACCCGCTAGAACAGAAATTATGCATTTTCGTAGATTGCACCCATTACAACTATTGATCAGCACGCTTTGAACTAAAATTTCCACAAAAATTTTCTACAAAAAGGCAAAATTCATTATGGGGTCCTTTCTTTTGCTTTACTGCTGAAACGGCTATGGGTTTATTAACAAAAAGCGATTGTTTTAATGCCCTCGACAACTTCTGAAAGTTTGTCGGTATGTTTACGGGACACCCTGTATATTTTTATATTTGCAATTTTTTTTACTTCTTATTTTACTTCATAAAAACTTATTCTTTATTTACTAACTAAATTAAGTAGGTAAATAATTTAAAAGATACCAGGTCTGATAACAAGAAAATTAAATTATTTTTAAATAAAAAATTCATTTTTTAACAATAAGTAAAATAGCAAAAAACTGTACCTTTTTAGTATGACGAAAATTTACTATTAACAATATTTTTTTCATTATGCACAAATATTTCAAATTTAAAAACAAGTAAGCATAAGTGTACATCACACAAAAACTATCTTCCTATAATTGTTTATCCATGATTAAATATACAATAAAAGATAAGAAATTCAATACGCACAAAAAACATATTGGATGATCCTTTATTTTATCTAACAATATAAGTATATAATTGACGTGAATAACATTATTCTATTATACAACTTTTACTTCAAAATATAACATAATTTTCAAATCTACCGGGTGTTCCAGACCCGTCCACTATGTTTTACGCCTAAACTATTGAAGATAGAGTTTCATGATAAAAAATTTACTATATATAACGACCCTAAAGAATTTCAGGAAAATATTTTCAACCCTCTAAAACTCACAGTTTGAGGGGTACATGCCCGTTTCTCAGCAAAATCAAATGGAACGGTATATCCAAAAGTAAATAATTTTAAAGATTATAAAAAAGAAATAAACTTTTGTAAAAAAAAATGTACATACATTCAATTGTTTATAGTCCAGGAACATTAGGTTTTCACTGGGGAAAAATTCGCAATAAGCTGAATTTTTGTATACACCTTCATTTTGTCTTTATAAATAAGGTACCAAAAGTCCCCAACAATCCCATGCGAGCATACTTTTTTACAGCCCACAAAAGGCGTTAACAATTAGTTTTAAGTAAATATCTCTGTATCTATTGGTTCTATGACTAAAATAGTTATTATCAAATATAAATTTTATGCCCGGTATTATAAAGGACCTAACAAAATTTGTTAGCTAGCAATTACATTCATATGGGGTATTAATACTGTACTAGTATCTATGGATTAGTTATGGAATTTAGAGCAGTGACACTTCAATTAATTGTAACACAGTTGGCATCTTTGACCGTACAAAATAATTTTCATAACATCACCACTGTTTTACTACCGTTTGTATTTACCTTCAACGCGTGCGCGAAACTTGTCAAAGTCATCAACAAACTCCAAAAGAACTGTCATATATGTTTGATACCTCAGTTGAAAGTGTTTGTTAGCTAACAAATTTGTTAGGTCCTTTATGATACCGGACATTAGAAAATTACCTACAATAAAGATCTTACAACTTTTTTCGTACAAGTAATCGTTTTCGCTTATTAAGAGGGTATTCAAGTCTAAAAATGTGAAAATATAAAAACAATTTTTTTTGCATTTTATCAATAAACAGGGTTTCAAAAATATGTGTTCAAAACCCTATACCTCAATTCTAAAAACTGACGGAGTTACAGCGATTTGAAGATGATGCGTAGCATTGAATAGCCAGCTATGTATAAACTTTGAACGCGTTTTTCTCGAAACTGAAAACTGAAAATGGCTGCCATAATATCACAAGATCTACTGAACCAATCGACTTCAAATTTGCTGTGTATATACCTTCAGTACACATGTTTTTAGCACCGTTAGCAGAATTGAGTCAAAAACATTTTTTTATTGTATAGATAGCGAAAGATTAAAAACATAAAAAAAATAAAAATGAATTGTATGTAGGTAATTTTTATCGTAATTATATCAGTGGCCAATAAAACCAATAATTTTCTTTATATATACAAGTTGGGCTATAGCGGGTTATAAAAAAAATAAAAATAATAATTAAAATAAAAAAATGGCGGCATTTTGAAAAGTGACTATTCATTGTTATTTTTTTTTATGTTTTTAATCTTTCGCTATCAATACAATAAAAAAAAATGTTTTTGACTCAATTCTGCTAACGGTGCTAAAAACATTTGTACTGAAGATATATACACAGCAAATTTGAAGTCAATTGGTTCAGTAGATCTTGTGATATTATGGCAGCCATTTTCAGTTTTCAGTTTCGAGAAAAACGCGTTCAAAGTTTATACATAGCTGGCTATTCAATGCTACGCATCATCTTCAAATCGCTGTAACTCCGTCAGTTTTTGGAATAGTAGGCTATGAAATTTTTGTGAAATGTAAATACACCATTGAACTGTCCCCTCTTAAAGGTAACTTTTCTCTCATTTAACCGAATCTCTATCTCTTATAGTTTCCGAGATCCCCATACTGTACCCTGGTATTTAGACACCTGTATACAGAATGATTTACAACTAGAGTAAAAAAAAATTACAGTAGATCGAGAATGTAATTTTAAGCAAAAAACCTTATGTGAATCTGTGTCTGGAAATTCTTCCTGAAAATTAGCGTTTATTTAATATCTCTAATATCTAGAGAATCATTGTGGTACAGTTGTGAAATTTGATACAGGGATTGGTATTAATAAGTGTTATCGATTTAAAATATCAAATAATAATAATTTAGAACAGGGGTGTATGGGGCCAGTAGGCCCACCGATTTTTATCAAATATTTTTTGGTTCTTAAATTATTTCTGGAGTTGGGTTCTTTTAGAAGATTATATGATACAAAATACACAAAAATATACATTGTTCATTTATCATAAGATCAACCGTTTTCGAGAAATATCGAAAAAATAAAATACTGCTGAATTTAAAATATTGTATGTATATACTTTTTCATCATTCAGTAGTGGAAATCAGTACTAAATAATAAATGTTAGTAGAGTTACGTTTAAAAAATATTAAGTTAATTCAAGAAATATGACAGCGAAAGCCTGAGGTCCAACCTAACCCAACAACAACCAGCTGTAGGTCAGGGAAGTTAATTTAATTGGGAAATCCTTGTCTACCTCCCCACCCCCCTAATCCGAAACTATATCCTAAGCACTTATTTACAATTAATGTAAATGTACATTCATGCTAGTAAATTTAATCGTGCATATTACATACAGGTTGTCCCAACTTCAATATTTCATTTATTATAAGTGGAACAAAACTTTAAATACAAAAGTTATCAGGATAGTTGAGGATAGACAAGCAGTATATTTTAAAAATAGTTACATTTGTATAGGTGTCCCATAAGTGTGTTACAAATCAAAGTTATATTTTTTTAAATACAAAGTGTATTTTTTTAATTAATAATCTTAAAACATTTATTCTTCTGGATATTTTGATATAAGCATGTGTGGAATTATACTGAGCGGTTTAGAAATTATGACCATTTTTGTATGAAAATTGTGTTATTTTCAACACGTAATTTTCTAATTACAACAAAACAAATTTGTTTTCTTCTAAAAATAGTTTTGGCATATCCTCTATTTTTTTCAAAATTTTCAAATGGAACACCCTATATATTTTCACATTTTCGAATTGCCTATTCAATTCTAAACACATTTCATAAATAAATAAAACTATGTTCTATTCCTAAATCTAGCCTTTAAAAAGTTATTAATTTAATTTGAATGATAGGTTACAACTATGTATTAACGCCGCTGGTGGGCAATTTAAACAAAAAATAACTTTTGTGTATTATTTTGTTTATTTAAATTCTAGATTTTTATGTTAAAGTTTGTCAGTTCTAATGAATTGTTTTATGAATTATAATAAAGTTGTATGTTAAGATTTTAAAAATTTTCAAATAAACTTTTTAAAGGCTGGATTTAGGTATAGAACATAGTTTATAAAATGTGTTAAAAATTGAACAGGCAATTCGAAAATGTGAAAATATATAGGGTGTTTCATTTGAAAAAAAAAAAAATTCAGAGTTTTGATACCCCCTGTACAAAGAATACAATTTTGTAAATGTTTGATGTAATATCGCAATAATAGAGCATAATATGCCAAAACTATTTTTAGCAGAAAACAATTTTTTTTTGTTGTAATTAGAAAATAACAGATGCTTATATCAAAATATCTAAAAGAATAAATGCTTCTAGATTATCAATTAAAAAAATACACTTTGTATTTAAAAAAATATAACTTTGATTTGTAACACACTTATGGGACAGCCTATATAAATGTAACTATTTTAAAAATGTGCTGCTTGTTTATCCTGACAACTTTTGTATTTAAAGTTTTCTTCCACTTATTATAATAAATGAAATATTGAACTTTGACACAGTCTTGGGACACCCTGTATGTGTGTATTTTGTCATTGCCGAAATAATTTATTAAAGAATGCGGATAAAATGATTCGACTTAAGGACATCAAATTAGATAATTACGAACCGGGTTGAGTGATGTACATTTATATTCAGAAAGCATCTTCTCGGGGTTTACTAATGAAAATCTAAAGAATTTTTCATATGCTCTATTTTAGATTCTTTCATTTTATATGGCTTCGTTCTGGCATGCAAAAACTGTTGACGTTTTTTAATTATATCAGTTATCAATAATGTTTTGATAAAATTAGGCATTTGACCCTCCCACCCCCTCACACCTCCTGCCCACGTATCATATAAAAAATGCTGCGTAGAAAAACGATTTAGACATACATACTACATACAGAATTTTATGTCTGGCTAAACGGCCAATCAGGCCCCTAAATTTTACTCCCAAATATATTTTTCAAAATTCAATTTTATACGTTTCGGTATATTAAACTGACGTTAATTACACCCAGAAGCCGCGATAAACGCAGAAGGTTTTAGCTACATTCAATTAATCATAAATATTTTAACTATCAATTGCTTCCTCGCAATATCGAAGATACGAGAAGCTTTGTGATCGTTTTAAAATAAGAAAAAAATGTTCTTCGATTTCAAAATTTTAACTTGATCTTTCCGTTTCACGTCAAGACAAACATTTTTCATACCGTGTCTGTCTGTCTGTCCCCTGAATCCTTGTCACACGCATAACTCATGTAAGGGGGATGAGTGACATCCCAAAATATTTATTTTTTCAAGATATTTCAAGAAAGACACATGTTACGTGAACATTTTTAGGCTCTTTTTTGTAGAGCATTCAATTTTCTATAATATAGGTCTACAACGTTTGTTGTAAAATATTCCCTTACAAAGATTTATCTCAATTTGCTTTGTTTTTTGTTTTTTACAACCATTATTTACTTTGACATATTAAGGCCTTATACACCACCCAATCTGCAGGGCCGATTTGTCGGGAAGGAGAGGAGGTACTGCAGATTGGGTCGTGTATAGGTAATTTATTCACGGAATAATCGGTCCGAATTGCCTATACACGACCCAATCTGCAGTACCTCAACTCTACCTCCCGACAAATCAGCCCAGATTTGTATTGCTAACTATATCAGAACATTAAAAAAAGATTTAAAAATACATTGTAGCTATATTTTCTTATTGTTTTGTTTGCTATTACTTGTACTATAATGCAGTTTAGAAGAAATAATATGAATATAAAATATACACAATATATTGCACGTAAAAAACATTAATTTTTATTATTTCAAAATTTAATTTACAACAATTACATTAAATCGTGTCACGAACGTGACCCGCCGTGCGTGATCGGGCGTGAGTAAAAAAATAGGATTTGTGAGCGTGCGTGATCATGAGCAAAAATTACTTAAGCGCCCAGCTCTACTAGGGCCCCCTCATTTGCCACAACATATGACAATGCTCAAAGTTTGTGACGCAGAATGAAGTCTCCTTGTTAGTACGAGGAAGCACTCCATTTACATGGCAAATGTTTTTTTATTTCAAGACACAACAAAAGTAAAATCATGTACAATAAATTAATGAATCACCAGCAGTCAATTATTACAATTAAATGTAATACGTTTCATGAATACGAACTATATTTTTAGCAAATATATATATTAGTCCGGACGTTAAGAACTTTTCATCTGCACTTTTTGATAGAAGCATGAAAATTGGTATAGTTGTACATTAAACCATCCTCTACAAAAAAATGGCAACATTAAAAAAAAAAAACCCTCCCTTTTAGGGGCAAAAATATCTCCGCGGATTTAGTTTTTCTTATTTATCTCGCAAATGGTTATTAATTTATAATAACAACTTTTGTTTAAAGTCTAGTAGATATTATTTTGGGTGTCTTCTATTTGTGTTGTCCGAATAACCATTTGCGAGATAAATAAGAAAAATTAAATCCACGGAGATATTTTGCCCCTAAAAGGGGACCACACGGGTTTTTGAAATGGCGCCATTTCTAGTTTTGTATAGAGGAAGGTTTAATGTACAACTAACTATACCAATTTTCATGCTTCTATCAAAAAGTGCAGAGATTAGTCGAATTATCGCTCTTAACGTCCAGACTATATTTTATACAAAGTACAATATACCCAAAATCAATTACGTATAATAAAAACAAACTGTTATTGTTAGAATAAACGATGAAGTTTGAAACAATAAATAATTATATCATCACAGTTTTTGTATTAAAATGTGCACACTTTGCTTACTACATGAAATGTAAAACCACTGATATTTGTGATATTTTTTTTTATCTTGAGGTTTTATTGTAAGTTGTAACGACTATATTAAATTAATAAACAGGAAATATGTACATATGTTGAGACGGACGTTTTTGCAGGACCGGTTTTATTTTATAATTATTAAAAAAAAGTATAAATTCGCACTTATGAAACATAATTTCACATTCACGAAAACTGATTTCGCACAAATGAAATATAATTTCACATTAAAAAAAAAACATCCGCTAAGTAAATGCACAGTGCTTCCTCGTGCCAAATGCACCAAATGTAGTTCATTATTGAACAATTTAAATAAAAACCGATAAAGTGCTCAGATAAATTGCCTAGCATTGGTTACCCATTTAATTTTTATACAATTTTACTAAAAAATATTAGTTCGAAATTTTTCTTAAGGCATGCATTCTGCCCTGGGTATGTCGTTTTACTAACGATTAAAGGAACTCCACTTTAAAAAAAAAACATTGCTAATGTGGCAATTTAAGAGACTTCACAACGTCTTGGATATGCAAACCATGTCGAAAGGTATTATGCTGCATCATAACGCCAGAACTGTTTTCATTTGTGTGAAAACAGTTTTCTTTAATTTGAAATTATGTTTGATAAGTGTGAATTTATACTGTAAAAGGTATAGAAGACGGACAAGTACGAATAGTACTCGCGCCCTGAGGGTTCCGTACCGTTATATTAAACATAATTATTGACAATAGTTAGTTACGCAGACAAGGCGTCTTCACGTAGAAGCTGTACGAAAGAAATTGCAAAATTTAGTTTGTTACGTAATAGCTCCACATAGAATTATAATTTAATGATTTTCGGATTTTTTTACTTGTACTATAAGACCTTCCTTCGTGCCAAATTTCAAGATTCTAAGTCAACGGGAAGTACCCCCCCCCCACCATTATTTTATAAAATAATAAAGACACGTTTTAAAAAGGTATAAAATATATTAATACAAAAAATTTAAAAAACGTAATTGAAAGTGCTTATTTATTAGCACAAACTTCATTAACCCATTAACGCCCGCCGTACACACTTGTGTACACCTCATTTTATAATTCGTGTTGCTTTCTATGGATATTAATTCACAATATTAGCTTAATAGAGGCATGTGATATGCTAATATATTTTATCCAACTGAAGCATGTGATTTCGAATTTTGTTTAATACATATAACTTGATTTTTAAATGTAATTTATCTTAAAAAAATGATATCAGAAAAGCAGTCTCACACAAAATAGACTTCATATCTGCCAAATTTACTCGCTCGAATGCAGTTTTTGTTGTAATATTTACATATAATATATTTGTTAGTTAAATATATTGTATGTGTACTTAATTTCATTTTTTAAATCTACTGCATGTTTTAGATTTCTTTTGGGCGTTAATGGGTTAAATCTAGGTGTCATTGAGGAAAGTACTACATACTTGTAACTCTTTTTCTATTACTAAATGGTCTCGATATTTAGATTTCATTACTAATGCAGAAAATTTGATGTTATAAATGGCAGCAGTACTTGCATTGCTATGCTTGAATTATTATATACTTCACTTTGATTCAACCAAAATTAAACAAGGGTTTCACTCTGAAATTTGCGAATTTTTCTAAATTCATTTATGACCACAGAAAGTAGCATATTCCAATCAAAATTTGCAACTTTTTATGTACCAGACGTATTAATTGCGAAACAGTACTATTATGTAAATTATTCACCCCTTCAACGTTGAATACAATCAAGATATAAGACAATCAATATCCTAGTTATATTAACATTCAAATAACCCTTCGTATATACCAAAATGCGATATAATCAAATAACATATATACATATACAGGGTGGGGCATTTAATGTGTTACAGTTTATTATATCAGAACCATCGCATATTTGAAAAAAATGTTTAAACCAATTAATTCATATGTGGGCCCAACATGTCCAACTGAGCCCACCCCTAGTGGTCGCCAAAGTGTCCACGCCGGTCCTGTAAAAGTTAAAGGACCAAACTACGGTAGTTTGCGTGTGTACGAGGCCGCTCCGAACACTAGACCAGAGGTCACCAAACTTTTCGAGAAACGGGCCGGATCGAATTTTATTTAAACATGGGGGGCGGGACGAAAAATATTCTTGTTGGAATCCTATTAGAACATTTATTTACATGTGCATTTAGCTATGTAAATAGAGTAGGGGAGACTGGGGGAATCGCGCCACCTTAAGGAAAAACGATTTTTTTTCTATACTTTAAAGTAACATAACACTTTAAATAAGCGGACTATTTAGTTATACAGTTTCTCACGCATTGTACAAATACTTTAACAAAGCTTAATTAAGCGAAGTTTTAACGTTATTTAAAAATAAGTTTAATAAGACCACAGTGACGCGATTGCCCTGGTACCGGGGTAATTCCGCCACACCCTGATTTGTTTAACTGCCGCAATTAGGATTGAAGATAACTTGTTCAATGCTACATTAAAACTGCCATCGGTTGTTTTTGAAGACGTACTCGAAGTTCCGGAAACTTCTGGTAGGCCATCTGGACTATAAATGGCCATTTCTTCAGTTTTATCAGTTTGGGGTAGGTTTCTGCTATCGGTTATTGGGCCTAGGTCTACGTTATTTTGCCCAAGATAGAAGACCTCTTCAACTTCCTGATCGTCAATAACTAGAGGTTCTAAGTTTTAATCTGAGAGGATTTACATTATTGCCCCAACTATAATGGCGCTATTACCCCGGTATGACAATATGGCGAATGATCTTAATTCACAACTAGTGAAGACGCTTACACATAAAAAATATAACACATAAATGTAACTGAATATTAGTTGAATGCGTACGCCGTACGCATACTAATTACGGCTATAAATTAACAAAAAAAAGACACTTAACTCGATTTATATATAAGTCACAAATTATAACGAAACAGTAAAAAAACAATATTTTCTGCGATAATAACTACACTTCTCTAATTAGAACCTTGATAATACTGAAGTAGTTTCTTATGTTGGTCACTAAAGTACAGCATTTATCGCGACCTCTCCACTGACTATCGTTTGCTGTTTATATAGGGTGGCGGCATTACCCCGAGTGGCGCCATTCCCCCGGTCTCCCCTATATATCGAAAATAATGGAAAATATATATTCAAGTGTAGATAAATACACATATTTACATCAATTCATAAATAATATAAAATTAATATTTCTTATATGTATATATAAAAAATATTTATATAAAAATCATGGGCCGGATCCGGCCCGCGGGCCGTAGTTTGGTGACCGCTGTACAAGACTAAAAAATATTGCGTATAAGCCCTACAGATGACACAATGAAAAAATACGACGCAAAAAAATTTAAGCTTGCTCAAACTTTTCTAAAATCATTGTGCAATCTTCTAGGATCCCTCAATAATATTGGACAATCCGTAATATTACACAATATTATTAATCGTGGATGGGGCGCCTAAGCCAGTTCTGTTGTCCACATAAAATGACAATAAACGTATTATTTATATCAACGTTAACGAACCATTTGCTAAATACCACTGGTGAAAGAGCCTTGCGTGTTATCCGTCACTTTAATGTTCGCACATACAAAAAAACGTTAGGAATCACTTATATAGGTCTTTGATGACTACCATATGTAAACAGCGTCTATAAAATTTATATGAGTAAGCTCCGCATTCAAAGAACACTGTTTGTATGAATTCTTTTCTAATAAAGAGAAATGAGTAATGATTGCGTACAGACAGTCGAAACTTTTATATAGGTACCGTATTTTCGTATATTATATTCGTCGAAGTTTTTTATTACTATTTTTTTTTTAGTAGGGATGTACCGGAACTGGAACTTTCAATTCCGACCGGAACTGGAATCGCCGGAATTCACAAAAAAATCCGATTTCGGTCGATTTTTTTTTTCAAAAATTTATATTTTAATTAATAATAATAATTAAAATAATATAGGATGATTCAGCACTGTCGTGCCAAACTTGAACACTAAATTAAGAAATATATTTTAAACAAAAAATATCATATCAACATGTGTCCGGAAATTTTCCGTGAGGGGGCTACAGTCCTCCAAATATTATATTCAAAATTAGTTTTTATTTAATATCGTATTATGTGGTAGGTATATGTACATGAACTTTTTTTTATCTTTAATCATAGACATAGACATAGACATATAATTTATTCCATGTTGCATACAAAAGTGCATAGGACAAGTCAGACAATAAATGATAACAATACAATAGTAATAATAATGATAATAGTATGTAATAATATTAAACAATCACTCTTATAGAATAGGAATATAAATTTATTTTGTGTAATTTGAAGCATCCGTATTAAGTAAAATTCTGCATGTTTTGTATGAATAGCTCGTTGAAAAATTTGTTAATTTAATTTCTTACTAGTAGAGGGAAATTAGCATTTTGAAGTGATGTATTCGGGAAGTTGGATTTTTTTTATTTTATCTTTATATGTTTGAAGATGAGTTGAAAATCAAAAATTTAGAAAAATCGTTCATGTGCGTCCCGAGAAAATTGCATAATTGTGCATTTTTGATACATTTCGAGTGTATCGCTACACTGTTTTTGAAATATCTCCGGTTCTATAGGTCGTAGGAAAATAAAAATTTTTATTAAAATACTTATTAATTAATAGACTATAGAACTGCATAGGTAGTGTTACTTACTTGTATCATAACCTCAAAAAAAAAAATTGTTGAAAAACTTTTTTTATCACTAATTTATCAATAATTAACAAAAATGAAGTGATTTACGAAAATAAGAGAAAATATGTATTTTTATTTTATAAATACATGATAAAATTTTCAAAAATAAAATTTGATTTTTACACCCACAATCGGCCAATTTAAAAAAAAAAATATGGAAAAGCTCGCCATTTAATGAGAAAATTTAAGTGAACGATTTGTAGATAGTTTGTGTAAATTCGGAAAAAAACAAATCGCAGTGACAGTGAACCATGTACTGTGGGCATGTTGGGTGAATATGTTGGATGGGCATATTGAATATTTTATTAAAATCATGCACTGTATAATGTAAACAAAATCCTAGTCAAGCACGAAAAATCGCATTAATGTATAATTACATTCAGAATTCCGTATATGTAAAACGTACACACTTTATTTGGGTATAATTAATTAAAGAACAGAGTAGTTAACGAGGAAGAATGATGGAATGTCTGCATGCAAAATTAAATTAATGATAATTTGTATACATATATATCTACATATACACATGCACGTTAAAAGTGGTATTGATAAAATCTATTTTGTGAATAAAATATGCGTTAATATGGTAAATAGAAATTACTATTATTATTATACCTACGATTTTTTGGCCTGTAATTAATTACACATTCTATTTAAAATTAATCATTGACCCATTAATGCCCAAGGCTATACATTTCCAACAATTATAATTTTTCTGTAATATGGAAGAAAAACTAAAAAATAACAATTTTTACTTTCTTATACCATGTATATGAAATATACATTAGTATAAGTAAGTATAGTGAAGCCGATTTTTTTCGAAATCCGGATTTTGACGGAATTATCTATTTTGACCTTCCCTGAATCCATTCTGACTATTTTCGCCATGATGTATGTGTGTCCGTCTGTCTGTCTGTCTGTAAGCGCTGTAACTCAAATACGACAAATCGTAGAAGGGTGATATTTTATATTTAAAATTAATTTTTGGCTGAGAAGAAAACGTCCTATTTTTGAAAACGATCTTTCAACAGGATAGGGATGTTTACCTACGTCGATTTTTTAATTTTTCGAATTACACTGAAACAGTGCGAAATAGAGAAAAATGTAGGTAATATCTATATCTATAATTTATGTTCTATTCATTTTTTTGTAAAAACGAATTTTTGAAAAAAAAAATTTATTATAATTCAAATGGTTCATAACAGAGAAAAAATGTATGGGGAATAAATTATAGATAATAACATACTCGACATTTTTTATCTAAAACATTTTTTTCTTATTTCAAAAATAATTCAAAAATCCAAAAATTTACAAGAGTAAACAACCGTTGTCAGTTATTACGTTTAAAAAAATCACTTGTTATATAAATATAAAATTATTCATTTTGTTCTTTCTTGTTACTTTGTTAGAAATGTTTTAATAAACAAAGAATCACGTATACAATTTACTGTTAAGTTAGGTTAGGTATAAGAAAGTCCCGTGGTTCCAAAGGCAGATATTTCATTATGAGTTAGTAAATTTATCATAATATCAACTTATATTTACCGCATTCCCTAAACATTTTGAACAATGTTTTAGTAAATTAGAACATCGACTGTTGCACCAAAAAAACATCAAGATTAAAAAAATATATATATAATTATGTTTATAAGTACTAAATTAATTAAAAAAATACATTTCGACTATCGTTCTAGATATAAGATAGGATTGCTGTATGTTTATATTAGAAAAATGGGATCGCAGCCAAGAATTGCGAACTAGTATCTTAGTAACCTAATTTGATGAATGTTGTGTAACCCCCAAGGAGTACACGAACCCTTGCTAGTCAAAAACATTTTTATCTCGAAACATTAGGTTTTTACGACAGTGGTTCTTAAACTGAGGTCTATGGGCAACAATAATTAACATTTACATCTGCCAAGTAAATGCACAGTGCTTCCTCGTGCCAAATTCACCAAATGTAGTTAATTATTGAATTGTATAATTTTTACGTAACATGTATCGTTCTTGAGATATCTTGAAAATGATGATTTTAAATGGGACCGTCCTCAAGCCAGACCCAACCATCCGACCAAGTTTCAACAATATCAGTTCAGTACTTCATGAGTTATGCGTGTGACAAGGATTCAGGAGACAGACGGACGGACAGACAGACACGGAACGAAAAGTGTTTGTTTTGACGTGAAACGGAAAGATCAATTTAAAATTTTGAAATCAGAGACCATTTTTTTGTCTCAATCTAAAACAATCACAAAGCTTCTCGTATCTTCGATATTGCGAGGAAGCAATATGTGCTCTTTAACTTCTGAATTTTTGACATTAACATGTATAAATCTGGGTTTTTTCAAAAATTTATTAAAATGGCCTATATAAAAAAAACTGTTGCACTTTGTATATAGGTATATTTGCTTAAATCATTTCCAAATGACTCATTCTACCTTCCTTCAAATTATTCGTATCGCCGAACAAAACATCCTGTATAAATATAATTCATCAAATAAAATGTTTAATACGGATTCACAGTAAGTATATCCGTGGTTAAATTATGTAGTAGTCCGCAATTAGATGAATATTTAGGAGCGCAGCTTTTATGTAAAGACATTCTGTAATGAAATTAATCACAGGATCTATTTTATTTTTGAAAAGAAAAAGAATATGTGCAAAGTACATGCAAAAACTAATATTAAAATTCCCATGCATATTACGTATAATAAAAATACATGTCACATTAAACTATAGACTTACATCACAAATAAGTGAATCTGTTATACTGCTTAGAACTCGCTTCATTTGTATAAATATAATTATATTATTTATTTAAAAATATATTTTAATCACAATTAATATCATCAATGATTAACGTATTTTATCACTTATTTAAAGTTTGATTAAATTGCAAATTTAATTGTAAAACACTATATTAATTATGCATTCAGAAAATAATAAAATACAAAGCTAACAAGTTATATATTATTTAAAAAGCCAGACTAATACGATTTATTTAAAATAAATTCATTACCTATAATTTATTTAGATATATCCATTTCAATAAAAAATTAACAACATTTAAAAGCACATTTTAAAGAAATAAAATATAATTTTCAAACACGTTGAACAGATTGATTATAAAACAAGTATCGATATTAATAAAGAGTTTTTAAA
Organism: Sialis fuliginosa; assembly: GCA_961205875.1. Classification (NCBI taxonomy): domain Eukaryota; kingdom Metazoa; phylum Arthropoda; class Insecta; order Megaloptera; family Sialidae; genus Sialis; species Sialis fuliginosa. The sequence continues at coordinate 35,886,216 of OY540811.1, forward strand.
GCACAATGTTGATTGAACAAATTGATCGTGTTGGATTTGTAGGCGGCTGTGTATATACATATATAATTAATCCGTGTTAGTAGTCGCTCGCCACGCCCGGACAAAACGAGAGCAAGGAAACTCCGGAACGTGGTCCGGTGCATTCGGCAATGCGCGCGGCGAACCGGAGTCTCAATTCAGGTGGGCGCGCGCATGCGCAACAAACACACAAGTCAAGTGGTTTTTTGCAATAAATTATAATGTAATCACTTGTTTGATGTTTTATTTAATGTGTCTACTCTATACTACTACCGACTACCTATTTTGTAATAAAGTAAGGTAAATGTGTATAATTGTTATGTATAACAAACAACACTTTTTAATAGATTGAAATTTTACATTTTTACAATAATTTTGAATACATAAATCGGAACTTGGGTACAAGACTGTGTCAATGTTCAATATTTCATTTATTATAACAAATGGAAGAAAACTTTAAATATGAATATAAAGCACATTTTAAAAATAGTTACATTTATATAGGGTGTACAAATCAAAGTTATATTTTTTTAAATACAAAGTATATTTTTAATTGATAATCTAAAAGCATTTATTCTTTTGGATATTTTGATATAAGCATGTGTGGGATAATACTGAGCGGTTTAGAAGTTATGACCATTTTTGTAAGAATTGTTATTTTCAACACCTTGTAATTTTCTAATTACAAAAAAAATATTTTCTGCTAAAAATAGTTTTAGCATATGCTCTATTATTGCGATATTACATCAAACATTTACAAAATTGTATTCTTTGTACAGAGTGTATCAAAACTCTAAACTTAATTTTTTTCAAAATTTTCAAATGGAACACCCTATATATTTCCACATTTTTGAATTGCCTATTCAATTCTAAACACATTTTATAAACTATGTTCTGTGATGGAACATGGTGGGGGCTTCGGGGGTAACTTGACGGTTTCAACGGAAATGCTTTGATTTTTTTAAACATAAAATTGAACCAGTTCTCAGATATTCATTTTTTCAGATTTTTTAACAATAAAATTTCATAAGTGTTTCGACGAATATTTTGGTCAAATTATAAGTACTTTTATCGCCTATGGTCGAAATTCGACCAATATTTTACCTGTCTTAACGGCAACATACACACATGATTTTTTATGCACATTTATGGCACAGTACTAAACCTAACCTAACCTACTTTTAAAACAAAAAATTTTAAATAAAAACACTGCAACTGAACGCGAATTGAAATCTCTATACGCAATCTCTACGTTTGACAGAAACCCAAAACTATTTATTTTTGTCGCTTGGTGGCGCTAGGAAAATTGCTATGTTGTTGAACGATGCGAAGGGAAATAAACAAACAGCGAAAGGGGAAATCATGTGTGTATGTTAACTTTATTTTACCTGTTTGAATGGCAACATACACACGATTTTTGTGTGCACATCTATGACACAGTACCTTTTATTAACCTCCTTTTATTATAAATAATAAATACTAAAAAAACGTACGACAATTTTCGATGTTCACGATTATACATTATAGATTTTGGCACGCTGATTCAAAAAATTTCAAGAAAATTTAAATGCAATCATTGCGATTGGTTAAAAAGTTACAGCTACCTTTTTTCTAAAATAAAAATATCTACTATGAGAGTCATGGGACTTTCTTATACGTAATACTGACAAATTAATAAAAGATAATATAAAATGAATGGGAAAATAATATTCTTTACAACAACATGTATCAAATTAATTTTTTAACGACTAATGATAGAAAGGTGAAATTTTATTTCATCTGGGAAGACAACCATCTACATTTTAAAACAATCACTAAACCGGAAACGGACGTATAGTCAATTTTTGAATTTTCGAATTGTTTTTGAAATAAGAAAAAATGTTTTAGATAAAAATTGTATGTATGTTATTATCTATAATTTATGTCCCATACATTTTTTCCAATATTTATGATTTAGCCAAAATTTGTTTTACATAATTAATTAGAATCACTCACACTGTTTAAGAAATACGTATAAGAAAGTACCTATGGCAAACACGTACACTGTTCAATCTCTATAATACGTATAAGAAAGTCGTATAACACTCGTGACAGATATTTCTTCATGATATAAACCATTTGAATTGTAATTAATTAATTTTTTTTAAATTTGTTTTAAAAAAAAAATGAATATAAGATAAATTATAGATAATTATATTATTATTATTATTACCTGCAATTTTTAACTTGACCATTTTTCTCTAATTCGCACTGTTCGAAAAATCTAAAAATTGACATCAGTAAACATCTGTATTCGGTTGAAAGATCGTTTTCAAAAATAGGAAGTTTCCTTCCCAGACAAAAATTAATCTTAAATATAAAATTTCACCCTTTTACGATTTGTCGTATTTGAGTTACAGACCGCCACACAGACATCGTGGCGAAAATAGTCAGAATGGATTCAGGGAAAGTCAAAATGGATAATTCCATCAAAATCCGGATGCTTTCTTATACAATACTTATACTGTACGTATATTTTCATATACTAAAATTTCGGAAGAACATAAATCGTGAACGATTTGAAATACAAACATGTTGTTTGAAAATTTCAACTTTTTACATCGTTTACATTTACGATCAAAAAGCATTATTTTAAATTTGTTAATTAACCCCCTTGTATGGTTTATTCGACGTATAAGTAATGGGGCATACTTAAAAATAAATTATAAAAACGTATTCTACTTATTTTTCAAATGTGAAATAAATACAAATGTGCAACTTATACTGCCTAGGGCAGCGTTTCTCAACCTTTTACTATTTGTGACCCAATTTTCAATCACAATCCCCCCCCCCCCCCCCCATCATACAATAATTTTATTAAACCTTCTTTCGAAAAACTTTGATCTGCAAGACAGGCCCAAGGGAGTCACTAATAATTATTTATCTTGTTTTTAATTTAATATTGGGTCAATCCATATGAACTGGTCCAGCACTGGTTGCTCGATCATTCTAAAAAAAATTGATTTTTTGTGTGTAATTACCCTAACATGCTGCTAGTTCGAAACGACCATTATTTTAATTTTATTGTTTTTTGTTTTCGCGTGACGGCCATATTTGTTATACAGGTCGCAGCATTTTTTGTACTTTAAAGGGTTCGCGGAAACTAAAATATCTCAGCTTCTATCAAACCTTTCAACACGGGACTGAAAGTAAATTGTTCAGAATAAAACGGGCTACAAGATTACTTCTAGACATTTTCACCTAAATGTTATCCTAAAGGGTGAAATTTCAGCCTTAATTCTTAGTTCTATTTTTGAAAAAAATCCCATTTTAAAGGGGATGTTTTTGCAAGAAGGGGAAAAGTTAATAAGTCAAATTATTTTTTACGAATAGGTGGGTACTAGTTGTATTCACACACCTAAGTTCAACTCTGAGACTTGCCCCACTTTATTTAAAAAAATTCTCAAAATTTGAAAATTCGAGAAAATGGCACTTTTCAAAGCTAAATAACTCTGGTGGGGGACCAGATAAAAATCTTAAATTTTAGCCCATAATAGTACTACATAATGGTATTATGTACCAAAAATTTTGAGATTTAGATTTGACTACAAGCAGTGGTATTGCAACCACAAAAATGCATGTTTCAATGAGCGTATACATGTTGGGATTTTGTTTCAATTATAATTAAAACATGTTATATCTTTGTTATGAGTTACTTTAAGTTATTATATGTGTTATACATTTTTAAAGCTGACCTAATTTTCTATCTAAAAATAAAATATATATAGGGTGTCACCTTTGAAAAACAAAAGTTGACATCATTTCCGGTTCAACCGGAAGTGACAGAAAATAAAAAATGAGATTTTAAAAACATTCAGAAAAAATGAAAAATTTTTCTTCATTCAAGCATTCTTCTATTTCCAAGAAGAAAAAATATAGTAATAGATATTATATTAATGTTGACACTCTGTATTAACATATGAACTCCTATTGAATATTGTGGTTGCAATATCACTGCTTGTAGTCAAATCTCAATCTCAAAATTTTTGGTACATAATACCATTATGTAGTACTATTATGGGCTAAAATTTCAGATTTTTATCTGGTCCCCCACCAGAGTTATTTAGCTTTGAAAAGTGCCATTTTCTCAGATTTTCAAATTTTGAGAATTTTTTTAAATAAAGTGGGGCAAGTCTCAGAGTTGAACTTTGGTGTGTGAATACAACTAGTACCCACCTATTCGTAAAAAATAATTTGACTTATTAACTTTTCCCCTTCTTGCAAAAACATCCCCTTGAAAATGGGATTTTTTCAAAAATAGAACTAAGAATTAAGGATGAAATTTCACCCTTTAGGATAACATTTAGGTGAAAATGTCTAGATGTAATCTTGTAGCCCGTTTTATTCTGAACAATTTGCTTTCAGTCCCGTGTTGAAAGGTTTGATAGAAGCTGAGATATTTTAGTTTCCGCGAACCCTTTAAAGTACAAAAAATGCTGCGACCTGTATAACAAATATGGCCGTCACGCGAAAACAAAAAACAATAAAATTAAAATAATGGTCGTTTCGAACTACCAACATGTTAGGGTAATTACACACAAAAAATCAATTTTTTTTAGAATGGCCAAGCAACCATTTAATTTAATTTTGGACCATTTCATATGGATTGACCCTATTGATAAATTAATTTATAAATACATTGTGCAGTAAGTACTGATACAATCCTATTTATAAGTGTATTATATCAGTGTAAATGTAAACGTGTATTTTATTTTTTATTATGTTAGAATATATTTTATTGCTTTTCTTTCAGTAAATTAAATAAATTTTTTAATAATATTTTTTCTAATTTTTTCTCGACATGCTCGCCTCCCATTTAGTTTTATCACGCCCTCCTTGGGCGGCGCGTCCCACAGGTTGAGAATTGCTGACCTAGGGTACAAATTGAGTTTGACACTAGTGATGTCAAAATAAAAAAATAATACTTCTGTTCGTCAGACGAATGTATGTTATCAAAAGTCTTTACTAAATATTTGTGATTTTAGTTCTTTAATAATTACCCAAATTATAAATGACATGAGTTGCGGTTTTCGAGATAAAATTATTGTTAGATTATGGTAAAAATGACACAATCAATCTTATTGAAAATTAAGAATGAATCATATTATTTTCAGTTAAAATTATACGCTAATTAAAATAAATTAATCATAATTGTTTTCAGTATTTGACCTATCATTTATTACACACGCTATATTCTATCTATACAATTGATATATGTATTTATTTATGATAGATATCTATCATATATTTTAAAAAAACGTACTTCCCTATCTGGGCCGTCCCAAGCTCCCTAAGCTTTGTCGCCCCGTATTAGATTTATAGAGCACTCGGCGCTCCCGGCAATAGCCCAAGTTGCCGGTATTTTGAGCATTAAGTATGAACAAATCTTTTTTTTTCAAATATTTACCTATATTGTGGAAATAATCTAACAAATGAAGAAATATATATAATATTTACAAATTTCAAAAATACAACATTTCCAAGATATATTGTTTCTTTGATATTTATAAAATACATCAACTATTTCACAAAATAAACATTTCGAAATAAAACAGTTGTTTGATTAACTGTTTATAGCAATACATAATAATTTTACAGTAAGTTGTTTCAATAACTGTATGCCATGTGCATCTATAATACATAAACACGTCAAATATTACACCATTCAATACATATTAACCCTTGATACATAAAGAAAAACATTTTTTATGAAATAAAAACTAAAAAAATATTTATCAACAATTTAAGTAACTTGAGATCAAGTCACCAGTTTGCATAAAGTGTAAATTTAAACTTAAGTAAGCATTACATGTGTAAAGTTTAATAGGGCACTTCATTAAAAAACGGTTCAAGTAACACAGATCTCATTATACAGAATGTAGTACATATATGCAGAGTAATGCAGACATGTGTTAAGCATATCAATACCACTAAATACAGTTTTTTTTTCTTCATCGTGTTCAATTTAAATACGTAACTGTAATGACAAACCTACGCCCACTTAATCAGAGCATAAATTGCACATTTTCATACACGATAATACTAATCAAAAGAACATAACTCAAGCGTAAATTTGAAAAAAAATGAAGATGTAGTAATTATAAAAAATAGATGTATAAAATTACGTAAACAACACTTACCTATTTGGAGAACATTATTTTAAAACTTAAGTCATATGTTTAAATTAATATATTTCTTTAAATACACCATTTTCGATAAATAACACAAATTATTAAACAAACTCGAACATCGCTGCCATATTGACATCATTCATTTGACAAATGACAATTTTAGTGTTGTTTTGTTGGCGTACCTGCTAATGTCAGTGTTACCAGACTGAAAATTATATTATTTCCCTGGTTCATTTGTACCAAACTTTTTTTTTTTGTTATTTTTGCATTTACACAATTCGCAACTTTTTCAAAAAAAAAGATTTTACAATTTTAAGATTTAATATTTATCAGAAAAGTTATAGAAAAATCATAAATAGGTATGTAATATATTTATATTTATCAAATAATAGAAATTTTATATTGGTAGTATTAATTCACTATGATTAGGTATTTAAATATTGTGTTATTTAAGGTTCATACAAAAGAAAACATAAATATGAATTTAATTATTTTATTAATCATATTTTAATAAATGTTTTTTTTATAACTAAAAATACACAATGTGCCTAGCATTTTTTTTTAGAAATAACGCTTATGCTGGAATATACTTAATTGTATTTTTAAGGAGAATTTCCTTGTAAACAAGACGGACCAATTACATTAGGTCATGAATTTACTGGAATCGTAGAAGAAATTGGTTGCGATGTCACACACATTAAAAAAGACTATCGTGTAGCTGTAGATATATCCAAATGGGTAAATATTCATATGATTAAAGAGTTGCTAAAAAGTTTCATTTAGGTACATAATATCCAATGTTAATTAAATAAATGAAATTATGCATTATATATTGATAAAATTATTATTAACAGGGGATGTAATATTTGTAACTTCGGTTAATTAATACGGAGTGTATGGGTGTCCGCTGACAGATTTATCAATAAAGTAAATAGTTATTCAGAATAGAGTTGATGCTCTAATAATATACATTGCTGTCCTTGGTTAAAGTTGATTAGTTTTTGTTAGGTTCCGTTAAGTTAAAAACGGGAAATCAATCTTCGCCACAACAAACTGTTTTAAAATAATTCTATCAAATAAAATAAACATGATGGTAAAAATGTTCTAGTCACGCATGCGCATCAACTATATTCTAAATTACTATATACGTGATTTATAACAATTCTGATAGGGGACACCCATACGTATTTACCGTAACTTCTGTCATCTGGGTTCACCTCATTTCTGTAAAGTAGGAGGACTCGATAATACCATCGGGCTTTTTTTTAAATAGAAACGTGCCGAAACTCACTTCTTGTCAATCTTTTTACTAAAGAAAATTATATTCAAATATTATTTAAATTAACTTTAAAGCAGCTTTTCTTATGCCACGAAAAGAAGGTGCTGAAGTGCCGTTCCACTGCGTTACATTACAAAAAGAGCCCTTCCATCGATACATATTGTGATGGAAGATGGGCTGAATATTGCATTACAACTCATGACCGTGATACTAAGATTCCCGAAAAAATATCATTTGAAAATGGTAAATATAAATAACATTATTATTTTATAAAATTGTTTTATCTTGAAAATATAACAACTTTTTGTTTATTATATCTGCTCTATGTGGACCTTTATCATGTCTGGCTCATGCCTGGAATAGAAAATCTCCAGTAACATTTGGAGAAAGGATTTTAGTTATCGGTGCTGGTATTATCGGTAACTTGTTTATTGCTGCATTTCATCTACAAGGCCATCGACATGTTACTGTTTCGGAATCTAGTATTAACAGACTGAAACAAGTAGAGAAAGTAAGTAAGGAACTAATCTTGTATTAGTTCATCTCAGGAAAAATAAATTCGATTTACGTTTATTAACATTATACATCCAGTGGCGTTGCTAAGGAGGGGGGGGGGATCGCCCCGGGTGTCTCCCTCAAAGTGATAACCATCCAATTTATTTTTTTTGAAATGGATATTTTTTCTGTCATTATAAAATCACAGGGGTGACACCCATCTAATGTAAACAAAAATAAAACCTATTGACTTTGTTTGGCGAGGGTGTGGGTGGCATTCTCGATTTCTGCCCCAGGTGTCATCCCTCCTAGCGACGCCACTGTATACATCTATAATTTAGATCTACAGCAATCTATGCAGATTTGCGCAGATATCAATTTTGAAAAAATTAGATTTATGCAGATCTTTAATTTAGCCATCTTTTTTCTACGTCAGTGACTATAGATTTACTTAGATCTATGGAAATCCAACAAGCAAAGAAGACTGATTGTGAGTTTATTTGATATCTACATAGATCTAATTTAAGAAAATAAATTCATATCTAATTTCATAACTGTATCAGAGTGGGTTTTAAGAAGATACTAAATAAAAACTGATTTTGGGCAGAATTTTTGGAGGACTGTAGCAAAAATGTACATTTTTTTAATTTATAACTAGCAGTGCCCACGCAGCTTCACTCGCGTGGACTACGGAATTATTGTTTAGGATTTTTGAAAAATATAGTTGAATTAAGTACAAACACGATTAGTTATTATTGTAATAATAACTAATCGATTGTTCTGTTCAAATTTAAAAGCTAATTATTGAAAACAAAATAAACAATTAATGATTAAGAAAGTCCGAATGCCAGCGCGGCCGAGCGTATAGCATACGCTCCCTTCTACCCGAGCTACCGCGGTCGCCAGGACACGGCTTTTCAATGATATTATGGTAACATATTATTTATTTCAAGTTATTTGCTAAACTACAAGACCAAATTGAATGCTGTAAAGGGCAAATTATATCTACATTAAGTACTTATGACAATGAAATCATTTATTTTGATAAGGATTAATGTTTTGTAAGTCATAAGTCCACGTAAACAGAACCTGTGGCTTAAATATAAATGTTAGACATATGGTGTCGCTGACTTTATTTTAGATCTTTTGATTCTACACAATTCTTTAATACATTATTTTGTTCAATATTTAACGGTTTAAGCAGCAAAATAGCGCGCTGGTGGCAAACTTTTTTCTGACTTGATTTACTATTATCGTCACTGCTTAGTTGTTATGTTACCTAACGTAACAAAATATAGCCTATAACCTGGCTAGAGAACGTACCTATGATTTAAAAAAAAAAACATGTAAATTGGATAAGTGGTTCTCGAGTGATAAGCGCACAAACGGACAGACAGACAGATGGACAGAGAGACATTGAGCTTTATATATATAGATAACTTCATCGATTCATTAATGAAATTTGGCACAACAGTCCTGAATCACTCTTTATGTGCGATTTCTATACTTGAATCTATTTTGCTAATGAAACTTTTGCGTATATTATTAAATAATGGTTGAAAATATGTATCTAATTTTTTTTGTATCTCTTGATAGTAAAGCTATTTTGTTTACAAATAAAAAGTTGAATCTTAAAAATGTATGTTTGCAATCTGTTATTGCGGGGTCCTTTAGATACCTATCCGTAGATCTGGTAATAATCAACATAGATCTCTTTTCAAAAATTATATTTAATTTGATGTAAATTATATTTTTCCACATCATTATGTATTTATCTAACAAAATATTTTATATTTAGGTAATTAACCCATTAACGCCCGCCGTACACACTTGTGTACACCTCATTTTATAATTCGTGGTGCTTTCTATGGATATCAGTTCACAATATTTTCTTAAAAATCAGATACTAGTAGTGCAACAAACAAAATCTGTTAACGTTATTAGTTTCATGAGTGTTTAAACGTATTTTAATTGCTGTGAATTATTTGTATATGAATAGAGACATGTGATATGCTAATATATTTTATCATATGGAATAACTTAAATATACATACATATAACTTGATTTTTAAATGTAATTTATCTAAAAAAAATGATATCAGAAAAGCAGTCTCACACAAAATAGACTTCATATCTGCCAAATTTACTCGCTCGAATGCATGCCATTATTATTTTTCTAAATGTTAAAATAAAGTTTTTGTTGTAATATTTAGTTAAATATATTGTATGTGTACTTAATTTCATTTAAAAAAATCTTTTGCATGTTTTTGTATTCTTTTGGGCGTTAATGGGTTAATACATTAAAAACAATATTTATTTAATTTATAAGTTCAAATGTGAACATCTTTATCAATAACACATTGTGACATTTTTTGTATAAAGGTCAATATTTATCAATGATAATAAATTTAAAGGAATAATAAATTATATACATAAATTGGTCTTACTAATTTTGATTAATATTTCTTTTATATTCTAGAATACATCATGGAAGCTTTAAAATTTAATCCTCAAAACAAAGAATTATATTTAGTAACAAAAGACATACCTTGTGTATCAAAAAAAGACGATGTACTTGTTAAAATTGTTTATGCTGGAATATGTGGAACTGACCTTCATATTATTGAAGTTAGTTTAATTGTTACAATAATATAATAATAATATGTAAAAACTTTTGTGTTTTTTAGGGAGAATTTCCTTGTAAACAAGACGGACCATTTACATTAGGTCATGAATTTACTGGAATCGTAGAAGAAATTGGTTGCGATGTCACACACGTTAAAAAAGGCGATCGTGTTGTTGTGGATCCAAATGGGTAATATATCAAAATATTAAATATTAATTAAATTTATTAATGCAATATTTATATATAGGCGAGCGGATTATCCCATCTAAATCACTTAGAAATGACACTAACCGACTAATCTAGTGGCTAAAAATGATTTTATTAAATTTTTTATATTTTTCTGAGAAAAATACATACATGATAATTTTTTATGCGGTCCTTTAACACATTTTTACTTTCTTATACTATATGTAATATACATTTAGTATAAGTAAAGTATTGTTAAGGTCACTCTAGAGGTCAAAAAAATAGGCTTTTTTGTGATTTTTTTTCAGGAAAAATATAAACCAAATCGAGTTTACAAAGGTAGAAGTTTATTGTACATATAATTGACTGTAAAACATAATTTTTATAAAATAATTTATTTAAAAATGGCGGCTGTGCAATGTTTCTCAGATGACCTCTCTATTTTGGAAGGGTCCACGGCCGTATCAACAGCTCCTGTAAATTTTGAATTATGATGAGTCACAAAACTTTTTTTTATTGTACATAACAACAGCTAGAAAAGTACGTGGATTTTCTTGATATAATGATTTTTGGCCGAATGGCGCACTTCCAAAGTCAAACTTGCAAAATTCACCGAAAAATCGCTAGAAAATTGTTAATAACAAATGAACTATGCCATATAAAAAAAAAATCCTACGTACTTAGTTATACAATATATTTTTAAAGATCTAGTTAAAATTTGAAGTGAAGTGGTTGAAAATTGTTCGAGTTATGGGTGCGGCCAACTTGAAAAATGCAGTTTTAAGTTATAGAAAGTCATGAAAAATTTTGCAATACCTTTAATCCGCGATGCCAGCGGTCTTCTTCCAGATATTTTTGGTCTCTTGCTGTATGTACGTGTCTCTTTTGCACCTTTTTGACCACAATACACTTTATCTAACTATTGGTGAAAACCGCATTGAAATCAGTTCAGTAATTCCCAAGTCTATAAGTCACATACAAACGAACATTCATTTTTATATATATTATAGAGATTATTCTTAACAGGGGATGTAATATTTGTAACTTCTGTCATCTGGGTTCACCTCATTTCTGTAAAGTAGGAGGAATCAATAATACTATTGGTATATTTTCTAACGGAGGTTGGGCTGAATACTGCATAACAACTCATGATCGTGTTACTAAGATTCCTGATAAAATATCATTTGAAAATGGTAAATATAACATCGTTACATCTAGAACTGTAATTAGTTCAGTCATTTAAGATGAAAAATAGCATGAACTTCTAATTTAATCCTGCTGAAGACATTTTTTTACATACATCTTTATTTTGGCATCATAAAAAACGTGCAAAAAATCCATTTCAAAATCATGTAATGAATTATTTAAGGCAAGGGTGGCCAACCTTTTGCATATCATGCGCCAATTTTTTCAGAGACGAATTCAAATGTGCCATGTAACTCAAGCACTTTTTTTACCTTCTTACGTTCATGGTTATAACGTTTTGCAAATTTTCTCTCATTTCAAATCTAACAATTCACAGTATTCTCTGAATTCTCGTCTGTTTAATGCTCTTGTTCTGCCAAACTGTAACAGGGTATCCACTTTCTGGAAAGTCAGGGAAGCCTAAAGTGGTCAGGGAATTTATTTAAAATTCTGAAAAGTCAAGGAATTTATTAATTTTTTTTAGAAAGTCAGAGCAAAAAAAAAAAGAAAAAGGTCATTGAATTGATAGTAAGTAACAAGTGTAAAATTTTCAAGTTATGACCAAAAAAAACTCTTCAAATTTTATTTCTGCACATTGCAACATTGGTTGACTAGTATAGTATAGGTATAATACTACGGCTAATACGGAGAGTCTGGGGGTCCTCTGTCAGATTTGTGAAAAATCACGTATATAGTTATTCAGAATAGGGTTGACGCACATGCGTGACTAGATCACCAACTTTTATAAATCACTCATTTTATAAAATGACTGGCCACGTTTAGCTGTGTTATATTTAATTATTTAGTTTAAGTTAGAGTAGTCCAGATAGATTGGTTCGTTTTCAGGTAAGGTTAGGTTAGGTTTATGAATTTCTGTCTATGCACTAAATAATATATTAACATAGGTACAGCATACTCTACTCTATTCTAACACATCAACACGTGATTTTCAGAGTTTTTGACAGAGGACCCCCAGACTCTCCGTATTTACCAAAACTACATATTATGTATCAATTTTCACTGATGAATGAATTATTGTGTTCAAAAAATCGATTTATACTGTATCTATATATTATACAGTGAAGTATGAAATTTGTAAATACAATTTTTTGTAGATAATTTTCTTGTGAAAATTTTTTATAATTATCAAAATAATAATAAATTAAAAATAAGCGTATAACCAATAGAAAACGAAATGTTCATGAAAAACTGACTTTTATAATCTTAGACCTTAATTAATTCACTACGAGCACATGATTTTGAAATGGACTTTTTGCACTTTGTTTATGATGTCAAAATAAAGATTAATGTAAAAAAAATTCTTCACCACGATTTATTTAGAAGCAAAATTCTAAAATAACTGGACTAAATTTTGGATTTTATTGAGATTATTTTTATCTTGAAAATTGATCATCTGTATGTTTATTATAGCTGTTCTTTGTGAACCTTTATCATGTTTGGCTCACGGCTGGGATAAAATCTCTCCATTGGTAGTTGGACAGAAGATTTTAGTTATCGGTGCTGGTATTATTGGTAACTTATGGATTGCTGCACTTCATCTTCAAGGCCATCGAAATGTCACTGTTTCAGAACCCAATACTAACAGATTGAAGCAAATCGAAAAACTGAGTTAGAAAAATATATTAAAATAATTTTTATAATTTTCAGAAATGATAGGAAGTAAATATTTTTATTTTTTATTTATTTTTAGATACTGGATATTCTTTACTGACACCAGATCAACTGAAAAGTAATGCTATAAATAAATCAAGTTACTTATTTGACATTGTAATAGATTGTAGCGGTTTTTCACCGGCTATAGAACATGCCTTTGGTTTATTAAACCACGGAGGAAAGTTATGTATATTTGGTGTCGCTCATCCGAATTCTAAAATCAGGTGAACAATAATTTTTTTGTATATCTTCTGTATAAAAAGTACTTGGAATTGGTTAATTAAATGAACTACTTAAAAGGGTTGGTAGTACCTTCCTTAATTACCAAGCCAAATTTGAGCACGATCTGTCAACTAGTGTGTTTACAACAGCCATCAGTATCAGTTGGATAAAATAGTTGAACAAAGAGTTTGCCGTAAAGTTTGTGTTGCAAACAAAATTAAAAATGTTAAATAAGGCCTTTGGTGACTCGTCTATGTCCAAAACACAAGTATAAATCATTCAAAGAGGGGCATGGAGTGGTCGAGGATTTGCTTCATTCCAGACGGCCGTCAACGTCAACTACTGACGATAACATCAACAAAATAAAAGAATTAGTGCTTGAAAATCGTCATTTGAGTGTTAGAGAGTTGACCATTGATAGAATGACCGTTCATAGAATTTTGACCAATGTTTTGGGCATGAAACGTATCACCGCAAGACTGGTTCCGAAAGAGCAACAATTGTGACCGAATACTCAATTAATATCATCGAGCAACCACCGTATTCACTGTATTTAGCTCTGTGACTTTTTCCTCTTTCCCAAACTGAAATTGCCACTCCATGGAAGCCGTTTTGAGTCAATTGAATTTGCAACGTGAACTACCTTCTTCGGCCTATAAGAGATGTATGGAGGAGTGAGTTAGGCGTTATCAGAGTTGTATTGCAAACAATGGGGACTACTTTGAAGGGGACTAAAAAAAATTTTAATTTATGTGTTTTTTTTTACAATTCCGGGTACTTTTTATACAGAAGGTACGAGTAATAAATATGAAATTTGATATAATTTTTATTTAAACAGTATATCACCATTTGAAGTTTATTTGAAGGAAATATCCATTATTGGTGTGATAATAAATCCTTATGCGTTCCCAAAAGCGTTAGGTTTAATTGAAGCAATGCAAGATAGGTAAACATATTGTTGATTTTCAAAATGTTACAATATAACAACTGTACTTTCTTTATTTTAGATACTTGGGTTATGAAAAGCTTGGAATTAAAGTATTCAAGTTAAATCAATACAAAGAAGCGATTGGTGAACTGAAAAATGGTACTATTTCAAAAGCAATGTTTAGATTTTAAATGTTATCTTTGCTAATATTAATAATGTGACATTATAATACATTTATAGTTGGAAGGAAATTTAATAAATTATTTCAGTATAACCATTCATGTTTTTTAATATATTTTTAAATAATTTTTAGTAGGTATATGAAAAATTTCAATGGGATTTGTCAGAAATAAAACTCACCTGTGTGTTATAAATATTAGTTTTCTAATGTCCTAATGTTAAAAACATAATACACATTCGTGGAATAAATAAATTAGTATTTAAAATTTAAATTTTGAGGGTGGTGTTCACCCCTTCAATTGCTGTTTTGACATACAAAAAATAAATGTCCCTTAGGTTCAATTGAACTGCAAATGTACCAAGTCTTATCAAAATTAGTGAGATAATACTCATAACGTTCACTTTTTAGACGATAATAGTTACAAAATTTTGAATATTTCCAAAACTCCTAATCCAATTAGCATCAAAATCAATAGATCTGGAAAACTCACAGAGACAAACATTTTCCCTAAAAATAATTCAAATCAGTGCATTTTTACAGTAGTTATCGTGAACGAAAGAAAATTCTACATCCAGACACACTCGCACAGCCGCCGTGCAGAAATTAACTTTTCTGTACGTTTTGAAGGTAGTACAATTAGAATTTGCTCTTATCTCAGACACGATTTTTTGACGGTATTACAATACTTTAATTTACTTCGGAACATGGAAGTAAAATTATTTTTCTTCATATACTAATTTGTTGTGTTATCGGCCAAAGTTTCATCACACATTGCAGTGAACATCTTCAGGGCTCTTCTAAAAGTGCAGATAACATGACCAAACCGACGCGGCTTACACCCAGAAGCCAAGATCCATATCAAGATTACCGCAGAAGCCTCAAGACTTTCATATACTAATGTTCCTTAAACATTATTTGAAGAGTTTGTAAAAATTAATCGTTTATAATGATGCTTCTTTTGAAGACTAGCATGTTTTAATTTAAACTTCCTACGAAATCTAGCACGTTTGAAATATTATCACAAAAACAAACACGTTAAGGGGGGGGGGGGGGGGGGGGGTAAGGTTTGACAACTTTTTTTTTCCATTTTTTTATTATTTTTTTTTTCTGAACCTACAACATCTCAAGAATATTGTATTAAAGTTTTAGGTCATTCGGAGCAAAACTAACTAAGTTACAGTAGGTTGAATAACCGTACCTCTAACTTACAAACATTACTGTACAAAATTTTAAATCGATTTTCCCAAACACGTCATTTTTAAAGTCGGTGACCAGCCTACAGAAAAAACTACTGAACCGATCGTTTTGAAATTTTGTACAAATATTCTACATATATATAGCTCTCGAGTGACGTCGAGTTTTTCAAAAATTTTAATTACTAACAATTTTACAATAACAAATAGGTCGATTTTTTCGTCTAAAATCGTCATTTTGGCTTCAAAATGGTACCAAAAATTGAAAAATTGAAAAATTAAAAAAAACTCGACGTCAATTGAAAGATAAAGTAATAAGCTGGAGAAAGCATTTTGATTTTTTGGTTTCAAATGATCCAGTGCTGTAGGCTGGTCACCGCACAAAAACTTTTTTTCGAGGCGCCTGCGGAGATCTACGATAAATCCGTTATTCTCCGCTATTTTTGAACAAAAATTTTTTTAAGTATTCTTCAAATGTTGTACTTTCATATAATAATAAGTAAAATAAACCTACAGTAATAATTTTTTCTAAAAAAATTCATGAAAAAAGGTCTTTTTTCGACGAAACAAACCTTACCCCCAGGGTTGCCAGACGTCCCGCCTGGAGCGGGACAATCCCGCTACAGGATAGCTTGTCCCGCGTCCCGCTCAAAAATTCAAATGTCCCGCTTAAACATCATTCGACACCGTAATGATTCTAGTACACATACGTTTGAATTTTTGTCATAACTCAGGCGTCCATAAAACACAGATGTTTTTACATCTTAAAATTATCATACGAAATATACATTTGGCAAACATTTTATGATATATTAGGTAGAATCATAAATTTGCACTGCCCAGTCATAAAATTGTGTACAATAAATCCTTCTAATAAAACGTACAGTATAATTTCAAAAAATCTCATAAAAAGTACAATTTAACAATTGCAGTATCTGTAATTATCTGTTTCCAAAATTTTCTATAATAATAAACAGCATGCGTATTAAACACTAAATATTTGCGTTTACTAACTCATTGTGATTTTTTAAAATTCATCTTGATGAAATTAACTTACCACAATATTTATGTTTTAGTATTCATGTTAATGTGTTTATACCCCCCTCCCCCCACCAGAGACTATGTCCCACTTACCCCCCCCCCTTAATAGCTCCTTTTTTTTAATTTTGATAAAAGTGTCAAGTTGATCAATTATTTTTTAAGATATCATGTCAACCAGTTGCAAAATACAACTTTTGGGAAATCGCATATTTAAAGATGTTCATGAAATTCTGAAAGTCTTTCGTAAATCGAGTTTTGACGCTCTCGGAAATCCTGAACTAATGAGTATTTCGTTAAACCCTTTCAAGGATATATTCCTGATATGTTCTAGATTAGAAAAATGCAAAAAAAATCGATTTTGTGAAACCACATTTGTAGCAGATCCCCTAAAGAAAAGAGTTGCCAAAACAGTATGAAAAGCAAAAACAACTCTTCAGGAAGTACATAGACAATTTTTTATTACTTTGTTTAAAAAAATTTTTTTTTAATACACAAAATTTTTTTACATATAATATTTAATAATTTGCTACTGGGGAGTGGGGGAGGGGGGCATAGCTAACAATTCACCCTGATCCGCAACCTTCCTTAGTCTGCCACTTAATATATCTATGAATGTTAAAGACAAATAATTTAATTCGTCATTAAATTGAGATGAAATAAAAAACAACTTCCTTATCAAAGTAATGTCATAAACATTATCTTTAAAAAAAATGTAAACAGTATAATTAATGTTCATAAATAGATAATTAAAGATAACGATTTTTATGCAATAATCGTTATAATAAAATAATAATTATAAATACTATCGTATTTTAATATTTCAGTAATAAAATAAGTAAAACATGGAAGCGTTACAGTTTGATTCTCGTAGCAAGGAATTACTCTTGGTGACAAAAGATATACCTCATGTGTCAAAGAAAAACCAAGTGTTAGTTAAAATTGTTTATTCTGGAGTTTGCGGAACCGATCTTCATATTATTGAAGTTTGTTTTTTTGTAGTTTTTAATGTATATGGTACATAGTTAAAATAATCGTTATTGTATTTTTTCATAGGGTGAATTTCCATGTAAAGAAGATGGTCCTGTTACATTAGGTCATGAATTTACTGGTATTATTGAAGAAGTTGGATGTGAGGTTACTAGTGTCAAATTAGGTGATCGTGTGGTTGTCGATCCTAACAGGTAAATATTACGATGTCAACATTTTTATTAGCTGTAACTAATAATTATACATTTTGTATTTTTACTAAAAGAATTATACAGAATGATTTACAACTAGTGTTAAAAAAAATTAACAATAGATCGAGGATGTTATTTTAAGCAAAAAAAGATATTGAGTAGTCCGACAATTTCGTATAGGGGTGGCGCTAGAAAAAAATGATGGAGTACATTTTTTTCAAGAAGTTGGTAGACTTTGATGTATAGAACATGGCGATAACTTTTCCCCCTCTTCATTGCATAACTTTCTAGAGGCTTATATTTGGGAATAACACTGGAATTATCAGTTTTAGGATAAAATAAGTTTTATAAATCTTATAGCTGATAAAATTTCGAACAAAATGGTATTTTAAAAAATTCTATATCATAAATAGTTATTGAAATAGAGACCGCGGAATTTTTTTTTTGCGACGTTGAGTTCGGAAACCACACCTAAAATGCAGAGTTCCATTCAACGGCTGTGTTTAATAGGTCTTTAATTGAATTTTGAAATGAAATTTTAAGTTATAATAGAGAAAAGAGTGCCCTATATAATGCTTTGCACCCAATGTCGAACTCTCGAAAAATGTTGAGTTATAAACATTCAACATTATTATAAAAATTTAAGTAAAATTATTCGTGTTTTTCGACAACCACAAAGAAGACCTTCTACACCAAATAAAATAAAATCCAGCTAGGGATCCATAGAACATTTAATACCTTAAATAATGGTTTCTAGCCGACTGTGATTACTTTTAAATTGGTATAAATAGAAATTTTCAAAACAAAAACTCTTCACATACACTGTTTTTGAATACAATTGTGATAATTATAATTTAAATTATTTGCTTTATATATTTACCTATAACTTGACCAATTTAAAAGTATTCACGGTCGGCTAGAAACCATTATTTAGGGTATTAAATGTTTTATGGATCCCTAGTTGGATTTTATTTTATTTGATGTAGAAGGTCTTCGTTTTTGTTGTCGAAAAACATAAATAATTTTACTTAAATTTTTGTAATACTTTTGAGTGTTTATAACTCAAACATTTTTCGAGATTTTGACATTGGGTGCAAAGCATTATTTATGGAACTCTTTTCTCTATTATAACTTAAAATTTCATTTCGAAATTCAATTAAAGACATATTAAACACAACGGTTGAACGGAACTCTACATTTTAGGCGTGGTTTCCAAACTCGATGCCGCTAAATGATTTTTTCGCAGGCTCTATTTCAATAACTATTTATGATACATCATTTTTAAAAACACCATTTTGTTCAAATTTTATCAGCTTTAAGATTTTTAAAACCTATTTTATCCTAAAACTGATAGCCCCAGTCTTATTCCCAAATAATTTTTAGACAGCTTCGTAAGCTCGTAGAAAGATATGCACTCCCCTTCGAAGGGGGGGAAAAGTTATCATCACCAATTTCGTGAAAAAAATGTACTCTGTCATTTTTTTTGTAGTTTAAATCTGATGACTGGACTAGAGGAACTAATGAGAATGATTTATTATTTCTTTCAGTTTACAGCATTTTCAATAAAATTGTACATGCATTAATCAAGAAATTACAGTTTACGTTAATGCATGTATAATGTATATTGTATATATATTTATTTGCAGGGGTTGTAATATTTGTTATTTTTGTCATGTTGGCTCACCTCATTTCTGTAAATCAGGTGGAGTTGATAGTATTATCGGTATATATATTGATGGAGGATGGGCTACTTATTGTTTAACAACGCATGAGAGAGTTATGAAAATTTCAAATGCAATAACATTTGAACAAGGTATATTTATTAAAAAAAATTTGTTTGCTATTTTTTTTAGTATTTTTGAGTTGACTTTGTATTTTATTTCATCGCAAAGAGAATAAAAAATGTTTCCTTTCAATTTTAGCTGCCTTATGTGAACCTTTATCATGTTTGGCTCACGGCTGGGATAGAATCTCTCCATTGGTAGTTGGACAGAAGATTTTAGTTATCGGTGCTGGTATTATCGGTAACTTATGGATTGTTGCACTTCATCTTCAGGGTCATCGAAATGTCACTGTTTCAGAACCTAGTATTAATAGACTGAAACAAGTAGAGAAATTAAGTAAGATACACCTCGGGAAAAATTTTATATCTGAGATGATCAAATCAGATCTTGATAGATCTGCATTTTGAGACATATTTTTTCACTGGTTTTTGATCTGTGGAGATCTACAACGACCTGCAAAGATCTCTAAAGATCGTTGTAGATCGTGATAGAGATTGAAAAGTTGAAAATTAATGAATTTTCAACTTTTCAACAATCTTCAGAGATCTTTGTAGATCTTTGCAGGTGTTCATAGATCGAAAACCAGTGAATAAATATGATTTTCTCTCAAAATGCAGATCTATCAAGATCTAATTTTTTTTCAGATCATACTATATAACGGGTGTTTTTTTTAAAGACTTTCCAGCGGATTATTTCCAAAATAACGAATTTTCAGAGAAAATGTTTTAAACAAAAGTTTCATGGTTTTGAGGGGGGATCAATACTGACAATATGGGTTGACCATGAAAAGATCACCTTAATGGGTTTTCAGGTTCAACTTTTCTTTTTCAAATCTAAACCTATATTTTTTATTGCAGATTCGTAATTTACGAGGAAAAATAAGCAACTTTTACCTGAAACATTTTTTCTGAAAATGTGCATTTTTTATGATATGGAGCAAAACAAAAAGAAGTTTCTGGATATTCAATAATTTTTTACTCGAAAACTATTAATTTTCAAATTAATCATAAAGTGCTTAGATTTAAGCAATGATTCTCAGAATTTTATTTTATTTGTTTTTAATTTTTTTCTTCAAAAATTCAAAAAAATTACTTTATTAAAAAGTTGCATAAAAAGTTAATACTAAATTTGAATAAAAAAAATTCTCTGAGAATCCTTGCTTAAATCTAAGTGCTTTTTTCCTCTTGTGATTTTTCTTAAAAATTTATAGTTTTCGAGTAAAAAATTATTGAATATCCAGAAATTTCTTTTTGTTTTGCTCCATATCATAAAAAATTGACATTTTTAGAAAAAATGTTTCAGGTAAAAATTGATTATTTTTCCTTGTAAATTACGAATCTGCATTAAAAATTTTTGTATGGAGTCCCCTCGAAACCATGAAACTTTTGTATGAAACATTTTCTCTGAAAATTCGTTATTTTGGAAATAATCCGCTGGAAATTCTTAAAAAAACACCCGGTATAATGATGTCACTTGTTTAATATATGTATATTGTATATATTTAGATACTGGATATTTGTTATTAACACCTGATCAATTAAAAAGCCAAAGAACACAAGATTCCAACTATTTATTTGATGTTGTAATAGATTGCAGTGGTTTTACACCAGCTATAGAATATGGTGTTTCTTTACTAGACTGTGGAGGCAAGTTGTGTATTTTTGGTTGTGCATCTCCGAATGCTAAAATAAGGTAATTTTCTGGTTGTATTTTATGACAATATAATAATTGATAATATAGCAAGATACAGAGGTATAGCTATAGTTTGTCACATGAAAGATGACCGGTTCGGCAATGTAATTCACGGAGCTCTGGAAGCAGTGGCGATCAATCACCCCCCATGAGTTGAGAAAATTAAAAGATTTTTTTTCAAACTGAACAAAATATGTAGTACAAGTAAATGGGAAAAATTTGGTAAATAAAGAGTAAAAAAAAAAAAAAGGTCTTCAGTTATTTTAAAAATCGGAATTATTTTATTTTATTTTTATTTTATTTTTATTTTTGTTTTAGTGAGAAAGTAAACGAAATACAAATTATATAATCAAAAAAAAAAAAAAAGGTCATTCAATTTTAAATTACATCAATAATTTTTTTGCCGTATATTTTCGACGCCCCTCAGTCACCACTTGTCATATCGCCCCCCATCGTAAAAAGCCAACTTTAATAAAAAATTGATCTGTTTGTACAATTCAATTTTTTGCCGCATATTTTCGACGCCCCTCAGTCACCACTTGTCATATCGCCCCCCATCGTAAAAAGCCAACTTTAATAAAAAATTGATCTGTTTGTACAATTCAATTCTTTAGTATTTAAGGAACATTTTAATACCAAAAAGAAAAAAATCGCCTCGGCACTTTTTTATTAATTCATAAAATAAGAAATACATAAATCGTGTGCGGGAATTATAACGCAATTTTTATTTAGCATTTATTGTTTATTACTCTACATAATAAACAAAAAAATATTTGGATTCGAACTCGAGACCCTTAATTTACAAGAAACAATAAACATATATTGGGATTCGAACTCAGGACTCTTAGTTTACAAGATTTGTTATATTTTTTTGTAAATTTTGAAATATCAACCTAACGGTATTTTATATCGAAAAATTACAAGAGATACAATAATTTGGTTTTATTGAGAGGATTCTTAAACATATTTGATAATATTGATCCAATAATTAGTACCCGAAATATGTACTATTTTCAATTTTATTATAAGGCTTTTTGTCTTGTCGAATCTCTAACCTTTCAGGTATTCTTCCGATCTTTTTGAAACTTGGTAGAAAAATCGATCTTGTAAATACCTCAGATAAGTTCGTTAGTTAGCGGAATTCCTTCATGAATTTCAATATGGCGGCCGTTCAAAATTGAAAATAATTCATATCTCGGATATTAATTATCGGATCGATAATATCCAACATGTTTTGGAATCCCCCTAATAAAAGCAAATTATTGTGTCTCTTGTGATTTTTCGATATAAAATACCATTTGGTTTATATTTAAAAATTATAAAAGATTTTATAAACGATGGGTCCCGAGTTCGAAGTCCAATAATTTTTCATTTATTTTTTGTTTATTTTGTAAAGCAAAAAGTTAATAAACAATAAATAATTTTAAAAAATCGCGTTATTACCTCCATACGATTTATGTATTTTTTTGTTTTATGAATTATTAAAAAAAGCGCCGAGGCGATTTTTTTCTTTTTGGTCTTAAAATGTTCTAAAAATACTAGAGAATTGAATTGTACAAAAGATCAGAGGTAATCAATTTTTTTATTTACGTTGGCTTCCAAAGCACCGTGAATTACAATGCTTAGGTCAGTCATCTTTCATGTCAAACTATAGAATACTAACAAAGGGAAGCAACAGCACGGTTAATGAGAATTTCAATGAGCTTGTGGTATGTCAAACTAGAGCAAAAATAAAAAGACACGTGTCCAATAATTTGATCTCATAGGCCTTAATTACAAAGATAATTAACTTTGAAAATTTGTGTATTCAATATAACCGTGTATTATGTTCGCTCGAAATATAAGTGTGTTGGCCCTACGGTCAACGCGCTGGCGTCTGGCCTGGTTTTAAGATTTTGATTTTAATTTTTATTTACAATTATTTTTTATTTTTTTGTACACATTACCTCTCCCACTTGCGTAAAAATCGATAAATTAGACATAAATAAAACATATATTATTATTGACAATATATGTTTGTGGTTTCTTTCAAGTTTGTTTTTTATTAAAACTTTTCAATTTATTAATTAAAAACTAATGAGTTGTGTCAATAATAAATTGAATTTACTTTAAAACAAATTAATAATTATGTACTGGCGTATATATCAATATTTTCATTGTCAATAATAATATATGTTTTATTTATGTCTAATTTATCGATTTTTACACAAGTGGGAGAGGTAATGTGTACAAAAAAATAAAAAATAATTGTAAATAAAAATTAAAATCAAAATCTTAAAACCAGGCGAGACGCCAGCGCGTTGACCGTGGGGCCAACACACTTATATTTCGAGCGAACATAATACACGGTTATATTGCATACGCAAATTTTCAAAGTTATTATCTTTGTAATTAAGGCCTATGAGATCAAATTATTGGACACGTGTCTTTTTATTTTTGCTCTAGTTTGACATACCACAAGCTCATTGAAATTCTCATTAACAGTGCTGTTGCTTCCCCTTGTAAGAAAAACGTCCCTAATCTTTTATTTTAGAACTAATTTTCTATCTCTTGGCATGACTGAGCACTTTTTATATTAAACTCATCAACCCGCTATTACCCCCTCAATATCAACCTTTTTTCATTTTTTTCATGACCCAATATCCATCTTGTACCTGATTTTTTCATTTTGCAAGGTCAGTTTGACCAACCGCCGAGATAAGAAAATATGTAATGACTATAAATATATAAATAATTTAAGTAGGTTAATATCAGTAGAAATCTAGCAATGATCATATTGAAAACGTTTTTTCATGATCACACGCAGTCGACTAAAAATTGAAAAATTGAAATTTTTTGCAATTATGGAAGTTTCACACGGGGATGTCTAATTTTGTTTTCAAAATTGCAAGGTAGTCATCATTTAGTAAATTTTCTCAGCTTCAAAATGCTTTTTAAAAAATGATTGTCACATTTTTTGATGCCGAGATATTCAAGTCTGAATGAAAAAAGTACCCTATTAAAAATAAACTTGATTCCACAATTTTGATATAAAACATCTGAAAAAAATTATGAATATTCTTTAACAAGAAATAAAAACCTTTTTTTGATTGTTTTTCGAAAAAAAAAAATTCCAAAGAAAAATTTGTTATAAAAAGTACGGTCAAGTCCTAAACGTATACAAAAAATTCAAAATGGAATTTCTCAGCGAAATTAAAAGTTTTTTACTATAACCTTTGTTCACATAGAAGATAATAAGTCTAATTTTCATATTCTTTGATAGAACTTAATTTCTGGATACATTTTAAACATTAGAACTATGATTAAAAATGGTTATTTTTAGATTATTTAAATTCGAACATTGTTTTGTTTTTCGTATTTGAAGGGTTAAGTTAAAATAAAACATTTTTTAAATGCTACTAGACAATAGGTGATTGTTTAAGCTTTAATATTCTTTTTTTTTCTTTTCTGTGCGACCAAAATTAGGCCCTTTATGGTCAGTTAAAACTTTTTGGTAATTTTTTCACTCAAATTCGAATATCACGACACCAAAAAATGCTAAAACAAATTTGAAAAAAAGCGTTTTAAAGCTGAGAAAATTTTCTACAAAATGGTTATCTTGAAATTTTTGAAAAAAATTAAACATCCCCGTGGGTAACTTTCAAAATTGCAAATAAAATCATTTTTTTAATTTTTTATTAAACCATGGTTTGGTAACAAAAATAATTTTAATACCACAAAAATATCCCTAAATTCGAAAAGAAGATAAAATTTCCTTCAATTTTCATACCCTATAAGTAAAAAAAGAATCATATTTGACCTATCGGCACTACTTTGAAAATGAGCAATTTTTTCGGAAAATTTAGGTGGTCTTTTAATTTTTTCCGTGAGTGTATTTACATATTTAATTAATTTTTTATATTTTTTAACTTTGAACAGTTTACATCCGTTTGAAGTTTATCTAAAGGAAATAACTATCATTGGTGTAAAAATAAATCCTTTTACGTTTCCAAAAGCGTTAGGTCTGATTGAAGCAATGCAAAACAGGTACAGTTGAAAATGTGAACCCTTTAATTACTTCTACTGAAATATTTTTTTTATTTTTTAGGTATTTGAATTATGAAAACTTAGGAATTAAAGTTTTTAAACTAGAACAATACAAAGAGGCTGTCAGTGAATTGAAGAAGGGGTCTATTGCAAAAGCAATGTTTAAAATGTAATATTACCGTTCATTTAATGAAGATTATAATTTATTTGATATTGTATATTATAATTGTTATTAAAGAATAATATTTAGAAAACTAAAAACGTATTTTTTAATATTTAATTTTAATATAAGATATTTCAATTTATTATGGGCAAATTTTTGCTATTTAGTACTACTTATACAGGATGAGTCATTTTAATCAACGCAGCCAATTATCTCGAAAAGTAAGCGAAATTGAGAAAAACGTTTGAAACAAAAGTTACTTGGTTTCAAGGGGGTCAAACAATGGTGACCTCGCGGTTGACCTTCAAACCATTTTCAATGTCAAATCAAGGTCAACTTTGATTCTTTAAATGTAAACCTATATTTTTTATTGCATATTCGTATTCTACGTGAAAAAATGAGTATCTTTAGTAGGAAATTTTTTTCTTAAAAATGCTTTCTTCTCTCAGTAGAGGGCGCTGTAAGATTTATCAACGAACTCAAATATCTGAAAAAAAGTTGCACCTAATAGCTCAAACTACTTTTAGCATTACCCAGAAACAACGGCGTGGACGTAGTAGTTGTATGTTTCCTTTGGGATGCTTTTTTAATGTGAGTCCTCTTGCCTCTTACTTTTAAAAAGCACCCCAAAAGAAACATACAACTACTACGTCCACGCCGTTGTTTCTGGGTAATGCTAAAAGTAGTTTGAGCTATTAGGTGCAACTTTTTTTCAGATATTTGAGTTCGTTGATAAATTTTACAGCGCACTCCACCAAGAGAAGAAAGCATTTTTAAGAAAAAAATTTCCTACTAAAGATACTCATTTTTTCACGTAGAATACGAATATGCAATAAAAAATATAGGTTTCCATTTAAAAAATCAAAGTTGACCTTGATTTGACCTTGAAAATGGTTTGAAGGTCAACCGCAAGGTCATTATTGTTTGACCCCCTTGAAACCAAGCAACTTTTGTTTGAAATGTTTTTCTCAATTTCGTTTACTTTTCGAGATATTTGACTGCGTTGATTAAAATGACTCACCCTGTATAGTATACAGGGTGGGGCATTTAAAGTGTTACAGTTGATTATCTCAGAACCATCGCATATTTGAAAAAAATGTTTCAACCAAAATATGTTTGGTTGTAAGGGGGTAATCGAATAGTAATATTTATTCGCTATTTTAACGTGGCCTTCAAGGATATTTAAGGTCAACATCATATTTTTAAATAGGAACCTATAGTTTTGATTTAGTAATCTTATTTTACGTGAAAAAATACGAATCTTTCATTGAAAACTTTTTTTTGAACAACCCAAGCTTTCCAAGGTATCGTACAAAATATTTCGAGATTTTGAATTTTCAAGAATTTTTTACTCAGAAACCATAAACTTTAGAAAAAAAGTACAAGATACAAAAAATATTTATTATGGTCTAATAAAGCGTGGATAATTATTTAAAAACTTTTTCTATTTATTTTATTTTAGCAAAAACAAAAAAAAGTACGAAATGTTAAAAAAAAATCTAGAATAATTCTCCAAGTTTCATTAGACCAAAATAAACATTTTTTGTATCTTGTACTTTTTTTCTAAAGTTTATGGTTTCTGAGTAAAAAATTCTTGAAAATTCAAAATCTCGAAATATTTTGTACGATACCTTGGAAAGCTTGGGTTGTTCAAAAAAAAGTTTTCAATGAAAGATTCGTATTTTTTCACGTAAAATAAGATTACTAAATCAAAACTATAGGTTCCTATTTAAAAAAATGATGTTGACCTTAAATATCCTTGAAGGCCACGTTAAAATAGCGAATAAATATTACTATTCGATTACCCCCTTACAACCAAACATATTTTGGTTGAAACATTTTTTTTAAATATGCGATGGTTCTGACATAATCAACTGTAACACTTTAAATGCCCCACCCTGTGTATATATATATTTTGTTCACTTGATTTGTGAAGTTACATTCAGAAAATATGTCATTTTTTCATTTAATTAATAATGGTACTTACATAAAATGCACACATGACATTGAGATAATGGTCGTATGTGATTCAAGGAGCTGCAAAATGTGTGATTCCATTAAAATCTCAAGTTTGATTTTTTTCATGATTACCTACTATAAATAAAATTCGGTCAAGTGTATGCCATGAGGGTTCCGAAGTACACTGCCGTTCAAAAATTTTTAATAAGTACACTACAGTGATTCGGTTTTATGTACTGATGAATTAAAATTAATCTTTCACCATGAGTTACCTTAACCATTTTGAAAATACTGAAATTCAGGTAAAAATATACAAAATATAATTTTTCAGCGAGTTTAACGTATAGTATATTTGAACAGTTGGATTCGGATTTTAGGAATAAAATTAATACATTTTGAAAAGTTTAGGGGTATACAAACCGAATTCAAACCCCTATTCCTTCAGTTATTGTCGAACTTCTGAAAGTGTGCTTACATCTAGGATACATGGTTTGTGATGGAAAAATAAAATAATACTAGTGTTGAAAAACAATCCTCGGTGCTTATATAAATATAACATACATACAAATGGATATTTAGAATGAGCTATTGCTGAAAATTTTAAAATATTGAAGTCGAAAGTTCATGAAACAACCGTTCGGTTTAAGTCGACGGGTATTTACACAATCAAAAAACGAAGTAGGAGGCCTAAATATTCAACAGCCGCGGAGGGTAAGATCATTACAGTAATATACAATAGAAATCAACGATTGAAAACATCTCTAATAGGCGCTACACAGTGGCGTAGATAGCTTTTTGCGATGGGGGGAGGGGGATAAATTAAAAAAATTAAGTTCTAGGGCCCCTAAAATATGCAAAATTAAAAAAAAATATTATTATAATTTTGAATTGAATGACCTTTTTTTACTATTTACCCAATTTTTCCTATTTCTTTTTACTATTATTTTCATACTAGAAGGGTTTAAAAAATTGTTTCTCAGTTAAAAAAATGTCTTTGAGTTTTCTCATGAATTAGACTCATGGGGGGGGGGATTGATTACCTTAATACCCCCCCCCCCCCCTATCTACACCACTGGCGCTGCATTCAATCGTTTTCATGCTAAAGAGTCCTTAGTGAATTGACTAGACTGACTAGAGAATTAATTAATGTAGTACTTTAAAATAACAGTGATAAAACATATCAATCTTTAACGTGATGTGGAAATATGGGGGATTAAATAGCATTAATATATTTTAAATTATGTATTTTATTTATTTATTTATAAATATTTACATTTGTATAAAAAAATGAATAAAGGCCATAGGTTAAGAGATAATAAATTATCACTGAAATACCTTTAAATGCAACTGTTGCAGAAATTGTCAACAGTATTTGAAAAGATGTACATATATTTATAGAGTGCTATAAGTCACTAAACTACAGTCTGTTTCATTTAAGATTGCGGTGGTGGGCGGGGATTAGACGGTACGATTCACACAGGCATTATTCTCGCACTAGGCTAGCCCACAAAATAAAGATAGTAAGAAGCGATACTCCACGTTAAAAAACTGGCAAACGTTTTTACATACTCTAACTTTTTTCGTAGGAAATAAAACTCACCTTTGTATTATGAATATTAGTTTTCTAATACCCTAATGTCGATAGTATAATACTCATTTTTACTAGAATAACTATAACATATAAACAATTTGAATTTAATTGCATTTGTTTCCAAGGCAACATGAATTAGTAGATGTATTGTGTCCTCAGACAAGGAAAGATAAAGTACAAATAACACATTACCTAGTGTTGTTACCATATCGCTCCACGAGTCATTGAGATTTTAAAATAAATATCAATTGTTTTGAATTATAAAATTAATTAATAATAAATGTTTTATATTGTCTTTTCAAGTATTTAAGTGATTATTGATTAACAGAGAAACTTTTATTTGGAACCATCATCTCTCAGACACACTGAATTCAATTGTAATTTAACGCATATTTGCATATTATAAACTTTCAACTGACGCCTCTGGGATATTATGCATGGAAATGACAAAAGTGACATTTAAGAAAAGATGGCCGCCGTAAAATTTTGGTAACACTTTGATATACGGACTAGCATTAGTTGTTATGTAATCTTTCTTAATCTAAGATTGCGTCAGTGAAAGTAATGTTATTGTGAATCTGCCTGGCGTTTTACCCAATCAGGAGAGCGTATTATGCTTCCTATGTTAGCTACCGCTGCAATCTTAAATGAAACAGACTATACATAAAATATTACTAATTAGAATGTGTCAATTTATGCGAATTTAAATTACTTTTATATTTGCAACTATATCCACATCGGTCGCATTTAAATGGTCGCTCTTTAGAATGTTTTAATTTATGTGAATTTAAACTACTTTTATCTTTACAACTATATTCACACTGCTCACATTTAAAAGGTCGCTTATGAGAATGTGTCAATTTATGTCTATTCAAACTTCCCTTTTCTTTACAACTATATCCACAATGCTCGCATTTAAAAGGTCGATTGTTAGAATGTGTTAATTTATGTGATTTTAAATTACATTTTTGTGCACAACTATATTCACATTGATCACATTTAAAAGGTCGCTCATTAGAATGTGTTAATTTATGAATATTTAAATATCTTTTTTGTGGGCAACTATATTCACATTGCTCGCATTTAAAAGTTCGTTCATTAGAATGTGTCAATATATGTCTTTTTAAATTTCCATTATCTTTACAACTATATTCACACTGCTCGCATTTAAAAGTTCGTTCATTAGAATGTGTCAATATATGTCTTTTTAAATTTCCATTATCTTTACAACTATATTCACACTGCTCGCATTTAAAAGGTCGTTGATCAGAATGTGTTAATTTATGTAAATTTAAATTTCTTTTTTGTGTGCAACTATATTCACATTGTTCACATTTAAAAGGCCGCTCATTAGAATGTGTCAAATTATGTCTCTTTAAACGTCCACTATTTCTACAACTATATTCACACTGCTCGCATTTAAATGGTCGCTCATTAGAATGTGTCAATTTATGTGTATTTAAACCACTTTTATGTTTGCAACTGTATTCACATTGCTCGCATTTAAATGGTCGCTCATTAGAATGTGTTAGTTTATGTGAATTTAAATTACTTTTTTGTGCACAACTATATTCACACTGCGGACATTTAAATGGTCGCTCATTAGAATGTGTCAGTTTATGTCTTCTCAAGATTCCATATTTTTTACAACTATATTCACACTGCTCGCACTTGAAAGGTCGCTTATTAGAATGTGTTAATTTATGTGTATTCAAATAACTTTTTTGTGCAGAGCTATATTCACACAGCTCGCATTTAAAAGGTCGCTCATTAGAATGTGTTAATTTATGTATATATAAACTACTTTTGCGTCTACAACTATACTCACACTGTTCGCATTTAAAAGGTCGCTCATTAGAATGTGTTAATTTATGTGCATTGAAATTAGTTGATTGTATACAACTATATTCACACTGATCACAGTTAAAAGGTAAATCATTAGAATGTGTTAATTTATGTGTATTCAAATAACTTTTATGTTTGCAACTATATTCACATTGGTCGCATTTAAAAGGTCGCTCATTAGAATGTGTTAATTTATGTGAATTTAAACTACTTTTATCTTTACAACTATAATTACACTGCTCACATTTAAAAGGTCGCTCATTAGAATGTATTAATTTATGAGAATTTAAACGAGTCTTATCTTTACAACTATAATTACACTGCTCACATTTAAAAGGTCGCTCATTAGAATGTATTAATTTATGAGAATTTAAACGAGTCTTATCTTTACAACTATAATTACACTGCTCACATTTAAAAGGTCGCTCATTAGAATGTATTAATTTATGAGAATTTAAACGAGTCTTATCTTTGCAACTATAATAGCATTGGTTGCATTGAAAGGGTCGATCAGTATGTATTAATAAATTATGCTGTAGTAAATTATGTTTTTGTTTAAAGTATTTCTTGCACAAATAACATTTATACTTCTTCAAATTCGCAGTTTGGTCACACTTATAATCAGTTTTATTTTCTACACTTGAATATAAATATGTATCATCGAATTTTGTATCTTCACTAAGATCTTCATTTACTTTTACTTCATTTTTAATGGCGGTGTCTGTCAGATTTTCTTCTTTAATTTCCAAGTCTTCCTGTAAAACGATAATTGATATACATGCTACATAGTTACTTACATTGGTATCGCAACTACAGGAATTCATCAAATACAATTAATAACAAAAATAATATTCATTCTGCGTCTATTTTTTTTTTATACGAATAATAGTTATTTGTGTAACTAGGGTGTAAAGTAGTTGTTTTTCGCATGAGTGGGAATGTTTGTTAGTCGAGGTGCACACAATATTTTTTCTACAACCCTATTTATTATATAATATTAACAATAATATAATATAATAATTAATTTATATACTTTGTATTTTGCTATATTAATAATAAAATTCAACTCAAGTAAGCTTTGGCCGGTAGTTAAACTTTTTGGGTGTTGAAGATCAAAAAAGGTCTCAGATTATTATGGTAACCTTACCTAAAAATTTTTACAAAATTTTGTTTAATAGAAAATCTTTTCGTTGGGCTTCAAATTTTTGTATGTATTCTAATGTAATCGAGGATATAATAGAAATATAATATGTAACTCTGTATATACCTACATATTTAGGAGTACGTTTACACAGTGCTGTTGTTCCGGTTTTACTGTTACCGATGTTTTTAGTGGAGAGGGGGGTAATGATTACATTTTGCCCCCCAAAAATGTGGATATTGTTTTCATACGTTAACACCATATAAGAACCACCCTAATGTCCATGCAGTTTATACGCGTCTTAATTCATTCCGGTTTAGTTATGTTATGTCTATAGGTCAATAGGAATAGCATAACTAAACTTGATTACTTAAACTAAAAATATATAACCACAATAAAACCATGTCACTCAACACGTGTTTTGACTCCACAAGAAGTCCTCATCAGGAGCCTAACAGTTCCAGACTGATACAGTCTTGGTCAAACCTAATATATATACTAAAAGGGCTTATCTCACTTCAATGATTCTGACCAATCAACTGCAAGGTCTAGAAGGACTGAAGCTGGGATAGGTCCGGTACCACTATTAAAAATCCTAGTCTTATTCCTCAAGATTTCTAAGCTTTCTGCTGCGTCCAATTGATTATTATTACTGCATGTTTTAATTAGTTTTAAATTACTTATATCTGTAGTGTGATTTAATGTAGTCATGTGATGAGCTACGCTGGATTTATCAACCCGGTTGTATTTTAGGTGAGTCATGTGCTCTTTAAATCTAATGTTTATTGATCTCTTAGTTTGTCCTATGTAACTTTTGTCGCAATTTGTACAGTTAATTTTATAAATACCCGATTTTTCATTTAATTCTGTTTTATCTTTGGGGTTACCTAAAATACAACCGGGTTGATAAATCCAGCGTACATGAATCATAGAATAAATTTCGTAACGACGATTTTTGTGGTTTTCGCTTAATTCGTGTGGCACCCATTTATCAAGCTTTTTTGTTTTGCCAATCGTAGTCAAATACCGTGAAATGGTTCCTAAGTCTACTTGTAGCTCTTCTACAAGTTTTCGAACAGTTATATGTGGGTTAGCTTCCACTATAGCTTTCAACATGTCGTCATCAACAGAAGGACGTCCGCGACCCTCGTGGATTCATCAATAGACTCCAGCCCTCAAACTGTATTGATGTTTCTGGCCGTTTTCGCTGCACTGCGACCGAGTTTGAAGTCATAAAAATAAATTTTTCTAAAATCCCTTTTTTTATTCACCTTAAAATAGGTGAAAATGAAATTTTATGAAAAATGCGCAAAAAAATAAAGTCAGTAAAAAAATCTTTAAAATTGGACGACAACTTTAAGAGAAAATAGTATCTAAATCTAGGCATAGGAAAAACGTGCATTATTTTTGCAACAACCTAATACATCGGTTACAATAAAACCGGAATAACAGCGCTGTGTAAACGTATTCTATAATTGTTTTGGAGTCGCTGTTTTCATTTCCTTTTTCATAACGCATGAGCGTGTATGTCAAACAATACGATCGATAGACAATTTCTACGTAATAATACTAACACCTGCTACGTAGCTACTATATACTACTACCTACCAACACTTTACATTTATTTACTGTAATATATTACTCAATTTCAAGTGTTTTTTATTACCTCGTATTCTTGTTTATAATACAATGGAAATTCCTCTTTAATGTCAATATCTTGCGTATCAATCTCTTCTTTCACGTGAAACATTGTAATAAGTAAAATTGAAACTCTTGACTATATTACCTAAACAATACTGACTGATTCACTAATAACTATCAGAAATTATTAAACTCACAATCAGTAGAATATTTTAACTATACATATGTATTAGTTCCTGGATATCGCTTGCTAACCACCAGTCAATGGCAGACATCTACATACTGACCAGTGTTTCTCAACCGCCAGTGTTGCGGCCGCCCATACAGTCGATTAAAGGCTATAGCCGAGTAAGCATGCAAAATTTACTTTTGCATAGATTTAGCTGATTTTTTTGGCAGTCATATTCTATTTAAACCTCAGGCTGATCTAATATTAGCTTCCAAAAAATTATAGTTTGAAAATCGAAAAAAACAATTTTTTCGATTTAAAAAAAAAATAATTTAATTTAATTAATTTAATTTAATGGCACTCGTAGTATATTATAGATGTGCTTATTAGTACAGGCAAATTAGACATAAAATCGACCTGAAAAGAATATAATTCTTAGATCTATTTTTTTTGTTTTAAATCACTTTGTTATATATATACTTTAAGAATCCAATGTCCCGAGTTTTAAGGCTGTTGCGTATGTGAATATTGGAGGGGGAAAGGTTGCGCGCGGATAGCTTTTATATTGTTGATGATTTTCTTTAATAACACATTAAAGACTGCCTTAATTTTAAATATTATACACCTAATATCTATTTTAGGGTTCCGTAGAAAACTAGGAACCCTTCTAGTTTCGCTCTGTCCGCCCGTCCGTCCGTCCGTACGTTTATATAAATTTTATACCGATTTAGATAAAATTTGGTATACGAACGTAGATTGATAACTCAAAAACAAAAATGATGAAATTTTGAAAAAAAAAATTATTGGACCCCCTTCCAATAGACTGAAAAATAAATTCAATTTTTTTTCACTTACCCCATCAAGTGGGGTGTCCTTAGATAGGTCTTCTAAAATGCAACAAAAAATGTCAAATGACCTTTTGATTTTAACCCTTCAGTCTCGATATATTTGCTTTTCAATGTCATTGTTAGAGCGTCTCCACCCATCTAATTTCTAAACTCTTAATTCAAAAAATCTGAAAAAAATCTAGAATGTAGCTTTTAATTAGTACTTTCACTGAAAATTATAACGAACACTGTCAAAAAATTCTTTGGACCCACCTCCCATAGACTGAAAAGCGTACTTACATTATTTTCGTACATTTGATCGAACATGTCCATTTTACCCCACTTTTCCCTCCATAATTCTAATAATTTTACATAATGACAACATTATTTTACAAAATATACTCACTAACATAAAGGCAACCTATAAAATAATCCGTTAAATCTTTATTTATAAAAACTTAAATATTAACGATTTTTTGTCATGGAGTTAGTCGTTTTGTCTTTTGAGTTATATCATTTTGTATATAAAAAACTATTTAAAGATACCGTCTGCTACAATTTTCATAAAAAAGTTTTTGTTTGAAAGCCCTTAGTTTTTGAATAATATTAACAAATATACTGAGATACACAATTTATAAAGCTCAAAAACTCTCTTTAGTAATGAATAATTTAGATAACCTCTGGTTTTTATAACCAAAATAATTTTTTATGGGTGCAACAGTATCACCTAAACATGTCCCCATATGAACAAAAATAAATATAACCCACTAGAAAGAGCTAACAATTTTTTAAAGCATTGGCAATACGCGGCCGTTCAAAGCTGTTTATGGAGGGGTTCTCCTCCTTCATAATTAAAAAAAAATAGAATGGTTACATTCTATGAGACATATATTATCCGATTTTCATAAAATTTGTTTGTAGAACACGATAAGCCGGTAAGTGATCAAAATGAAGACTAGCTTCATTGTTTATTTGACGCGCCCTACTTTAAATCAAAATACCGGCTAAAGTTCCCCAGTTCCGACTAGGGACTCTTCGGTTTCTTAAAGATAAAGTATTTCTGAAGCCATTTCAGGAGGTATTTCTAATCTTTCCATTTTTTCCTTAATAAAACCTAATTTTAATGCACACGTGTCAATTTTATGTAAATAAATATTTACCGTTACAAAATAATTAATTTTACCTTACTATTTATTTTTTTTTGTCATTTTATAACCCCCAGTCCTCTTCCCAACATTAATTTTGACCTCATTAATTTCTTAATGTTCGTTATAAACTATTTAGTACAGGGACATTAATTATTTTCATACATTTGATCTAACATATCCTTTTTACCCCACTTTCCCCTAAACGCAACAACTTCTGACCTCGGGACTCATTGAATTCTTTAATGAGAAATACTATTGGATACATTTCCGAAATAAAATTTTATCTAATAATTATGTTTTAGTTAAATGCAAATTTGCCTGTACTAATACAGTGTATTCCAAATTGATTAAGACATAGGAAATTTAACATGGGGACAATTAGAAATGTTGTAGTAACCTTTGGCCAAATTTAATGATGTGAGATTGGTGCATTTTGAAACTCGTATATATTTTTTTGAAAAAAATTTGAACTTAAAAGGGTTAAATAAATCGTTTTTTTTTTAATATGAATTTATTGTTTTATTTAAGTATGTAATTAAGAACAAATTTTATTGAAAAACCCGACTGAAAACCGGTTAATCGAGTTTTTCACTTTATGAAAAACCGAAAATCGGTTTTTGAAATTTTATCAGGTTTTGATATGCCCTAGTTCCCAGGCATCACCTCAGTTAATTTGCCGTCGTTTCACAACGTGACTATTTCGTGTGAACATCAACCGTGTGAACGACGACATGTAGCAAGGGGTTTCGGGTTATAACAACAATTATGCACATTTGTCGGGACGCACATGCCCGATTTTACTAACATTTTCGATATTCAACTCATCTTCGACTATACAAAGAAAAAATAAAGAAAAATTCCAAATTCCCGAATGCATCACTTTTTTGTCTTTTTGCTTCATCGCAATATCGAAGATACAAGAAGCTATGTGATCGTTTCTGATTGAGACAAAAAAACGTTCTCCGATTTCAAAATTTTAAATTGATTTATCCGTTTCACGTCAAGACAAACACTTTTCGTTCCGTATCTGTCTGTCTGTCCGTGTGTCCGTCCGTCCGTCCGTCTGTCCCCTGAATCCTTGTCACACGCATAACTCATGAACCACTGAACCGATATTATTGAAACTTGGTCGGATGGTTGGGTTTGGTTTGAGGACGGTCCCATTTCAAAATCATCAAAATCGTGTGTAAGGGGGAGGGGTGACACCCCAAAATATATAAAATATTTCTTTTTTCAAGATATCTCATGAACGACACATGTTACGAGAAAATTTTATATAATATTTTTTGTAGAACATTAAATTTCCTATAATATGAGTCTACTACGTTTGTTGTAAAATATTACCTTACAAAGATTTATCTCAATTTATTTTAAAAATTCGTGTTTTGTTTTTCTCAATTGATATTTGATTGGATATATTAAATGTCATTTTGACGTTTTAAATGTCATTTTGGCGTTTTAAATGTCACTTTGACGTTTTAAATGTCATTTTGAAATTTGTATAAATTTAGATTTAAGGCGCGGTTACATCAAGCGCGCCGCGTCGCGCTGCGCTGCGCCGAACAGTTCGGCGAAGCGCGGCGCGGCGCAAAACAAAAAAATTGTGTTCGTGCAAAACTACGGGATAGAGGGGATTTGTCAATCTACATTAGTGTTTTTGTAGGTTCCATGATTAGTTCGTCATGAATTGCAATACAACTGTTCATTAATTAAACATTCTCAAATATATTAATACCTTGATCTGTACACATCGATTTCTTAGTATACTTTAGAATGACACCAGTCACTCATTTTGTCAACTACAATACTGCAATTCAAAATTTCAGTTAAAAGTTCTTTAACCCGTTTAAACTGAACGCGCACGAACGTGCATTTTTTTTTGATGTACCGACTCCGAGCGGATCGTAAATGTACGCGCACGAACATGCGCGTTTGTGCGCGTTCGTGCGCGGTTTACCGTTCAAATCAGACAAGCATAAACATTTTGTGTGTTCGGCGCAGTTCGGCGCAGCGCGGCGCGCTTGATGTAACCGCACCTTTAGATTGAAATTTAAAAAAAATTAAAAATATATGAAAAAATATTCAGGTGCGTTTTAAGAAAAATTTCGAACTAAGATTTTTTAGTAAAATTTGTATAAAAATTAAATGGTTAACCAATGCCAGGCAATTTATCTTAACACTATCGGTTTTAGTGAATTTAGCACGAGGAAGCACTGTGCATTTACTTGGCAGATGTTTTTCTCTCTACTATGCGTAGAATATTAATAAAGAATATTTAAAAGTATTCAAACTACAATATACATTATGGCAGCGATTAACAACTTGTGGGGCGCGCCCCCCTAGGAGTCGTGATAAAACTAAATGGGGGGCGCGAACATATCGAGAAAAAATATTATTAAAAAATGTATTTAATTTACCGAAAGAATAGCAATAAAATACACGTTTACATTTACACTGATATAATACACTTATAGTAGGTACGTCTGGTTCGTGGCAAATACAGTCAAAACGCTGCACTTCTTGATTGGGGTATGCCACTTTCTGTGCTCATATATAAGGTCAATGGAAAGATTTTCAGATAGGAAGCCACTTTAAAATCCGTGTAGAACACCATTATATCGGCTATTAAAATGGCCCCCACCGTTTTTATTAAATTGGCTGTATCTCAGCTCCTAGTCATCCGATTTCAATTTTCTTGTATTTGTTTTGAAGTTCTTATCGAGAAGATTATTTTTTGTAATTATTCATTTTTCTCTAAATCTTAATGGTTTCCCACAATTTTTGAAAATTTTACTTTTCTTACGAACTTAATTTTTATATAACTTTTTTATTGTGCCCAATATCATTTTTTTACCTCATATAAAAAAGAAAGATATTTTTTTCAGCGTTCCACTGATAACAAGATAATACTGTTTTAATTAACAACTTCTTTGGAAATAGCGTGTTAAACTAAGAAAAATGGACTAATTTTTGGATTATTCCATGTCAAGTTTACATTTATTGGTTTCTCGGATTCGAGATTTTGATGGAAATGTCCATTTATACCTTCCCTGAATCAATTCTGACTATTTTTATCATGATGTCTGTCTGTCTGTGTATCTGTTTGTCTGTAAACACTGTAACTTAAAAATGAGAGTACAAAAAGGGATAAAATTGTATATTTAGGAATAATTTTTTTTTTTAAGAAAACCTGCTGGATGTTTACTGTCGTAATTTTTATAATTATTCGAATTATTTATGAAATAGTGAATGTTAGAAAAAAATGTTTAAAGTAAAATTTGTTTAGAATATTATTATTTATAATTTATGTTCTGTTCATTTTCCCCCAAAAAAAGTTTTTGAGGTTATAATCGATTTTTTTCAATTTTATTTGAAATGGTTTAAAGCAGAAATAAATCATTGAAATAAAAGTTGTAGAGTACGTAATTTTCTATATTTTATGTTCCATTTATTTTTTTGTATCTTTTATCAATTAAAAAAAATTATTTTTAATTATATGTATTTTTAATTTTTTTTCATTTTATTTGAAAAAGTTCATAATAGAATAAAATGTTTATGACAAAAAATATAGAGAACGTTATTATCTATAGTTTATGTTCTATTAATTTTTTTATATCTGTCATCAGTAAGCCAGAATTATTTGTTTTATATATGTAGATAGACGCACATTTTTTTATTGTATAAGAAAGTTCAGTAACATCCATGACAGATTTTTCAATTTTTTAACTATGCCATATGAGAAAATTGATCCCACAAAAAATTTCATGTGATAAAAGGTAAACTTGACATTGAAGTTGTTAATTAAAACAATGTTTTCTTTTTTATACGAGGTAAAAAAATGATATTGGGCACAATAAAAAAGTTATATAAAAATTAAGTTCGTAAGAAAAAGTAAAATTTTCAGATTTTCGTAAATTTTGGGGAACCCTTAAGATTTAGAGAAAAATGAATAATTACAAAAAATAATCTTCTCAATAAGAACAACAAAACAATCAAGAAAATTGAAATCAGATGACTAGGAGCTGAGATACAGCCAATTTAATAAAAACGGTGGGGGCCATCTTTAATAGCCGATATAATGGTGTTCTACACGGATTTTAAAGTGGCTCCCTATCTGAAAATTATTATTTTGACCTTATCTATGAGCACAGAAAGTGTCATACCCTAATCAAAAAGTGCAGGGGTTTTTTACGAACCAGACGTACTATTATAAATAGGATTGTATCAGTACTTACTGCACAATGTATTTAATAATTAACTTATCAATATTAAATTAAAAACAAGAAAATAATTATTAGTGACTCCATTGGGCCTGTCTTGCAGAGCAAAGTTTTTCGAAAGAAGGTTTAATAAAATTAAATAGAAACTTATATTACAATTACAGCGCGATTTCAGAGAAAATTATTGTATGAAGGGAGAGAGGAG
The DNA here is from genome assembly GCA_961205875.1 of Sialis fuliginosa. Taxonomy (NCBI): domain Eukaryota; kingdom Metazoa; phylum Arthropoda; class Insecta; order Megaloptera; family Sialidae; genus Sialis; species Sialis fuliginosa. The sequence goes on from OY540811.1 coordinate 35,927,003, forward strand.
GGGAAGGAGAATTGTGATTGAAAATTGGGTCGCAAATACTAAAAGGTTAAGAAACGCTGCATTATGGTCATAATAAAATTTATTTGACATTTTCGAATATTTTAATGTTATGATAATAATATGTTATCAGCAAATTGCAAAGAGAACAATATGTAATAACAATTAATGTTCTGTATAATATTGTATGTAATGTTATTTTATTGTAGGCATGTAGTTGATATCAAAATAAAGTATTTCGTATTAGTGACAAATAATTTGTTATTCGATAATGTGAAGAAATGCAATTTTTACCGTTAATTGGCAAATTTTTAATAACTTTTGCTTTTGCACTTCTACAGGTAAGTTTTTTATGTTGTATTTATATTATTAAATATTTTTCAATAGACCCAATGAGCCTATAACTGTAATGGAGGCCACACACGCTACGAGATATCGCTACAATCGTACTGTACAGTTCGAACTGCAACGATACAGTTTTGTACGATTTTCTTGAACTGTGTCGTGAACGGAGCGGTAGCAAAATTTGAATTGATAAATCGTTATCGAAGAAAACGGTACAATTTAATCGCTTTTTAACGGGTGGTCGGATTTGATTTTGTTCTACATATTTGAAATCAGCGTGTAAAAATTTGAGCAATCTTTATCGAAATAAATGATTTCATCGTCATAAGTACAGTGTGTTAAGTAAGAGCGTGTTCGGCAATAATCGCAGTCGGTAAGTTATATAAACCTAAATCTTATTACATCAGGTTCAGGGAACCTCCGTCTTTGGCGCTTTGATGAAAAAATTTAAATTTATGTCTATCTTCTGTCAGAGAAACACAAAAACCGCGAAGAGTGATGTGTACGCGAAATGTTTCGCAGTCGTGTTTCTTTGCACGCACCCAAAAGGGCCAAAAATGTCTCATTCAGTGGCGGCCAAGTGCATTAAAAAGTCGAAGGCATTTGTTCAGAAGTGGGTGAATCGATTTAAGGAGAAAAAATGTTGACGACTTTCCAGATCGTGGTTCAATAGGAAAAGTGACTAAAAATGAGGAAAAACAGATCGTGACATTGTTTTTGCGTAATCCTGGCTTGTCCTTGCGTCAAGGGTAAGTGAAATTGAAGCAAAAAGGACTGGATGTATCGCACGTTACGATTCGTGAACATTTGTGTGCAAACAATTTGAAATGGCGAAGAACATTGAAGAAACCACTACTGTTCGAAAAACGAGCTGCCAAACGACTCACCTGGGCACACGAAAATATTGATCGTGATTGGAGTAATGTAGTTTTCTCTGATGAAGCTTCTGTTTGGGGTTTTGTGATTATTCCACGAGTATTTTGTTCCTCCCTAAGCCAGTTCGTCCAACGCACCGTCAAACATCCAATTAAAGTGCATCTTTGGGGCTAATTCTCAAAGAAGGGGTTTGGCGTTTTACACCTCTTTACCAGCGACTTCAATGCTCTCAAGATGGTCGAAATTTACAAGAAAGCCTTGTTACCGACTGCCGAACGTCAATTCATCACAAAATACGAAGAATGGATCTTGAAAGAGGATAACGATCCTAAACACAGGAGCCGACTTTGCACTGACTGAAAATGGGGCAATGGCATCATTACACTTGATTGGCCTTCACAATCACCTGATGCAAATCTCCATTGAAAATGTCTGGGCCTACATAAAGCAGAAGCTTCGAGGAAAACGTGTCTGCACTTTGCAGCAGCTTTCCCGAGAAATTCGAGCCATTTGGAAGGTACTTACCCTCAAATACGCCGAAAATTTAGTGAATAGTATGCCTCGAAGATGACAAGCGATTATCGATGCTGGTGGTGATTGGACTCATTATTAACACAATTGCGCATTGCCTTGGAACATGTCAAATGTATGGATGTGAAAGAAAAATTTGTTAAATAATTTTTTTGCGAATAACGCCGAACACGCTCTTACTTAACACACTGTACTTAATGTAGATATAATTTGCTCTTTACAGCATCCAATTTGGTTTTTTTGTTGGAACTAATTTCTAGTTTTATCAAAAAAGTTTTATTTGTGTGCGGCCCCCCTAAGAAACCACAGTTTCTCCGTTTTTCCAGTAGTATAAAATATGTATTTTTATTTATTTATGTAAAATTTGTATAACCATTGTGTGTGCCGTATCATTTTGTAGAGCAGGCCATTTTAAAAATGCGCTGCTTGTCTACCCTGACAACTTTTGTATTTAAAGTTTTCTTCCATTTGTTATAATAAATGAAATATTGAACTTTGACACAGTACAGTATGTACATTTTAATATATACCTATTTTCCATTATAAAAGTCCGATGTAAACTAGTTGTTTACTTATGTACATGTAAATAAATGTTCTAATAGGATTTCAGTAAGAATATTTTTCGTCCGGCCCCCATGTTTTAAAAAAAATCGATCCGGCCCGTTTCTCGAAAAGTTTGGTGACCCCTGCTAACAAATAAATAAAACTAATAAACCGTTTTATAGGCATACATGCAAGCACCTTCTTCCGTCCAGAATTACGGAGGTTACTTGAGCAAAGGATTTGATGATCCCCGTTATCAAAACTCAATACATAAAGGCATGGACACATTCTTCAGAGACTCCATATTTAGAGGACTGTTCAATGATGGTTCGAGCGATCAACAGTCAACAAATTCCATGGGTTCTTTGGTCGCTATCTTCCTCAACAGCACTGTGCAGTTTATCAAGTCTCTGATGATATTATTTAAGAGTTTGTTCATAGATTACGATGTACTGAATCCATCTACGTTTTCTACTTTGACTAATGTTTTTACAACCGGGACTAATATGAGAGAGACTTTTATTGACGTTTTTAAAATTATTCAAAATAATTTAATGGGCGTGGTTAGTAATAAATTGAATTAGTTTTTTGGTTAAAGAATATTTGGGTGCTTTTATTATCGGTTCTAGGTAGGGTTGCCAGGTCTGCTTCCAAAAAATAGCGGACAAGCGGGGCCAGCATATGCAGAAATAAAAACTGAAGATTTTTTTTTTTTGTCGCGCCAATTTCAATTCAGGTTAAGGGTCGCACCAAAGATACTCGCGAGCCGCGAGTTGGACAAGCTTGCTTTAGATTACCTACCATTTCATCATAATGCTTTTGAATAAAAAAAATGTCCACTATTTTGTGAAAAAAAATAACATAACATAATGTGAAATAATTCGGGCAAGACATACACGAGTGTATGCCATAAGGGTTCCGAATTTTATTGTTTACGAGCTATTTGACTTTGAGTGAAAAGGACGGACGGACGGACGACAAAGTGAGATTAATAGGGTTTCTTCGGAACCCTAAAAAGCGGACCGTCCGCTCAAATAGTGGACACCTGGCAACCCTAGTTCTAGGTAATTTGGCATGTCTAATATTTTTTAATCAATGTGGATTTCTGCAATATTAAAAATAATATCAATTGTAAATTTTCTTGTCGGAGAAAACATAATTAAAATAATATTTTTTTAACAAATTATTATACTTTCAAACTTTCTGGATACGTTTTTTTACCAAAAATTGTTTAATTTGTTTCTTAAAAATATAATGAAGTATTTCCAACAACATATTTTATTTATTGTATAATAAATTGTAGAAACTGTTGTCGTTTTTATTTTGTCGAACACCTTGAACACAATTCCTTAATACTTTAACTGCCATACAACGCACCGGTCGTCGCACATAAGGGCGGATGACTGAATTACCACGCCAAAACCAATGGCGAGCAAAGGGGGGGGGACTTTCGGGGACGCCCCCCCCGAAATATTAGTTTTTACCACGTTTTTAAACGGTTTTTCACGAATAACTCAAAAATTAAGCGTTTTATCGGAAAATTCATAATGAACAAAATTGTAGCTTATTAAATATCAAACAAAATGGTTTTTTTAATGAACGCTCTAAGTTCAATACAAACCGAGATATGAATCATTTACGTTGAGTATGAATTCGCAAACTACTGAAATTTAAATAGCGCGAAAACAAAGAAAAATTCGGGGAAAACTCATAGAATCTTTTTTAAAGTACTTAAAAAGAGCTTTCTCTTGCTAAAAGTTGATTGTATAAAAATTGATGGAGATATGATACAAATAAAAATAGCTTCAATATTTTTCAGCGTAAAAATTATCAATAATACCCCCACCATTCCCACCAAGTTCAAAATTGGACGTAATCCTTCTACAATTCCTTTCATTTGAGTACTATTAATGTAATTTAGGAGTTTTGACCGTTTTAAATGCCTGGTTTTGAAAACAAGTTTGATTAAAATGAGGAGAGATTTTTTATAATTTAAAAAAAATTGTCTTTTTTTTTAAATTACTCAAAAACTAATGCAGATACGAAAAAATAGCAATTATAAAAAAAGTTGGGATTTTTAATTAACTATCTATAAGTTATTTTTTTTGTTTTCTGCAATATTAAAAATAATTCTGAGATTTAAAAATATTTTACCTTCATTTACTGGACTATAAATTTCTTTACACTAGTTGTATATCACCCTGCATAATAGAAAGAAGATAATAAAAAAAATCTATTTACTATATATGTTGTGTCGTGGGCTTAACAGGTTGACTGCCATGTCGGTCGTATACGACTGCTGTATAAAATGTTCGATATGCCAGATATATAATTTTTTGTCGATTTTGATAAATTAAAAAAAAAACAATAGAACTAATTGAGAATACGATTTTAATAATTATTTTCTACCTGGCATCTGAGACATTTTTTGTGATTTATTCTTGGCAGTCAACCTGTTAAACTGAGCGGTTGCAAATATATTTTATAATTACAGCTATATTTATATACAATTATGAACATAGATTATTACTTTAACTTATCTATTGTTATTAGAGTTATTATCTACTAAAATAGATTTATTCCTACATAACAATATACTTGTAACTATTTACTATTGTGCTATACAACAAAAGTAAACATTTATTTATACAAATTCATTTAATATTTATCACCACTGATGACGTCATTATGCTTATTCTGTTAATTAAACTTAATAACAATAACAATGCTATCTTACATATGATATCTAAATATAAATGATAATACAATTGTTTATGTTAGTTTTTTCAAATTATTATAATTTTCAACTTTTTATTTATTTTTTGCAATATAATTTATTTAGATTATAGTTACGGTAGTGCAAGTGTTAAAGAAATAAATTGTACGTTGACTCATTTTGATTTGATTATAATTATTTATAATATACTAGCTGGGCCCACGCGGCTTCGCTCGCGTAGACTACGGAATTATTGTTTAGGATTTTTGAAAAATATAGTTTAAATAATTAAGTACAAACACGATTAGTTATTATTGTAATAATAATTTATCAATACCTAAATTACCTAACAAAAACGAATCAGAAGAAAAAAGTACAAATAATTTGTGTTCTGTTTAAATTTAAATGTTAATTATTGAAAACAAAATAAACACAAACGATCAGCCGAGGGACTCCGAATAACAACCGAGCGTACGCGAATCCAGTCTGATGTACTTGCTTCGATGCGGCACGACACCATACATTTAAGATATTATCTTTATAAATATATTTTAAGATATTTTCTAAACTATACGACCAAATTGGATGCTGTAAATGGCAAACTATATCTACATTAAGTACTTATGACGATGAAATCATTTATTTCGATATGGATTAATGTTTTGCAGGTCATAAGTCCATGTAAACAAAACCCAAATATTTTATGTTTTCTTTGTAACATAAAAGCAGTCATTGTGGCTAAAATATAAAAGTTAGACATATGGTGTCGCGGACTTAATTGAAGAACTTTTGATTCTACACAATTCTTTATTACATTATTTTGTTCTATATTGAACGGTTTAGGCAGCGTATTACAAAACAGCGCGCCGACGGCAAAATTTTTTCCGACTTGATTTACTATTATCGTCACTGCTTTGTTGTTATGTTACCTAACGTAATAAAATATAGCCTATAACCTGGCCAGAGAACGTACCTATGAATTAAAAAAAAAAACTCGTAAATCGGATAAGTGGTTCTCGAGTGATAAGGTAACTAACGGACAGACAGACAGACAGACAGAGAGACGTTGAGCTTTATATATATTAAGGACTAGCTGGGCCCACGCGGCTTCGCTCGCGTAGACTACGGAATTATTGTTTAGGATTTTTGAAAAATATAGTTTAATTAATTAAGTACAAACACGATTAGTTATTATTGTAATAATAATTTATCAATACCTAAATTACCTAACAAAAACGAATCAGAAGAAAAAAGTACAAATAATTTGTGTTCTGTTTAAATTTAAATGTTAATTATTGAAAACAAAATTAACTCAAACGTCAGCCGAGGGACTCCGAATATCTACCGAACGTAAGCGAATCCAGTCTGATGTACATCGCTTCGATGCGGCACGACACCATACATTTAAAATGTTACCTTTATAAATATATTTTAAGATATTTTCTAAACTATACGACCAAATTGGATGCTGTAAATGGCAAACTATATCTACATTACGTACTTATGACGATGAAATCATTTATTTCGATAAGGATTAATGTTTTGCAGGTCATAAGTCCATGTAAACAAAACCCAAATATTTTATGTTTTTTTTGTAACATAAAAGCAGTCATTGTGGCTTAAATATAAAAGTTAGACATATCGTGTCGCTGACTTAATTGTAGAACTTTTGATTCTACACAATTCTTTAATACATTATTTTGTTCTATATTGAACGGTTTAGGCAGCGTATTACAAAACAGCGCGCCGACGGCAAAATTTTTTCCGACTTGATTTACTATTATCGTCACTGCTTTGTTGTTATGTTACCTAACGTAATAAAATATAGCCTATAACCTGGCCAGAGAACGTACCTATGAATTAAAAAAAAAAACTCGTAAATCGGATAAGTGGTTCTCGAGTGATAAGGTAACTAACGGACAGACAGACAGACAGACAGACAGACAGACAGACAGAGAGACGTTGAGCTTTATATATATTAAGGATGTACCAACAAGGGAACCTTTTCAAGTGGCATATTCAGATCGAGTTTAAATTTTGTATATAGTTAGAGGGGGTCATAACTAGTAAGAAAAAAAATATTTTAGCTGCGGTAAAACGATTTATTAGGGTGAAATACCTCTATGAAAATGTGCAAAATAATCATATATTTCAAATAACTCTGAAACTAATGAAGATTTTAACGGTTTCATTTTTTTGAATTTCTACTGTTATCATTTGAAAGAGCACAAAAAATAATAACAGTTTTGTATTATAGATTTTTAAAATCTTCATTAGTTTTAGAGTTATTTGAAATATATGATTATTTTGCACATTAACTTAACCTTAAACCGTTTTACCGCAGCTAAGATAATTTTTTTCTTACTTATCCTGACCCCCTCTAACTATATACAAAATTTAAACTTGATCCGAATATGCCACTTGAAAAGGTTCCCTTGTAAGTAATATGATATACTTTTTTCAGAAAAATGAGACATTTTAAATATTATTAAAAAAATGTTCTATTATTTAAAATTCGATTGCAATTAAAGCAATGATACTTATTGATCACTTTTTATTTATAGTAATTAGTTTGATAGAAAGTATAAATAGTTTTTTTTACGAAATAACTAAAAACTTCCAACCACAATGAGATAATGTTTAAATATTTAAAACAGTATAACAAATACATGAGTAGGTAGTTATACTATAAATTTTTGTTTGGTACACTATTTAGTTTTATTATCTAATACATTTTATCAAAAAATAGTTACATAAACTTAACCATCTGTTGTGATAGTTGATAAAAAGTGTCATTATCCACTAGGTATTGTTTATATTAAACTACAGTCTACAGACAATTTCATGTATATTGTGGGTTCAGTAATATATGTGTCACCTATAGCGCATCAAAATGAAACACCAGACAATTTTGTTGACGTTTTATCTAACTTTACAGTTAGTTTGTAATGTCTACACAAAAGTAAGTAAAAACATATAGAGAACATTTTATAATAAATGTATGTATTTATTAATAATTTTAAAATAATGTTATTATTTCGTTTAAAATTTTAGTTCGTAACAGAGGCACCAACTCTGTGGTTGGGTGTGGTGAGTGATATCCCTCTGGCGTAATTCCAAGGGGCTTCTTCCCCTTGTGAATTTACACTTAAGTTTTTTTTTATTAAATTAAACAAAAAAAATTTCAAAAAAGAAATTTTTCGCGTTTTTTCGATTTATTTCAAAAATTTAATCGACAAAAGAGTTATATTATGGTTGATATTTGTAGCTGATACTCAAATGAATCAATTGAGACCAGTTAGATAAAATTTTACCAAAAAATACTTCTTCCAGATGAGTGAAAAAGCTGTAAAATTGTTAATTTTCGGTCCTAATCAGTTAAAAATTGAATAACTTTGGGGAACATCATTGCACAGACTCATATATTGGCTTAAATTCTTCCTAAAGCTCCAAAGAACTGAGATCAACCATAATATAACAAAATATGAATAGCTTTACCAATGATATTAACCAATATTTAAGGGTGAGTCACGAAATATTAAAAAAAATTGTGTTGCATAAAAATCAAGAAAAAAAATCAGGTATCAATGTTTCTTTTACCAAATTGCACTTGTAACTTCTATTTATACCTATGATCTAGAGTACATAAGAAACAAAGTTTTTCATGCACATAAATGCATTTAAAAAATGTATTTAAAAGGTGCCCCCCTCCGGTCTTATCAAATTGGTTGTATCTCAGCTCCTAGTTACCCGTTTTCAATTTTATTTAGTTTATTATAAAGTTCTTATTGAGAAGATTTTTTTAAATAATATTTATTGTTCTCTAAATATCGAAGGTTCCCTACAATTTTCGAAAATCTAAAAATTTCACTTTTTCGAACTTTATTTTCGAAAATTGTGGGCAACCCACAACACTTAGAGAAAAATAAATAGTATAAAAAATCATTTAAATAAGAACTTTACAATAAACAAAAGAAAATTGAAATAAGAACTGAAATACAGCCACTTTGACAACACCGGTGAGGGGCCATCTTTGATAGCAGGGCCGTAACTACCACCAGGGCAGCCGGGGCAGTGCCCCGGGGCCCCCGAGTATAGGGGGCCCCCGAACAAGGAATGTATTTTTTTTACGAAATCGGATTGAAGAAAGTTTTGAGTTAAACTCATTTTGAATCAACACGAACAATTTTTTTCAAAAATAAAAACCCAAAAAAAAAAAATATTTTCAATACATTTATAGAATTATCTTCAGCGCCATCGCATAGTACATAAAAATCTACAAAAAAAGAATGTCCCTCTACCAGTTGTTGCCCACAAGATATGATTCTTATTTTTTATTTTTTAATGTGTTTCTTAGCCGTTTTGATTTGGAATTTGTCACAATTACTTATTTATAATCATAAAGAATATCTTCTCAAAATTTTATTAAAATCGCTTTACTATTGGTCGTTGTAAAAAAGTACTTTATGTTCGTAATAAAATTATGAGATTTTTTAAAATTTAGTTTTATGGAGAAATTCATAACAAAGTTTAAAATTATTTTTTTGTTTATGCAATCCGGCCAATAGAATTGCAGATATTTTTAAAAAAACGTACACGAAAAACTGTAAAAATGGTCGTTTTTTCAACAAGGTACAAAAAAAGTCGCTAATATGACTCCACTATAAATCGAATTTTATGCAGCTCGATATGAGAAATTATTTCTTTGTTTTTTTCAAAAAAATTATTTACTGGTTTAATTGTCATTGTTTACAAAAAATATTAATAATTAAAATTTGAAAGCATTCACGTTTTTATTAAAAAAACTTATTTTTTTCGAAAATAGTCACATACTTTAAAATTGTTCAAATTTTTTTTTATAAGGGGGGCCCCTCGATCACTTGCTGCCCCGGGGCCCCCGAGCCTCTAGTTACGGCCCTGTTTGATAGCCACCATTTTGTGTCCTGCACGGATTTTCATGTAGCTCCTTATCTAAAAATCTCCCTTTTGACTCTATGTATGACCACCAGGGTTGCCAGACGTCCCGCCTGGAGCGGGACAGTCCCGCTACAGGATAGCTTGTCCCGCGTCCCGCTCAAAAATTCAAATGTCCCGCTTAAACATCATTCGACACCGTAATGATTCTAGTACGCATGCGTTTGATCGGCTGAGCGAGCGCTACTTCCGCTACTTCAGTGCATTATTTGGATGCAGAATGTACAAGCGCAAATCTTTATTTTGAATTTTTTGTCAGAACTCAGGCGTCCATAAAACACAGATGTTTTTTACATCTTAAAATTATCAAACGAAATATACATTTGGCAAACATTTTATGATATATTAGGTAGAATCATAAATTTGCACTGCCCAGTCATAAAATTGTGTACAATAAACCCTTCTAATAATACGTACAGTATAATTTCAAAAAATCTCATAAAAAGTACAATTTAACAATTGTAGTATCTGTAATTATCTGTTTCCAAAATTTTCTACAATAATGAACAGCATGCGTATTAAACATTAAATATTTGCGTTTACTAACTCATTGTGATTTTTTAAAATTCATCTTGATGAAATTAACTAACCACAATATTTATGTTTTATTATTATGTTAATGTGTTTATAACTGTGATAATATGTTTATATATTATGTATGAATTTATTTGTATTGTAAAAAATAAAAAAATGAATTTTTCTGCAATCTAAAATACCCCCCCCCCCCCCCCCCCCGAGACTATGTCCCGCCAGAGCATTTGAGAAATCTGGCAACCCTGATGACCACTGAATGTGGCATATTCCAATCAAAATCGCTTTTTTATGTACCAATCGTAGTATTACGTTTTCTTACATTTTATTACGAAAAATGCATTTTGTGAATTTTTATATGGGTTGATAAGGATGAATATACAAGTGTTAGGTTGTTATGAATCAATATACGCACATTTAATACATTTTTAGAGTTTATTAATCGAAAATACCTTTTTTAATGCGGTTTTATGCATTTTGATATGCATTTTTAAATGCATTTATGTGCATGAAAAAACTTTGTTTCTTATGCAGCCTTGATCGTAGGTATAAATAGAAGCTACAAGTGCAATTTGCTAAAAAAAATTGATTCCTGATTTTTTTACTTAGTTTTTAGTGCATCACAAATTTTTTTAAATATTTCGTGACATCCTTAAATATTGGCTAATATCATTGGTAAAGCTATTCATATTTGGCTATATTATGATTGATTTCAGTTCTTTGGAGCTTTAGGTAGAATTTAAGCCAAAATACGGGTCTGTGTTAGATATTCCCCAGAGTTATTCAATTTTTACTGATTAGGACCGAAAATTAACAATTTTACAGCTTTTTCACTCATCTGGAAGGAGTATTTTTTGGTAAAATTTTATCTAACTGGTCTCAATTGATTCGTTTGAGTATTATAACTCTATCGTCGATTTAGTTTTTGAAATAAATCGAAAAAACGGAGAAAAAACGCAATGTTCACCCTTTTAACCCGTTTTTATGGGTAAAGCCCCAACCCTCACGGGGGCGCATTATTTTTTCGTGTTCAGCGGCTCAAAATCTATAAGAATCAATCATAAAATTGCTGTTCCGGAAAATTTCCTATTTTGACCATTTTCTCTGCTTCTGCATTGGCTGGACTAGTATACGAATTTGAATGTTTGCAAGTTTGCATATCGAAAAAAACAAACAATATGCAATATCACAAAAACAAGAGCTAAATGAGCAAAATGATGGTCATTTTTGGATTCAGCGTATCCAAATTACTCTAAAAAGTTGTATACCCTGCAGCAAATAAAAAAAATGTTTTTGTCGGCCAGTGTTATTATTTCTACTATTTTTAAATGATATTATTATTTTAGTTTGTATTTGTAGCTGCGTAGTCTTGAAATCTGTTGTTTTTGTTTTTTTAGAATACAACAACGTCTATTACATATAAAGCTGGGGTTGTGGAGTATGCAATCGGCAAGCCAGGTGGGAAAATAGAAGATAATGTGAACAATTACATCAAGTTTATGGACGAAGCGGCAACGGTAATATTTTATTTCAAATTTAATAGGAATTTTTCAGTAGCATAAACGACTATTCAGAACATATTTTCGCAGTATGTGCTTTACACATAGGAGCTTGACACTTTAAGCATTTGTATGAAGATTTTCAGTCTGAAATGTTCGGACAAAACTTTAAAACACGCTTTATTTATGTCCCAACGCTACACTTATAATGCTGAGTTTTTAAAGGAGTAGTTAGTACATATTATGAAATATATATCCTAATTAATAATGAGCATTCAAATAAATGCTCGAACACGTGTCTTTATTTTTAAAAGCTAACTGAAATCCTTCATCCAACAACTGCGACCTTCCCTTGTAAGACATTCTAGAATTAGATAAAGAATTTTGATATAAAAATTGTGATTTTAGAAAAAAGTCGAGATTTTGGTTTTCTCTGAAATGGGATTGGTCGGAAATGTGGATCGCCCAAATAGAAAATCATTAATCGAAATTTCTGTGAACGTAGAAATAGATTCAAATCCTTGTTTGAATCCAACTGATCATGCAAAAGTGAGTAGAGATATATTATATATTAAATAAAATGTGAAATTAAATGGTATCCGGAAAGTTCACTGTTAGGAATGCAGGGCCGTAACTAGAGGCTCGGGGGCCCCGGGGCAATAAGTAACCGAGAGGCCCGCAAAATACGCAAAAATAAAAACTGAAGACTTTTTTTTTGGTCGCCAATTTGAATTAAATAAGTGTAAAATTCAATTTGTAATAAGTATAAAATTTTCAAGTTAGAACCAAATAAAAAAAAAGTTTTACTCTGCTTCGGGGGCTCTCTACCCTCGGGAGCCCCGGGACACTGCTGCACTCTGGCCCGGTAGTAGTTACGGCCCTGTAGAAATGTTTCGCTGGTAAATGCATCGCTGAAAAAAGGCAGAAAAATATTAATTTATTGTTAGATTTGACTTGTTGTAACGATGTACAATATATTTATTATTATATATATTTTTGTTATAAAATAAAGAGAAATGTTTTTAGATCAAATACATTTTTAATATAAATATAAAAGACATACTCCAGAGCAGAAAGGGATATTTCTATGTTTATTTTTGCTTCCTCGTCATATCGAAGATACGAGAAGCTTTATGATCGTATTAAAATGAAAAAAGCCCACATTTTTATTGGTCTTAGTCATACAAAAATGAAAATTTTGCGATAGCTGAAAATTTTTATTTTTTATTTTTAGAGCATTTTTAGACAGTATTGCGGTGTGACGATTAAAAATTTTCGAGTTTTTTTTACATATTTTGAAAGTAAAATATATTAGATTATACTTGTAGTGTCCAGCATGTATGATGAACAGAGCAGCAAGTGAGTGAACAAGGAGAACACCAGGGAGCTGTGCATAGATAGATTGTGATCATTGTGATTGTATAAATAAAGAGTTGTTTTGTAACAGTTATTTGGTTTGATTTAAGAACATTACATTGGCGACGAGGATAAAAAAGGTGCGCGAGTGGAAAAGTAGTTTGATTAATTAACAAGATTAATGGAAAACGCGTAAAAATTTTGTAACAAACAAAAGAAAAAAAAAACAGAGGTGAAAAACAAAAGCACCGGGTTGAAAGAAAAAAAAAGAACAATTTTTTCTAACAAGATAGTAACAGTAAAAGTGTGTTTGACCTAATTATTTAAATTAACAGGGAAAAGTGACTAGTTAACGTCGTTTCAACAAGTAAATAAGGGCAATCAGCACGTTTTACATAATTTTTGATTATATGTAACAATCATTTTTCAAAAAAAAAAATCCGTTACAATCATGGACAACAACCAGATTAAACCATTTAACGTACACAGCGAATCACACAATATTGGTATACGATGGGAGAAATGGATAAATAGATTCGATATATTTTTAACGGCGTCAAACATTTCGGAAGATAAACGCAAAGCAGCTATGTTGCTTCATTTAGTGGGAGAAGATGTTTACGACTTATATTCATCACTACCAAAAACAGAGCCGACTTCCGATATGCGAAAATACGACACTATCAAGAACAAACTAACCGACCATTTCAAGCCAAAAGTAAACACCAGTTTCGAAATTTACAATTTTAGAAAAGCTAAACAAGAGGAGAACGAGAGCATAGATCAGTTTTATACCCGTTTAATAAAACTAAGCGCTAACTGCAAATTCGTAAACAGAGACGATGAAATAAAAGCTCAGATAATCAGTAACACCAGATCAACAAATCTGCGGCGTTTCGGATTAAGAGAAGAACCAAAGCTAGACGTTTTATTAGAACAGGGACGACTCCTGGAAACAACACAATTACAACTCAACGCAATTGAACAAGACAACAACGAAACAGGCCGTACAAATCGAGTTGATTTTAAAAAGTTTAACAAGAAACAAGCTGATCACAACAAACAAACAAATTTTTCAAATGTGTCTAACAAAACACAACGGTGTAAAAATTGCGGTAATATGTGGCATCAAAAAGGCAGACAAACATGCCCAGCATTTAGTGTTACGTGTTTAACATGCGGGAAACGCGGTCATTTCTCGAAGGTGTGCCTAAGCAAAAACAATCAAACAAAAGAAAACAAACCACGTGCAAATTTCACAAAACAAAGTGCGGGAACGGCTAAAACAATTAGTTCGGACTCTGATAACTCTTTTAAACTCACAACAAACAGTTTAGTGAAAACACCTAAAACTTCACTTACGTTAAATGACAATTATATGAGTTTCGTTATAGACACCGGTAGCAGTGTGAATATCATCAGTTCCTCATGTCTAAAACACATGATTCACAAACCAAGTGTCACGTGCGTAAACACAAAAATTTACCCATATAATTCTAACGAAGCATTACCTATAGCGGGGAGTTTTAGGGGTGTTTTTAAATATAAACATCAAGTTACTACAGACGAAGTGTTCATCTTAGAAGGCGAAGCTGAACCTTTGCTGAGTTTCAAAACAGCAAGTGCGTTAAACATAGTGCACATAACACAAGTTTTGGACACATTACCAACAATCATAAACATTGAATGGGTGAAAAAGAACGTTCCAGCTTTAACAAATGGTATTGGAAATTTAACAAATTGTGAAGTACATTTACACATTAACAAAGAGATGCAACCGGTAGCTCAAAAACACAGACGGATTCCTTTTCATCTACGAGCACGAGTCGAGGCAGAATTAAAACGTTTGGAAGATGAAGATATAATAGAAAAGGCAAACGGGGCAACTCCATGGGTTTCACCAATTGTGATCGTACCTAAACCACACAACCCTGAAGTAATTCGCATGTGCGTAGATATGCGTGTTCCAAACAAAGCAATCAAACGAGAAAGACATGTCACGCCAACAATCGACGATATCATTTTGCAACTAAACGGTGCAGTCTTATTCAGCAAAATAGACCTTAAAGATGGATATCATCAGTTGACATTAGACAAAGATTCACGTATCATAACAACCTTTTCAACTCATTGCGGTTTGTACCGTTACAAACGTTTAAATTTTGGTGTAAATGCAGCAGCTGAAATTTTCCAAGACACAATTCGTCAAGTCCTGACTAACATACCAGGTGTCTTAAATGTGGTGGACGATATTCTCATTTTCGGAAAATCAAAACAAGAACATGATGAAGCGTTATTAGCAGTGTTGAATCGACTCAGTGAACGTAACCTAACAGTCAACGAAAACAAGTGTGCGTTCAGTCAGAACGAAGTAACATTTTTCGGTTTCGTTTTCTCAAAAAGTGGGATAAAACCAGATCCCAAGAAAGTAGAAGTTTTCAAAAAATTGGAACCTCCTACAAACGCATCAGAAGTAAGAAGTCTTTTAGGAATGCTAAATTATGTAGGGAAATTTCTTCCAAATCTGGCATCAGCAACAAAACCTTTGCGAGAGTTGATACATAAAAACGCGGAATGGAACTGGAAACAAGCCCACCAAGATGCTTTTATGTACCTAAAGGAAATCCTAAGCAACGCCAACAATTTAGCATATTTTGACATTAAAAAAAAAACACATGTCCATGTAGACGCAGGTCCACAGGGATTAGCAGCTATTATATCACAAGAAGATAAAAACAAGATCGACATTGTGGCATATGGCAGTCGAACACTTACTTCAGTAGAAGAACGATACAGCCAGATAGAAAAAGAGATGTTAGCAATAAATTGGGCATTGCAGCATTTTCACATCTACCTGTCAGGTATGAATTTTATTTTACATACTGATCATAAACCAATTGTGAATATTTTAAGAAACCCAAGAGCAGCAGCCTCTCCTAGAATCGAAAGATTAATCCTTAAAATTCAACAATACAACTATGTGGTAGTACATCAAAAAGGATCCACGAATCCATCGGATTATTTCTCAAGACATCCGCTGCAAACCAATCAGAAACAAGATGTCAAAATCGAGAATTTTGTGAATTTTATAATTCAAAACAGCATACCAAATGCAATGTCAGTGGATGAAGTTCGAGCAGAAACCGTGTCGGACAGAACATTAGCAGAACTGTTGGAAGCAATCCAAGAGAATCGTTCAAGTTTATGGAACAACCCGAACTTAAAACCATTCAAACTCATCAAAAATGAACTGTCAGCAAAAGATAGCGTTATTCTACGAGGCAGTAGATTGATTTTACCGTTCAAGCTACAACAGAGAGCAGTCGATTTAGCTCACAAAGGACATCAAGGTATTGTCAAAACAAAACAATTAATACGAACAAAACTTTGGTTCCCCAATATCGATAAAATGGTAGAAAACACCATCAAAAACTGTCTTGCTTGTCAATCAGTAACGCAAACGCATAATCGTGATCCTATTATGCTAGGGGAAACGGCAACAGAACCTTTTGAGCGAGCAGCGATCGATTTCGTTGGTCCATTCCCAAATAACAAGTATATTTTGGTTTTAGTCGACGAATACACAAAATACCCAATTGTGGAAGTCATTAACTCGACAAATTTTGAAAATGTACAGAATGTTTTGCAAAAGATATTCAGAACGTTTGGCATCATCAAAGAAATTAAATCTGACAACGGCCCTCCATTCAACGGTAGAGATTTTGAACAGTTCGCGAAGAAATACAATTTCAAACATCACAAGGTAACACCCTATTGGCCAGAAGCAAACGGTCAAGCAGAACGATTTGTTGAAACACTAAGCAAATCCCTGCGTTGTAGTAATTTAGAAGACAACAATTTTACAGCCCAGCTAAATTTGTTCCTAATGAATTATGTATCAACACCACATCCAGCAACAAAACAGTCACCATACGAGTTGTTGTTTAATCGCAAAATGAATAATTTTCTACCAAGTTTTGAATCAACAGAAGGAAAAAATGAAAACAATCAAGCAGCCGTTTCAAACAACAACGCCAAACTTCAAAATAAACAGTACGCTGATAAACGAAGACATACAAGAACTCATAATCTGAAAGTAGGTGATCTAGTTTTATGCAAACAAAACAAAATTAACAAACTAACGACAGCTTTCGATCCATCACCGTACATAATAACCAAGATCAGAGGCACCAAAATATTTGCAAAAAGAGGAAATGAAGTCAAAATAAGGAACGCATCATTTTTCAAGAAGATAAGTGAACATTGCAAATTGTCAGGAAAAGCTCGAAGCCCATCAACACACAGCGAAGGTGATGTTTTACAGCAAGATCGAACACCCGTAGCTGAAACTGCTGAGGATGACCTCATGCCGAACAACATACTTGATACACCAGTGTTACGTCCAAGACGTGAAAGGAAAACACCTGCACATCTCGAAGACTATGTAATGTAAAAAGGTGTAAACGTGAAAGTGAAAACCTATGGCCTGTAATATGTTTAAAGCAAAGTGTAAATTTAAATAATTAGGCTAAGCACACTTTTACTGTTATCTTAAGTTGTTTTATTTATTTTAAAAAATTATCAATGTAAATTATTAACAAACATTTCATGCATCTGTATTCTAATTTAAAGTGTGGGAGGAATGTAGTGTCCAGCATGTATGATGAACAGAGCAGCAAGTGAGTGAACAAGGAGAACACCAGGGAGCTGTGCATAGATAGATTGTGATCATTGTGATTGTATAAATAAAGAGTTGTTTTGTAACAGTTATTTGGTTTGATTTAAGAACATTACAATACTGTAAAAAAATTTAGACAGAAATTCAAAGTATTTTCGAAGTTATAGCACATACAAGAGAACGGGCCATGTTAGTGTAACATCTGTTACTAAATCTTTAAACGCATTTTTCTCGAAACTACTTTTTCTCGGTTGGTGGGAAGCAGAAACGAAATTCTAATCAACCGGTCGGGCTATAATTTTAACACATTGTTATTGTTCTACACACTAATAGTTATCGTATTAGCTAAAATAATTTATTTTATTAATAATTTTAACAATATTTAATTAATTTTATTAATATACATATCAGTGATGTAACGAATATTCGCGCACATTTTTTAACATTCGCATTCGTATTCGCAAGAATAAGTGCGAATATTTTTGCGAATATTACTTGTATTTGTAATAATTTTTTATCTATTATATTAAATAATTATTTTTAAGAACCTAAGAACAGTCAAAATTTATTTTTACTTCCACGTTCTGAAAGAAATGTGTGATATGTTGAAAAGATATGAAGTCAAAGACAGACAAACATATGTATACAACTCAAACGTATCACGCTGAATCAGGTACCCCCCTTTTTGATGGAGGGTAAAAATAGTAAATAAATAATAATAAATTTCATCATGTTATCTCCGTCAGGTGATAATATTTGGTTTTTAGCTAGCTGTATATTAAGAAATTTAAGGCCACAAAAAACATCTGCCAAGTAAATGCACAGTGCTAAAATTCACTAAAGGTAGTTGATTATTATTGAACAATTAAATAAAAACCGATAAATTGTTTAGATAAATTGCTTGGCTTTGGTTAATCATTTAATTTTTATACAATTTGCTCAAAAATATTAGTTCGAAATTTTTCTTACGACAGCTGATTATTTTTTCATATATTTTTAATTTTTGAGAATCTAAATCTAAATTTATGCAAACGTCAAAATGACATTTAAAACGTCAACATGACAGTTAATATGTCAAAGTAAATATCAATTTAAGAACACAAAACACGATTTTTTAAAACAAATTGAGATGAATCTTTGTAAGGGAATATTTTATAACAAACGTTGTAGACCTATATTATAGGAAATTGAATGCTCTACAAAAAATATTCTATAAAATTTGTACGTAACATGTACCGTTCTTTAGATATCTTGAAAAAATAAATGTTTTGGAATGATATTTATTTATTTATTATTATTTAATATTTTGGTGATTTTGAATTCGGAGAACATTTTTTGTCTCAATCTAAAACGATCACAAAGCTTCTCGTATCTTCGATATTGCGAGGGAGCAAAAATAAAATAAATTAATAATATTAAATGTTTTATTAAAGTTTACTAATTAATATTTATAATTTAAGTTTTATAGTGAATTGTCATGCGCTGTGAACAAATCGAATATGTACGTAGTTATAAATTTGCTTGAAAAGAAGGAGTGTACAGCAAAAAATACAGAAAATCAAGATTGCCCTTCGGATGGTTATTATTTTTATAATACAAATGTCGTATTTGACAGAAATGGCACGGTTATAGCTAGGTAAGACAACATTTTAAAATGATTGGGAACCAAAATTTCAATTTGATACTTGAGAAAATAGGTCTTTTACCGATGGACAAAAAGTGATCCCATATCTAAGGGTTCTGTTTTTTTATTTTGTGCATTGGATACATTATCAAATATCTTAATTTCAGGTACAGAAAATTCAATCTATTTGGAGAACACTTGTTGAATACCACAAAAACTGCAGATATTACAACGTTTGATACAGATTTTGGAGTAAAATTTGGTACATTTATATGTTTTGACATTTTATTTACTCATCCCGCTTTGGATCTGGTTAACCAAAAAATATACGATTTCGCTTATCCAACTATGTGGTTCTCGGAGCTACCATTTTTAACAGGTTCGTTAACATTATTTGTGTTTTGTTTGTCTAGTATTATATGTATGTACATATATCAGCTTTGTCATGTTTCTAAAAAAATCTATCAAATACTTCTCCTTATTGATTTGAAACGATATATGATACATCAAAGAAAATGTATAGCATGAAACTATTATTTCTACCTTATAGTTAAGGGCTCAGGATCCAGGCTGTCTAAGAGGCTAAAAAGTACCCAAAATAAGAATATTTAGGTACAGTTTTGCTACACACAGGATTTGTTACAAATGTGTGTATTTATGTATTGGTGAAAACCACATTAAAATCGGTTCAGTAGTTTTTGAGTTATTTGATGTATAGTGCATAATATTGTACATACATTTTACAAAAAATTATACAATTAATTAGCTCTACCTACATAAAAGGAAGCTTATTTTTGTATCTTTTACCGCTAATTTCAAAAACTATTGAACCGATTTAAGTGCGGTTTTCACCAATAGATAAATAATTGTTCAGAGCAGGTTCTTTTTTAATATTTTTTTTAATATTGCTAGTACTGTGAAACAATTGAATTGGTTTTAAATATAAAAACAAACTTAACAATAAGATTTAAGTGCTACCATTTTCCAAAGAATTGAAATATCAATTGTTTTATGGTGGCAATATATAAGTCTTTGAGAACACATACAAACAATTATACAAAAATAAAGATTCTACAATAACTTTTATTGTTAATCAAGGACAAGCATGATTCCAATATTAACAAATTATTAAAAAATTAACAATTGAAGATATCAGGTTCAAATTTTCAGTGAATGTTCTGTACTATAAAATGTTTATTTTCCAGGGGTATCAACTTAAAAAACGTTAAACTTTATTAGTTATTAATGCTTAAAAAAGTGTGTTTTCAGCCATTTTAATCAGCGTAGCGGATAAACAAATGGTATATTTTATTTTTTTCAAAATGGAGGCTGTAGGGAATTTTGTAGCGAATAACTTTTATTTGAAACTTTTTTGTATAATATTTATTTAGACCGCTATTTAGCAAAAATCAGAAAATCCGAAGAATTTTGCAATTGAACCATGGTTTACCCAAGACACGGACAACCAAAATCGTAGCAAACATAGGGATTATTCTAAACCACATTTGCAAAAAATCTCGTGAGTGGCAAAACTGTACCTAAAAAAACCTGTTTTAGCCTCCACATCATGGACTATTATAGGATAAATTCAATTTAAAATGTTTCAGCAATTCAAACACAGCACGGATGGGCAGAAAGTCAAAAAGTCAATATTTTAGCTGCAAATGCAAATCAACCCTCTAAAGGAGGAACTGGGTCAACAATTTACAGCAAATATTCTAATTCAAATAGTGAAGATTATATAAATGGTTCCCTGAGTTCTAGATTAATAATAATGGACGTCACAACAAAAAATAGAAGCGATTCTAACTACCATGACAATAACATTGAGTCTAGAGAAGATGTTCCGAGTAGTGATTCCACCCCAATTACCCCAAGTAAATCCAACGAACATTTAGATCAAATCAAGACAGTGCCATATTCAATGAAACTGTTCAAATTCAGTAATGTCGATTTGACTCAAACGTTCCAAAAAACGAAACTGATAGATGGAAATTTGTCGTGCGATTTCTCGGCAAATATTTCTGTTAAAAGTGAAAACACTGCTGCTCCTGAAGAAAAAGTCTACAAGTATAAATTTGTCATATTTAATGGCGTCAGATCGTTTTCCGGCGTTGCAACTGGTGGGGTTCAAGTTTGTGGTATTGTTGCTTGTCTAAATGATTCTATTTTATCATGCGGGTTACGGTGAGTACAAGCCAAGGTATATAAAGACAAGGTAGTCTCAATTGGTCCTTGGCCAATCAGCGGCCGCGCGGGAATTGACGTCACTAGGGGGATATATTCAAATGTTATAAATGTATAATAGAATATCGATTATAAAAAATCCTTTATTTATTCTTGTTTTCGTATTTTTTGATATTTTAACAACACATGCAATCAAATAAGTATAAATTCGATATTGCAAAATCATAAAAAGCTGTTAGAATCACATAACTTATTGCCAACTCAGTGATTCTCAACCTGTGGGAGGCGTGATAAAACTAAATCAAATAAAATAGTTATATGAGATATAACATTATTTATTTTGATAAACGTTTCGTCTTGTTGAAGACTTCATCAGTATCTGGTTAATAACAATGATAAATATACAAATTTCTATTTAACAATCGGAATATTTCCAAACATTCTCATGGAATTTATTTTATTAATAATTATTGTTAAATAGAAATTTGTATATTTATCATTGTTATTAACCAGATACTGATGAAGTCTTCAACAAGTGCAAAAAATTAAAAAAATGTATAATAAATAAATAAAATAATAAAATGTGTGGAAAAAAGGTCATTGCCCATTGCAGTTGTAAAACAAAAAAATCTAAGAAATGTAGAGCAGAAAAAGTCATTGTAGTTGTAAAAACAAAAAAAGTAATGCAAAAAATAAAGGTCATTGCAGTTGAAAAGCAAAAATTGTAAATATGGAGCAAAAAAATAAATTTTCTTAAAATAACCCCCTGCAGGGAGGGGGTCCCTGAAAAATAATTGTTCAAGAAGAAGTTTAAGAACCGCTACTCTATATTATATACTATTTTAATTATTTATTTTCTTATAGATTTCCCACTGATGAAGTAAAATGGAATTTTGCTTTTACTAATATAAATATTAATGGCAATTTTTTGCAATCGACTGCATCATTTTATTTCCCAAGCACTGTCCGTGATCTGATGATACCTGTTAAGAAGAGTTTCTATGCATGGACTCATCATGAGGATAAGATAAATCTAGAATTTAAGGCAAAGGATTATGCTAAAGTAAACTTACTTACTTTCGCCATATATGGAAGAAACACTACCCAAGATGGCGAGGATGAGACATCTCGTGGCAGTCAGGTGTATTTGTCTATATACACGTTTATGATAGCTTTAATGATTATTATTGGTTTTACCGCTATTTATACGAACTAATTATTTATAATAATTAGATTTAATTGTAGTCAGAACTCAAATCTGTGTTTTTGTTTGCCGGGTGCCCCATTGTAATCAATCACTCTCTTATTTTTTTATCTATCAATTAAGGATGTATGGCAGGCAAGGTTAGTAAAGTACAAGGTTGTCTCATAACTCTGTGCGGGGAGTGGCATTAGACGGAGAACGCGTCATCGTGAGGAACTCTTTGATATTATAAATGGCTGTCAAACTATATTTACTCTTTATTTTAGTTAAGCTGATTTATTGTAAGTTGTTTTTAAATATTTTCATTTGATATTGATAGTGTACTGAGTTTTAAATCTAAATTTTTATTATTTCATTATTATAAATTATAGTTTTAAACAAGTGTTTTTTTATGTGTAACCAACAAATGTATTTTCTTTAAGCATTGATTTCTGATATCATTTGTAATTTTTATGAAGAAATATTATATGTAATAATTTGTGCTTCTGTAATAAACAATAATATTTACTTTTTTTAAATACAAATATCCAAAAATTCGAAATAATTTGAAAACAACTTTAATATATGAAACAACTTTTGAAAGGTTCCTCAAGGTGACGTCATCCCACGCAGCCGCTGATTGATCAAAAAGTTATGAGGCAACCTATGCATATACTAACCTTGTATGGCAGGTATCTAATTTCAACGAGAAATAGTTGAAATTTGTAGTTACTCCTCTATAAATCTTAAGTACCCACACAAAATTTCAAAAGGATTTATAACATAGTTTGAAAGTTATTATTTTTTAAATTAACATGGGCTCTTATGGCAGAATGGTGTATTTACGGTTAAAGTCCATAAAACACATGGTTCAAGCATCGAGAAAAATCTGAAATTTTCACAAC